>OZ018393.1:47314245-47938262 GCA_963969525.1 Ontholestes murinus | reverse complement strand
GTGGGATTTGAACTATGATTTTATAGTCATTCCGCGGTAATTATGTAATATTCACTGAATTAACATTTGTATGTTTAATTGAGTCGTTTATTTTGAAAGTGGCCCAAGTTCATTTTTATCTTTTTTCAAGTTGACTATGGTGACATTTATATTTATGTCAAAAAAATAAATCGGCATTGAAATATATGTAATACATTTGAAAATTTTGTAACACGTACATTTTCATAATAATATAAATACTGAAAATCTTTTTATTAATAATGTCAAAAAGTGCGGCCCAAAATCTTGAAAGCAGTGATGAAGGTAATTTAAATTACATTATAATATTGAATTAAATTTTAAAGAATAATATTTAATTAAAGAAATTATTAAAGCCATGGGAAAGGATAAAATCATAATATTTGATTCTAAAAGTGAAGAACAATTAAAATCATATAACAAATATGAAGAAGAAGAACACGAAAAACTGTGAACCCCGCCTTCAAGATCTATGCTCGAAATTTCCAAGTGATTAATTATATTTATGTATGTATTTTTGTGTTATTTTTTAAATAGATCTTGTAAAGTGAATAAACTAAACTAAACTAAACTATAGAAAAAGAAAGATAATTTTAGAACTTCATTCTTCAACAGAGGAAGAGAAACTAATTGAGAATGAGAATTTACAAAACAACAGCTTCAGAGAAGGATTAAGAGAAAACAGAAGTGATACTTATATTCAGAAACTTTGTAAAATTAAACGAAATTCGGGCAAAAGATACGATACACAAACGGGAAAAATTATACCTGCCAAAGTTTTTCAAAATAAAGATTGCCAATGTCGAAAAGACTGCTTAAAAAATTTAAATGAAACAGAAAGAAAACGCATTTTTGAAATGTTTTGGAACTTAAATAAGCAAAATATATTGCTATACGAAGCGACCGAACGCTGTAAATGTCGGAGAAACGGAAAATGTTCATATAGAAATGAGAGTTTTACGTACTTGTTAAATTCTAAAACAGGCAAAGTTTCTGTTTGTAAAAAATTGTTTTTACATACTTTTCAAATAAGCGAAGGACGATTAAAACGTGTGTTAAAATCTAAAAATGTAGGCAACGATTTACGTGGGCGTTTGTCTGGATCGTAGAGAAAAAATATGTGATGGAGCAAATATGGTTGTTCGAAATCATATTAACAGTTTCCCGAAATTTGAATCCCGTTCTACGAGAGATCATAATCCCAATAGAAAATATCTACATCCTGAACTGGCTATAAAAAAATGTTTGATTTGTATGAGCTTCACTGTAAAGAAAATAATTTAATAGCAGTTAATGAATGGAAAAAAATATTTTAATCTACAATTCCACCCATCACGCAAAGACACATGCCAAAAATGTGCTCTATTAAACATTAAAGTTAAAGCATTAGAAAACCACGAAGAAGAGAAAAAACTTATGGAAGAACATGATATTCATTTAATCAGCTAGAAATGCGTTAAAACAAGATCAAGAACTAGTATCACGTAATCCATTTCATTATTTTGGCTTTTTTCGATTTGCAGAAAGCGTTACCATTCCCAAAGCTAACTACTTCAGTAGCTTATTATAAATGCAACGTGTATATTTTAATACACAATTTCCACAACGATAATGTATACATGCACGCTTGGAATGAAACAAAAGCTTCTAGAGGTTCCCAAGAAGTGGATCCATGCCTCTTCAGACACCTTAAAACTCTAAAATATGAAAAACATATCATTGCATATAGTGACATGTAGAAACTTCAAAATATCTTTAATGTGGTTAAAAATCATTAAATCGATGGAAAAGTATGTGGAAATCATAGACCACAATTTTTTAATATCAGGTCATTCATTTTTTTCTAATGACAGAGATTTTGGCGTTATAAAAATGTCTTTAAAAAGAAATCATTTACTGTATGTGCCACAAGATTATTATAATATAATAAAAAAATGTAGAAAAGGTAATACTTTCATTCAAACTAAAATGAAACAAGACTCTTAGAAGAAGCAGTTTACAAAAGATCAAAAATCCAACAGGGAAAAAATAAACTGGTTACAAATAAGCTGGATGCGATTTTTAATAAATGAACTATATAAAATTTTATATATAGCAACCATGGATGAGAATGCAGAGTTTAAAATTATTGATTTATTGCCATGTCAGGGTGAACCTAAAAAATTTGGAAATATTGTATTGCCATCATTATACAAAAGTATAAGAAGCATCACATCACTAAAATACGGACATATGATGGACTTACTGCGATATATACCTCCGGAACACCATAACTACTTTAAATCCCTTCCGCATACTGAGAATGTTAACGAATAACTTGTTATTAAATTTAATTTTTTCTTCTAAAAATATAAAGTAAATAAAATATATTTTTTAATTTTTTTAAGCTATATGTAACAGACTTAAGCTCTTTCACATTTTATAGCAAAACAAATTTTTATTTTACCTTTACCTTACGTATATTTTTAATTTTGTAAAAACACAAAACCTTAAATATTTCAAATTAAAGGTAAATGGCCATTTTCAAAATAAACCTTAACCTTAACCTTCTAATTATTATGTAATATTCATTTTAAATGATTCTATTATTTACGAATCAAATCAATGTTTTCAGTATCATTAATATACACATCAATACATAGAGTAGGAGTAATTGAAAATAGATTGTATGCATAAATAAACAACACTAATCCCCCTTAACGGCTAACATATCTGATTAGGCGGAGCCCATATCTAATCCAATTTGCGTTCAAAAACCTGCAGTACTTCAACAGATGTTCTTCTAACATTATTTAAAATCTGTCAGGTCTTACGTCGCGTTCGTTATCTTGGAGTATTCATTATTGAATGGATGGATAAACACTGTAGTACACCAAATCGCATTCAGTATTTAACGTATGGGGTAGCGTTATGCAAATATAAATCACGTTCAGAAACGAGGTTAAACATCTGATGATAGCGTCACACAGAGAAGGCCATTGTGCCGATAATAAAAGGCGCTTCGAGCGTTCGGGTCACGAAATTTCGTAGCGGGGGCTCTCTAAACATCTCGCTGTATGCCGTCCTAATTTCAAAATAATCACCCCCCACATATCCGGGGGGCCTCAATCAAGATCCTGACAATGTAGAAGGTAAAACAATTAAACTCGGAACAGCGTCCAGCTGTCGTGCCACGTGTTTCCGGCACATCGCCGACAGGTGCGAGCGCTAATCTTTTGTACCTTTCCTCCTTTTTACATCACATTTTTTAAGTGCGCGTGCCATCGATGATAATTTATGTGATTATTCCTCGATACCTGCCAGATGCCGTGTCATCGGCCCTCATCCAATCTAGGGCCACCATTCGGCACGCTCCGGACAGATTTTCCGGCGTCTTTTTCTCCCCCCTCGCACACGATATATGCTCGATAAGACGGCTCCGCAATTATGTTTGTGTTGACTTTTCGACAGCTGTCAAAATCTAGGTGCACCTTGAGCCGGATTTTGATCGGTCCGACCAATTAACTGCACTGCCTACCAGATTGCCTCATCAATAACTTATTAGACTCGTGAGGTTTTAATCTAAATCTTATTATTATACTTGCGCAAACTGGACAAATCACTTCGCCTCCGGGCGAGTGTAATGAATCCCGGTTTTCAGGTGCACACATTGGAACATTATACCGTCATAAGGATTGTGGATGTGATTAACGAGGCGTTATTGGTAATAAATCAAAATCTTTAAATTATCTAATACGTCTATGTCCAAAGGATCCTCATAACTTCTGATGCAGGTATTTAACAAACTATTCAGGAGTATAGAGGATGTTTATTATACATACGGCAGAAATTAAAGAGGTTATTCGCTAGGGTACTTTAAGAACACTTTGTCCTTAGAGAATTTTTGAAAATTCACTTAATTTCGCAGATACAGGGCAAATAAAATCATCGACAATAACGTGTTATTACCAAAAATTCCATGTATGTTATTCCTGAAGAACTGTTGAATATGTTTACCTCCAGCTATACTGCAATAATCTTATCTTCTCCAATGTGATTGTCGAAAAAACGGGATCGTTTCTTATTGTCACCCTCAACCATTATTACTTTAAATAATCTCATAGGAAATAATCCAGCGGAGTTAATTCCGAGCATCGAGTAGGCCATGAGTAAGGTCCCAATTTGATAAAACTCATTTTTGTGAGAAAATATTGTCCGGTCCTAGTTTTAGTACACATTTCTCTCTTACACATATACTTATTTCTTTCTTCTATATTTTTGCATAAGCAATGGCTCTAAGATCATGGAAATTTTATAACATATGTACCACAGTGTGCCAAATCCGAGCGCAAGCGCGGGGGTTTTGAGGAAAAAATTAAATTGAAAATTAAAAAAAAAAAACATATCCACTCGATGAAACCAGTTGGATCTTGCATATTTATATTTTTAACCCTTTATATTATTCGCAATTAACGCTTAAACTTGATCGATTTAGAAAACATGAATTTTACGACATTCTACGCGCAATGTTAACTAATTTATTACATAGATTGTAGATGTACTATCAATATAATATTATACACAATTGTTTATAACATAATACTGTACGTTATAGTTAAAAATCATGCCTCTAAATATTTTAGAATAAAAGTTAAAAAATTCTAAATATAAATTTTAACTTTAGATAGAGTTATATAATAGTTATTTATCTAAATAGTGGGATAAGAGCATCATTAACTGACGAATGCGGTGAGTTGCTGAGACGAGGGCGTAGCCCGAGTCGAAGTAAGAGCATGAGTCTCAGTTAATATGCCTTATCCCACGTATTAGATACAACTTTTTATCTACGACTGCTCAGAATTACGGAAATTATACTTTTGAATTGAATTCGACGAAAAATCGGAATATCATGTATGTAGAACCATAGCAATGTAATTTGAATGTCAACCATTTAAGTCAAAACTTCAAGAATTAATTTTCTAATTTCTGTTTTTCTGTGAAATAATGAGCGACTCCGAATCTCTGCCTTCGGATATCGAAGAATCGGCCACGCAGGTAGTTTTAACGTTATTGCCGGAAAAATCAAAAATTAAATATGAGCAAGCTTATGAATGTTTGCGGAAATGGTGCGATGAGAAGAAAATAAAAAATGAAGCAAGTGAAAAGGTACTTCTAGTATATTTTGAAAATATTTCGAAACGCTATAAACCTTCAAGTCTGTGGACATATTACTCGATGATACGTGCGATGATATCCATAAAGAAAAATGTAGATATCAGTAAATTTATTCAATTGGTCTCATTTCTGAAGAGGCAGTCGGAAGGATATAAACCGAAGAAATCCAATATTTTAACAAAACAACATATAACCCGATTTTTACAAGAAGCTGATGATGAAAAGTGGCTACTAACAAAGGTAAATAAGAACAAGGCATGAAATTTTAGATTAAGAAATATTTTCAGGTAGTTTTGATCTTTGGAATTGGTGGAGCCTGTAGAAAAGAAGAACTCACTTACATGCAAGTGACCAACGTTAGGAACGAAGGGGGGCAGGTCTTCTGCGTCACAATACCAAATACAAAGACCAAAATTTCGCGAGAGTTTGTTATAACATCAGGAGACATTGATGGGATCAATTTCGTAGACATTATAAAAAAATACATGGCACTGCGTCCACATAATGCCGTAGAGAGGTTTTTTGTTAGTTACAGGAATGGCAAATGTATAAAACAGCCCGTTGGCATTAACACGATTGGTAGCATGCCGAAAAATATTGCTTCTTTTTTAAAATTACCAAATGCTAAAGAGTACATTGGTCACTGCTTCAGAAGATCGTCAACCTCACTGTTGGCAAACTCAGGGGCGGACCTGCTAACAATAAAAAGGCACGGGGGCTGGAAGAGCAATACAGTAGCCGAAGGATACATAGAAACTTCGGTTGAAAATAAGAAACGTATCGCAACGAATATTCTTGGAGAAAAGAATGTACTTGTAGAAGCTACAACCAGTAAACGCAGTAGTTTGGAAATTTCTAAAACAGAAATGTCCTCAGGAATACACTTGAATAAATGTAAACATGTTATTATTAATGTTCATAAATAATTGTTTAATAAATTTGATTGTTAGTTGGTATTAAAAAATGAGTGTGTTTTTGATTTCATTACCTCACTAGTTAGGTAATGAGTTTCATTACGTAACTCAAATGAATGTCAAATTCGTCACTTATCTAAGCAGTCGTAGATAAAACATTTTAAATCAATCAGGTCTGGGAATATCATCAATGTTTTCTCTAACTGCAAAAATTTCGAATCTTCACCGGTGTATTTGGGTTCTTTTTGCAGAACGAAGATATTTATTTTGTAATGTTTTATTTACTAAAAAATTAAAATTAAAATGGAAAATTGTTAGTGCCCTTAACAGTCTATTCGTATTTAAATTATTGGTTTTTGAGTTTCGTGAAGAGAAATTTCAATTAACAAAAGACGTTAGAATTCACTGTCTTCACAATTTATTTTGTTAGTTAGTTAGCTATTGATAATGAGCACTTAGTGTTAGTGTTAGTTACAGAAAATATTAACAAATGTTTATATGACAGTAATAACCATTTGTGTTTTTCTAAAAATGGTAATCAGAATATTTTTTTATGTATACAAAAGAATTAAAGAAAACTAATATATCCATCAATGATGGATTGAATAGCTTTTTTTGCCAGAGGCAGTACCAAGTGACAAAATTTTATTAATGTTGTCCGACGTAGCACCTTATATGATAAAAACTGCCTCTAATATGAAGATTTTTTACAAAAATTTAATACATTGCACATGTTTAGCACATTGATTGAATTGAATTGCTGAAACAATAAGAATGGTAAATCATTTAATTAAAAATGTTTTCATAAAAGCTCCTTTGCGGGTACAATTATTCAAGGAGCGATTACCTGATATCTCACTGCCCCCTGAACCAGTGCTAACAACTTGGCTTTAAATCATTCAATCATAGTATATCACTACTATAACTGAATGATTTAAAAATGTTATAGACGACTCTCCCGAGACAGCAAATCATTTAAGGACTGTCAATCAGTTCTTACTTCAAAACAATTTAGGATACATAAAATCCCATTTAAATTTTGTGAGCTACACAATAAAATCTTTAGAAAAGCAGATAACATGAAATCTACAAATTTAATAAAGATTTTTGAAGATTCAATTTTGAAAATACCTGGACGCATTGGCCAAGAAATTAATATAAAATTGGAAGAAGTATTTGGCAAAAATGAAGGATTTTTAATAATTAATAAAATAGATTTGATTTTCAATGACGACCATGTTCCCGATTTTCAAATGGATCCAGCTATAATAGCTAAATTTAAACATACGCCCATAACAAGTGTGGATGTGGAGAGAAGCTCTTCCGCCTTCAAAAATTTATTGAGCGACAGAGGGAATAATTTTAGAATTGAACACCTAAAACAACATTTAGTGGTTAACTGTTTTCACGGATAGATTTCGGAAATTTTGAAATATTATTATAGTGTTCATTATAATTTAAGTTTATGGGTCACTTTCTGTTTCGTTTTTTTTAGTATGCATGTATATGTGTATATATAGGGTCCGACAGGGAAGTATAACGTTTTTGAAAAAATCATAACTCAGAGAATTTTTAATTAAATCAAAATTTTATTTGTTATTAGGTAGGTGAGGATTTGCCATTTAGTAATCATATAAAAGAAAATGTTAAAAAAAGCATTCATATACGAAAAATAATGTCTTCTAAGTGATGTCCGTTCTTTTCCAGTCACTGAAGTCGAGTTGAGAAGTTGTTCATACATTCTTCCAATATATTGCCCGGAATTGCTTGAATATTTCGTGTTATTATACAGCTGACCATCAACAGAAAAAAATCGCAAGGCGTAAGATCAGGTGATCGTGTGGGCCACTCGATGTCTCCTCGTAGAGAAATGAGTCGTTCTGGAAAATGCCATAGACTCTCTCGAGGTGTGACATGTTGCTGACAAAAGATTCTTCTAATGCCAATATGCGCCCGAGCATGCTGCACTATCGATCGATGTGGACTTGCTTCCATAGCTGCCCTAACTCGAGCCATATTTCAAGGGTCCACCTCGAGGTACTACAGGCTTCAACGATCCTCTAGTACAGAGGTTCCCAACCTTTTGAATATGTTGTACCGGTATGTAATAGACAATATGGTCGCGTACCAGTGTAAATATTTCGCAAATTCAAATAATGGCCTTTTGTTCCATTTTTCCGAAAACTTTCTGTCATTGGCAATTTTATCTAATTAGAATAATTCCGATTATTTTATTTTATCAAAACTTTCCCGATGTATATCTTTTAAATTGCAAATATTTCTTCTAAAGTTCTAGAAATATCCAGCATGTTTCTAGATTCTTAGATTTTTTTAGCATTGTTTTATTTAACAATATCCTTTTAGAATTTTCATTAAAAGTTATAGATTTCCTCCCCCAAAGATAACAGCGGAGACCCAAGGCACTAGCGAGACCGGGGAGAACGTAGAGCTAGGACTGTTCCAAAAAAGGCCAACCCTTCGCCAACGGGATTAGTCCCCTCCTGAGGCCATCGGCCAAGGAGAAGGCTGTCCCAATAGATAAGGACAATACCATGGAGAAAAAGCCTGAAGATCCCTCCTTTTCAATAGCGGGAGAGGCATAAAAACCCTGCAGGTGAACCTTCAAAACGCAAAAGCCGCATAGGCAACTGTGTAGGAGGTTCTACAAAGAAGACATAGATATAGCCCTCCTGCAAGAACCTTGGTTGCTCCGAAGGAGTCGCGAGCCTAGCGCCACAAAACTCTCAGGTAGTATACAGCTCAACCGCCGAAAGGCCAAGGGCATGCATAATTCACAGTGATAATCAAGTGTACACTTACACCGCAATTGTCCACTGAGGAGTCTGTTACAGGCATCATGTCGACAATGACGGAAGAAGTAGAGAGGAGCTGGGTCACTTGTTCCACTTACTTCCTAGGAGATGAAAACGTATTCCCTCCGCGCATACTAAGCGAAATTGTTGCATAGTGCGCAGAGAAGGCATTCCAACTCATAATAGGATGCGCCGCCAACGCGCATCGTACACTCTGGGGTAGCTCGGACATCAACAAACGAAGCGAGTGTTTACTTGGCAATAAGCAATAAGCCCACGTTCATTAAGAAAAACCGCAAACTCCGGACTCGTGAAGGAAGTTCTGTGAGGAGATTAGCGGCACTGGCATGTTCAATAATCCACAAAGTCCTAGGCTTCCTCAAGAAACCGGAGGGATCCTACACTGACACAAGAGAGGAAAGTCTCAAGAAACTATTAAAAGTCCATTTTCCACCCTCAATAATTCTGGCAGAAGATAACAAGCCGGACAATCCCAGTCAAAGACCTAAAAAGCCTAAAAGAAAGGACTAGAGTTTAGCCAAGGAGGTCCAATGACTCATTCAAATTAAATGGGCCTTCAGCAGGTTCCAACCGTACTGGTCCGGATGAGATTTATCCCATTTTGTTACAAATGGTCATAGAGGAACTAGTGCCACACCTGTCAAAAATCTTCAAACTTGACTAGCATGGGGATATATACCAAAATCATGGCAAAGCGTAAGGGTAATCTACATGCTCAAGGTAGGCAGAATTGCTGATCTAACGCCAAAGTCATAGAGACCTATCAGCCTCTCTTCATTCGTACTAAAAAAAATAGAAAGATTGATAGATAGGCACGTAAGAAACGAGATACTGGGGAAAGGGCCCTTCAATAACAGGCAATATACCTACTAACCGGGGAAGTCAACGGACTCAGCGCTAGACGATTTAAACAGGCTGATCACATCGTCAATGGAAGACAATGGCCACATTTCTAAATATAGAAGGGGCGTTTAACAATATTACAACAACCTCTCTCGTAGATGCACAAGTAAAGAAAGGACTCCCGCCAAGTTCATATCCACTTTGGGGGCTAGAGTATTAAGGCTAAGGTAGGGGGAGGCTGCAATCAATCAATCCCTTAAAAACATATATTTCCATCTTCACAAAAAGACGAGCACTGCAAGAATTAAGCCACTAATAAAGGACATGGAGGATATCCAGGGAATGGCAAAGCAGACGCACTGGCCAAACAAGGGTCGTCAAAAGCAGTAATTGGCCCGGAACCCTCCTGCGGAATCTCCAAAACCGCAGTCAAGCGATCCATTAAAATAGGTCGAGACCCAATCCTGGTGGACGAACTCACCAGGACGGACAAAGACAGGCGAAACAGTTCCTTAAAAAGCAATCACAAAAATTCACGACCGAACTTCTGAACTAAGACAAGAAAATGGTCAAAACAATAGTAGGTCTGATGACAAGACACTGCAATCTCAACAAACATATGGGCAAAATAGACCTGGTGGAAGAAGCATCATGCAGATTCTGCCTAGACTCTAGGCAGAATCTGTATTATGCTACAATATTGCATATATAAACACAAAAATTATGATGATATGATATGATATAATAATAATACCCCAATGTTCTTTACAAATTTATTGTAAACACGTGAGATGAGTCACGTTGTTATCTATAACCATAGAAATGTATTAAAAAAACATTACAATTACGCAAAATATTGTTCACTTATCGCGTACCAGTAGCTTGACATGTGTGTACCGGTACCGGTACGCGTACCACAGGTTGGGAACCCCTGCTCTAGTACAAAAATTCTGGATCCACTTTAGGATGCTTTTTAACGTCGGAACCCGACCGTGCCTTTCACGTTTTTTCGATATAAGTGACGTAAACAAACGCGTTTCTCTAGCGTCCAAGGTTCCATAATGACTAAACCAAACAAAATGGCAAGATTTAGTAGTTACATATCAATCATTCCGAAAACATTAGGTTCCACCTGCGCTGAGTTATGCGTGTTCCAAAAACATAATACTTTCCTGCCGGACCCTATATATAAAATACTGTTGTAATTGTTATTATTATCAGTCTTATCATTATTGATTTTTGGAATATACTGTGTTAAGTAAGTAATGTTAAGTTTCCATGTAATTGGACACATGTATGTCTGTTGGGAAATAATTGAATTATTATTATTAAATGTATATATTATATATTGCTTAAAGAAATTGCAGAATTTCTATGTAAAATAAATTAATAAACGTATTACGTACAGAAAAATATATAGTTTTCTTTAATGACTCTTTTCCTGTTTTAATATTTTTTGCTTGTTTCAATGCTTTTTTCACTTTTTAAAGCTTTTTTATCTGCTCTCGATTTATAACCAACCCAATATTTGGTTTTAAACTAATAGTTCTAATTTCTTGTGTAATATTGAAATGTCACATAATAATCAAAACAGAATTTTGCTCTAAATGCTTTTATAAAGAAGATTAAAATTCATTGTTTGACTCATACAAGAAATAATCCTTTTATTTTTTTAATTTTCCATTTGGGGAGCAAAGATTCAGGTATAAATGAGAATTATGGACTCAGTATATCTTTTGTGCAAACAGGTATTGAATGCAATTACGATCTAATAAGTAAAGTTTTTTGTAAAATGTTTTCCTATGAAAATGTGTTAAAAAAGTATATCATTAAAACAGCGGTGAATGTAGAGGGAATGGCCTCGGCGTATTTTAATTTAGCCATTTTAGCCAGCTTCGAAATCCTAATAATGTTTATTTGTAAATGAAAGACATACACACACATCCATCCGAAGCCAAGGAATGTATTTTAAGAATTTGTGTGTTTAATATGTTTTATTCTTAATTTAGAAACAATAACTAACAATGTACAAAACCAATATATTATTCTTTTTCTGAAGAGGATTTGTCTCAAAATTACCTGTTTAGATGTGTTTCTTTTTCTGGGATGTCTTTTCATCAAATTTACTTCATACACTATTATCAAACAACTGTCAGATTATTTTTATGCTTTCATACGAGTTCATACGAAATCTAATAATAGATAAAACTTTCCCTTATTTGGAAAATTATAAAAAAATCTAAATTTAGTCGTATATTTGGCCTTCCCAACTAAATAGAAAGCTGAAAGGAGAACCAAATGTATACTTGTATTTTATTTCGGATTCTCGCCTTATTATCTCTGTTGTTATTTTCTTGTTTTCTACAATTAGTTATGCCCAAGCTGTAATTTTAAAAATTAAGTATGTAATAGTTTCTCCTATAATTTTTGATTAACCTGGTTTGCAACACATTTCCTTGATGGTAATTTTCTCATCTCCTTCTAAAGATGTCTTTACATATGTTAGCATTTGCACTATAACTATGACCTAACCTTAAAACCAATTATTAATAGATTAACAAGATGGTGAATATAGTCTGTTCGTTGGATCTTCCGTCGTACGTCACAAACTATCGCTTCGAGAAA
The DNA here is from genome assembly GCA_963969525.1 of Ontholestes murinus. Lineage (NCBI taxonomy): Eukaryota > Metazoa > Arthropoda > Insecta > Coleoptera > Staphylinidae > Ontholestes > Ontholestes murinus. The sequence continues at coordinate 47,925,874 of OZ018393.1, read as the reverse complement.
CGACGCAAAAACGTTCAGTCTGATAAAGTAAACCAAATGCGTTAGAAAAAGAACGCACTGTAAAACTTTCGTCGTTTTTTGAAGCGATAGGGTGTGACGTACGACGGAAGATCCAACGAACAGACTATATATCAGCAGCTAGGAGTTGTCTGTAGGTAAATGTAAACCCAGGCAAAATTTTAAGCTGCTTATGATATTCTCCTATCATAAGCAGATGAGATATTCTAACAATTGGTATTATGGATTTATATTGCGATTCGACAGCATAGTAGGGCACCCGTTTACCATATATTTATATTATATATATTTGGAAGATGTTTTCAATACTTTCTCCTTATAGAAGATCAAAGGTAAAGGAAACAACAAAAATATAAGAGAAATATGAAAATGATGGTAGCGACCGTTATTATGTGGTAGTTTATTTATTAATAAACAGTGGTATAAAAACGTCAAAAATTATTTTCATTTAAATAATTTTTATTCAAATAATTTTGACGTCAAAAGCTGTCCGAATTGGGCCAATGTAATTAAGTGTCAAAATTTGGACCTTGCACTTGTTTTATAAGACAATTTATGAGTTAATCGATCGTTCAGTTCACAAAGTCAAATCCAACTAATATGGTTTTCTCCAAAAATGAAATCTCTTGTAAGAAAAAAAATGGCGTGGAACAGGAATATAAGCGACTACGAGATTATTTGAAATTTCTCATAAAAAATTCTTATCAACAATACTTATCTAGCATTAAGAATCCACAATTCATCGCATTTGCGAGTGCTTTTGGTCCAGAGTCTACGAATAGTCTCCTATCTGAAAGTATATACAGTACTCCCTTCCATATAAACTATGTCATATATAATTAACCTGGCTATTAGGAGAGCCCGAATTTTTAGAAACAAGCAAGAATCATGCCTGTTCTCAAAAGGTATAACAAATATGACATAAGGAATTACCGCTCTATCTCAATTCTAAGAAACTTTTCAAGTTTTTGAGCACGTCAATGTAAAATATTGTTCAGAAACATATCACCTCTTATTTTTTTAAGCAACATGGTTTTATGCCTGGACGGTCAACAATATCAAACCTAGAATATATGTAAGATCGTGAATATTAAGGTACAGGTAGACGTAATTTATATAAATTTTAGCCATGAATTTGATACTTTAGACCAGGGGTTACCAAAGTACGGCGCGCGGACCAAATCCGGCCCGCCAGTGTCATCAATCCGGCCCGCGACAGCAAATTTATCAAGCGTATGCTCGCTAAAAGCACGTAATAGGCAACTAGTCTAGAAATTATAGATAATGACAGAACAATTATTTAAAACAGCTTTGGCCCTTTAAACTTACTGGAGTATACAGAATAGCCCTAAGGCTGCTCTAGACCATAGAATACTGGTAATGGTGTTAACTCTTTCTCAATAACTTCAGGTGTTCCTCGGGGATCTAACTTGGGGCTGCTCCTCTTTATAATATTCATAAATCCTTTATTGACCAAAATGAAATACCAGGTCTTGGCATATACGGACAGCATCAAGCTCTATTTAAACATGTCACAACGACACATGTTCCCGTCAAAATAATATCAACACTATGTTATTCTGGTGTGAACATAAACTAAAATTGAACTTTAGAAAATGCTTCTCAGTTAGCTTTACTGGCAATATAAATTAAGTAAAATGCACTTACTCAATGAGAAGAAAAAAACTTTGTAAGTGCACTGAAGTAAAAGATCTTGGTATATTCTTAAGTCTGATTTGATTTTTTTCTCTCACAATAAAAACGTCTGCTGCGTGTCCTGTAAATTCTAGGGACTTGTATTTCGCATTTCTTCGTCTTTTACAAATATCAATACATGTGTTTAATACCCCAAAGTAAATCTCGATTCAGTGTCTCTAACTGTGCTACGCTGATTAGATCCAAAATAGATCGAAACCGGTCCGTGGTTGTTGTTGACAGGGAACAATAATTAATTATATTTTAACTACATTCGTAGCAATTTCTTTTCTCCATAATAAAATTGACCCACCGCATCTTCTCTCTAGGGTTAAAATCAACATTCCAAGAGCATATACTAGACTATCATTATCAATCCAATAAGCAACATTGCAAAGATGTTTTTGGGGATTTCTAGAATCGAATAAAATAGAGACCACTTTCAATGCAAACACTTGAGAAGGAGTGAGGAATAAGAGGCCAATACAACAATAGACAGTTGGTGAATGGAAATGCAGATAGGAAAGCAAGTATTGTTATGGGTAAGACATATATTGAGATTTCTTCCAGTAGTATTAGTGATATATAGGTAGACCACGTAAAGTATCGTATAGTCGGATCGGAAATACATTGTCTTGTTAGGGTTATTACCCAATGCTGAATCCCACCTTATGATTCTCAATAATTAATTTTATATGTCCCATTGTATATACATGTAACATGAGAGAGAATAAAGTCTATTATTATTTATTTTTATTATTATTATTGTTGATATAATGTAATTTAAATAGTTGCAAGCTTCTATTGTAAGTTGACACGATTACTTTACTCTTCATTAAATAAATTTCTAATTACAAATATTTCGCAAGTTATGGACTGATTTCAGAGAGTGTCGAATTGATTTCACGAAGTCCATTTTTGTGCACGAAGCCTTCTTTAAAAAAATATTAATAAGACAAGAAATGTTTCTTCGTCTAAATTGTAGAGCAGTAATATAAATATTTAAAATTGGTCGTATTTGATATACGAAAAGTTACCAAAGTGAATAAGAAATGAACTTTCGTCCACTATCAGCATCAACTAATTCAGTCATTAAATTTGTGGTTTTTATAAGTCTAAGTCTGAGTGTGGGTCTCACTTGAACTTGGCCAGTTCTGCGTGTGTGGCCCTGGAAACGTGTGGACGCTTATTTTTACGGAGCAGCCCCGATATTTTGTTCTGCGAAGTCTTAAGTGTCTGTCAGTACTATCGAACTTAATGACAAGCAACAACTTGCCCGCTAACGCCAATGCTTTGAACTGTTTAGGAGGAGGTGAAGATTCATGCTTCCACTTCATGCCGTCCTGCTTTGGCTTGTAGTAATGGCACTAGTTCTCTTTTTCTGTGATGATACGCTCCAGGAAAGGTTGGTCTTCATGATACCGAAACACATATTGAAGTGCGAACTCTATACACACTTCCTTTTGCTGGTCGGTGAGCTGCTTCGGAACCCACCATTCGTTCTATCGTCCTACTATTTCCATGTGTTTGGACTTGAGAAAGAAACATATAAAAGGGCAGTGCTTCAACTCGGATGACGAATTGAAGGGCGCTGTAAAGGACTGGATTTTGCTAGGGCCACAGATATAGAATAGAAGACTTCATTTATACTTACAGTGTCGTTTCGCACCTTTTCATTTGAACACTCCTAGTATTTTAATGTAAAATATTGCATTTATTAATTAAAACTTTACTTTATTAACCTAACGAACCTAATTGATCCGACTGATATATATTCGAATGTAATATCATAAAGCGAATCAAAATATATAAGACCCTTTGTAGGATTCCCTTTGAAAATTATGCACATCTTAATGAACTCCAGAAACGCTAAACTGAAGAATTTCTGCACCCGAATATGATCGTTTCCTTGAAATAAGACGCTGTATGCAATTAAAACGCTCAGCTTTGTATTGCGTATTATTGGGTGGAACTTCTCCGCGAAGGGAGACACCTTGAAAGTTTTATATTGTTCTCTCGTCCGCTCAATTATAGAATACGCCCCGGTAATTCGGAGCACTCGCCGACAATATCTAACAAACTCAAACAAGGGTTCGGAACATTTTTTTTTAAAGTTGCCAATTATCTTTATCAAATCTCGGGCCACCTCACTATTAGGGCCCTCTGGATTCAACGTTTACATACTGTATACGAACTCGTAGCCACTTCAACCGTTCTCGGATTTTATTGCTTTTAAACTTCCCACATCAAACGATAAGGATTCATACTAGACATTACACACTTTAACTAATACAGTAATAAAAAAACAGTTTTTTAAGACTTATTAAAATGTTTTCTAGTTTTTTAGAGTAAAATTTATGTTTGAAAAATTTTCTAAATTTTTTCGTATTTATAAAAGCAAACAAAGGAAAGTTCTCGAGTAAACACCCACTTCCTGATCACGAAGTTTTACCAAAAGCTTTTCAGCTCCTGCAATAAAAAATAAAAGTTTAAAGTTTTTAGTTGAGAATCTGTAGCATGCTTTTGAAATAGGGCTCCCACAGACAGACACACACATATGCATTGTTCGAATGGTGAAGTTGAAATTTCAAATTTTAATAAAACAACAATTATAATACGCACTACTATTTTATATATTATACAACACAAAGCCATGGCTAGTCTCAATTAACTAATAATATTTTCCAGTGCTTCCTTTGTAGAAAATCTGCAGGGGTTAATATGGCGCAATCGGAATGCCTCAGGTGCTTTATGTATTTATTTACCTAGTTGGATTTGTGCATTGTTTGATTTACGAGTAAATAACTCCATTGTGGAGAATACTCGTGTCTGGAGAGTGCTTAACTTTTGCAATTGCACACGGCATTTGCTTAATGGCTTACTCAAAATATAATTACGTGTACGACGCATTCAAATGCCCGTAATCTGTCCAGTCTGGACCCAGTAACTCCAATATATTACATATACGATTGACATTTAATTTTAATAACTAGTTAATCATTAATTAAGTATGGTTTATGCTAAATACATTGCATATTTCTTTGCATTTTATGATAAACACATTAATTTTTGTTTTAATTCTTTTGAGACATTACCGTATTATTGAAGAATTACTAGATAAAATGTATAACTTTATAGATTGTAACCTAAATAATAAAAAAAAATGAAACAGGATATACTTTATTACAATACAGAATCCAATGAGAAAAACTATTGTTTTTGCAATTAAATTTAAAACAATTAAGTTTTATATGGTGTATCCTCAAGAAAATTCTTACTAGTTATGGTGAAGAAAAGGAGGCATGAGTTTGAGTGGAATATTGCAATATTTACACTTTAAATTAATAGCTCTAGATTATTGCGGAATGTAATTAGTCTTATTAAGATTACAAAACAAGTCACTTATTGAAACAACTAGTTCCTTGGCTAATAGCACGACAGATATTGAATTACACAAAAATGATCGCCATTATACAAATAGCATAACTATCAAAGCAACAATAGTTTGAATGTATTTGTTTTTGTCTAATGAACTTTTAAATTTTAATTTACGTTGAACGTTGATTAAAAAAAACAAGCAAAAATAATTTAAAAAAAACACATAAATATTATAAAAAATTAAAAACTCACTCTGACATGTACGCCAACTGATATAATAATGAACTTTTTATTTAAACTCTTAATAATTTATTTAACGGCATCTTTGAAATATTAGCGAAACGGCCTTTTTGACATTTAAAAATACTTTTTTTGCTTAATATGTTAATGCAGTTTAATTAACCTCCAATTGATTAAACCATTAATTGAAACAATAAAGGACGGACGGGTAATGAGAACCTTGTGGAACTTCTAAACTAGAATTTCCATTATTATTATTACTATTATTAAACCAACGCTTAATCAGAAAAGAATCTATCCATGATATTTGAAATTTCGTTGAAGTTTTAAGATTTTAATCTAAATAAAACAATATACAGGGGGTCCCAAAAGAAAGTTTATATTTCAATGCGGGACGTTATCTAGAGATGTTAGACTTCTTGGTGACTGGATATAACTAAAGAATATGTTTATGAATATAAATATAAATTGATCTCTACGAAGTCCTGGTTTAACCCCTATGGACTTTACAGTATGTGGTTGTTTTAATTACGCCAGTATACTAACTTTTCTGGCACTTTTGAAAGAATATATCTATTAAGAAATGACAGCCATCGAAGAGTCTACCTGCCGAGTCGCCAGAAGAAATGTTAATCTTCGAGTAAATGAATAAATTGAAACTAAAATCTGGCTTGTTATTTATAATTCTTGTATACATTCCGCCAGACAATTCTACTGATGATGTTAATTTATTTTTTGATTTATTATCTCAAACAAATTTTGATAATGATAAAATTATTTTTGTTGGCGATTTTAACTGTCCGTCAACTTCACATACTCAAGATAATATTCCATAAATTATAATTTTTATCCAATAACACAATAAGAAACTATTAAAATAATGCTTTAGACTTAAACTGCCATGTTGAAAAATATATATTTCCGCTTGTTTTGGAAGACTCGCTCGCTCTTAAATTTACTTTGCAATGCTCGCCGACTATGACTCCAGTTAATAGTGATGTTTTTAAATTAAACTATAAGAGGGGAAATTATCCAGCATAATATGAACATTAATGTGGCATAAAATTAGATATATTATGAAGTTTCTCTGATGTAAACCTAGGGTTCTTAGAATTTTATAATATCTTGAACTCTGCACTTCTTAAGTTAATTCAAAATTGTAAATTTAATAAAAAAGAAAGTATTCACTTTGGTATACTATTGAAATAATACATACTCAAAGAAAAGAACTATATTAGAAAAAACTCAACCTCAATGAAGGCTAATTTTAGATATATTCGAGCATTAATTAAACGTAAAACCAAATCAGCCTATAATTATTACATATCCACTATTTAAAATCAAGTTACTTGTAACCCAAGTCAATTTTCGACCTACATAAACTCAAAGAGATCGAGTACATCAAGAAAGATTGTAAATGACTGTCGTATTTTTTTTAATCTGTTTATGTTTCCCCATCTAATAATTGCCCGTTATCTATATGCCTAGTTTTTTTTTCTTTTCTCCAGTTTCGTATAAAGTTGACTTTGACATTCTCAAGACACTTCCTAATAAATATTCTTCTGGTATAGACAATATACTTGCATTTTTTTTTTTTTAAAGATTGTGCTCCTATTCTTTGTTATCCGCTTTCAATTCTTATCAATACAAACTTCTATTTTTCCTAATAAATTGAAAATAACATCAGTCTAGTCTGTCCAATACCTAAATCGACTGTCAATATTCACAACATTAATAGCTATCGACCTATAACAATTTTACCACATATTGCTAAAGTCTTTGAGCGTACGTTATATGACCAAATTTACAATAATATTAAAGTGTATCTCTCTAATAAACAGCATGATTTCATTCCTAATTGCTCGACAGTAACTAATCTATGCGCTATTACTCATGATATTGCTGAAATTCTTGACTCTGCTGGTCAAATTGATGATGATATGTCGAAAGCTTTCGACAAAGTTGATCATAACATTTTGATTGCTAAGATAGATAACTTTGGCTTTTGCAAATCATCTACCTCTCTAATGTCATCTTATTTAAGTAAGCGTGAATCATATGTCACTTGCAATAATTTTAAATCCAGTTCTTATGTCTATCGCCAAAGGTTCCAAATGGATCAATTTTGGGCCCCTCGCAGTTCAAAATGTTTATCAACGACCTGACCACAAAATTGACCTGTCACCATCTTTTATATGCGGTGATCTCAAAATATACGCTACAATTAACAAATACATTGCTTGTATTGCAGGATAGGCTTGGTAAGATTGCTAGATGGTGTATGGTAAATGGGCTGGAGTTGAATATTAACAAGTGCAAACTGTTAACGGTGGAGGCTTCTACTTCATTATACATTATTCTTCACAAATAAAAGAAATTAACTTTGTTTGTATAACACTGACCTTATTAAGCGACTATAGTTTTTTGACTTCATAAAGTCAGTGTTATACAAACAAAGTTAAAAAGTTTTTTTATTTGTTAACAAGTATAAGTTCATGTCATGCAAATCCTGTGAGGTTTTTTATTAAATTAATGGCACTATAATTAACATTTTTTGAACTTTTAAAGATCTTGGTGTTAATTTTGACTCAAAATTAACATTTAACTATCACCTTGATGAAGTAATTAAGGGTTCAGTAAAGGCTCTGTTTTTTTATATCGGAACTCTCATAGTTTTAAAAATATGAATACCTTAATTACTTTATATAAAACTTATGTGCGTTCCAAGTTGGAATATGCTTCCTTAATTAGGTTTCCTCGAAAGCAACAGCTTAAAATCATGGTCGAGGGCTTTTGTGTTTTAAGTCGGAAGGTTATTATTCTAATAGAGGAGATTCGATCATGCAACATTACTTGAGAAGTTAAATTTCAATCACTTGAATCCCGACGTCATATAAAGCATAGTTTTTGGATACAAAATACTTCATGGTTCTGTAGGTTCAACTGTGATTTTAGATAATATTAGGTTGCAGTACACAAACGTCAACTTTTAAGATTTTACCTCATAGAACCAACTAAAGTCTTCGATAAACATTATTTGCAATAACTGTAATCAGTTATCATCTTATTGTGCTATATTTATTTAATGACTCCCTCAGATACGTCATTACACAATGTGTCGTAATTCAATTACTTTTAACTAGTTTTATGTTTTGTGTTTAAGTTGTGTTAGTATGTAATACTTCTTCTTTATATATGTCATCATGAAAATTGGGAATTTTTCCTGTAGGGTAATAAATAAATAAATTAGTGCCGTGACCGCAAAGCTTTACATTTTACTTTGAAGAAATAAATTCCCAAATTGTATAGTATAATTAGTAATAAACACAATTTCAATAGATTTCTTTTTAAGTGGTCGACTAAAATTTTGAAAAAAATTGTATATTTTGCATCTACATTAGGATTGTTTTGCAAAAGGATCACTATTTTTATGCATAAGGGAGATTCGTCTGATACAAATCACAGTTGCATAGACAATATCACTTGGAGAGTCTATCGAGAAGTTTGGAAAATAGGGAGAGTATACATACACCGACTGTGATCATTTCTTATCAAGTTTTATGGAATTTAAACGTTAATTTAATAAAACTATTTTTACATTGTCCTAGAAATATTTATGAATGTACTAATTTAAAAATAATAAATGTATTATAATATATAACTTATATACACACATTTTAAAGGTAGTTTTTCCTTCTCTCTCCCATTCTTTGGAATTGTGTGTGTAAAGTCGTTAATTCATCATGAATGCCTTAAACAAATAAAAAACTAAACACTAATAAAGTGTTATGAAAAATCAAGAGACCATACGAAACAGTGATGGATTATATGACGGCGGCAATGTTGTTGAGGAATTGGACAAAGAAATGTCCGAAAATAAATGGCTCAAGATTCTTCGGTATAATATAGAAGATAAAAACTATATATTTAAACATATAAAACTAATGTTAGAATAAATAAAATTAGATTGTAACACTATAATATATAAGGGTAAAAAATAAAAGGATTATAATCTAGATAAAAATTCTCTTATTGGAAAAGCGAATGCGCATTTTTAATAGTGACTCTTATATAGTACATAGCATTAGATATATCTATTGCTTATTTAAAAATTCTCAACAAACAATGATTAACAAATGATAATGAGGCGTAAATTGTGGCAAATGTAAATATAATCAATAGCAGGGAAATTGGTAAGAATAAAATAAATATTTGGTATAATATGTTACATCCACAAAAACGTTTTACAAAGGTTATATATTATCATATTTTCTATTATGCTGTAGTGTGTATCATACTTAATTATTAAATAAAAATTGTATTAATGATACGAAACGCGAGATATTTGTAGCTAAACGCAATGAAGAGTATATTTCTTTTAACCTATAAAATAGAATAAATGAATAAATGTTATTAAATTATTAAGACCGTTACTAGGTTTTCATACTATTCCATATTATACAAGGTTAGGATAATTAATAAGTATGGAACCAAGCAAATATCTTTAAAACAAAATTGATACTATCTTTAAAATTTTGTAGGTAAGTGAAATGTGGTAAAATGCATCTGATTTACATTTTTGTTGCTAATATACTTCCGGTTTAACCGGAAATATTCTCAACTTTTTAAATTTAAATGGGACATTCCGTATACTTCTGCAGATTTTTAAAGAGCATGTTATTTCTAATTTGTAAATACTTCACTTCCAGACATTATGCAAGCCTATTAACAAATTCTTGAGTCACTCTCTCCAAGACGTCTCTACGTATTACATCACAATAATTCTGTGATTACGTGATTTTACGTCACCCCAAAGAAAAACAATCTAATGGGCTAATGTCCGGAGAACGAGTAGGCCACTCTATGAATCCTCTACGTCCAATCTATTAATTTGGAAAATTAGCATGTAGAAAATCCGAAACCACTTTATCCTAGTGGGGAGATGCTCCATCTTGTCGAAACTAAACATTATGTGATAACCGCTCATACTGTTGAAGTGCTGAAATAATTTGGTTATTCAGTAAATACTACTATAAAAATGGGTCTATAAGCCTATTTTTGACAATTCCCATCCAAACATTTAACTTCTTTGGATGCTAGACATGTGCTTCATAAACCCAAGGAGGATTATCGTTTGACCAATACCTTGAGTTATGGCGGTAAACTGTTCCATTTTAACAAAATGGTGTCCCATCGGAAAACACTACATTAGAAAATATTCGTCGACATTATAGATGCCAATCAATCGTTCGCAAAACTCCAGCTTCAGTCAAAGTCATAATCTGCCAATTTTTGAACCAAATGTATCTTTTACGGATGATACTTTTCACATTTCAATATCTTCCCTACAGAACGTTCACTTGTACCAGTTTAGTGTCAAAATTGTGGGAGAAGTTTAAGGTGATTCCTCTAAATCAATAGCAATGTTTTGTCTAATAGTTTTGTTCGTTGCGGTCCGCGGTTTTCCAGATTTCGGCAAAATTTTGACCATCCCAGTTGCATTAAAACTTTGTAATGTTTTAATAACTGTTGAACGTGATATGGGATTTCTTTTAGAATGCAAATCATTAAAAATGTAATACACTTCTTTATTAGTTCTAACACGATTACCATAACCGATCATCATTAATATTTAAATACGATCTGTCACATTGGAGACAACTTAATGCAACTAATGTGATATGTATTATTCCCTTTAACCCTTAGCTGCACCACTTCAATTTTGTAACATTCCAGGACCCCAAGTTGAAAAATTGCTTAAAAAATTCTTCTATCATCTATATAGGACTACAGAACTGTACAAAAGTGTTAATTGGTACATTATGGACTAGAAATAGCTATAATAGAGAGTTAACTCTTTTGCCTCGAGGATTGAGAAAATAAGTTAAGAAAATTCTTATAATGCATTTTTCCTTTAAAATTCGTAAAACTCTTATTTAGTTATATGTAGACTTGAAATTGTAGGTAATGGTGTATTTTATTCTATATTTAAAAAAAAACAAAATACAGTACAAGGGCTTCTTTCAAAAAATATTCTTGCAAAAAACTACAGTCAAATATATAAAAAGACTTTTCCATGTAAAAAATGCATATTTTTTAATAAAAAAATTAAATGCCACAACAATTAAGACATATATAGACATAAATAATTAAAAAGTATTTTTAAGAAAGCATGGGATCCCTCAGGACTCCCAGATGCAGCTAAGGGTTAATATTGCTACTTATTTTTGTAGGAAAGTAAAAATAATCTTAAATATTAGAAACAATCTGTTTTCGTATTCTGTACAATGTTTTATTTTTTTAACAAGATATAGCTCTGCATTAGTGGAACAAGTGTTAATCCAAAATGGATTTAGACATGGCCAATTACAGATGCGGCTGTAGCTGGTGGATAAAATCATTTTCAGCCATGAATAAAATTTTATTATTACATCATTTATAGACTAATCTAAAGTTTATAATTGTGTGCCTCATTACTTACTGCTGTAAGAGTTATCAATAAAGAATGGTGTACGTAAGGATCGTTATTATTCCTAATATTCATAATCAAACAATCCAACGTCGTTTAGTTAACAGATAATGTTACACTAATATGTTCGTCTAGTAATATGAATACGATGCTGGCAAAAAATATTAAATATTGAGTTTTATGGCAACGAACACATATTAAATAAAGTCAAAATATTACACTTAAGCAAGTAACTGATATAAATAATTGATATTCTCTTTAATGAAGCTACCTTTGATTTAGATCAGACAAGAGATGTGTCTACTTTATCTACTGATACAAGACGAACATAAATGACAGCTGCAGGGCCTTTCTCTAAAGCATCACAAAAGCAGTGTGATTCATAATTCGATAAATTATCCAACGAGAAACAACGAGAAATTTGTAAAGAAGCGAGCAACAAGACAACAATTGTGATTTAAATTTTAACCACTTTTCTACGACTTAAGGTTCACAAACTTCAGCTCCATCTATCTAGACGAGGTGTCCATAAGTGTCGAGTTAATCGTTTGGTATAGAACGACAATGGAGAAATTAATCCGAAAGAACCAAAGGCCTATCTATCAGATTTACTCTAAAGAAAAAAACAATCAATCTAGTGAAGACCAAGGATTTTCAATGTCATCCAAGGACAATGATATTGCATCTGACTTATCGGCGACAACAGTAAGTAGGGCATGAACATTACTAGCTCACTTACATACTTCAAAGCCTCCTAATTTCAGCAAATGGGCAATTTCCTTGACTAAACGTTTGGCAGTGATGAACATCCCTAAATAGGATCATCTACATAGACGCCTGAGGATACGACATAAGAAGCCCAAGGATATGTTAATTGCATGATTCTTGCTAATTCAAGAATCGTACGAATAGCTAAGTGTGGAGCCGATGAAATGCCATAAGAACCGTTACGTATGGCATTTCAATTGATTGATCTCTAATTGTTTAAGATGAGAAAAGCGTAAAACTATTCTTTGATATTTGAGATGATCTTCATAGATCAATATTTGTTTGTACAACTGGTTGATGTCAGACGTAAACAGAATAGAATGACATCGGAATTTCAGAAGAATCGACAAAATGCCATTTTGTAATTTTGGACCTATTAATAGCTTATCATTCAATGAGTGACCTTCCAAGCCTCAAACATACCACTAAGTTTAGTTGTTTTACTATTAGGCTTCATTATGACTGATGTAGAATGTAATAACCATCTGAAGCTAAAGTTAGTGGTACAGAGATTTTCTCCGTATGACCTACCTCTAAATAATATTTCATAAAATCAAAATAGAGCGCACGTATTTCACAATTTTGGGACCATCTAGAGAAGAAAATATTTTTACTGCAATTTCATAAGATCTTGTAAACGACAGATGACTATCAACTTTAAACAAAATGGTTTTAATATTATATATATAGACCTTAAGCAATTGTTTAATAAATGGGGTAATGAAATATCAAAGTAAACAGAAGTAATTTAAACTAAAAACACTAAAGTGGTATACCAAATTTTGTGTACAGCTTTAGTTTTTGCTTTGAAATTCTAATGTGACTTATTGAATTTTATTTATTTTTTTTTCATCTACTAAACAAATAAAAGCAATTAGTATAGTAATAAATGTTGCGTATACGGAAGATTGCAGGCAGCAGTTTACTCAACACAAAATATTCACCCTTACAGCGCCTACAGTTTTTAATCTTCAATCTATATTTAAAAACCACTACAATTAATATTTGAATACTCTGAATGAATATGTAAATAGACATTTCGCCAACTGGAATCAGATACTAGTAAAAATATAGAAATCAATAAGTGTAATAAACTTAGAAAACCTAGTCAATATTAGTTTTATCAAGACTATAACTTAGAAAGTATTGTTACTATTATTGCTCTTGTGTTTATCCATTATCTTTAGTAACGTCTACTGGGAAGTAATAAAGTAACCAATTTTTCCTTCAGTGTGATTTACTTTAATTTGACCTTACTTGGCTTGTAATTTTCGAAGATTTCTTTGGCTTAAGCTTCGTATTTATATCGAATGTGACGTGGTTATCAATTATTGCAACAAACTATGGAAGAAAAATTTAAAGATTACTATAAGGAACGACTTAATCTTTATCTTGCTTCTTGCAATTATTAAATCTTACAGATAGAGTAATAACAATTACGGTATTGATTTATAATAATTTAGCAACATTTTGTTTTAGGAAACTATATTCAAGATGTCATCGATGAAGAAATGAAGGAAAATCTTTACACCTCGAAGATCATTTGGACGGATCTATATTGAAATTAGTTCAAACGTTGGTCACGTCATGTGCATCACTTAGAAATAAATACCTGGAACACACTCCTCTACCATTAGCAGTATTGATAAAAAACGTCATGATGACTAAGATACTCTTAGAAAATAGTTTATTCCCTGCTAGGATATGTGAAGACAATTCCTAAAATCGATAAAAATATTGGATCATTTATTGGTTTACGATGATCTTATATCTCTGATATTGATATTTGAAGATGTAACTGAGTTCTGTCAAGGTTAACATTCTAATTTTAAACATAGGGCCGAAAATAAGAACGCACGTGATAAGAAGACTAAAATCATGATTGAACGATATAAAAATCATCTTATAAACTAGTTTAAAGACATTACCAAAACAGTGTATTTCTCAATCTGTTTTATTATTCAAATACGTTTAGTTTTGAAAATGATTTGTGTAAACGGATTGTACATTTTTATCCTTTGAAGAAGCTTTCAGGATTGTAGCAAATTTGGTGTATAAAAAAATTCCAAAAACCGAATATTCTACAACCTTGGATATATTGCAATTTGTGGTGTTAACCGCATATAAAATTTTATAATAAGTTGCTTGTAAAATTATCGTACTATAAAAACATTTAAGTCAAAATTAATAGTATTGAAAAAATGTTTTTTAATGGGAATTCTCAAGTTTAAACAATTTTATCATTAAATATGTATAACGAAGTAGAAGCCTCCATCGTCAATGAATTTTACATATGTCTACATCAATTCACTTGGTATAGAACGAACTGGAAAAGAGTTATAGGTGTGTATTGTATAATAAATTTAAAACAATATATCAAGTTTTTATTTATGGGTAAACCGCGTTTATACATTTAGTTTTAGAATAAAAAACTGTTTGTAATAGTTCAGAGGTTCATTGTGTACCTTCATAGGATAAGATAAATTAACGATAAAAATCATTTATACACTTTATAACTTGTTTGTTGGTTATAGAAACATGTTATAAAGTGTTTTGTATACTACAAAATGTATAACGATGATCAAGCTTCAAAAATGAACGAAAAAATCATTAAGTTTTACTTGATTCCTAATTTGTTTTTACACATTCATACAACTTTCCTAATTGCTAATTTATTGTATCAATAAATTATGATTCACTAAGTGATCGATGAGCAAAACGTTCATAGTTTCATATCTATTATACATCGCTTTGATTTTTATACATACTTTATTACATACATACATAGTAAAAAACATCTGGCACTTTTACACTTCTTTCTGGTTATGCAATTACTTGTATCTTTCATTTAAAATATTTGGGTAACTACCTTTCATTACCTTAATTTAAAAAGATCCTTAGATAAGGATCATAAATATGATTCCGAGTACTTTAAAGTCGAAATCAAGCATTTTGAGACTCTGAAGCCCAAAAATGCTGATACCTATGCTGCTATCACAATTCAACTAGCTTTACTTAACGAACTCTTTTTATTTTCTCATTTTCATCTTCCAAATCCTCCAGTTTTTGTCCACCTTTTTATACCATTACTCTATCAGTAGAATTTTGATTCGGTAGTCATTTTATTCAAGTAGATTAGGTGGCTTCTTCTTCTGGTCAACTACATAGATATAAATGGGTTTAAATTTAAAGGAAAGCACATTTTAATGATTTTACGTGAAGGGTTTATTAAAAATCATATCATTTTCTGATATATTGTATTTATGATATATAACTAACAAATTACTACAGTAAAAATATTTCAGTACAATTTAATAAAAGCTAAGCAATTAATTCAATAAACCAATACCTGTATAAACAATATAAGCTTTCGGAATTGTTTACAATTGCGTGTTATTAAATATAAACATCCAATTTATGGTCGATAGTAAAATTCCACTAAATCACGAAAGGGTTAGATTTCATATTTGCAGAATCGAATAACCGAAGGGATGAAGTCGTTAATGAGGGCGGCTGTGGTGCCCGCGGGGAGCGTAATAAAACCACGCCAGTTAAATACCTGCTGCTATTTAATACCTCCTAGCGAATTCTATGGAGAGATTAAAAAGTCAGCTTCATTCAATTACTCCGAAAGCCTACTAATTGCCGGACTCATTATCTCGACGCATTTCTTTGAAAAATCACTCTTTCACATGCAAATTCTCCACGATGTTACTAACACCTGCTCTCCGCCATTCTTGACAGCATAATATAAGCCCAAAATAATTGTAAGAACTAATATTACAATAGCATAACATTTATATCCCTATAAAATAATAAGCTTTTTTATATGTATATTAAATGAAATACGAGTCTCCTTTCTTATTTTTTAAAAATTAATTGCAAGTTTGTGAAAAAAGAACTATTTTATATGTATACTTATTCACTACAATTAGTTAATAATTTTATGTTCGTTATTCATCTTTGATCTGAACTTTGCAAACTAATTTCGGCTTAATCGCAAACTTTTGAATATAGATAAGTTGAATTAAATAACCAGAACTTCATGGGACATTAACGGGACATTTTTTACATCTGCTCTAAAATAAAGGCCTGAAAAGATTTAAGGGTGCACAATTTGATTTTGAATTTGTAATCTTAATAATACTTTTTTAAGTTATATTATTCTACACATAATAACCCAATAAATAAAAGTTAATTTAATCAATAAAATAGAGTTCATTATGATTCGCAATATTATATTTAGAAATAATGTAAATAATTACAACAAAACTCAATTAATTCACGTTTATAATCTTCAGGTTATTCGGATACAAATTGTTTCATTTTGTATATTTTTTATTTGCCTTTCTTTCTTAATACTGAGTGACGTTAATACTTCCTCCCTGTTCCGTCTCAGAGTACACTTATGTATCGCCTGGGGAGTTTCCTTATTTCATTTTTACCAATATTGAATGAACGTTAATACTCGTAAAGTAAGTAAAAACACTTGAGTTTTACTTTATTCATTATTAAATACGCGATGAAAATAAACAAAACAGTAATTTATATTTATCTTCAAGTAATTAAAATAAACCGACTTTAACTTCGATAAGTAGAGTTTTTGTTATTATTATATAACAGTTGCGATTTCCAACGGAGGATTGAATTTAATCCGGTATGGGATTTCTCGCGTGAAACAAATCCAGGATTAACAATTAATTCGCTGTTAACACTGAAAGTGACCTAATCTTAAGTGGGACTTGGCTGATGGTATTACGCTCATGAGTTATGATGAGGGATTATCGTTAACTCCGGTCTGTGAAGGGTCTCTCAGATATGTGCACATTTCAATTAAAACTTGCAACAATCAGACGTGATGCTCTAAAGGAATTCGCCAGATTAATTTTCAATGAATAGAATGGAATAATAATAAAATAATTTCCAAACTGTTATTTGTCGCCAAATAACGGTTTTTATTTCTTATAAAATTGTCGACGCGTTTATTATAATTTACGGCCGGCAATCATTAAATATTTGAGTTTTAGATCGTTTTACGACGCTGGCTGTATAACGAAGTCAAACAGTAGAAAGTCTTTCGACGGCGACGGAAATTCTCTTACCTAGAGCATTGTGCAGCTGAAAAGGATTGTTCGAGAGGATCCCGTAACTGCCCTAACTACACGGTTACCGAAGGGCGCGCTGGTTCGACCCCCATTATCGGCCAGGTAGAAATAAGTTCACCCTCCCGGGGTTTTCACACAATGGTTTGCGATTTGTGCAATGCGAACGCAAGAGTCGCGAAATATTTATGTTCTTTTACAAAAATAATATTTATTCTTTATTAGAATCTTAAAATGTAAATATTACAGTATTAATGAAGACGAAGACACGATTACTTTGTACAGTATTACCTTATTAGAATAAAGAAGGAAAAAGAAGGGCACATATAATTATTTAGATATTATAAATCTTATATTCAGTATATATATTTTTTAATTATTAATACTAGAAATATATTCTAAATTTAGAGAATTTATTAACAATTTTTGGTTTCAATAACTTGAATACGGAAGAATCAAGGATTAATCTGATTTACCTTCAAATGACGTTGAAAGACCTAAGTTTCAAAATCTTACGTAGTGACATAAAATTTGCCCCCTCATTTCAAAACATATT
Organism: Ontholestes murinus; assembly: GCA_963969525.1. Taxonomy (NCBI): domain Eukaryota; kingdom Metazoa; phylum Arthropoda; class Insecta; order Coleoptera; family Staphylinidae; genus Ontholestes; species Ontholestes murinus. Next base: position 47,907,648 of record OZ018393.1, on the reverse strand, counting down.
TATTTGAAACATTTTTTCATATTTTGCTCTGTTTCGGAAATATTCCACATTGCCAAGATAAATGCCCCACCCTGTATATTAAATATATTGAATTGACGAGGCGGATACAGGGTGATACTCCATAACATATTGAAATAAAAGAACACAGATGCGAGGGTTTCACATTTATTTTTGTCAACGGTGTTGTTTTATTTTATATGCTTGAGCTTATTTATCTATGTGTTAAATATAGAAATGTAGAGTTAGTGAACTTCATGAAGGGGTTGACATATAATTCGTTAAGAGCATGTTGATGGTGAGCAGCAGTTAAAAAATCTGTATTAAAAAGGGACAAAATTAGTAAATAAAAGGATAAAAGGAGCAAATTTGCTCCCTCAGCATCATGGAAAAGTAAGGGTTTGAGTGGAAGAACACAATTTATGAATTGTGAACTTTGCCCGAGCTTCTTTCGGTCAAAATTTGACGTATGTTATTTTAAAATTGATTTGTTATTAATTAAGAAAGAAATAAAATCAAAGATAGATAACTAAATAAATATAATGGAATTGAACCTAAACAAAAATAGTATATAACTGAAAATCTGATCTAAACATTGAAATATATTTTAAAAGCTATTAAGTTCTTAAAACTTAAATAACTAAATTAAAACAACAAGGAATCTTTAAAAAGAACTGTTGCATAAAAACTAAAAAAGTTGTCAAAATTTACCAATATAAACTAGTGAAGTATGAAAAGAATCGAAATTTGTAAATTAATGTTTCTAAATATAAAACCCAAAATTTATTAAATCGTTATTTATTACCACTTTTTATTATTTAAAGAAACAATATGTTTCTAATGAATTAGAAATATCCTACAAATTGTCTAAATCTAAAAATTAAACATATCTAATTATTATGTGCATTTTTTAAAGGAGTTCAAAAATGATAAATTGTGAACAAATTTAGTAAATATCTAAAAACCATAATTCTCAAACTGGAAAACAAAACTAAATCTGTCATCAGTCAAACTTGTCTTAAGAAAAATATAAACTTTCAGTTCTAAAAGTCACCGAAATCTTAATCTTTGGATTAAATTTGTAAAAATCATAAATTTCTAAAGTAATCACTGAAAATGAAACACGTGTTAACTTTAATGGTTAAAAGTATATCCTTTCTTCAACAGTTTTTTTTTTACCAATTTTAAATTTTCCCAAAACATAACTTTAAATTCACCAAGATTTTTTCAAATATTTTTATTTTTTCTATTTAATTAAACATTATAATTAAGTCGAACAATTTATTTTGACTTTTATGTTTATTTTGTTATGTCAATATTCTATTGAAAATGAACCCTTAGGGTTCGAAATGTACATATAGATAATTAAAAAAAAACTGTTGAAGAAAAGATACAATTTTAACCACTAATTATAATAATCTTCACACACTCAATTATTTAATCAGAAAGAAACGTTTTAATTTGTATAGCTGAAACTTTATTTAGTGACTATAGTTTCGACAATTTTTACTTGTCATTTGACAAGTGATAAGTGAAAATACTCATTAAATAAAGTCTCAGTTATTGATAGAAAGTGAAATTTGTGTATTATGATGTACTACTTCATTGTATCCACAGTAAATAGTTTAATTATTGTAATCCTAAAAAAATGTTGTACATTAATTAATGTTAATCCTAAATAACTATATAGAACTTTAATTGATTAATGGTTGAGGCGTTAACTTCGTGATACATTTTGGAAAATTAAACAAAAACGTTTACTTTGTTAATATCACACTTTAACTTTAATATGAAAAATCCTGATATATTGAAAAAAATAAAATTTTAAAAATTAAAAGAAAAACGTAGTCCGAAAACTACAAAAAGTACACAGTTATATCAATCCATAATGTTCTAAAAAGAGTTCAGATATCAAAGAAGAAAGAAACAAGTTATTTTAAAAACCCTTAAAACAAGAAAAACAGAACAAATTTAAAAAAAATCTGCGTGATTTATGAAATGCTTAAAAATATGGTAGGAAAATTGTAAAAGTACAATTAATGTCGAATTAGAATAAATATAGCCCTTCCCCATCACACTAAAATTAGACATCCTTTTAATCCTATCCATAATTTGTCTAATAATATCGTATAGGTACTAATCAAAAGTTTCTCAATCGAAGAACGGTGAAAATACCTCTCCTTGAAATTCAACAAAAAAAAGCAGATAATCTTAAAAGCTTTACTAAATATTTTTCTTTCATAATACATTAACAAATCCCGAAGAAAATTATTCTAAAATCACAAGTTACCAATATCCCTTCACCCTTGGATACTGAAATACCACGACTTTTATAAAACAATTGAAGCACAATAAACATACATATTAATCCCTATTTATATCTTAAAATTGAAACATAAAACCAATCACGTTGCCTTTTCACTGTATTTTCTAGAATCTTATAACAAGGAATATGAGGCCAATTTGGACTAGATTGTTATAAGCGGTAAGGCATGCGTCACACATTATACACCACATGGCAACTGATATTTTCCTGAGGCCTATTATGCTCATATTCTACAAAATTCAAGAAAATTCAATTAGGCTATTTGAAAGTGTTGGCCACATTTTAGAACAGGAAAGACATAAAGGTTGCACTTTGAAGAGAAACAATAATTGCTGATTGGTATTATGAAATGTCTTACAATATAGCATTGTCGAAGATATTCATCATACCATTGTTATCAGAATGCAATCATATACCTATGTTTAATTTATTATTTAGTAAACTTTACATAACTCACAAATACATATTAATGCAAGCATATATCACCGATTTGTTACCGTCTGGCTATTACCTCTTTACAAAAATGTTTAGGAAATTGTCAGCTAGTATGTATACGAATACATTTAAATTAAGAAGGAGACATGATGATTTTGTTTTCCACTATAGTCACGTGTAATTTTAAATAAAGTGGTAAAACAAAATAATCGTGTCTCATTCTTCATTACATTCAAGATGTACCACAAAGTAAACGCCTCTACAATTAAACATTTAAATTAAGTACTGGATTGATGAGGCTGTTACTTTTTGGAACTCCATATCACTTCATAAAATAGTGATACAATACAACAAAAATTTGTAAATCAATTGTCATCTACCTGATGAAGCCACTGTGTGGTGAAACATGTTGTAGAATTACAAAAACGTTTTTGAAGCCATATACTGTGTCAATATTTAAATTAAGACTTTACTGTTTTATTGAGTTAATCAATTCTAATGCTTTTGCTGCAATTAAGTGTTAATGATTCCTTAATTATAAGTTATTTAAGTTACGCTTAAGAAATAGAAATGCTGGATTGATGAGGCTGTTAGTTGTTGAAACTTTATATCACTTAATAAATTATTGAAATATGGTTACAAAAACGTTTTTGAAATCATATACTATGTCAATATTAATTATTTATTAAGTGAAATAGAAAAGATCAATCTTCGGAAGACAAATTAAACAGTAAGTACAGAAAACAAACAAACTTTGTTTGTGTAACACTTTTTATTTAACTTTGACTACAGTTGCAGCAAATAACGTGCCATTATCAAAACTAAATGTAATTTTAACTACAAATTATAGGTTATATGGAAAAATCTTAACAAACAGCGTTGAAAATTTGAGTATGCATTAGTTCAATCTGGTCGTTAATAAATGCTTAAATCTAAAAATTATGAAAAGCTCAACTTTTTGATCAAGATAGATATAGAACTACTGATCTTGAGTAAATAACATGTTATCAACAGGTTATGCTAGATGAAAATATATTATCACTAGAAATTACATTCAGCCAAAGTAGTATAAATATAGCTAAACAAAGAAATAGAAATTATCAGTACAATAAGTACAAAAATGGTGATGTGGCCATCATAGTACTTTCCCTATATTTTTCTCGAAAACTATGAGGCGTACGTAAAAAGGTTATTCTTTATAATTTGTTCAGTTTTTAATTCTCTACAATTATTTGTTATATAAATTTCATGTAACTCCTATAGTTTATTAGCAATTGGCAATAAATATCAAAATTTTCAATTTTTATTTTTTTTTCTCAAAAGTTAAGAATTTTATAAAAAATATGTTCGAATAAAACTTGTTTAGTTTTTTATTACCTTTATATTTTGTTTAAACCTTTTTTTAAAATTTTTCATATTTAGAAAAAATAAAACGAAAAAACCTAAAAACGCCTCGAGTAAACATCCACTTCCGGTTTATGAATGTTTACCAAAAGCTCTTCAGTTCCAGTTTTTAACGCTAAAACCTTAAGTTTAAAGTTATATCTCAATCAGATCATTCGTTTTTGAGATACAGCGCCCACCGACAGACAAACACGAAAACATTACCACTCAAATGGTGATGAGGCCATCATAGTACTTTCCCTATATTTTTCACGAAAACTATAAGGTTTACTCGAAATGGTTCTTCTTAATAATTTGCAAAATTTTGTATTATTTACAATGACTTTTTATGTAAATCTAAGGTAACTCCTATAGTTTAGTAGTAATAAGCAAAAAATATCAAAATTTTTAATTTTAATTTTTTTCTCTTTATGAAAAATATATTTCAATAAAACTTGTTTAGTTATTTATTCCCTTTAACATTTGTTTATAAAGTTATGTAATATTTTCAAATTCTATATAGGAAAAGTTAGAATAAATACAACAAAAACAAGAAACTTATTCTGGAATCAATCCATCACAAAAGAATCTCGACGATTAGAATAGAAATTCCTGAAAATTCCAAAAAAAAAATTGTGAAAAATAAATCTTAAAAAATGGATAAAATACAGCAACTGTAATAATTGCAATAAAATTTTCTACAGATGTACTGAGTTTATCCCTCATAAAAAATTTGTAGGAATTTCTCTTCCAAATTGCAAACATTAGTCTCAATTTTATAATCAACAATGTTTTTTCCAAATTTCGGTTTGTAGGATTTTCTTCTCCAAATTGCAAGATTTTTACATATATGTTACTAGAAGTGTTCAGGAAGGTTTTTATTTTTAGAAGACTAGAATTTCCAGGCCTTCCTAGAAATTATCACCTAAATTTCTAAAAAAAATGTTCATCATTCCAGAATATTTATGGTTGAAAATTTACAGTATTATTATTTTCTAAATGTCCTCAAATTTCTCGAAATTCCTAAACAAATTTCTAGGATTGTAGAATTTTTGAGGAACTAATTTTCTAATTTCCAAAGTTTACCTTCAAGGATTTTAGAATGTATAAAAAATTTATGCTACAGGTGTGCCATTTTGAATTATATAGGATTTTTGTCTCCAAATGTTTCACCTATTTTACTAGAGATTTGTAGGAAATATTTTGGTGATCATAATTTTCATGCCTTTATAGAATTTATTGCCTAAATTCCGAGAATATTTTTCAGGATTCTTAAACATTTATGGAATTTATTCTACAGATGTACTAACTTCTTTTACAATCAGTGTTTTTAGAAATTTCTCTTTTAAATTGAAACATTGTCATCAATAATTAACAATAGTTAAAAAATTTTAAATCATAATAGCTATTCTTTATTTTCTGAAGATTTTACTTCTAAATTCCTAAAAAAACTTTCAAGGGTAGTGGAATTTTTAAGGAATTAATTTTATAATTTTTAAAAATTATCTTCGAGGATTTTAGAATGTATAAAGAATTTATGCTACCGGTGTGCCACAATATTATCAATGTTTTCTAGGGATGCCTTCTTCAAATTGCAAGATTTTTCCATATATTTTACTAGTTTTCAGGAAGTGACAAACATTTTTTTCTAGAATTTCTCTTCCAAATTTCTAGAATATTTTTGGGGATTTTTAAACATCAATGTATTTGTATTTAATGCTTTGTTTCTCTTACAAGAAATAAATTGATTACAAAAGGAGAGATAAAAATATGTACTTATAATTTTGACGTAAGAGATGGAATTTGTTCTACAGATACTAACTTTTTTTTAGGAATTTCTCTTTAAAATTGCAAATATTGTCATCAATTTCATGAGAATCGACAATAAACTATAGTTTTTTTCTAAATTTTTAGAATCTCAATGGTTCTTCTTTATTTTTTGGAGATTTTTCTTCTAAATTTTGGAATCTTTTCCCTGGTTTATGAAATTTTTCAGCATTATTATTATCTATAATTTCTAAATTTGCTCCTTTAGATTTCTGGAAATTTTTCTAAGGGTGTAGAATTTTTTAAGAATTAATTTTCTTATTTTTAAAAATTTTCTTCAAGATTTTTAAGATTTGCAAGATTTTCACATCTATTTTACTAGAAGCTTTTAGGAAGTTTTTTAATGACTAGAATTTGTAAGCCTTTCTAGAAATCCTCTTCTAAATTTCTAAAATATTTTTCAGGTGTCTTACAACCCAAGTTTTCTAGTAATTTCTTCTCCAAATTGCAAGATTTTCCGATCTATTTTACTAAAAGCTCTTAGGAAGTTTATTGATGACTAAAATTTCTAAGCATTTCTAGAATTCTTCTTCTAAATATCTAAAATATTTTTCAGGTGTCTTACAATCAAAGTTTTCTTGGAATTTCTTTGCCAAATTGCAAGATTTTTACATCTATTTTTCTAGAAGCTTTTAGGATTTTTTTTTGATGACTAGAATTTGTAAGACTTTCTGGAATTCCTCTTCTAAATTTCTAAAGAATATTTCAAGAGTCTTACAATCAAAGTTTTCTAGGAATTTTTTCTCCAAGTTGCAAGATTTTTCCATTTACTTTACTAGAAGCTTTTTTTTTGGTAACTAGAAATTGTAAGCCTTATTAGAACTCCTCTTCTAAATTTTTAAAATAGTTTTCCAGGAATTTCTTCTCTCCAAATTACAACATTTTTCCAACTATTTTACTAAAAGTTTTCTGGAAGGTATTTTTTGATAACTAGAATTTTGAAATCTTTCTAGAATTTCTCTCCTAAATTTCTAGGATATTAATGGAATTTATTGTACAAATATACTAATCTTATCATTCTTTACAATTAAAGGTTTCTCTTCTAAATTTCAAACATTGTCATAAATTTCTTAATCGCATGGAAATAATCAGCAATAGTTCTTCCAGATTTTCATAATCTTTATAGATCTTTATTTATTTATAATTTCTCTTCCAAATTTTTTTAAACTTTTTTAATTTGCCAATATTTTCTTTGAGGGCTTTAGAATGTATAAAGAATTTATTCGACATATCTATTAACGAACATGTCATTTTGACCTTAATTTAATCAAAGTTTTCTAAAGAGTTCTTTTCCAAATTACAATATTTTTACACCATTTGAAATTTGAGTCAACAGCTCTATCATCTAGGTCATTATGGCATAGTGGTGGTAATTATTGTTCTTATTCGTTGTAAAAAAGATGTAGAATCCACCAACAATTAGTAATTAAAGTTATCAATTATATGTAGGGAGGGTGGATGGCCTCTATTGGAACTTTATGAAAAAAATGTTTTTATAAAACTTGTTCAGTATTTTATTTTCTTTAACTTTTGTTTGAAGAGTTATGTAATATTTTTCAAATTTAGGAAAATATCAGGAAAAAACAAAAAACCGCCTCGAGTAAACATCCACTTCCGGTTTATGGATGTTCACGAAAAGCTTTTCAGTTTCAGTTTTTAACGATAAAACCTTAAGTTTGAAGTTTCAACTCAATGGAATCATTTGTTTTTGGGATACTGCGCCCACAGACATTTTCCTGCACGAAAACAATACTACCCCTATATATTCTATATAGGGAAAGTAAAAATGGTGATGTGGCCATCATAGTACTTTCCCTATATTTTATTCGAAAACTATTAGGTTTACGGAAAAAAGTGATTCTTACTAATTTGATTACTTTTTAATTGTCTACATTTGGTTATTATATAAATTTCATGTAAGTCCAATAGTTTATTGGTAATTAGCAAAAAATGTCAAAATTTTCAGTTTTCATTTTTTTCCTTGAAAGTTAATAGTTTTATGAAAAATTTGTTTAATTAAAACTTGTTCAGTTTCTTATTCTCTGTAACTTTTGTTTAAAGAGTTTTGTAATATTTTCATTTTTAAAAAAATATTCGAAAAAAAAAAAACAAAAAACGGCCTCTAGTAAACATCCACTTCCGATATTTTGTTCACCAAAAGCTTTTCAGTTCCTGTTTTTGCGATAAAACCTTAAGTTTAAAATTTTATCTGAATGGGATGATTCGTTTTTGAGATACAGCGCCCACAGACATTTTCACGCATAAAAACAATACTTCTCAAATGGTGATGTGGCCATCATAGTACTTTCCCTATATTTTTCTCGAAAACTATGAGGTTTACGCAAAAATATTTTTCTTAATAATTTGTGCACTTTTGAATTCGCTACAATTATTTATTATATGAATTTTATGTAACTCCAATAGTTTATTAGAAATTGGCAAAAAATATCAAAATTTTCAATTTTTATTTTTTTTCTCGAAAGTTAAGAATTTTATGAAAAACATGTTCGAATAAAACTTATTCAATTTTTTATTCCCTTTAACTTTTGTTTGAGCAGTTTTTTTAAATTTTTCATATTTAGAAAAATATCACGAAAAAACAAAAAAACGCCTCGAGTAAACATCCACTTCCGGTTTATGAATGTTTACCAAAAGCTTTTCAGATCGAGTTTTTAACAATAAAACCTTAAGTTTAAAGTTTCATGCCATTCGGATCATGTCATCATCATGTATTTAGACTCGGCAGTTTGTATGATTTGTTGATTTCCAATAAAAAAGTAATGCTTGAAAATTGCAAAAACCAATTATCTATTCCCGTTAGACAAAAATACAGCATAGGAAAGACAAATGTAAATTAAAAGTAAAATACACTAAGTATGTAAGTCACATAGTAACAATAAATAATAGTACCCATATCTCAAAAAAACGAAAGGGATTTCACTTTCTTATTAAACAATTTTAAATTGATTTAATTGAGATAGGTAATTTATTATATAATTTAATGGCCATAATATTAGGGACCTTTGTCGTCATAGATAAAGAATGAATAAGAACCGATCAATTATAAGTTTGTCTAAAATTATAGTTACTCAATGTTTTACATTTACCAAATTTATCTAAGTTACGCCTGATAAAACATACACAATTAAAAATGCTGTACATTTTTATAATAACTGTTAAAATATTTAATTTTTGACAAGACAGGAGAAGACTTTAAGATGTTGAAAAGTTATAGTCGTTATTATTTTCTTTTGTAAAATTATGATATTATTAATGAGGGCAGAATTTGCCGTTCACTATTAAGGAATTATAATGAGCAAAATAATATATTTTTAAAACATCAATTGTAATAAATTTTCGCATTTGTCAAAAAACAATTTTGTGACATTTTTTAGATATACTATCAATATGCATATTCCTTTTCAAATTCGAGTCAATTAAAAGAACCACGAAATTAACGGAATTACTTTATTTTAACGACTTATTCACATGCATCAGTAGACTGTAATCTAAATAAGTTGGCGAAAGCACAAACATTAGTTTTTAAATCATTCAAAGCCAAACCATTACACTGAGAGCTTTGCATCTTTGATACAACCAATCGTGTTGATTGAACTATCATAACTTGATTTTTCCCAATCACTGAGGCAGATGCACCATCCGCAAATAATGTAATAAAACTATTGGATATGGATTCGTTTATATCATTTAAAATAAAAATATAAAGAGCAGCAGTGGACCCAGGGTACTACCCTGAGGAACACCTGTGGATGCCTCGGAAAATAGTGTATCACCATTTAAAGAAAATTTAACCTATTGAGACCGGCCATCGAAATATGAGGTCAACAAGTTAAAAGTTTGTCCTCTGATGACTCGATCAAATAATTTGTTCAAGAGAAGCTGGCAAATAATTTTTACCTTTATAATTTAAGTAAGTGCAATATTGAAAAATTAATTTCAAAATTGATTGATAGCAATATTTTATCTTGAATTAGCCACAAGAAGAGAAGACATTTTCACTACCAATATTGCACTCACTCAAAATATTATAAACATAGCATACAAAGAAATGGAAATGATAAATCATAGTAAGACGTATTAAACTGTGTAGTGTGGAAAAACTGGATGCTGATATTTTTACCAAGATTAAAAGTAATCCATTAATACCCATTTGCGTTTAAATAATTGATTGATGAGGCTGATAAATGTTGAAAGTTCATCTTCACTTTATATGAATAAAACTATACAAGTACTTTCAAAAATATATTGTAAGACGCTACAATTGTTTCGCCACACTTCATTGTCAAGTGTTGATAATGACCTGCAAAGGTCGAAACTATAGTTGTGTCAAAATTGATAATATATTGTAAACTTTGTTTGTGTATATTATACAATAAATAGTGGTATAAAAACTTAAAAATTATTTTCATTTAACCCTTTGTTAAAATGAAGTACTACATAGTAACGGTCGCCACCATCTTTTTCATATAAATAATTGTTAATTAATCTGTTAATTTCTGCTTCTTAGATTGTTGGTAAAATTATATCCTTATTTTCATGAGTAAACATTGTTGTCAACGAATACAAAATCTGCAGAATAAAAACTAAAATCAATTGAATAATAAAATCCTTTAGTTCGTTGTAGAAAATTAAATAATAATTTAAAAATACGAAAACATTTCGTGAATCTACAACAATGAGTCTTACTAAGGCTACAAAACAAATTAATTTGAAACCACTACTTCCCTAGCTAATACTTCGACAGACATTGAATAAAACAAAATTAATTTGCGTGTTACGAATAGTACAACTATCAAAGCAACACTAATTTGAATGAAATTATTTCTGTTAAATAAACTAATAAATGAAAAAATGTATTTTAGATTGTTTAAATATGACTATAACATGAAAAAATTATGCACAAAAATGAATTTAAACTGATTTCATTAAATGAAATTAGCAAAAGCAATTAAAAAATCTAGCATTCAAGTTTAATAATAATAATATTTATTGTGATCAGACATTAAAGTTTACACAAGTCATACAATTTCATATACATAAAAGTTTACATTTACATAACACATATAAACTTAACAAATGCTAATATCTATTAATATAATTAAAATGAATATACTGATTACAAATTAATAGTTATATTAATGCATATTATAAACGTTACTACTTAGATATTCATCCCATGAATAGAAAGCATTAATAATTAAAAAATCTTTTACTCTTCTTTTAAACACACTAAAAGGTTTATCTCGAATTTCAGATGGCAATTTGTTAAAAAAATGTATACCGTAATAATTCACTCCAGTTTTCGATTTAGACAGACGAAGGGACTCTGGACAAATATTTCTTTTATTCCGGGTAACATGTTCGTGAGTATTTTGATGATATTGATAAGTATCTGCATTATATTTTACATATTTTAGGCATTCAAATATGTATAAACATGGTAGAGTTAATATTTTTAAATTCACAAATGATTGTTTGCAATTATCTCTGTAGCCCAATCCAGCTATTATCCTAACTGCTCGTCTCTGGAGTGTAAACATACGATGCCTTATTGCCGAGTGTCCCCAGACTAATACGCCATAGGATAAGTGTGAATGACACAATGAACAATAGGCTGTTCTCAATGTATTAGTTGACACTTCTTGTGACAAACTCCTTAATAGATAACTACTCTTATTTTTTTTTGACATCTCATTACCGTGATTAAGCCATAGTAGATATCGGTCTATGGAAAATCCCAGAAATTTAACTGATTGTCAACATCATTTTTTAAAGTAAACAACATATGTTGAATCTTGGCTGCATTTAATTTAAGGCGATTACTGTCGAACCATTTATTCGCTGTTTGGAAAGCTTCCTCATCTACTTCCACTGCTTGTTTGTGGTTATTTGCTGAACTAATCAGTGTGGTATCATCAGCAAACAGTACTACTTTATTGTTCTTCATAAATTCAACAAAATCATTTATATATATACAATGAATAGTAGAGGACCTAACGTTGAGCCCTGCGGTACCCCATGACTTATCGGTAATTGACTCGAATATTCGCCATTGAAATATACACTTTGTTGTCTGTTAGCAAGAAAAGACATCATAAGTCTGCAACTGGCTGGATGGAAATTATAAGTATAGAGTTTTCTAATTAGATAGTTATGGGACACACAGTCAAACGCCTTGGATAGGTCGACAAATGTGGCCATTGAATAGCTACAATTTTTAAAATTATTGATGATGCTATTAATAAAATCAAGCGCTGCCGTAATTGTAGATCTGCTTTCCTTAAAATCATGTTGACTCGTCGTAATAAAGTTGTTATTTTCTAGAAAGGACATCATTTGTTTATAAAGAATGGTTTCAATTATTTTAGAAAAAAATGGGAAGTAGTGAGATTGGTCGGTGGTTGTTAACTTCATTTATATCACCATTTTTTAATATCGGAATAACTTTGGATAGCTTTAGCATGCCTGGAAATATACTCGTTGTGATTACATCATTAATTAATTGAGTCCGTAAATGTCAGAGCTAGATTTATTTCCAAAACACTTGACTATCTCTTTGACAGTCCCTTCGGAGACAGGTGAGAACTTGAAATAAGAAACATTTGTCTCTAGATAATTATTGTTCACCAATGTCACGGGATCGATATCACTTGGAGGAATACTAATAATAATTTCATTAGCTATATTCGCAAAGTACTGATTAAATTCAGTAGATTTTATATCACATTTTGTAGATTTTGCTTTATTATTACGCTTACTATTCACTAATGACCACATAGCGCGATTTGAATTTGATGCCATTTGAATAAAATTATCATTGGCAGCTTTTTTAGCATTTGATATAGCAATTCTATAGTTATATCGTAACTGTTTTTTTAGATCTAATAGGTTATTGCGTTTGTTCATTAAATAAGCTTCTTCTACAAGATGCCAATTTTGCCTCATTGATTCCAGTTCATATGTGAACCATTTAATACTGGATTGATTTCATTTTTGTTTTAACTTCTTTTCAGGGAAGGATATGAAAAAGTTTTTCATTACAATGTTTAAAAAGTTACTCTATTTGATGTTAGTGTCACCGTGTTTAGGTAGTTCCCAATTTTCGTTTGATAGGAGTTGATAAAAGGTAAATTTACCCACTTTGGTAATAGGACGCACGTTTTTTTCTAGAACACTCTTTTCCACGCACTTGGGTTCAGTGCTTAATTGCATTACAATACCATTATGGTCTGAGAAAGGAATCGCAACTGGAGATACCATATATGTATCAGAATTAACATTAATGAACATATTATCAATGCATGTGCTATATCTTGTTGGAAAATCTACGGAACTATACATGTTAAAATTGCTTAAAAAATCCTGCAGCTGCGTGCGCTTGAAATCATCACTGTTAAAATTTATATTGAAATCACCCCACAATAATACAGTATATAGATTAAAATTAATACGAGACATTAGTTGATTTAAAACATTCATAAAATTATTAAAATTACCTAAAGGGCTTCTATAAATAGTTACAATAACCAAGCCTAGTTCATTTAAAACTATACTACATATTTCACAATCTTTCTCAATGGTTAAATTATGATGATCAAGTATACTATACGACACACCGCTTTTAACAAGTATCATTACACCACCATGGGTATAATTCTTCCGCGAAAAACAAATTGCCATATTGTAACCGTCTACATTTAGTACATCAGTTTCTAAGGTAATAGTGGTAATAATGGTCTCCTTGTACCCAAAATGTACATCTGGTTGCAGTGAAGAAAGGTTTCAAATTGAATATTGCCTTTTTATTGATAATGGATTATCACATAGTTATGGTCGCCACCACTATATTCATCATATGAAATTAAAAAGCTGTATGTAAAAGATGAAACAGTATGCATTGAAATCATAAGAGATTTATGTTGTTTACGTGAAAATTAGATAATTTTTAATTGAATTGTTATAAAAGTCAAATTTATCAATATTAGAAACAATTTTATTTTTAGTATATGTATATCACTAAGAAGTGTCTTATTTTCCTTAATCACAAAATAACAAATAGTGAAAATTGCTATTAACTTCTGGTTTTAATATGTTTTTTATACCAGCGGTTGTTAACGTAATTTGAGCTAAAATTATAAAAATTGAAACTTCTAAACATGATTTGAAATATAAACCATTGTAAAGGTAAGTAAACATGAAAATCAATAAATTTTATGTCATTGTAACAATTAATCCTTGGGTTGAAATAGTTACATATCTGAAGCAAAAAATACTTTACTTTAAGAAAATGAATTTTCAACGCCTAAGTGCAATCAATCACTTTACTTTAAGCTTATAATTTTTGCAACATCTCTGATAAGGTCTGATCTTTGATTTCGTGATTAATTTCAGAAAATTGAGAAGCAATACTTGTTTTATAGGTAAAAAATTTAAAACCTTACCAATTTGCAATTCAAAAAATCAATAGTGCGTGTAAAGTGCAGCATTCGTAATAACGCAGTTAACATTATGTAAATACTTATCCCCGAGGTGAAAATTTCCTTCCAGGAAACATTTTGTGCGCGCCACAATGGCACAGCATCCAGTTTGTGAGAGAAAAATGAAAAGGTATAGGTAGAAAGGTATATGGGCAGCAGCACATGCCACCGCGGCAATTGAATGGCGGAGCAAAACACATCCGAAACAACCCCTGAACACGAGGACTGCAAATCTGGTCCAATGCCTCCCTCAGAAATCCATCCCATTGTCCCGAAACACCTGGGCTCCTTTTGCCGCGGAGATATAATACCTGAATAATGGGTTCCCCCTACCATCGCCACCGGTGCCCGCTGGTATATAGAGCTCCCCAACCCATCATGGGGCCAGTCGAACTTCAACTACCGTCCGTGATGGTGTGCGTGTGTGCCCTCTACGACACGCCGAAAACTCGAATATATAAAAAATATTTTTTTTTTCGGGTGCTCACGTTGTGAGGTGTTAATTTTTTTTATTCCGCTCCTGTTATTTTTTGGATTGGATATTTCGCTGATCGCAGGTATGTTTTGGTTGTTTTCCTTTCTCAAACGCGGTAGTGCGATGCCGGTTGGTATTACCATGGTAACAGCAATTCTGGATCACTCTTACTAACTACCGCCATGCGCGGTAATAAACTTGATCGTTTTTTTTTCTTCACTTCTTGTTCTTCAGACTTGCTGTACCGGTAATCGATCGTGCGTTCGGACGTTAATTATGTAATTTCGTTGTTTGGTGTTCATTCACGAAAGATATAATTTTTGGCTTTAATATAACTTTGGGCCGAAAATTTGCTAAAATTGTTTTACTTATCAGAAAAGTTATTCTATACGTGTTTTAATGGTAGAATCATTTTCTAGTAATTTAAAATTTTTAATAATAAGATTCTGTATGGTACGAATTGCCATAGTACTAAACATAAGAAATGCTTTTCTTTTCTTTTTATTATACACAGAATGCTTCTTTCATTAGATGATTAAGAAGAGCAAGTTATGGGTGTGCCTAAATGTTAAGAAAATTTTAGGAATCGTTTTTTCTAATGTTAATTTTTTGTTATAACTTTAAAACTAATTTTAAAGAGATTTATTTATTTATAATTAAAGGGAATATTATCAAAAATTTTGCTCTGTACACTACATCTAATTCATCTCTCTTATAACGAATCAAGAAAAATCTAGTTAATATTGTAAACTTTTTTATTTCTGTTTAAAATCACATCTCTTCTAACAATCAAGAAAAATCTACTCCTATAAAGTATCGTAATTTTTATTGCTTCTAACAATTAGTACCGAAGCTAATTATGATTTCTGTTTAAAATTGAAAATTTTTATTGAATAATTTTCTCACTTTTCTGAAATTATAGGTAAAGAATTTCTGAAACAAACAAAGTGTTTATCAATTCTTTACCTATTATTCAAAATCTTTGTATCTTCAATACAGAGAATGTCGTTAATATCATTATTAAATATGTGTTGTTAAAGAAAATCATTCCAAACGTTTACTGCGATAATCCAGAAAACTCAATTTTAAAGTAGCTACACTAACTGTTTCTAAAAAATAAGTTTCATTGCCAACTTTTATTTCTGTTTAAATGGTGCTAGCTATTATTTATTACTTCTAGAACGATAATTGCAAAAGACTTATCTATCAATCAATTTTTTCTTTGAACAAATGAAATGTGATTATCCAAATCACATTTCATCTGTTCAAAGAAAAAATTGAGTGATAGATAAGTCTTTTGCAATTATCGTTTTTCTAAGAATCTCTAGAAGAATTATTATCAGCTTCATTTAAGGATTTGATTTTTAGCATTAAACTACTTTTAAAAAATATCGAAAATCCATAACGAATTACTGCTCTAATAAGTCCCAAATTGGTTGAAACTGGTCTGTAGCTATTTTTGACTAAGAAATAATAATTTATAATTGTATATTATATAATTTTGTTGCACTCAATTGAAAAATTCATAAATGTTTTAACCACAAATAATTTGTTGTTAAAACATAGTGAATATTTCAATTCAGTGTAAGTATGGATTACCACGTCGTAACGGTCGCAACCATTCTCTTTTATATAATGTTGTCTTAAAATAATCTAAAAAGTATAACCTTTCTTGCTGATTGTAAGGAATTTTATTATATAACATAAAATAATTCAGAACCTTTTAACTAAATGTCGATACGCGATTAAAAATGCTTTTTAGCTCTCATAATTACCATTTGTTAAGCCTTACAGATTAAAGAGAAATTTGTCTTTCTATGAAACGTACAGATCTATGGCTGAAGATGTTAAATATTTTTCTTTTAGACGAGATCTTTTATTGATTTTTAATTTGTGATTTCAATTTAAATCAATTAATTCAGCTATTTAAAAAAATAAAACCACTTTTGCTAGTAAAATCATTTATCTGAAAGTAAAAACTAATTCAATATTTTAATCAAATCGAAAGTCATCGCATCTAAATTAAATTTTAACAAATATTCAGACGAAAAACGTTTAAAAATGTCTTTCGAAGCAAGCAAGCCTTTAAATCTTCGAGTTTTTGATCCTATAATAATCATTTATTAAGTCTAACAGATTGGACAGAAAAATGTCTTTCTAAGAACCTTAAAAATATATGGCTGAAGATGTTAAAGGTTTTTGTTTTGTGCAATTTTTTTTATTGATTATTAATTTTTGATTTCAATTTAAATTGATTCTTTTGCTATTTTAAAAAATAAAACCAATTTTTGCTAGCAAAATCATTTATCTGAGAGTAAAAATTAATTCAATCTTCTAGTCCATATGCAAGTACACGCATCTAAATTAAATCTTAACAAATCTTCAGACGAAAATCGTTTAAAAATATCTTTCTGAGCAAGCAGGCCAATTTAATTTCAATTATTTAATAAAAACTATTTTTAAATCTTTGAGATCCTCTAATGATCATTTATTAAATTAAGTCTAACAGATTAACCAAAAAATTGCCTTCCTATGAAACGTAAAGATCTATGGCTAAAGATGTTAAATATTTGTTTTCTGAATTTTTTTTATTGATTTTTAATTTTATGATTTCAACTTAAATTAATTATTTTTGCTATTTTAAAAAATAAAACCAATTTTTGCTAGTAAAATCATTTATCTGAAAGTAAAAATTAATTGAATCTTTTAATCCATTCGCAAGTTCTCACATCTAAATTAAATTTTTAGAAATCTTCAGATGAAAAACGTTAAAAAAATGTCTTCTAAGAAAGCAAGCATTTAATACAAAAATTTAATAAAATCTTTGAAACGCCGTTTTAAGCTTGACAGAAATGCCTTTATATAAAAATATGATAACTATGGCCAAAAATGTTGAAAATGTTTGTATTTTATCTAAACAGAAAGCTTGTAGATTAAACAGAAAATATTTTTTTAAAGAAAATATGAAGAATTATCGCCAATAATATTAAACATTTTTGATTTATATCTTTAGAAGCAGTAGCAAAAATTATAAAGTTTGTTTCTCACACTAAATTGAAGTTTGTTTTTTAATTTTTGAATGTAGGTAATAAAACATGTTGTAAAATTACAAATCTGAAAATAAAAATTAATGTATCTTAAGTAATAAAACTTGCTGATAAAATTACAAATATGAAAACACCAATTAATGTATTTGAATCAGTCGACAACTCTTTGTATACAGATTAGATTTTAAAAGAAATTTCCATTTTAACTTATTCATAAATCAATTATCTATTTTGCTAATCAATAAATAAATGTTATGTTTATATATTAACAAAATAGATAATTGATTTATGAATATGAAAAAGCAATTGAATTTTAATTTAGTTTTTTACATTCCTGCTTTTTTTAATTCTGCTAAGTTGCAACCTCTTCTCTCATTAAATTATTTTTCGATAGTATATTAGATCTGCTTTATGGATTTGATTATAACTGGAGAATAAAGATTACTCGCTCCCATATATTATATTTGATCCAATAATAAATCCTGAATTACCGTTTCTATTATAATCTCTTAATTTATCGATTCAAACGCCTATTTTTTTCATATCTAGAAATATAAAGGTATTTTTATTGCCGATTTATTTAAATATTCCCCATAAATTTTCACGTCGATCGAAATATCAACATCTCCTAGTAACTGTGCGCCCATAACTCTTTTCTTCCTCAGCGCGCGTGACCTTGGCCAAAACAAAATTCATTCATTCCAACGTAAAAGTGTACAATCCTGAGGTTTTTTTAAAAGCAAAACGGCAGTTTTTGACAAAGACAGAACGCCTATTATTATTATAAAGGAATTTGTTCTAAGCAATCGGTATTTTTTGGCAAAGCCAACACGTCTAGTTTTATTATAAAGGAATTTGTTGTTTGTTCATCAAATGGTATTATGTATTTTTGGAAACAAAAATGAAGTTAAATTCTATCGTTTTAAATCCTTGCAATTCTTTAAAAGTCTATCTTAAATCGAGTTTGATTTAACTTCAAATAATCTAAATAGTTTATTTATGCTTGAGTAATAAAAGTTTAAAAGTTTTCATACTAATTAAGAACAGATGATAAAATGTATAAAAATCGTTTTGTTTCTTTGTAGAAAATTAATTGATAATTATTATTAATTAAAACATGAATTACTGAAGTATGGATTAATCCTGACCTTTATCATCATATAAAGGCATAAAATAACCATTACCAATATCACTTCCGCTAAGTTTCCTCAGTACTCGATCATTAGGAAATCTCACAATTACGGTACAGCGATATTTTTCTGCAGTCGACTTTTCCTCAATAAATTTTCTCCACCATTTAAAATATTACGAAAGCGGCACTCCCTATTTTCTATAAATTATTGTAAAAGCCTTTTATTTGGGTACCGATTAAAGCGAACCTCTCGCCGAACGGTACTTTTTTTCCAGAAGTTTTAATTTATTGTAAACGGCGCGTTTTACAACAAGGCTATTGACCGAAATTTCAACGCATCGATTTATTCATTGTATTTATTATAATCGGAAAGATTTATCATAGGCCGTTGACCGAAATTTTCAATTATCTACAAATCCGGCGTTGGGAAATAATTTCTGTTTCAATTTAGCCGATCTATAAATTATTGTATCTGTGATCATTAGGCGGTTTTATTAGGTTTTTATTCAAATGCTAACTTAATACACTTACGGTATTTTTCTCATATAGAGGTGTTGATTAATTACAGGGATTCAGAGCAAACATAAAAATATAAAGGAACCTATTTCCAAAATACAATCGTTTAAAAATGAAAATGTATTAAAGTCCTTTACATCTTTATTGAAAATAGTTTTAAATTTGATAATACGACAATAATTACTATGCTCCTTCTCTTTTTTTCTTTTTTTCCATTGTCTATCAACAGACCACCAGTTGATAGACAATGTATTAAAGTCCTTTACATCTCAACAGACCACCAGTTGATAGACAATGGAAGTAAAAGAAGCAGCATAGTAATTATTGTCGTATTATCAAATTTAAAACTATTTTTCATCTAGCGAGATCAATATTTCGAAAAAATATTTAAGTTTAGAAAAAATAACCTTTCCAAATCATTTTAGTATCAAAAATAATCTTTGTAGAAAGACTCCTTCAAAATATCAAAATAATTAAACTTGCCAAAATAAATCGTAAAATTTTTACATCAAAAGTAATTTTGGAAAACGTTCTACACCTCTCGTTTTCCTCCGTGCAGCATTTTAGGTGCGCAGAAATGTATCGCGATCGGTTGAAAACAAACGCCGGCCGATAGTGCAGTGACCAGCTGTTCGTTGTTGACCCCGTAGTAACGGCAATTCTGAATCACTCTTACTACGGCCATACGCGATAATAAACGTGCCGTGAGATCAGAATCCTCTTTTTTCCGTTTCTCCGTCTTCGGAGACCCGCTTGTACCGGTAATTCGTTCGCTGGTTCGTCCGTGCCGCGGAGTTCAACTTTTGGAATTCGGAAAATGGGCGCGCGCATTTTTTGGTTTTGTTGTGTGTGCTTTTTGGCGTAACCATGCGGATGTTACAGAGGTAGGCTTTTGAATTTTTGGTAATAATATAATAAGCGCAGGGTTTTACTCTTGCTTCACATTGTGTTAAGTTCCAAAATCATATTTCGCCAAATGATTTATGTGCAAAAAAAAATGTTCATTCGTGTTGTGGAGTTCAACTTTTGGAATTTGGAAATAGGGCGCGCGTATCTTTGATTTTGTTGTGTATATATTTTGGCGTGACAGAGGTAGGCTTTTGAATTTTTGGCATTAATATAATAAACACTGGGTTTTACTTGCTTCAAAATTTGTTCAAATCCAAAATCACGTTTCGTGCAAAAAATTTGTAGCTGTTCATTTAAATTAATTTATTACTTTATCATTTTAAAGGATTAAATATTTCAGAGAGGCATTTGAATTTACCAAAAGTTTTTTTATACACATAGGATTAGATGTGTTTTTAAAGTCGAAGTAATTGGTGGAGTTTAAGTTTTCTAAAATGTGATTTCAATCGATATAATGTTTCGTTTAACCATTCTGATAGACTTTAATGATTGTTGAGTTACGTGAAGATATATAAATATAAAGATATAAATGAAAGATTGAGTCTTCTTTCTTTACAAAATTTAATTTTAATAATAATAATATTTATTGTTGCTACTGATCCATAAATTTTACACAGGTTAATTTACAATTACGAAGTGGTAAACTTATAATCTAAATAATCCGGCCAGCTAAAGAAAGCTTCTCTTAAAAGAATAACTTTAATGGCATTGGTTGGCATTTCTTTTGTGAAGAAAGGAGACTCAATTTTTCATTAATAGCATTCTAATAGGGTTTATAAGAATAGAAGAAAACTCAAGGTTGATAATGACTAGCTTATAGTCGAAACTATAGTCATTGTGTAAATATAGTAAATACAGAAAATCTTGGTTCTTGAATCCCATTAACGTTTCTTTGGTAAAACACCAAAAACTTTGATTGTTGAGGCACTCAGGCGTTGAAAATCCATTTTCAATATCAAGATAACGAAACTGTCAGATTTTCAAAGTTGGTTTATTTTAAACACTACATATGTTTCACCAACTTCCTTCAAGAGATTCCATTCTAAAATATTTAATCATTGTCTTCACACTTTTTGTAAGAGTATTTCTAGAAAAAAATTGCTATAATGTTCCTTTCAGATATGTAAAATAAAAGAGTTTATCTTTCAAAATGGCAAGAATTTCGTTCAAGAGTTTCTATTCTAAAGTATTTAATTATTTTCTTCCCTCATTTTGTAAGAGTATTTTTATAAACATTTTGGTATAATGTTTCTTTCAGATATGTAGATTTTTCTAAGAGTTTATTTCCTACAATCTTCTCTTTCGATCTTCCAAATACCTAGAATTTCCTTCTAAGGTTCAAAACTTCTCTTATTAATTTCTTTCCAAATTGGTTTTTGGATTTGTAGATTTTTTCATCATGTTCTATTCTAAATTTTAGAATTCTGGCTTTATAAAATGTGTCTATATGTTTTCTCTCACACATACAAATTTTTATATATAATATAAACAGGATTTTGTAAAGTGAAATATAAATATAAATATACATTCTCAAAGAATTTTCTTGTAACGATTTCTCTATATTTTTTAAATGTTTAATCTTTAATTTCTTTCCCTCATTTTATAAAAGTATTTTAGAAACATGTCTAGAAAATGTTTCATTCAGATATCCAGTAATATTCTAGGAGTTTATCTTTCAAAAGTGGCAAGAATTTCCTTCAAAATTTTCTATGAATTTTTCTTCTGGTCTTATAGAATTTTTCTACATCTTCTTTTTTGCTCTTCGAAATTACTTCGAGGATTCAAAATTTCCCTTATTAATTTCTTTGCAAAATTATCTCTTTGATTTATAGATTTTTTTGATCAATGTCTATTCTAAATTCTAGAATTATGGGTTTATTAAATTTGTCTACATCTTTTCTTTCACACATCCAAATTTAAACATTGAAATTGATCAATTCTCTAGAAATTTTCTATATTTCTGAAATGTTTAATCGTTTTCTTTCGCTCATTTTGTAGAGTATTCTAGATACATCTCTAGGAAAATTTTGGTATAATGTTTTATTCAGATATCTAGAATTTTCTAGTTATAAATGGCAAGAATTTCCTTCAAATTTTCCATCAATTTCTCCTACAATTTTTAGAATTCTCCACGAATTTTTTGTTTTAAAAAGTTTTTAGAAAGTATTCCTCTTGTTCAAAATTATTATAATTCTTCATCTGAAGAAGCTACAGTATAGCGAAACAATTGTAGTGAGTAAAATAAAAGGTTGAAAATCATTTACTATTATTATTATATTAAGTAATTTTTAAAAGTTTCATGATTTTTCTTTGAATTGTTTAGAATTTTCAACAGATTTAGTTTCAATCTAGTTAAGTTTTGTTTCGATAAGTAATAATACTACCCCTAAAATGAAACAAATATATGTCTTGTATATATTTTCTACCCAAGAATTTTAGAGTTTTCTAGAAGTTTTATTTTAAAATTTCTAGTCGTGTTGTTTTATTCCATCGTTTTTTTTTGCTTAAAACTGGTATTAAATTTTATTCATTCTCCAGGAGTGTTTTAGTAACCATTCTTTGATATTTTTAGAACTTTCCTACATCTCTTACCCCATTTTGTGCATTCCTTCAAAAATTATTGTATTACTAATTTAAAAATTTTCTTCAAGTATTTTCTATAGGTTTGCAGGAATATTTTAATAATTTCTCTTCCACTCTTCTTAATTCTTAAACTTATCTTCCGAGGTTTCTGATATATTCAAACAATTTCTCTTATGGACTTTGCAACTGTGGTATCTTCAGGTGAACCAAATTTGAAAATCTGTATCGTTATATTAATACCAAAAGCTTTGTTTTGCCATGGTATATTTAAAAACAAGTGAAGACTATCAGTTTTGCAGAACCTTAAAAAATCATTTAATTAAAACAGTTCGCGCTAAAAGGTATAGTGATATAACAAGTAATTTTATCGGGAAGAATCAATAATATTTATACTCAAGAATTTTATGTGCAAATTGAAGGGTGAGTTAGAGGGCACAGTTGCCAAAACCATAAATATATTTCCCTTTTCTCTATTCAAGCTTAATTTAATATTTATTTTATTGTATCTTCCCTAGTTTTCTTCTTTGGCTTTGGTAGGATTGATAAATAAATAAAAAATAATTGGAATTATTTACTTAATTGTCTCTTGTTGAATTAACAACCACTAATTCTTGCTTAACAACAAAAATCTCTCTATGAATAGACTCTGCAAATCCTTTTTAAGGGTTAAATAGTTTTTTGGAAACGCTAGCAGCATTCTTATTTCTTTTGCGTAATTCAAAAATCTTACAATAACTTTCTAATTCCTCTAGCCAAAATGTAATGTTCTATGAATTAAATTTTGGCTGCATCTAACCTTCTTCTTAAAATATTGCCAAGAATGATAATAAACTATATACAGTACCAAAAATTATCTGATGGATTGAATTCGGGCTTATTTGTAGATACTAGATACTATTAAAAAATTCCTGTCTTTATCATATTTCCTGTAAAACATAAATATCGCCAATTTTCTTCTAACTAAGCTAGATGTGTTATATTTATAAAAGTTTAATTGTATATTTCCTAGTTTAATTCTTTAACTTTTGATGATAAAATAGTCATTACGGCAAAAAATTTCCGATTGGTTAGTTAGTTATTTTTGCTTGACATTAAATATCTCTTTGGAAACGTTATCAGCAAAAATTTACATATCGATTTTTGGACTACCATATAAGACACACATTTTTACATAGAAAAATGGAATCAAATTTTGGGCACATCTTACAATCTGATGGTAACTTTAAATAGTTTTTCAATAAATCGTCTCTAAATTTGAGATAAAACCATCAAGACGTTGCAAATGGTTTTAACATTTTAATTTAAAGTTGTAAAACGTAAATACAAATTTTTCAAATAATTTTTGATGATGTTTTACTGATTGGAGGGTGGGATAGAGGCCACCCACCCACCCTACATATACATATAAACTTTAATGCCTTATCGTCTCGCGACTTCCAATAAAATTAATTACAAAACTTTTTGAATAAAAAAGAAATTCCAAAGGTAAAATTTTTGAGTGCGTAAATTAGTCAAAATTTGGTGCATGATGCGTGGGCAGACTTTAAATCTAAATTAGATAAGATTAGCTATAAAAGGTCATTTATATTTATACTTAAATTTTGATTGTGTTTTATTTTTTATTACATAAAGAGTTTGATTATTTCTAGCAGCAAAATCATCAACGATTAGCAACTAAAGTTATCATGTATATGTAGGGTGGGTGGGTGGCCTCTATTCCACCTTCCAATCAGTAAAACATAAGCAAGGGTTTTAATTAAAAGTTGTAAAATATAAATAAACGCAAAATAATTGCAATTTTTAACGATTTATTCTCACAAATTTTTCAAATAATTTTTGGTGATGATTTACTGATTGGAGGGTGGGACAGAGGCCACCCACCCACCCTATATATACACATAAATTTCAATTACTGATAGTCTCGCGGTTTGCAATAAAATTAGTTGCAAAACTTTTTGAATGGAAAAGAAATTCCAAAGGTAACATTTTTTGAGCGAGTAAATTAGTGAAAATTTGGTGTATGATGGGTGGTCAGACTTCAAATGTAAATTAGATCAGATCAGCTATAGAATGTCATTTATATATAAACTTAAATTTTGATTTTATTTTATTTTTTTAATTCTATAAAGGGTTTGATTGTTTTTAGCAGCAAAATCATCAACGATTAGCAATTAAAGTTATCATGTGTATGTAGGGTGGGTGGGTGGCCTCTATCCCACCCTCCAATCAGTAAAAATAAGCAAGGGTTTTAATTGAAAGTTGTAAAATATAAATAAACACAAAATGATTGTAATTTTTAACGATTTATTCTCTCAAAACTTTTAGTTTTCTTTTAAACACTCGCAGCTATAAGTCTGAATAAGGTAGCTGGAATTTCAATAAGCTACCCTCCAAATACTATATTTTGAACAATAGTTGTATCAAAAATAATTTTTGCTTAAAGGGAGAAGTATTTAATTACTACTACTACTTCTTTAATTATACAATATTTACCTATAGTTAAAAATAAATTCTTTCAATAAATTCTTGCCTTCATTCAACAGATTGGAGGGTGGTTTCGGGATCACATACCCAACCTATATATACATTTATACCTAAAAACGAAGTAAATTCTTTGCCTACACATGTTTATTCTTGAGATCAGATGCTTGTCAGATTTTCAAATTTTGCTGATTTAAAATACTATATTAGTATTAGCTCATTACTTTTTAAACACTTTTATAATTATTATATTAGTATTAGCTTCTTTAGTGAGGTAAATTTACTGTTCCTAATAATATATTATTAGTTAATTTACGTACATTTACATTAAATTCTTTCTCTTTCTCTTCTTTGATTGATTCACCAGAAACGTTTACATTAACACATTTAGAGTTATTATTCACTGTTTTAGCTACAGCACACTTATCTATATTATATGTATGGTATATAAGTAAAGCAGTAAACATGGTGTTCCTCAAGGCGCACATTAGAACCTATGATAATCACATTTATAACTAAATAGACTATAAACATTACTCATATCGTATTCCATCTGTTGTTTTCTCATCATCACTTTTCTATTACACACAATAATACCGTTTCGCTAGACTCGTATTAAATTCCTGTGGGAGTCGCAGTTCTCGTGAATCATCCAACTATTAATTACCGCAATAACAAAACTTAACACGTGTCGACCAATTACGCGTAATACCAATTAACCCACTTTTAGCATTCCAATTCCACCTGGACAAAAAAATAATAACAACAACGTGGGAACAGGGCTCCTTCCTCTTTGTGTAATAATAATAAAGAGATCGTTGCGAATTATCCGAAGAAAATTGTTAATAGAGCTTTTATTCAAATCAATGTAACGGTAAATGCGGCAATCTAATTTTTTCGTCTATTCGAATGGATTTTCGGTCGGTAGCTGCACGTGTGTGTGTGTGTCTATGTGTATTATTGTCGTTTTCCTTTGTGTACGTTTCTATTCGGTTCTATCGGTAATCGCTTGCAACGTTAATGAATCCCGTTTATTGCGTGTAATCCGATGGCACTCACTAAAGCGCACAATGAAATCATTAAAAGGTCTGTTAATTCCGGTTTAAACATGGCAATGGATAGTTGAGTGGAGTTTCGGTTTTACCGTGTCGGTTATTTTTGATCAACGCGTTTCATTGAAATAACAAGCCTTAAATTGATGCTCTGATGCACAAAATTGGATCGAACGGTCATGTCAAAAATTTATAGAGAATAAATGGAATAACTCTGGCGATTTTCTACTTCAGGACTTTGTTTATTACCTATTGAATTTATACATTATTAATCTACTATAAGTTCAATATAATTAACGGATTGACGAGGCACTCCATAATGTATCTAATTAATAATAAGTGGTTGATTTTCAAATTTTTATTTAAAGCATATTCTTCGTCTGAAGAAGCCACAATGTGGCGAAAAATTGAGTAATCAGTGAACGCTATAACTACTGATACTACTGAGGAAGAAACTGCTTCATCAACAACAAATGAAGAGTTTGTAATATCTCCATCAACAATAATTGTAGAGCAAAATGTAACATAATCAGTGCTAAATTATACGATTGGAATTACAATTTTGTTCATATAAACATTTATATTGATAGCTCTAAAATTACCAATTATTTTGAGATTATTGTTAGATGTAACTGTTAAAATCATATTAGATGTGCAAACGTAGATTGTTTCCTTTTAATATTATACTATTAGTATTTAGTATTGTCTCATCATTATTGAGTTTGAGAAAGAAAGAAGAAAGCTGCTCGATAGTTATCTTAACATTTTTATTACTGATGAAAGCTCATCAAGAACTAAGCTTAGCTAAATGGTTATCTAATAACATGTCAACATTAAAAAATTAATAATTGTTCCCTGTCAGTAACAGCCACGGACCGGTTTTGATCTATTTTGGATCTCATCAGCGTAACGCAGTTAGAGACAGGGAATCGAGATTTACTTTTTAACTCTTTGGGTTAATAGGTGATGCCTGTACACTCCTGGGGAAATATTGCAACATTCAGACAATAAATGGTACCCTTAAGGTAATATCGCATTAAAAATTAATTCTTGAGAAGAGCGAAGCTCGATAGTTGCCTTAATATTTTTACTATCAATATTATTGTATTATTATTGATGAAATTTCACAAGAGAAGCTTAATTCATTGGTTATTTGATAATATTTCAGTGTTTATATATTAATTCTTGAGAAGAACGAAGTTCAATATTTATGTAATTTAGTATTACGATTCTCTATTATTGTTCTGACTAATATTGTACCATAAACATCTATTATTCTATTTAAATTATCAAGCTTTTTTATGAGAATAACGAAACTTAATAAATTCAATAGTGATAACTTCGCACAACTCAAATCAAACCGTGAATATTCTTCAAAAACTCATTAGACGACGAAGGCTTCTACTTCTACTACTAAAAAAAATCTCTTATAGAAAACAAAGTAAAAAGGATGTTTAATTTGAAACTTAATAAACATTAATATCGATGCACTTTACAACTTCTTGAGAAGAGCGAAGCTCGATAGTTACATAATTTTGTATTTGATTCTCTATGAATCTCATTATCAATATTAATGTACTAATATTGTTAATCTTTCGAGAAAGAGCTTAACTAGATAGTTATTCAATAATATGCCAGTATCATAGAGCTTTCTTGAAAAGAGCGAATCTCGATAGTTACCTCTTAAATTTATACTATAATTATTTATTTTTGTTCTATCTAGCATTATTCCATCACTATCTATTATTGTACAATCATTAAGTTTTATTTTTGAGAAGAGCGAAACTTAAAAGTTAAGTTTTGAATTATTTTTACCATCATTTTTATAGTGCTTATTGAGCTTTCTAGAAAGAAGCTTAATTAGATGGTTATCTAATAATATGCCAGTGTTGTAGAGCTCTATTGAGAAGAGCGAAGCTCGATAGTTATCTAATTTCATATCATGATTGTCTACTTTTATCATCACTATCAAGCTTTTCTGAGAAGAACGATACTAGTATAGATCCTATATTCATAAAGCACAGAAGCTAGCTAAGTCAACGTTGCATAAATTAATCATTCAAACATTTCTCTAGTTAATAATAGACTTGACACAGCATTTATACTACAAAATGGCTTTCAATTTAATCGTCAATTGATATCTGCAATGCAATGAAAGCTTAATGATCAAAATAAACTTTTAGGAATCTATAGTATTTAGTAGAGAGAGAAAACGTCTTTATCGAGGCTAGTATTTACATTATATAATTAAAATAATAATTATTGTGATTCTTCATCCTTAGAATTTAATATTAAAATGACATTTAAACATTTATTCGGTTAATTCTAAACTGTGAAATTTGGCTAAGTAGTTTCTACAATCTAAGAAATATTTATTATAAAGATATTTATAATTTTAGATAGTAGACACTATTAACAATGTATATATTACAAATCAAAACCTTAAAATCAAATCATTCAACACTTCAAAAAAATCATAACGTGCACTTTCCTCATGATCACCATCACCATCATCATCACGTTCATCAAAAAAATAAACAGGCGCGTTTTGCTCAGTCCGTGATGCGTGACAATATTGTTTTTGATACAAATATTGCACTAGTCCCGGCCTATGCAAGACGTGACGCAGCCATACACATTCATCTTGGGATATCACTCCATCCTGCTGCCGATGGCGTCATCCATCCACCACCACGGAATTATCGAGCGTGCAAAGATCGCGATAGCGTAAGTGCTACTAATTTCATCCTCGCATGCTCCTAGCGTTTACTTTAATCATTACGTGATGAATTAATTCAATTCCGCTTGTTGGTCGGAAACGTTAATTGTTCACATATAGCGTTTTAAGAAAAAAAGAAGGACCAATTTGGATACCCGAAGGAACTCGAGATTAAAATCGAGTAATCTGTAATATCTGTGTGTATATATTAATTAATTCGTATTTGTGGAAAAATATGCTTTAATCATCATCATCATCATCATCGCTATACTGAGGTCAATCAATACTGCGGGGGACATCGACCATCGATGTCCGAATCAGATCGTTATCTCATAAATTATCGTAACTCGTCCAGTCGCGTCCACTATGACAACTTTTTTCCCCTCCGCAATCAAGATTACACGTAAGCCGATGTGTCTCGCCTTGACGTCTCACCCTGACGATTTGCGCGAACGAACGTCCGCACGTCGATCCGTGCGGATGGCCGATCTGTTTGTCCAGGGCCTTATCGGGCGGAATAATGAAACGAACAAATAATCAAGCCCGACTTCTTTTCACTTTTATGCCGGCCCGCCGTTCCTTAATAGCATTGTTATTTAGCGTCTGGGACGTAGAACAATGCTCCTGATGCTGCATACTGGGTGGGTTAAGAGGAAGTCGAAGTCTTTGGGGGTTTGAACGAAATGGATGGCGGAGAAGTGTCCCGACGACGGCTGATGTAGATTAGGTCGTGATTTGTGCACTTTGTGTATTTACTGGATCAAATTGCACTTGTCCCGGCCTGCTTTATACGGCCACTCTAACGACACTCGCGTCCAAATCAATTTGGTAAGTTTAGATCATTAACCTATTCATTAGATTAATGCATCCACAAAGATAATTATAATTGAGCCGATGGATACAGATACAGATTTGTATGTGTATATGGAATTGGATTCCATTATTTTGATTGATTAATAGTTGAGGAGTGTGCTATCATCTGTAAATAATATTAATAACAAAATGTAATTGATAGAAGCGGAAAACCAAATAATGGCAACTTTTAAATAAGTATCAAAAACATGTATTAATTATATACGATTTAGATTTGTATTAAGGGGATGGGAAAGTAATGTCGTTTCTGCGCATGTCAATGTTTGTTTGCCATTCTTTAGCTCATTGATAGCTTCAAAATCGTGCCAAAGATATTTTAACATTAGAGTTAATCGTTTACTTGTAAATACTTAAATTTATATTTTTTGCAGTTTATAATGATCTTACAGAAATACATAAATACATTTGGTATTGTGTGCTTTATTTATTTATATATCTTTGGATACCTTTGTTGAAAATTATACATATAACAATCACTCAAACCCTTCCTTTTTCATGATACCGAGGGAGCAAATATCCTCTTGGTAATGCGGATTCTTTTATAAATGCTTTTATTTACATGTTGAATTGTGGAGGCGTTCACTTTGTGGTATATCTTGAATATAATTAAAGAGACACGATTACTTTGTTTTACCACTTTATTTAAAAATTACACGTGACTGAAAGTTAGTCATTATCAAATATAAAGGAAATTGGTTGATTGGGTTACGTGAAGATCAAATTAATTTGACGAATAAAGCAACATTTTCTTTGTGAAGAAAGGTTATTAGTGCTTTATTCAACAAATTAAATATAATGTGCTCTTTATGTTTGATAATAATAGTCAAAACTATAGTCATGTGTAATTTTTAAATAAAGTGGTTAAACAAAGCTTTTATGTACTTTTCTGTTCCCTGGGTGATAAAGAAAAAGTTTTTAGTTTTCTAATTTCATATCCGGTAATTTTGACCTCTACCGATTAGGAATCTTGACCGACTATCTAAGAATATTTTCAGTAGAATCGTTAAGTTAACAGGTTAGGTGTTTGGGTCTGGCATAATCTGTCCCAAGAAAACAGAGCTAAACTCATCCACCACATGAAACTTATTGATACAGCGGTACAATAAAAAAGCATTTTTGATCGATTGATTTGGCGATAAAAAATGAATCCTCGATAATAATTCAAAACGCAAAGGCAGTGCCTGTCTTCTGGATTACATCCTAAAAAGGCGCTTTTCAGGTGGAGTATTTACGAGGTCTTTCATTTCGAAGTACTGAAACCTGGACAAACTGTGAACGCAGAACTTTACTATGATCAATTGGAACGAGTGAATCAATCTCTCATTGTGAGCAGATATAGTTAACAGAAAAGGCATTATTCTGCAGCACGATAATGCAATATCGCACTCTGCAAGAGGAAGCCTGAAAAAAAATGGAATCTTGCTAACTATATTCCCACGATATTGCTCCATCGGATTTCCATTTTTTTCTTATTTTTAGTGATAAACTATTTGAAAATTTGAATATCTTTTCTCGTATTATTTAATGGTAAAAGGTTGCTTGTATCGAGAGGGTTACATCATTCATTAAAAATAAAAACAATTTTTTTAATATTTAAAAACGACATGTTGAAACTCCATGGTATCACTTACTAAATCACTGATAGAGTCTAAGGTTTTAAAAAATTGCTATAATCTACCTGATGTAGCCACTATATGGTCATTAAAGAAAAATAAGATACTTTTTAAAAGTTTCAAATCAGCTAAATTTTATTATTAAGCCTCTTTAAGTAATTTTCTTAGTCAGTCTATAAACATACTTCAGTAAATAGATGTAGTAATCATTTTGCAGAAAATAATTATAGACAATTATTCAAGTAGAGTAAATTTAAAAGAAATAAAATTAATAATTAGAATTAATTATTTTGAGCATTTCTGCACCGCAGTTTTATATAAAATATATATTAAATTTACACTCATGAGTTCTAAATGAGTTCCTAATTCATAATACCATTAACATTTATAATAAAGATCTATAAAATTGAGCGGCCCACATTTTTTTTGAAAAATAAGATTCTATGTTGGAATGCGGTATCCAACATTGCAATACATTAGTTTTGAACTAATATTATAATATATTTGGTATAGTATTATATTTCCTGATACTTTTGCGAAACAAGTTAATTGAAATAAATATTTTTCAGGCTAGAAATTTGACTACTGGCATATTATATTCATATTACTCATTTAATATTGATTTAAAGAAAAATTTTATAATAATTATCGATATAATTAATAACAAACTGTAGCAATTACTAACCAGAAATACCGAATATATTACTTCCTCAGAAAAGAGTCTGCAAGACAGAAAAATGTAATGAATGTGTTTAGTAATTAATTATAATGTACAAATTTGATTAAATAACTATTTGAGAAATTTGATGGTCGAAAATATCTAAGAATGTCCGGGAATATTAGCTTGTAGTCCTTTAATACCAATTTCCCATAAGAATTTTCTGTAGAATTCTTAAATACGACACAGAATTCATCAGAAACTAAAAAACATATTTTTGAATGACTAAAATTGTGTCAGAAATGCATAAAAAATATTGTTATATGAGTTCTCAGTGCATTTGATTATAATTATAGTACATTCTAAAAAAGTTGATACTCCAAAATAAACTATTGATATTGATATATAATATAATGTAAATTTGTTAGTTT
The DNA here is from genome assembly GCA_963969525.1 of Ontholestes murinus. NCBI lineage: Eukaryota > Metazoa > Arthropoda > Insecta > Coleoptera > Staphylinidae > Ontholestes > Ontholestes murinus. The sequence continues at coordinate 47,874,693 of OZ018393.1, read as the reverse complement.
TCAGAATTCATATCATCACTAACCACAAACAAAAAATTCTAAATGACAAATTTCAAACTCCAAGAGGCAATCATGAATGACTAAAAGTTCTGGGTACATTTTTTTGAATCTACTCAAGGCATTTAGTAATATATTCGAATAAACAAATTTGATAAATCACTATTTATATTTCTTTTGAAGAAGTTGCAAACTAAAAGAAACTATTGAAATTGGGCAATATTCGTTTTGTTTGACATTTAATAGCAATTTGTCATAAGAGTTTGTTGTAGAAGTACAACAAATAACTCATATTAATGGGGTTTTAATCGAATACAATTTCAAAGTTCAATTGATTTTCATTCAAATAATCAAATTCGTTTTTTAAAAAGGTTCGTATAATGTATTCAATTTTTTTCGTTTATTTATATATTAATATTATTTGATTAAATAATTATTTAAGAATGACGGGTAGACTTTATTTTTTGCAATGTTCTTCAAACTAGAGCCTGGAATAAAAGTTTGTTTCAAAAATCGATTGTATAAGGAATTATTATTTACTACTGCTGCAACTGGGACAATTTTAAATGGAAGAGCCATATCTTCGAAGATTGACAGAGGAGTATACTAACAGACAATGTTTACTTTTATATAAATAAAACTATTTAATCACTTTCAAATATATTGTAAAACGCTACAATTGTTTCGCCACACTGTGGCTTCTTCAGGCGAAGAAATGGAAGACAATGTTTTGCGGAAACCGCTTTTTCAATATACCTTTTATAAATAAATAGATACGGTTATTATAACTAACAATATTTGTATATATTTTAGTAATTATCCTATAGAGATAAAAGAGAAGAATAAATATTTGATATTTAAATTTTATTTTTGCAATACATATGTTTGATTTTACAAAAGTTATTTTAAAAAACTTTGTATTAGGTTTCCGTACCACAGTACAGCTACAACTGAAAACTTCTGATATATTCTGATAAAAATATTTAATTTATAGGGACCTTTCTAAGTAAAGGGTCCGCCAATAGGGACGCGCGAAATTTGCCGGAAGGGTGCGGCCATGTTGTTCGAGGTAGAGCTGTCAAAGTTGCTGTCATTTGTTCAGTATATAACCCCAAATCACCATGGCAAGTTTGAGTGTCGAGCAGCACGTGCAAATTATTAAATTGTTTTACGAAAATGGGTCATCAGTTCGAGCAACGTTCCGCGCACTTCGCCCATTTTACGGTCGCGATGATCGGCCTGTAGAGTCGACTATCCGTCGATTGGTGGGCAAATTCGAGTCGACTGGTTCAGTAAACAACCAGCCAACACTGACACGTCAATTTTGGGCCGGCGGCATCATCGGTCCGTACTTTTTCGAGAACGAAGCTGGGGCGGCAATAACCGTCAATGGGGAGCGCTACAGGTCGATGATAACCAACTTCTTTTGGCCTAAACTGGATGATATGGACACGGACGACATGTGGTTCCAGCAGGACGGCGCCACGTGCCACACAGCTCATGCCACAATGGACATTCTGCACGAGCGATTTCCGGACATGGTCATCTCGCGCGGAGGCGATATCAACTGGCCACCGAGATCGTGCGATTTAACGCCTTTAGACTTTTTTCTCTGGGGCTATCTCAAGTCGCTGGTCTACGCCAACAAGCCTCTAAACACCGATGACCTCAAAGTCAACATACGCAACGCCATCGCTCAAATTGAGGCCGATATGTGCTCCAGAGTCATCGAAAATTGGACCTCCCGGATCCGGGCTACCAAACGGAGCTGCGGTGGTCATTTGAACGATGTTATCTTCCATACTTAATGGGGTCGAATACCCTTTCGAATGAAAAATAAATTTCGTTTCTACTTCACACACAAATTGTTTTATTCAATTTTAAAGTTCACGCGCCCTTATTGGCGGACCCTATACAAGTCTTTTAAGAAATTGACATATAGTTTAACTTAAAACCTAGAAATGTGTGTTAGTATAACTGTTACAAACGTTCAGTAAACTTGCAAATTTTATCTGAATGTTGGAGTAGATGAAGAGAACACTTAATATTAAAAGTTAAATATCTCTTTCTTTCCTGTCAGCCGAGTATAATAATTATTTGTCATTAGGAATTATTAAAAGCCCAATTTCACATGGCACCATCATCAGTTATCTTTGCAATTGACCAAAAATTTAATAAATGGTATCAAATGATTTACTTACGTACACCGTATAATTATACCCTGCTACTTCCAAAGATTAATTAAAAAATTCAATGATTACGAATAATACGCATCAGATAAGGTAAAAGATTTTTTCAAGCTTAGGAAACGATTTCAAAAAATACAGGTAAAGTATTTGAAAAAAAATCCTTAATATTAGTATCTCGGTAAATTCATCCGATAAGTTGGTAGAGTTTTTTTCATATTGAGAGAAAGAGATGTTCAATAATACAAGAGATAGAAATCTTTAGAATCAAATGATCTAAGACATATATAGTGAAAGATTACAGGCGAATGGGTAAAACACCACGTTCTACTAATTAAAGAAAATATAACGTCTTTTTAAACAAGACCTAGATGATTAAGGTTTGCGTTAGTGGAGATATAACGATAGGTTCTGTAATATCAAAAGAGGTTGATGCATTGACGATATTGTAGCAGAGATACCACAGTATATGAATGAAATAACCACTAGAATTGAGCCATCATATGTTAATTTGGTGAAGATAATAAGTTGTTATGTCATTTTCAAAGTATAAAATAATTAAAATTATGAAGAAGTGCGAAATAAATACATACATTTATGTTGAGTAAAGTTAGAAATTATGATGTTATCGCCAAAGCATGCTTCAGGAGATTATTTTCGTGTCTAATGAATTTCTTAATCTGCAAACCTTTCAGGAGGTTAAGTTGATTCAAGTCGAGCAGTCGTATATATGTACAGAAAAAAATTACAGCTGGTAATATTATCAGGACAGAAAAGTGAAAAGGCTAAAAGCCTTTCGTACAAAATTACTGTAGAGTTTAATAATAATATAATAATATTAATAATAAATTACAATCATAATAGTTTTTCGATTTTATTAAAATAAATTTATCTACAACAAGCACTTATTTATTTTATTGTCAAAAAATGTATTTGTTGTAATTTAAAAATCAATAGTTTTAGGGTAACATTTTGAAAGTATTATAATTTTAAACAACTTTTGGATGTTTAACAGGATATTGTCCCAAGGAATTTTTCTTCTCCATTTAGCTTTATTTTTTCTGTGCAATCAAATATTTTTTTACAAAATACAGTGAATTGAAGTTATTGTACAAGTGATTTGTTAAAAAATAGTACATATAGTTTCTTCAATAATAATCTGGATAAAATACAGTAGTTTCATACTTTATTCATTCATTGTACTACAAAATATACCAAATTGATTTAAAGGAATACATTTTATATTAAAATTTAGAGCGTAAACAAATAGGATAGAATTCACTTGCAAAATGATCTTCCACTTTGTACCCTCGTTTTCTTCTTTTATCCATCAAGGCATTCTTATGAGGGAGATTTCTAACATTTTTTTATTATTTGCCACAATAGTGGATATTATGGCCCAAAATAGGAAAACTTTAAAATATTTGTCAAAATGACATACTTATCAATTAAATTATCTTCCGCTCTTGTTTAAAAAAACTTCGATGACACTGCTGCCACTAAAGTTCTATTTAATGATATTCCATTAATGTATTGGCTTAGTATGGCTTAAAAAGTTCCAATAGGAGAACATGACATTATCACGTTGACATTGTATGTTTGATTATTAAATATCCATCTATTATTTTAATAGTAAGGATTGTTTATAGAAAGGCACTTGGTTGGTTTCACAATTTTTACGATTTATTCCGACTAGTTTCGATTTTTACATCATTATCTAGGAATGGTAGAAATGATGTAAAAATCGAAACTAGTCGGAATAAATCGTAAAAATTGTGAAACCAACCAAGTGCCTTTCTATAAACAATCCTTACTATTAAAAAATGTTTCACCACGTGATAAACGAGAACCAAATTCAACAAATATTATTTTAAATTAATTTTATAACTTAGTTGTTTAAAACCTATATATGACTTGAAAGTACATTGATTTTGACATTTTTTACTATAATTTATTATAACATGTCAAATGGGTTTTTTAATAATTGATTACCGATGTTGGGAAGCCTATTTGGTTCTTCAAACAATTGAATTTGTAGGTTTAATATTTTGTACCAGCTTCAAATAATATTGCCTTTGTTTTAAAGTCCAATTTAGTGTAATAAATTAAATGAGTAATAAAGTTCTCTTCTCAGCTTTTGACTTAATTTAATATATATGCCCAATTTTCAAAGACTGTTAAGACTAAGATGCAATATCTTGTTGCTGGTCCAAGCTAAAATATTTTTTAGGAGAGTGGGGATTGTTTTATAAGAAATTATATTTGTTTGCTTCATTTCAAGGTATATTACAATAGTAAGTGAACAACTTAAGGTTAGAGTGGAAGAACATTCGCAAAGAGTGAACTCCGCCTTTCAGCTTGCTGCCGAAATTGTTTGTATATTTTTGTTTAATCTTTTAATAATTATATTTTTTAAGCAAATTTGATAAAGTACTTATAAACAATAAACAATTATAATAACTAAAAAGCAAACATTTTATACCTGCTCAGATAGAATGGCTTTATTTGTTTAATATTGAACTAAAGTAAACTTACAAAATTGCTCTAAACAAAATCTAAAAGGGATGGTTGTGTGTGATTTGCCATGACTGAAACTGAGGGTATTTTATTAATTTAAAAATGTATATGTACCAAGCAATATAAAAATCACAATCATAAAACGTTACCTGCACGAAGTGGGGAAGAAAAGGATAAAGGAAAGAATTGATAAATTAAGAGTAATGCTGTTATTGGAATAAATGTATCTATAAAATTTACTATTTATTTATTATTTAGAACAGCGGTTGCCAAAGTGGTGGTCCGCGGACCACTAGTGGTCCGCGAGAAAATTTCGCTGGTCCGCAGAAAAACGTGGAATATACTTACTCATCATGTTAAGTTATGTTTTAAGATGCATTAAAACATGATTCAATTCATAACAATACGTGGCAAGTTATAAAAACTTCTGTCGTATACTGTACACGCGGCCATTGGACGAGCGGTCTTCCATCTCTGTCGCGCAGAGTCTTACTCTTTCTGTGCGTAGAATAACGCCGCGGGAAATAAGTCGTACTGCTGCTGAATGTTTCAAGTTTTTTAGTGTGAGTTATTAATATCAGTTTTAATATTAATATACTGCTGAGTATCTACATTAAACAATAGAACACACCGTAAGTACCAAACTTTTCATTTTTATAATTGCACGGTTAGATCGCGAAATGCAAAAAGCCGTACACGATTGGAGAAGAATTAATTAAGCCATGCATGTTAAAAGCCTGTGAACAGATTTTGGGAATGCAGGCTGTTCAGAAATTGAAAGTAATTCCTATGTCTAATAATACTATCAAGCGCAGAATCGAAGATATGGCCGAAGACATTGAAAATCAGATAATAAAAATGGTGAAAAATTCATCATTTTATTCAATACAACTTGACGAATCTACGGACATTACAAACAAAGCACTTCTTCTTTGTTTTGTGAGGGTTGAGTGTGAAGGAGAGTTACATGAAGAACTACTTTGTTCGCTTAATTTGCCGGGTAGAACAACCAGCTCTGAGATATTTGAAGCACTTAATAGTTATTTCCGGGAACATGAAATTGATTGGAAAAAATGTATTGGAATCTGCACAGATGGTGCCGCAAATATGACTGGACATCTTTCAGGAATTGTTGTAAAGGTGAAGAATGTTGGTCACCCAGACATTTTATCTACACACTGCATTATACATCGAGAACAACTTGCAGCGAAAAAAATGTCCCCAGAACTACACGAAGTATTATCAAATGTCATTGAAATTATAAAGGAAATTCGACACAAAGCACTCAATTCTCGAATATTTGAGGCACTTTGCGAAGAAATGGGTTCCGAGTATACTCATCTTCTTCGTCATGCTGAGGTGAGATGGCTGTCGAGGGGCAAAATATTGACCCGACTATTCGCCTTGCGGGAAGAAGTCAAATTATTTTTCCAGCAGCAAAATAATCCGAAATTGCAAAAATGCTTGTCCGACAATGAATGGCTAGCAAAGCTTGCATACCTGACAGATATTTTTTCCCTGTTAAATGAACTAAACATATCTTTGCAAGGACAACTTAAGGACGTGTTCACACTACGAAGTAAAATTGATGCGTTTCAAAAGAAAATATTACTGTGGCAAACGCGGTTGGTTGAAGACGATCTGCAAATGTTTTCTAATTTTGATGAATACATGAAGGAGAATGATGTTAACCAGCAAGTGGTAACCCTAGTAAAAAAGCACTTGGAATCACTTACAGAATCTTTTGCTCGTTATTACCCAAAGAATGAAGATCCCAGACATGGTAATATGTGGATAATAGATCCGTTTGCAGCGAACATTCAGGATAGTAAGTTAAGCATGCATCTAAAAGAAAGCCTCATCGACCTATCGTCCGACGAAACTCTCAAATTTAAATTTCATTCATCCTTATCAAGACCTCAGTTTTGGCTTTCCATAAAAAGTGAATACCCTTTGCTTAGTGAACAGGCGATGAAAATTCTGATTCAATTCTCCACAACTTATTTATGTGAAAAGGCCTTTTCATCTGTCACAGTCATCAAAACACGGTACCGATCTCGGCTTGAAATAAATGCAGTTCTCCGTCTTGCAGTAACAACATTGGATCCAAATATCCATAATCTTATTTCAAGTAAGCAGGAACATCCATCACACTAGGAATGTATAACGCTAAAAGTTTGATATATTTAAATCATCTTTTAATTGTTTTGTTTGTACAATTTTTGTTTATTTTGTTTATTTTATTATGGTTTATTAATAAAGCTTTCATAACTTGGTTACTATTAATAGTTTCATTTTATTAACTAGGTACATTTTATGTGTTCTTTGATCACAATTTTTTTATAAATATATTTAACACTTAAAAAATCCTATTAGTGGTCCGCGGGATTTAAATTATGAATTAACTGGTCCGTGAGGTCAAAAAGTTTGGCGACCGCTGATTTAGAATATAGTTCTTTTTAGAAATTGTATTGGAATTCATAACACAAAGAATACTCTTTAAATTATATAATATTAGACAATTTTTTAATATTCCATATGCTACTATCCAAAGATTTATTTACTCTTATTTTCTCTTTCTTTGAAACCATATATTTTTTCAAAATACTATAAAACTGAATAATGTTGAAGAAATGATTCAATTAAAAATGTTTCAATAATAATCTGAATAAAACACAGTAATATTTTTTATTTAACAGATTATTATTTAAACTTCGTTTTATTACATTTTTTTATGAATTAAAAGTCCATTTGCATGTGTCCTTGCTGTGAATTATTATAACTAATTACTTTGAATTTATTCTAATTTTTGATTATAATATTTTTAAGCATTTTTCGTATTCTACAAATAAATGTATAGTAATGTTGAGATGTAAAATATTTTATACCAGATTTAAATTGTACTCCTATTGTTTTTTTTTTTAAGACAGTCCTATTCAGTGTAATTATCTAAATGGAGTAATAAAGTTATATTTTAAGCCTTTAACTTAACTTCTTAATTGACCATAAATTCGCATGCTCAATTTACAGAGATCGAAAGCTTGTCAGTGATGATAGCTCGAAAATAAGCAATTTCTTTTGTTCTAAATACAAGGGGATTTCTTTTATATTTCGGAAATGGAAAATGCAGATTCTGGCATCTGACAACTGAAATCCTTAACGTGAAGTTAGATTCCTTGTCAGTAGAATTACTCAGAACATTTTGATGTCGTGCAGAAGCATCATCAAAGAACTATTATATAGTGATGGTATACGGAATTCAATCATGGCCGTAGTTCACTTAACGATGATGAATTTCATCAAGGTCGTCCAAAATCGATTCTTATTTCAGAAAACGTTAAATCTGTGTGAACAGATATTGCAAAATCGTCATGTGACTTATCGTAAGATTGTTACCTTGGACATCAGCGGGACCAGAATATATTCAATATTGAATGAGCATATTGCTGTCAAAAAATTTGTTCGCGTTGGAGCATACATAATTTAACAATCAACAATCAAACAAAGACTCATGTTGGTTGAAAGAAATGCTTTATGAATACTATTGCGGTGATTCAAATAATATATAACAGATAACGCATCATGGATATGAGCCCGAAAATAAACAGCAGTCGACTGTATGAGTCTTTCAAATCAGAACTATTCGCGCAAAAAGCACTTCGAGGCAAATAATTGCCTGTTTTTTTGGAAAAACTGAACATATGAGAATTGTACCATTAGTGCAACGTGGGCCGGTCAATTTTGAATGAAGCATAACTATTTCTTTGTCAGAATTCTTCGGAAGAATAAGGGAACCAATCGCCTAAGACGCATCAACAGCTATCGCGATCTGTAAATAATATCCATATCCTAAGTAAAAAGTTTACAACAATGGAAATTTTAACGGAATTTATACAACTATATCATATATCATTTTATCTATAACTTAAACCAACATTTAAAATATAGAATTTGGACAACGTTGAGAAATTTTTACCTTTTTAGAACAGAATAGAATATAATAGATATATTTGTGTTATTAACAAAGTTTTACATAAGTCAGTTACAAAGTTGAAATAATAATATTTGACTATATAATCTAACAGTAAGAATATAAAATCAATTGACAAAGCAGACAATTATAATACATTAAAGCATATTTAAAAATAAAGCCGTAAGTCTCTATAAAATCAAGTTACTTTAATTTTTTTTTACAAATTTGATTGTTGAGTTTCGATGCATAAAATTTAGACTGTATTTTTACTGATAAAATTTTCAACTGAGAAAAAAGCATGTAACAATAGAAACTGTTTGACTGTGTCTTTAAACTGTTAAATGGGCAGTTCTCTAGTTTGAAGAGACATTTTAATAAATAATTTAATACCGTGGTATTTAGTGCCAGTTTCTGACTTCTTAAGATGTAACTGTGTGAAGCAAAGATAATTTTTGTAGCGTGTCTGGTAGCTGTGGCGATCGTGACAATTGTAATCGTGTAGATGTTTTTTCACGTAACACAAGCATTAAAGAATGACTAATCACGGAAGTGTTAAAATACGTAGATTTATGAATTGCTCCTAATAATCAGCAGTGTAGCCTGCTAAAGGCTGCCCACAGGGTTGAGTACTCTCACCACTCCTGTGGAACATAGTTGTTGACAGCCTACTGCGACGACTTAACGACAATGGCTTCCACACCATAGGATATGCAGATGATATAACCATCCTGCGAACAGGCAGATTTGAGATGGTGTTATGCAGCTTGATGCAGGAAGCCCTCAAAATAATTGAACACTGGTGTAACGATCAGTCTCTGACCATAAACTCGTCAAAGACTGAAATGGTCCTCTTCACAAAGAAAAGAAAACTATTTAAGCTAAAGCTTCCTAAGCTCCTCATCACCCAGATGACATTGTCGTCGGAAGTCAAATACCTGGGAGTGATCCTCGACCGCAGGCTGACGTGGGAACCACATTAAAAAATGAAATGTAAAAAAGCATGTGTCTCCCTCTGACAATGCCGGAGGGCTATGGGGCAGACATGGGGGCTATCTCCCAAGATAGCACTTTGGCTGTACACAGCAGTAGTAAGACCAATGCTAATCTATGGAGCACTGGTTTGGTGGCCCAGAGCCAGACAGAAAACCTCAGAAAAGCAGCTTACTCAGTTGAAAAGGATAGCATGCCTCAGCACGATCGGAGCAATGCGAACAACACCCACTGCAGCAATGGAAGTAATGCTCTGCCTTCCACCTCTCGACTTATACGTAGAGGAGATGGCCACGTCGGCAGCACTGCGCCTAAACTCTGTCACCTTTTAGAGGAGGCTGTCAAGAAGATACCCTTCCTTGGAAGGAAGACAGACAATTTGCCACCGTGCTACGTCTTCAATAGACCCTATAATGTATAGATAAAAAGAGGAACCGGGAGTGTAGAGGGTGGGGAAACCCTCCGAATTTACACCGATGGTTCTAAAACCAAGATCCGGGGCGGGAATTTACTCGCAACAAATGAACCTATCATTAGCCCCTAGAGAAGCGCACAACTACTCTGCAAGCAGAGATCGTTGGCATCATCCATGGGGCGAAAGAAATGCTACTCCGTGACATCCGTGATAGGAACATCCAAATCCTTACAGACAGTAGGGCAGCAATACTAGCAGTGAGTGGTCACAAGATCACCTCAAGACTAGTAAAAGAATGTCACAACACACTGAAACAAGCAGCATAATCAAACAGTATTGAGCTGCGCTGGGTCAAGGGACACAATAATGAAGAAGGCAACAGCAAGGCAGACGAGTTGGCGCGAGCTGGAACGGTTCTCAGTGATACCACGGACGGGCCCCCGATCGCGCCAACACCGAAATGCCTTACTGTCATCCTCAAACAGAACACTCTCAAAATGCTAAAACAACGTTGGGACAACACCTCAGGCTGCAGACAGGCCAAGGAAGCAATGCGCTCACTCAATCTGAAAACAGCTGAATACTATCTGCGACTATTCCGGGGGAATCTGCGTCTTATCACAGGTATCCCTTACGGGTCACTGTCAGCTAAGGAAACACTTGTTTACTATGGGACTGGTGGAAACCCCCATATGTAGAGCATGTGAAGAAGAGGATGAGACAGTGGAACATGTGTTAACCACCTGCCCGTCTCTCGCCCACCTTAGAGAGTCCATGCTAGAGGAGCTCTGGCCGAACATGGCCAACATTAGGGATAACCCTCCAAGCGTTGTGCTGTCCTTTGCTCGCCACCTAGGGTGGCTAAATGAGTGATAGAATAACGCAGGGCAGTCCCAGTCAGGGGGCACAACGGGCCTGGTGAGGCCTAAGTGCTCTGGTCAATGATTTGATCACCGTTGGCAAACTCAATCCAGATCCAGATCCAGCAGTGCAGCCAATCTCAGAAATTATTCGTACTACTTGTGGAATAACTCCAAAATATAATGCCATACCGCATATGTGCTTCTACTAATGCAAAATAAACCGGGTGTAACATTGATAATGGTACTTCGGATACAAGGTTTCGAATACAATAATGTTCTTGGATATAGCTTTACAAATTGCGCCACCATGAATATTCCAGGACAAAGCTGAGTCCAAGTGTACATCCAGAAAATAGGTAGAGACAATCGGGATATTGGTATTCCGAGAAAAGGAATACTGCAATATTTAATGATGATACATATTTTTTAATGCTTAATTCTGATGTTTTTCCCGTATTAACAATAGTAGTATTATCCGCCAATGAGATGATATGAGCGTCATCGAAATACTGAGGTAGATATTTATATATTAGGAATTAAAATAAAAACCGGTCCTAAAATTAACCCTTGAGGAACACCATATTATATATTTAGAGGCTCTGAGTAATTCTGATGTTAACTACCTGTTTTGTGTTTGTCAGATACGATACAATAAGTACATGGCTCACTTCATCAAAGTTATACAATTTCAACTTCTTTATTAGCAGTTGGTGCGAGATGCCTTGGTAAGGTTTAGGAATGATGCCACACAATGTGTTTTGTTTTTAAAGCTTTCATTGATAATTTCACTGAGATACATCATTGTCGAATGATTCGAGTGAAAGTCATATTGATTTTGAGGCAATATATTATTTGATTCAAAATAACTAACTAATTGAGTTTTTATTTCAAATAACTAAACAAATATTCTAGTGTTGAAAGACACAGTTTTATTTAATTTATAACTCCGGAGACAATCCAATAGACATTTTTCTCTGTAGTCATTAGAGTTAAAATGTACATTATAATCTCCTCCCAAAATCACATTGTTTGTTTGCTACTTGATTCTACTTCATTAAAATACTTAAAAACCAATTTAAATCACCAGTAGATGAGCGGTTAACACAAACAATATAGGAACTTAGTTGGTGAAGACAATTTTCATGTTTTTTCGTTCGTTAACTTCATTCGAAACCTCGTCATAGTTGTCTATCTCCATTGATGTATTATTTATCTTCTAATATATGCAAGATTAATACAAAACAATGTAAAAAGGTGTACTAAACTCTTATATATTGTAACGAAATTAACAGACAAAAACAATGATTTTAATTACTAAAGCCAGAAACGTTTTTTTATATAATTACTACCTGTATAAAACCCATTTATAGAATCAATAATTTATTGAAAATGATGGTGGCGGCCGTTACTATGTGGTAGTTCATTTTAAAGAGTAAATTAAAAAAATATATAATTATATTTTTAATGGTTTTCGCCATTAAATTAAATTAATTATAATAATTAATAGCCCTGTATACGTTTGTAATAATAATAATAATATAGAATAAGATTGTTGATTAAAACATTTGGTATTTTTTTACTTTTGAATACGAAGTATATTAATTAACCATCCAATTATTACAAAAATATTTTAATCATAAATATGATTGAATGACTAAGGCAAGCAAAATGAGATTGCACTTGAAAATTCATTCGATTTAAAACATAACACTTTCACGTTATTTGAAAAAAGAAAATCGTATATACTTTACATAAAGCCCTAACCCTAATGAAATTTACCATTCGTGTACGGCGGTGGATTGGTGTGATGCGAGAAGGGGATTTATGTTTCCGCAGATTCATATTGGTTGTGCTACAGCGGAGATAACAAAATTATAAAGGAAGGAAGGTGATTTACGAGGGGCCTACTTTTCGGGCACCCCTTTTTCCCCGGCCAGCGCCGCCGCCCGCCCGCTTTTTTCCCAGCTCGTTTTCCCCCCTTTTCCGCGCCGCCGTTCGGTTCGGACCGCTCGGTACGTTTACGAGACTCGAGTTTTATTGCGGAGGCGGCGGAATCTCGCAACACGCGCGCTCCGCAAAATCGTCTAATCTACACACTTACCTCTGCACTTTTTAAGCGTGCCTTGCAAATTTCAGCATTTAATCTTAATGTCCTTAATTTAGCGATGGCAAAAAAAAACCTTGTAATCAAATCTATGGGAAACGAATTGAGCGGCTGAAAATTGAACGTAATCATTTTTAATGTATAATTAAATTATTCAGGAAATTTATTATCTAGTTAATCTAAAACGTTAAACCAAAACACGTATGTTATGTTAAAATCCACTAAACTTGTATGTAATATACAGGGTGTACATAAAGTAAGGAATCAATTCTTTCAGAAAAATGCTCGGACACGTGTCTTATTTTTTTAACGTGCATTTTTTGAGATAAAATTCAAATATACAGGGTGTTCCAGAATTGAGATACGACCCCTAAGTTGAAATTTTTAAATGTGAACCCCTATTTTTTATTGCATTTATGGATTCTTCGTAAAATTCTGCATATTTTTCATGTAGCATACCCCATGTCGATATTCAGCTTTTTTCGAAGAAAAAAGATAGTTTTAATTAGAACGAATATCATAATTATTTCCGATCAATTAGATGTTTGTTACAAAACTTCTGATATAATTCTTTCATGCTTCATTAGTATGTAATCAAGTTATCAACTGTTGTATATTGGGTTGTCGTAGGCAGCATTGAAAACAGCGTTGTCAAACAGAATAATAACAGTGACGTTTTGTATTTAGATAGATAGATAGATGTTATATGGGTGGCACCAGCGCCTATTCCATCGCGACCTTTTCAGGTCTATTGTGGATCCCTGTTTATCTCAGATGATCAGCTCTAGCTTTATCTCTTTGATTAGTCCTATTAGCCCTGCCAGAGGGGCTTGGGTATAAGTCTCCGCGCTTGGGTTTGTAGTGCCTAGCTTTTGATATCTAATCCTTGCTAGACCCTCGCAGTGGCATAGGATGTGGAACAAATCCTCTTCTTCCTCTAGGCAGAATCTGCATAGTGCTTCTTCCACCAGGCCTATTTTGCTCATATGTTTGTTGAGCTTGCAGTGTCCTGTTATCAGGCCTACTATTGTTTTGACCATTTTCCTGTCTTGGTTCAGGAGTTCGGTCGTGAATTTTGGCGATTGTATCTTAAGGAACTGTTTCGCCTGTCTCTGTCCTGGTGAGTTCGTCCACCAGGTATGGGCCTGTGTCTCCACCCATTTATGGATCGTTTGACTGCGGTTTTGGAGATTCCGCAAGAGGGTTCCGGGCCAATTACTGCTTTTGACGAGCCTTGTTTGGTCAGATCGTCTGCTATGTCATTCCCCGGATGTCCTCCGTGTCCTGGGACCCATGTGATTGTTACTTTTTTGTGACAGCCAAGTTGGTTAAGAGCGCGTATACAGTCCCACACTAGCTTAGATTCGACCTGTGTGGAGCTTAGTGCTCTAAGTAGCGTCTGGCTGTCGGAGAATATAGCAATTGACCTACTTTTGGTGTCTTGTCTTGCTATTTCTCTTGTGCAGTGGTGAAGAGCTATCGCCTCTACTTGGAACACCGTGGTGTCCTTGGTGAGACTGACGGAAATCTTTGTCTCGGGTTTTGTGCCGTATATACCTGCTCCTACCCCTTTGTCGGTCTTTGAGCCGTCCGTAAACCAGCATGATTCTGCTTTGGTAGGTTGGCCTTCGACCCTGTCTTCTCCGACGTTTTGTATTTAGAACTTCACTAATATCTCAGTTTTCCAGTTTTATACATCCGTTATTACCTTAAACAGAATTCACACACTTAACCATACTACATTTGTAGCGACGAGGATATTTGAGAGGTAATAGGCGGAACGGTGTCAACATATCCAGCAACAAGCAGTGGAAAGGTAAACAGTGGAAGATAACACAAAAACATTGAACAGTTTAACAGTGCAAATGGAAACATCAACATTGAAGAACTCAAATTTTGAAAAATTTTCACCAGAGAGGGAAGAATGAGATTATTACATCCAGCGTTTTGAAGTTGAGTTAACATTACATGGTAACGTCACAGACAACGAAAAAAGAAACGTCCTTCTAATAAAGGTATCTGATTCATTTAAATTATTGATTGAAAATTTTACACCGGACAGCATATTGACAAAAACGTATGTTGAAATAAAAGCAGTTTTAAGTGGACATTTTGGAAAAACATCGTACGTTCTTGCGGACAGAAAGCAATTTACGCTTCGCATACGACATAAACACAAGTCTATATCGGAATAGATATCAATTTTGTGATATCAACAACTTTAAATGAACGTTTACGAGACAAAGTAGTGATCAGATTAAACAGTAATTCGTGACAACAAGAAATAATCAAAGTCAACATCAAACAAACGATGCTACACTAGCAGAAGTTGAGGCAACAGCGCCTAAACTGTAACAAGCAGAAGTGCAATCAAAGTGACTAACACTGTTAACAAATACACAACTGAGTCCTAACACGAATCGCGTACAAAAACAGAACAAAAACTATCAACATCCAACAGTTTTTACAGGAAAGCATTTCCCAAAATCTTACAAAATGTATGTTTTGCGGCAACGAACGACATTCAAACAAAAAAGATTGTCCTGCGAATGGAAAGAAGTACAACGCGTGTGGACGAATTAATCATTTTGCAAATGTATGTATCGCGACCGGACGTCGAACTCAATTTGGACATTCAAACGTACAAAACAAAGACACTAAACAAAGACAGTTTAAATCAAATAACAACAACAGCAACAAGGAATGTGCATGAAAATAATACAAACGTGAAAGATACGGGTTCATTAACAAACACAACAAGCATTAGGTGTACTACTTTCAGTTAAATTAAATGGAAAGAATATCGACATGCTGTTCGATCCAGGTGCAGTATATTCAGTGATTGGCAGAAGACTAAGGACACAAATTGGTTCACCAAAATTGAAACCTACACGTAACTTGTGTATGCAATACACAGACTTGAAATAAAAACCCTTGGTATAACTGAAGTTAACATTAAAGCATTTAACAAAAATCAAGTTCTAAAGGTGTATGTAGTTGATGGAAACGATTTTCCATTGTTTGGTTTAGATTGGTGTCTAAAATTTAAATTTACAATGCCAACAGGAGCAAAAATATGTCATACTAAGGAAAATACGGTGAAAACGGATGAAGAAGACGATGCAGAGATTCAACAAATTCTCAAAAATCATCAAGAATATTTTAATGGAAAGCTAGGTTCAATAAACGGACACAGTGTAAAGATTCATATTGACCCACAGGTAACACCTAAGGCTTTTCGACCCCGACCGGTGCCTATCGCATTACAGGAACAAGTAAAGGCAGAACTCAAACGTTTACAAACAGAGGGTATTCTCGAACCATTAGACATGATAACTCAGAGTGTAGAATAGGCAACACCCATTGTAATAGCGGTTAAAAACTAACTTAACTACAACTCAACGTGCATCCAGAATCGAGAATGTACTTGGTCATATCAACCCATAAGGGATAAGGTTAACTTTTGGAATATCTTTCGCTCCATCATTTTTTCAACGAACAATGGATATTGTACTATCGGAAATTGATGGAATAATTTGTTATCTTGGTGATATTCTCATAACAGCTCCAAATATAACAGAACACATACAACGAGTACAACAAGTATTAAAACGATTAACGAACGCAGGAATTAAAATACATCAATAAAAATGTGCTTGGTTACAAGACAGTTTTCTTAGGACATCGAATCAACAAGGAAGGACTCCATCGAACGGTTGAATACATTAAGGCAATAAATGAAATTTCAACTCCAACAAACGTAACTGAATTACGATCAATTTTAGGATCTATTACCTATTATAGCAAATTCATACCGAATCTTCACGTAGAATGCGTTCCTTTACATCGATTACTTAAGAAAGAAGTACAGTGGAATTGGACTAAGCAAGATAACGAAATTTTCACAACACTCAAGAAACAACTAACATCTATGGATACGTTAGTACATTATGACCCATTAATGGAAATATACTTCACAACAGACGCTTCAGGAAAAGGCTTAGGAGCAGTATTATTTCACAAGGATGGCAATAATGTTTATACTCCAATATCCCATAAATCCAGAAATCTAACTGATGTCGAATTTAGATATGCAACGATTGATATCTTCAAGACTGAGTTTCAAAGTGCAATGAAAGACATCTTTGCGGAAATAAATTGGACACACCCAATATTCTGAAAGAAGCTAATATAGTGGGGGAGATAGAAGGACGACAGCAGCGTCTTTTAAATATTATGGTTCATAACCTGCCAGAATCCACCGGATCTACAGATATAAAAATCAAGAACGATATATCTGCAATTAAAGCCATCATAGGTCCAAAGCTGCCTAGTTTTTCTCCTAGGAAAGCTATTCGAATTGGAAAACCTTCGTTAAAGCCATGACCAATTAAATTAATTTTTCAAGATCGAGATTCAGCAATTAATCTGCTCAAGGCATCGAGAAAAGTGGACATCGGGAATGTTCGTTTTTCTAGTGATAGGACCAACCTACAGCGCGAACACTTCAAATCATTAAAGGATGAACTAGCGCGGCACAAAGCAAATGGAGAAAACAACTTAATCATCAAGTATTTCAATGGCAATCCGTCGATCGTAACCGCTAAATTAAATGCTGATTCAAAAAACTAAAAATATTCTTCCAGAATGTGGGCGGAGTTCGTTCTAAGATTAATAAACTGAAAATAAATGCCAAACTATCTGATTATGACATTATAATAATTGTTGAAACATGGTCAGATTCGTCAGTTAGTGATAGTGAATTAGGTATCCGTGATTTTACTATATTCAGATACGATCGATCAAGTATTACTAGCTGTAAGTTACGTGGGGGAGGTGTAATGATTGCGGTTCGATCTCACCTCCACAGCATTAAGGTAAACATTGAATCCAACATTGAAGTATTATATATTAATATTTGTGATAATTTTATTATTTCATCAGCTTATATTCCACCTGAAATGCTTCAGCTTATGTCGATTATTGTTTATCCTTCGATCAAGTGTGTAACTTATATCCCAATTTCAAGTTCTTATTTTGCGGGGACTTTAATTTACCCCATGCGTCATGGAATCAAAATGATAACAGTGTTTTGTCAACTGACAACATATGCACATACGCTCAAATTTTAGCAGAATCCTTAGAATTTAATAATTTGCGGCAAGTTAATGGAATACCTAATAACCGCGGCGCATATTTGGATTTAGTTTTTTCAAATGTTCCCAACGTTAATGTTTTAACATCGGATGATCCCCTTTTTAATATTAGTATTCATCACATACAGTATACTATAACAATTGATACTAGTGATATAATTGAATCCCTACCTTACAGCGATTTAATATACAATTTTAAAGCTTCCAACTATTTCGAAATCAATAAATTTCTTTAAAGTATTTCTTGGGATGATTATCTTCATAATAACGATATTAATGTTATTGTTGATAAATTTTATTATGTTTGTAGCTATGTCGTTCAAAAATATGTTCCTATTAAACTTATTAAATCATCTTCCTTTCCAAAATGGTTTAATAGTACTCTTATTAACCTTATTAAAATGAAAAAGGAAGCACATTTAAAATATAAATTAAGCGGCAATTGTGATCATTATGAACACTTTATACATCTTCGTAACGAATGCAAAACCCTAGGTGAACAACTCTATGCAAATCATGTTAACAAAATTGAATCAAATATTTGTCACAATGCAAAGTCATTCTGGGACTATGTTAATGAATGTAGGAAGACCGATAGTTTTCCTAAGTGCATGTATTTTAATGATAAGTCTTGTTATTTGGGCGAAGAATGTGTAAATCTTTTTTCAGATTTTTTTTCAGATGTTTATATAAATGATAATGATCAAATTACCAATCTGGATATTAATCCCATTAGTTGCATAAATTTTACTCATTTTAAAATTAAGAAATCTGATATATTTAATGCTATAAACATACTACCGGACTCGTGTAATCCCGGTCCGGATGGAATACCTGCTTTTTTCATAAAAAATTGTATTTACTCTATGTGTACTCCATTGAATATTATATTTAATGTATCTATAATAACTTGCCAATTTCCTTCAATCTGGAAAAAAAGCTTTATTAGACCAGTATATAAAAATGGAAGTCGGGAGAATATCATGAACTATAGGGGAATTGCAATCCCGTCGGTTATTCCTAAATTACTCGATAATTTGATTTCAATGCAGTTGATGTTTCATTGTAAAAATATTATTTGCAATTAACAACATGGTTTTAGAAACGGAAAATCAACTCTAACTAATTTACTCGAGTATCAATCTTACATTTTAAAGGCCTTTGAAAGAAATTCCCAAGTGGATGTTGTGTACACCGACTTTTCCAAGGCCTTTGACCGGGTATCCCACTCTGTTTTGGTAAACAAATTACAGGGTATTGGTTTTGGGAACAATATAACCGGCTGGATTCACAGTTTCTTGATTGACAGACTACAATTCGTAAAAATCAACAATTTCATTTCAAAGGCGATAAGAGTAACTTCAGGGGTTCCTCAAGGTTCCCACTGTGGGCCAATTTTAATTTTATTGTTTATAAATGACCTGAACCTATATATTAAACATTCACAATTTCTCTGATTTGCCGAAGATCTAAGATTTTTCATTCAATTAAAGTAACAACTGATGCAATGTATTTACAAGACGACTTAAATAACATATACAGATGGTGCAGTGACAATGAATTATATTTGAATTATAGTAAATGTGTTTCCATATTATTTGGAAGAGGGCGAATTGTCAACAATAACTACTACATTAACGGAACAAAACTGTTGTCAGTTGATCATATTAAAGATCTAGGTGTTATAATGGATCGTAGCCTCAAATGTTCCAAGCATATAGACACTATATGTTGTAAGTCTTTGCAAACGTTAGGATTTATTAATCGTTTCGGGAAAAGTTTCTCTAATGTTACTCAAAAACTGTTATTTATATCATTGGTGCGTTCTCAATTAGAATATGCCTGCTGCATTTGGTCACCAATCTATAATAAACAAATTGCACAACTTGAACGGGTACAAAACAAATTCCTTTTATCTATGGCGTATAGAAATGGTATCAGCAGAGTTAATTATAGTCGAAGTGATATGCTAAATTCACTAAATTTAACCTCGCTACGCGATAGACGTTTTTTCTCTGATCTATGCGTTCTATTTAAAATAGTTAACGGATTAATAAATTCTAGTCAATTGCTTGAAAGTGTAAACTTTAATATACCATCAGTAACCAGATCAAATTTACCATTTCGGGAAACACTTCACCGCAGTAATTATGCTCGTAATAATGCCTTAAGTCGAATGATGAGAATAGGAAACTTGGTCTGTTCTTCACCCAATTTCATTTTGTACGGTACATCTTATAACATATTCAAGCGTCATTTGAAATTTATTGATTTCTCAGCGTATGATATTTCCAATTAGCATTAGTATTGTAATAACCTTTTTTTAATTTTTTTTGCGCATTTGTATTAATTGTATAATAAGCATTTTAAAATTTTCTTTTTATTAGTATTATATCGTGTAATGTTATTTTAAGTGGTTTTTAAAATGATTACAGATTCATCTGTAATATATTTTGCAGTGATAAATTCGCTAGACTTGGAATTCCGAAATTTATTGTATCAGACAATGGACCTCAGTTAACGTCAAACGATTTTGAAATCTTTTGTAAAACGAACGGCATAAAACATATAAAAGTAACGCCGTACCATCCAAAATCAAACGGCATAGCTAAACGAGCAGTAAGGACATTCAAAGAACGAATGAACGCAAGTAGTAAAGTAGATGACTTTAATCTAAGAATAAATCATCGAAATACAATACAGCGATCGACAGGAAGATCTCCCAGTGAACGTATTTATGGTCGATCGTTACGAACAGTATTCGATAATATCAAACCTGATGTGTCAAGAAACCAAAAGTATGAAACAACTAAACAGAAACTTTATTATGACAAGAAATCCAAAGAAGCAACATTTTAAGTCGGACAGACAATATAGGTAAATAATCCAATAGGTAGAGGATCAACACCTGGAACAATAAAATCACAAAATGGAATCTATTCGTACTTGGTAGAGATAAATAATCAAATAAAACGGAAACATGCAGATCAACTGAGACCAAGAAATCATGATGTTACCTCATTCCAACCGGAGATCTCGAATCCAGTGTTATATTTACCAGCTTCATCAACCAACAAGTTACCCGACGACTTACTCAACGAGGAATCGATTAAGAAAAACAAGATGTCTGAGCAGTCCGAATCGAAAACAACCAGCTGAATATTGAAGACGAAAATCTAATAAAAGCCAGCCCCAGAAGAAATCCCCCGCGAAATAGGAAATCACCGACTCGTTTTGAAGCTTGAATTGGTATGGGAGGAATGTTGTATGTTGGGCTGTCGACAGCATAATTGAAAACAGCGTTGTCAAACATAATAATAACAGTGACGTTTTGTAATTTAGAAGTTCACTAATAAAGTTCCCAGTTCTCCAGTTTTATATATCCGTTATTACCTCACACACTTAACCATGCTACACCAGCAAAAATGACTTTTTAAACTTTAAGAAGTGTCTTCCCCCATAGACGTCCCTATTCTATGTAAGTTTCCAGTTTTATTATTATTGTAGATATAAGGTCACCTAGCAAATAAGTCGTGACTGAATGGCGAAAGCCTAATTCAAAACAAGTGTCTTATTTAAATTGTAAGTAAAGCGATCTACATCTTAAAACAATTAAATGATTTATTACAAAAACTTCTGACATAATTATTACACACTTACATCAATCTATTGTGTTATTATTAATACACATCACTCAATAAGCTGCAAACACTCTACAACCAATATAAACAGCCAAGTTCCTTCTGAAAGATATGACTTTAACCATCTTAATATTACTTCATCGATACCAAATTGAGCCTTTTTATTTACCAAAGAGGTGTGATAAATAGCATCAAATGGCTTAGAGGAATAATTGTAGACTGAGTCAATATATATCTCTAAATAACTAGTAAAATATTGTCCATAAACCGATAAGTTTGTCACTGTTATGCATCAGGATCTGAACTAATGCTGGTGACTGTCTAACAAGACACCAAAGCAATTTTATACGTATCGAGATATAATCCCTTCAAGTATTTTTGCAGCTTGTGAAAGAATTGATATGATACAATAATTGTCGACAATTATTCCTATGTTAAAAGAGGGTTTGAATAGAAGCTAGATGGGTCTACCGAGAGGAAATACGCTTACTCTCGGAATCCTCTCGAATATTCTTCAAAAATATTCATGTGGGCGATTAAAATATTAATCCATGTTTCGGTCAATACAAGGATGCTAGACTGCTCTAAAAGGGCAAAAACGCGGGAATCTGTCAATTTTGTGAGCACTTCTCGTACCTATAGAATTTTTGGAGGATTCGATTTTTTTTATTGTTTTATTTGAACAGTTAATAACGAACTATTACTCATTTAAACCAGTTAAGAGTTTTTTTTTTGGTGGTTTGATTCTGTGTGCAGGTATCTATTTTCTGTAAACCGACACGCAGAATCAAACCACCATCCAGCACAGAAGCAATCCGTAGTCAAGATCACAATATCAGAACGTCTAGCAGATCCGACTCATACACCTGAAGAAAAGAAAATCGTTAGACAAGCACTGGCCCAGAAGGGTTACAAAACCCACTATATCAACAAAACGATGATATTAAAACATTAAAGGCACAACAGACAAAATTGGTTGCGTTCTCAAAAAACATAACATCGCAACAGCCACAAAGATAAAATTCCTTTCGAAGGTGAAGGAAGTCAAGGCGTTTACGAAATCCCATAAAAAGTCTGCGACCAAACATACGTTGGACAAACCAATAGAAGAATAGGCGTGAAAATAGCAGAACACATAAATGCTATCAAATAACCTCAATGTTAACACAACAGCGTCTAGAAACCAAACACCAAATTGATTTTTATAAAACTTCCTATTCGCGACAAAATATTTCAACTCCCGCATTATTCGCGAATTAGTGGAAATTGAAATGCGGCCATTATGCATAAATGAAAGAGACGATTCACAACAAATTCCTGGAAACCTACCTTAAATACAGTAGAATTAAAACAACAACACATAACACTCATGCGCAGTTGCAGTTTAACAAAGCCCGAAAATACAACGATCAATAGCTCAGTTCAGCTCAGTAATTCCTTGTACCCTCAAGTGAAGACACCTGAAAAAGATGACAGAGAGCTAATGTTGTGCGAACAATATACACAACATTAGGATGAAAACCCGAAAACCCGTCATTATATACATATAATCGATGACCCCTTTTTACCAATTGGTGTCGGGGTTTTGGTATTTTCATTCTCTACGTCTTGATATCTCTCTTTCAGTTGTTTCTATTTTACGCATTTTTTTCTGCCTTTCTTGTGCTTATTTCTTTGCCTTTCAGTGTTTTGTTCTTCCTCTATTCGTGGTTGTCATTGCTTCCCATATTTGATTCCATCCTCTGTATGTGTCCCCACCATCCTAGCTGTCTGTCGCCAACATATTTGTGTATATCCTTTGTGTTCAGTTATCTTCTCACATCCATATTTCTTATTCTATCTCTTCTTGTTGAGCGTCCACATTTCACATCTTTTGAAAAACGGCTAGTTTTGTTTCTTTTTATAATATTCCCTTCCTCCTGATAGATTTTATTGAGTGAGTAATACAAGTTGGATATTTTTTGAATTCTGTTGCTTATGTCTTGGTCTTGTTGGCCATTTTGCTGTATTATCACTCCTAAGTATTTATATTCCTTGACGTGTTCTAGTTGTACTTGCCCTATTTGAATTTGTATATTTTCTTCTTCTTGTGTTGCTACTATATCTTTTATCTTTTCGTTGCGTGGTGTAAAACATTTTTATCCATGTATTTATGTTTTTCTGTAATCCTCTCTTACTTCCTGCTATTGTCATTATATCAACCGCAAATGCGTTAAGTTATTTTTATGGGTTTGAATGGTGGTATCCTGGATTAAGTGCTCTCAGATGTGGTCGACATTGTTTTATAATTTCGTGTCTATGAATATTTATAAATAGAATTGAGCTCATGATACCCCCTTGTCTTAATCCGCCTCCTGCTTATATCCTAAAATTTGCTCCTGTTATCTTTATCGAACGTCTTTTCTAGGCATATAAAAGCCATATACGTTTTGATGTTTTTATTCATTATTTTTTGCTTGAAAGTATAAATACCGGTTTGACACATATACGGAAATATTGTTGACAACCCTATGTGATTTCCGGAT
This sequence comes from Ontholestes murinus, assembly GCA_963969525.1. Taxonomy (NCBI): domain Eukaryota; kingdom Metazoa; phylum Arthropoda; class Insecta; order Coleoptera; family Staphylinidae; genus Ontholestes; species Ontholestes murinus. The sequence goes on along the minus strand of OZ018393.1, from coordinate 47,850,326 downwards.
AGTACTAATCTTCAGACAGTACGTGTCAAAATTTCATGTGATTCCGACAGTTAGTTTAAAAGTTTCTGTCATTTTAATTACAACGGTTTTGTAATTTTCAAGGCAATGAATATAAACGAATTTTGATTGATTAAGCAAAATGTTTTGATGAGGAAAAGTGCTGTTGTTGGAAGCACTAAAAAGTTCTAAAGACCGTAGCGTATACGTAGCGTTCTGAGATATAGCTGACACCTAGATATCAGAAGGTAGTGTCTTTACAATTTTAGATGAAAATTTAGCCATTAACAAGTTGTTTTTGAAGTGGGTGTCGCGTTTGTTCACACCGGACCAGAAACAATAACGCTTCGACGATTCGCTGTGTGGAGCTGTTCTGGCGAAATAAAAAGGATTTCTTGCGCCCGAATCAAAGAGGTCATCAGCTGAGTAGACAGCAGCCGCTAAAAATCGTCTAAAGTTTCCAAAAATTCTAAAGTCGGCTGGCAATATTATGGCATCCATATTTTGGGACGCACATGGAATTTTGTTCATCGAATATCTTGAGAAAGGCAAAATTATCAATAGTGAATATTACATGAATGGTTAAATTGGATGAATTACGATTTTAATTGCTTTCCACCCACTGTACTCTTTAGATATGCCCATCAGCGACTACTAGCTTGTTGCAAACATGAAACAGATGCACCAGGAAAAGAAAAGAGGAAGCTATTCCCCAAACTGAGGCTTATTTTGAGAGCAAGACAAATCGTTTCACATAAAGGTCATAGAAGAGTTAGAAGAGCGTTGGAATGAGTGCATCACTCTTAAAGGAGAGTATGTTGATGAATAAAGTGGAATTTCTAAAAAATAATTTGTTTCGCAGACTTATTGAATGATATGTTATATTCATGTTACCAGTAAATATTTTAAATTTTGAAAAGTGCCTTCCTCTTTCAAATCTAAGTAAAGCTATCTACAGGTCAAAACATTAAAAAAATAAAGACATTTGTAGAATTAATAATATCTGTATCATTATAAAATTGATTGTTCATACAATTTAAGTACCATTAACTACACGAATAAATATTGAAATATTTTCAGATAGGTTAAAGACAGCCTTGATAATATCTGCGTATAAAACAAAGAAAATCCGAATGATTTGAACAACTAGTTCTCAAAATCCCTACTTCCAATGTTTGAAATGATCTTGGAAAGAAATTACTAGTGACAAATAACTAAGTACATTAAAAGGATAAACTTATTTTCTAAGGAGTAAGTGAAATTTTCTGTACGACGAGTATAGTTTGAGAGTTAGTTTAGAGACTGATTGATAATTGTCTGTATTAGAGGGCGTTTCTACTCTATGACTTTAGTTGGTACATGATGGGTAAGAAAATTATATTATTGCCATTAGGTTGTAGTTGCAGGCTTCTTATCACAAACTTGCCCAATAGAAGACAATCTACTAATATGATTAATATAACATTTGAACTTCGTGAAATAAAAAAAATGGTTTACCCCAGGGTTATATTCTCGCCCCTTTGTCTTTTAGGTTAATTTTCTTTATTTCCAATTTTATAGGCTTCTATACATTATTACTAAATAATTACAAAGAAAAAGCTTTTCTTTCTTATCATTTTCTTTGATATTTTGTTTAGAAGACGAAATCTGTTCAATGAAATTAATTTCATTTAACCGAATTGAATTGAAATATCTTTATTGACAAATAAATACAATATAAAAAGAATGACAGAAATTATTACAGATTACAAATATGGAGTACATTTGGAAACTGTACAAATATTTTTCTTGGATTTGCTATTTTACTAATTATAAATGTTGTATTTGGATTTTTTATTTTAGCTATAATTGATTTTCATAAATAAAAGGTTTCGAATATTATACAAAGAATCACAAATTAAGTTATCTCCATGATTTTACATGTTGTGTGTAATTTGGTACTATTTTTTAAATTAGAAATTAATACGTTATAAACATGCCTATCAAATGCTTAAGTGCCTTCATTCTGATAAAATGCATAAACAAGTTAGCCATAACATTGAGACATCTCGTAAACACTGTGTAGTTGTAGTAAAATTTTTAGTGTCAAACTTTCCTCGACTAAGGCAACACATATCGGTCCCGATAATTTTATTAGCGCATTTTTTTTTATTTGCTGATGATAGTTTCTGCAGTGGAAGTAAAATTTTAGTATCGGGGTTGTAAATCTTTATGGAATCTGTAAAATAACCGTAAACATTTTTCCGCCGCGTGACGATCGGGAGCTCTCTTGCGCATCGAATCAACTTTAAGAGAGTAAAAAAAAAATGGACGTGACTCACGTGCGTTTCCTCGATAAACACCCACAACTACATAATCGTCCATTACGAATCGAATGATCTGAATGGCAGCGCTTGTAATCTGACCTCCAAACAGGAAGTCGACATCCGAGTGCCATTCCTTCAACTAAATCCATAAACGATTGTTTTAAATGCCTTTGTTCGTGCGTTCATGTGGATTAATCAAAAAGAAAATTGTGTTTCAATTATGTAGTGGTATCATATCGTTAGTGATCACAAATATTATTTAAACTACAATTAAAAAAATTATTAGTATCTTGGATATAAATTGCTAACAGTAAAAACAATTCTGAATTTCTGGAAAGAATGAAACAAAATGATGAATTATTAATTTATAATTATTGTTATTGTTATTGCTCCAAAGAATGGTCCTGTCTTCTCTACAAAACAAGATGATAGGAAGAATCCGAATATCATAAACATAGTGGAAATAATTTGGCTGATTGAGTTACTTGAAGATAATAATAACTTTGATTTTAAAATATTGAAGAAAGATTCTAAGTGTTTTAATCACAGTGAAAATACTTTCTTAAATGATGTTATTTTCAATGCAAGACAAATAAGGTCACGTTCTTTGGTCACGTCTCTGTTATATCCAATCAGTAGTGTGTACCATTAATGGCAGGCCCCCACATGATACCATTGATGATATCAATGAAAGGAGCCTAGAAATTTCAGAGAAATTATGAAAACTCTAGGACGAAAGAAATAAAATTTCTAAATTTAGAATGTTTTTGACAAATTGTTTTTGATAATTGATGTGTGATACTAAAATACCTCCTTCAAATTTGTCCTTAAACATAAAATATGATTTTTGCATATGCAATCATTATATTTTCATATTGTTGATATTATAACTGTTATACAAAGTAACTAAGTGTTTTATGTTATATCATATATAATACTTCACATATACGAGTTTTTACAATCATAGTCATGTTTAAGTACAGCATGCTCATTAAAGTCAGTTCGTTAAAGTATTATGCGATCATTGTCAGAGCCCTCCGAAACAGATTCAGTCCATCATAAAAATGGATGGATAGAAAGGAAGCACGAAAATTTAATGATTAATTTGCTTTCAACAAACTCAAATATGATGCAACATAATGTAACATACTGGAATGATAGCTCGGTTGAAGGGCATTACATTTGCCTACGTTGCAACTTTCCAGATTTATGGAAAATATCCCAAATGTATTAGAGTACTTGCGAGGCAGTAGAAATACCGTCAATTCCTGGGATTTTGTGTACTTTAAGCTTCTTAGTGAGCTTAATCGCCTGATTGTCCTGATATTGACATTTGCGCGTTCAAACGAACATCTAAATAGCTTACCAGCTATTATTGCGTAATTATCGCACTTGGTTTCTGATTTTAAAAGCTAGGTTATGAATATTCATGCGGAAGAACGAATCTCAGGCTCTGCAACCTAAACTGGTTGATTCCTTTGTTTTTAATCAGAGATTTCGGAAGAAATAGCCAGATCATCTTAAGAAGTAATTATACTAATCGTAGACTGATTAAGAGCTACAAACATATATTAGGAGATCTAGTCAATAAGTGTGTTAACGGCGGACGCGGAAGACGTCCTCGTGGTGGACTGGCAAGGAAGTAGCACCGACGGTACTTTCTGGAACCAACACGCACTGGAGGCGGCCCAGGGGTCCCTGGCGAGGCTCACCATCGATTAGCAGCCGCAGGCTTCGATTAAACAGTTTCCCGTTGGTGATACTTGCTTGGGCTTCCACGCCACGTCAACGTATGAGCACCGGCTAGCTGTGAAAAGAGTAAAGAACAAGAGAGACATGTGTAAATTAAAACATGGGGCCGGAGAAGAAGAAAATATATTACAAAAGACAGAAAGACAGAGAAAATATACAATATATACAAGTAAGGCAAGAGGCTTGAATCGGCGGACCGACCAGGCTGACCACCGCTGCTGATGGCAGACGACTGGTAAAGAGCGATGGTCGGGCCTGGTTTTATATGGTGATCTCAGGTACCGCGGCTTTGTTCTTGTCACGTAGGCACGATAATTCTTGGAACAGGTAATTATCCTCGTTCGCCGAAAAAGGGTCCGATTTATTGTTCGGCACTGACAGCTGCACATTTTGGAAAATTATCTCGTTTGGATTATTTCAATAATGCGGAATTTATGCAAATTATTATTAGGAGCAATGGGTAGCTCGTAAAATGGATTAAAATATAATTACGCATTTGTTACCACGTTCAGGTAAACTGAACGCCGGTAACAAACGGCCCCGGAAAACGAGATAATTTTGAAAAGACATGAAATGAAAATAATAGCTGCCAGTGGACGTCTTCGGTGTTGTTGTCGATTGGTGATAAACAGCACTGCACCCGATGACGCTGCAGACCCTTCCGTGGTTGAGATGCAGGGCGATTCGGACATCCTACATCGGATCTGGCGTTGTAGTAGGCAACACTGGCTTTGTGTGGAGATCCTCCCGAAATTAAGGTGTGAGGGGATTCGGTCGTCCCACACCGGATCTCGGCATCCCTGGATGGCTTGTGGCATCCTTGAGGGCTGCTACGTCTGGTCCGGCCGGGGATGGGCTGACATCCTGGGTGCACTGGCACGGCGCGAACCAAGACCGTTATGTTGTTCCAGTCAAGTAGGGCCTGCACATCGAACGTCGACGATGTATATGGGGCGGCTTGAGCTGGAACCTGGTGAACCAGTCCATTGGGGCGGCCACGGCATCGAGCGCGGGGCGGCTGGAGCTGGTGTGTCGTCAGTCAATCCGTCGGAGCTGCCGGTGTTGTGGTGAAGCACGAGGCGGCTGGATTGAAGCTGACGGTGGTGGTTGTAGCCAGTGTGCTGAAGGTCGAATTGGGCTGACGTCATTTTCAGTGAAACCTGGTGGACTGCCTCTTGCCCTGCGAATACTGAAAGGCGGCCCCGGGTGACTCGGAATCACGGTTAATTTACAAAAGATGAAAAATAGTAGCAGAAGTAGAGCATGAGTCCTCAGGGTGTGAATTTTACTCGGCCACTAGTTGGGAGCCAAATGTTAACGGCGGACGCGGAAGACGTCCTCGTGGTGGACTGGCAAGGAAGTAGCACCGACGGTACTTTCTGGAACCAACACGCACTGGAGGCGGCCCAGGGGTCCCTGGCGAGGCTCACCATCGATTAGCAGCCGCAGGCTTCGATTAAACAGTTTCCCGTTGGTGATACTTGCTTGGGCTTCCACGCCACGTCAACGTATGAGCACCGGCTAGCTGTGAAAAGAGTAAAGAACAAGAGAGACATGTGTAAATTAAAACATGGGGCCGGAGAAGAAGAAAATATATTACAAAAGACAGAAAGACAGAGAAAATATACAATATATACAAGTAAGGCAAGAGGCTTGAATCGGCGGACCGACCAGGCTGACCACCGCTGCTGATGGCAGACGACTGGTAAAGAGCGATGGTCGGGCCTGGTTTTATATGGTGATCTCAGGTACCGCGGCTTTGTTCTTGTCACGTAGGCACGATAATTCTTGGAACAGGTAATTATCCTCGTTCGCCGAAAAAGGGTCCGATTTATTGTTCGGCACTGACAGCTGCACATTTTGGAAAATTATCTCGTTTGGATTTCAATAATGCGGAATTTATGCAAATTATTATTAGGAGCAATGGGTAGCTCGTAAAATGGATTAAAATATAATTACGCATTTGTTACCACGTTCAGGTAAACTGAACGCCGGTAACAAGTGTTTCTAGGTTTGTTTTTGATCTAATAATCGGTAGAGGCGAGTTGAGCTTCTTAATATTCCTCTTGTATTTATATGATTTGTTTCCTAAGTTTTATTTTTCCAGGTGTAAGGAAAGACACCCATGCCACTTCTACGTCTTAAACTTTGCACAAAATTTCCCTTATTAAGGTAATTATAGGACTAATCGAGTGTTAATCATATCTCTAATTAAATTATTTTAGTCAAATAAACTCCCACATGCAATTTTGAATAGGAAAGAAAATATCTGATAAAATGTGTTCCAGGACACATACTCCTGTAATTTATAATATCGGCACCCAGTATCTTTATCATTAAGAGAAAATTGGCGAAGAAGCTAAAACAAAACAGGCCGATTCCACAATAGGATGAAGAGAGGGAACACCAGCAGGTACTATACTAAAAGGTATCACTGATGTAGAACCAAATTGAAGTTGTATAAGCTGTTTCTTATATCTAACCATGTCAAATTTGGATTTGAAATACATTTATCACAGTCAAATAAATTACCATAGTTTATAAAGAAATAATATAAATGAAGCTAATATTTTCAGATGATTAATTAATATTTAAAACGGTTATATCTTCATAATCTAATGACATCCTAATAAAAGCTAGGAGGTATATCCACTAACACTTGATTAAGATGATATTGAATGTGAATAAAACATTATGAAACAACTGCTATAAAATTTTTAAAAAATTATAATTTTAACAACGCTCCATAGAAATTCAGCTGACCTAAGAAGACTTACAGTGACTTCTAGCGTGAATGTTCCAAGGCATTCTAAAAAGTTTTTTTTTCTGATTAAATATTCGAGTACGTGAAGAGTATGAATTAATAGTTTTTAAAAGATATATCCTTTCTTCGCCGTTAATTAACTATTGAAAATGAACACATGTTCGAAATGTATATATATAGTGTAAAATAAAAACGGTGAAGAAAGGATATATTTTTTAAATAATATTAATTTTAAAAAGTTGATTGTAGACTATTATTAGATAAGTTAGAATCCTATGGTCTTTGCAACAAAACTCTTAAATATTTTTATTTTTTTTCAATTAATTATGTTCGAATATATAATGTCTATTCACTTCAGGGTTACCTCAAGGCTCATATTGTTGACCCATTTTTTTTATTTTGTTCATCATTTATTTCTAATTAGTTAATATTATTATAATTATTTAAAAATATTTAAATTTGTCTACACATTAATTCTATAATTTATAATAATGTTATTTATTGTGAGAGAAACAAAGTATTAAATACAAATACACTAGAAAACATAAGGAAGTTATAAGAAGGTATGAGTTTTTATAAAGGTGTAAAAATATTTTAAATGTAGTTTACTTATATAATATTAAATGTTTTGTGAAGTGTATATGAAATTAGGAAGATTGTTTAATATAATTTGAATCTGCTTAGATTACATTATATTTTGGTAAAATTTCAAGTATTTCAATCTTTTAATATTGTTTTCATGCAAACAAAATATGCTTTGAGCTATATTTTAAAAGTAAATTTCAATTCAACTCTTTTAAGTATGTTTTCAACTGTATTTAAGAAATTTAAATTATTCTTTTTGTAAAATTTAATTTAATTTGTTTATTTCTTCTTGCATTTATTTTTCTCTGCATATTTGAATTGTTAACTATTTATCAAGAATCTCAAGATGTTAAATTGGTTTTAAATTCTTGTCTGAATTCTTAACTGACTTTTCTAAACCATTAGTTCGTAAAAGATTTTTATTTTTAGTTATTATCTAAAATAATGTAAGAATCAGGTTTTAAGCTTTTTTAAGTGTTTTAACTATTCTTAAATTTCAATTATTTAATAAGAACGGTTTTCCATTTTGTTGAAAATATTTGAAAGTATTTGTAACAAATTTAAATGGATTTTTCTTTGTAAAATTTCATCATTTTTTTTTTAATTTTTAACTTTTTGAAAGGAATTATAAGATGTATTTTTATTAGTTATCAATTGCTTTAAACTTATTTTAATTTTTTTTCAAATTTTCAATTGATTTATCTTAGAAATCGTTTTTCTTAGAAAATTTTCGCTATTGTTTCCTAAAAGAAATCTGTAAAAATCAAAGTATTAACTAAATTGGTAATTGCTTGTTGGTATTTTGATTTGGGGTTTTGAATTGTTTTTCTTTTAATTAATTTGGAATATTCTAGCTGTTTCTTAACACAGATTTCTGCCTGTTTTCGGAAAAAAATTACAATTTTTCTAAATTATTAGATAAAATAAAAAACGTTACAGTGCAGAAATAATGCGAAAGATCTTAGCCACAGACAATTTCATTTCAAATTATAATAATATGGCTGAAGCAATGTGAACGTTTTTGGGTGAAGCTAAAATCCAAAACATCTTGTGACTCCAGTAATTTAAATGAATATTTTTCTATAAATGTCTTTTGTGACTACATAAGATGATAAAGTATGATTAACTTTACATATCCAATCTATTTTAAAATTTGGCCAAGTTTGATGTTGGTATTACCTTAATTATATTTAACATTAATTTCTTTTACATTGTTGATATTAATAGAATTACTCTTTCAAGATTAAGTTACGTTTGATTAGAAAAACATAATGCATAGTGCTTAAAATACTATATTGATACCTAGTCTTGTGTCAAGCACGAAATATCTTTACCCAGACGTAATTTTATATTCCAACAGAACGGTGTTGCATGCCATACAGCTTAAACTACTATAGTTTAGGGACAATAACATCAAATTCTTCTCATGGCCTTCGAATAGTCCGGACCTTAATATTATCGATACATTGTGGTATAAAATGAATCAAAAATTGCGTAATAATACTCATTTTCTAATATGAAAGGCCAGGAGCCATACAAAAGAAATGTTTACGTTGTATTAAATATCATAAAGGGATACAACATGTGTAAGGTGAATATTCAGCTAAAAGACCGAGCTTCAATTTACAGACGCTGTAAGAGTGAAGAATCAAATCTTATTTATATTTTTTACATAGACCTCTGAATTGAATGTTATATTCACCATATCTTCTAGAGCAACTATTAGTCCACATTCCCTCGATATTGGCTGGTATAGATAAGACATTTTTCGTTAAAACCTATTGGATGGTTGCAGATACTCATAACATTATAACTGGAGTTTGATTTGACTTTTTAGAGAATCTCTTTTTATTTATAATGTTAAATTTTATTATATGTAACTACGTTTATTATTTTTAATTTGAACAAGTAGAACAAGTGCAGGTATATTTATGTATGAATGTAGTTGAAAATTAAATTGGCCCTAACACAAAACCCTGCGAAACACCTTGGTAAAATATAACACTTGATCTATTCGATCATGTACGTATGATTTTTTTAAATAATCAACATGTGTGTCTGTTGAAATTGTACTTGAAAATGTCAACACAAAATAATAATTAATATGAGGGAAAGTAATAATAGAGGAGAGTTTATTACGATAATAATTCAGAATTACACATCCCGTGAATCAATCAAATAGATCAACGCTAGTAAATAGCAGACAATAAACAAACACGTAACGCAACAGTGAGCGATAATAACTCTGTTTCTGCATTTAGCAACAATTACATTCCGTCCCACGCGTGCAGTCATCAATTTTTATGGTCCGGTTTGATGTAGGGCCACCAGTAGGAGTTAACAACGCGTCGTTCAACAATGTATCAGACGTAATTTATAAGATTGTGACATCTATAAACTATGAAAATTGGGTTAATGGTGTTACTGGCTGCTATTATAACAATCAAAGTTGCCGGGGCTTATTGTTACGGAGGAAGCAAGCTCTAAATTACGACCTTTTATGGACCCTCATCACGTTATTTCAAAAGCTTTAAAATCTCTTTGCCTCTGGTGGTGGGTTTTCGTTGTGATGTGTCGCCCTCCGCTCTTTACGCCGTTTGTCGTCTGTAATTCTGTTAATTAACCACCTTTCCAGTATGCATTGTCGGGCTCGAAAAAAAAAGGGAACGAAATGTACGTAAATTTTCATTTAGTTAAAACAAAAAAGAGGATTTAATAAGTAATTAAATTTTAGTAATATATTGTAAAAGAAGTTTCATTATAAACATTATTATTATAGTAATTTACGGTGAGAACCTTTAAATTTTAACCCTATAACGTGCAAAAACCATTACGCTTTTTTCTTCATAAGTTACTGGTAAGTTTATAATAATCAATCAACTTAAACGATAATACCAGTCCATCGAATTAACGATTACGACCACTCCCGGCCATTAATGGCGAAGGAAACCACCAATTTTTACGGTTTTATCGGTCCGCTCGAGTAAAACAGTTTGCGCGCGTGGATTAGTCGACTTTTACGGATGGCCAATCGATTTAAATTAATTCGAAAAAAGAGGATAACCGAACAACCGTTAACGACCAGTCTCGCGCCCGAGACTTATTGTTATAGGTCAGAATTACGATTTATTTACGCGTTTGTCGCGACGCTTGAAATCCATTTAAATACGACGATAACCAGACGTATTACGTAATAGACACATAGTCAGATGGGATAATCTTGAATGCTTTATAATTTCATAATTTTGTTCTATCTACTTACAACAGATCATTAAATAAACGTAAATTAATACGAATCAGAAAAGGAACACTTTGGAATTCTCTGCATACCTCAGTAAGTATTTTTTAGATATTTATCTTAGATACATGGTCGGATGCAAAATAGTTCAGATGAACTGATAAATTTCATTTATTTTTAATAATTCTCCAACTATCTCAATGACAAATAAATAATTCTAGTATATAATATCAAAGATAATTAATTAGTTTATGTAAATTTGAGCTTTTTACCACCAGTTTTATTAACTTTTATTCTAACTAGATTTCCATATATGATTAAATCAACTTTTAAATACATAATATTAACGATCAATAAAACATATTCCTAAATAATTACTAATAAAAATCAGATGATGGTGGTGTTTTATATGATATACGTTCAGTATGTCATTTTGAACACAACAGAAATTTTAATACCCGGCTATCAAGAATGTGCATTATTTTCCATACACATTATAAACACAAGTGTTAAAAGTTCAACGTACTTACTTGTTAGTTTTCAAACAGTTATAAAAAATTAATAGACAGCTAGCGTATTATGATATGTCCGTACGTTCTGGAGAGGAGGTACCTTGCGGCACCTACACATATGGGTGTCAACCAGCTCGTACCGTCGTCAAGTTCAAGTCTCCTGGGTCAAGAATTACAAGACGTGCACATTTCAAAATGCTACCGCCAGCGAGCAAAATTTCCCCTTTTATTTTTCCTTTTGCTAGAAATTTTATTCCTTTTAATAACCCATCGCGCGGATAAGATAGTGAAAGAGTCGATTGTACAAACGAAACTCCTCTTAAGTCGATTTAAATTTATTCAAAGATATTCGTCCCGTGGAATTCATGTTCCCGTTGGCGCTCCTAATTCACCCGACTTGTTCGACAATCAACTATGGCAGGATGATGACTTCTCCTCGCTGAATGTATTCATCCTGTCCACTTTTAATTCTTAATGCTTGTAAGACCATTAATGCAGATCAAAATTTAAGATTAACATTTGATTAGTACGTTATAATATGTAACGAAAAAATTTTTTTTATTAAACACTTTCTATGATTTTTAATATCTCGTGATTTCCTCACAAAAGAAATGCGAGTGTTACTTAAATAACAAAAGTATGTAACTTTCCAAGATGTATCCTGAAGTTTAGTTCTAAACATTATTTTGTATGTTCTCGTTTACATTGAAAAACGGAAGTATTAAATATTAATATGTATTTCAAATTAATTAAAAAACATCAAATTTTTAATTACTACTATTATAGAAATATGGTATGAACTCCTTATCTTGTGCTTATTATTTACAGTTCAAACGATTCAAAAGTAAATTCCCTTATTAATTCTGGAATTGTGTTAATACATGTAAACAAAATCTCTTACTGTAGGATGTGAGGTAAAAACAATACAATAATAATATCCACAATTCGAAAATATAAATAGTGGGTCGAAAACATATTTAGGTAAATATTTTCAACGCCGGAATCGCTTGTTTCCCGATTTTGTTATGTGTGGGATTTCTGCAAGCGCTGGCACGCTTGTAAAATAAAGTAGGGTGCATTTAAAAACACTCTAGAACCGACATGACAATTCAATAAATGAATATGTTTAAATTAAGTGACAAAGCGAGTTAAAAAGGTCGAAAGTGACGATTGGTGATAAATATGGAGTCTCAATTTATAAAATTAATCGATTCAAGTATCAGATTTTACAACGTATGTCTGAAAAATTAAGGTTCAATTATAAATTTCAAGAGCTTAAGAGTTTTTATGATATTTTAAATTCGAATGAATAATCAAAGGCATAATGGAATTGTTTCATAAGGCTTCTCTCGTATAGACATAAAACTGTATGTGTGTGTAAGTAATAACTAACATAATTTAGTGATACAATTTTGAGGTAAAATATTTCTTATAAAATCAAAATATTCTAGTAAAGGGGTTGTTAATTTTGGATAACGCAGCGTCATTCTCCGGAGTATAATAGAAACTATCTACGAAAGCTCAAATTTTTGATATTAATATGAAAAGTTCGGAGTTGAGAAGAATTCGAGGATCTAATTATTTACCTTAGGGGCAAAAATACTTATACAAGGTGTTTATCAAACATAGGCATTCAACAATTTCCCTAACGTAATGTTCCTAATAGAAAAACTTTCCAAAGTCTTCACGAAGCGGGCACATTAAAACGAAGTGGAGGATCAGAAAGTCCAATGACAGTAAGAATGGTTGAAGTATATCAGAATGTGCTAGATACGATAGAGGTAGAGGTAGGTACATCTACTTGAACAATTTCTTCATGGACGACTCACTGGCGAGCTGTATCGCAACTTTTTAGAACAAACACTACCTCAGTTTTTGGCAACAAATAATGCAATGCCTGTTCGACCCCCGGACATAAATCCCCTGGATTAATTTCGTTGGGGCTATCTGAAGTCATTAGATTGCACTACTCTAGTGGAAAATGTAAAAGACTTGCGAAATCGAAAAATTACTGGGCGTAACACATTGAGAAACCACCCTGGTATTTTTTGAAAGAGTCCGGTGGTCAATGAGGAGGAGATTAGATTATTTCATCCTAGTTAATGGTAGTCACTTTTAACAGTTCTTGTAAATTAAGAATCTTTACATGTAATTTTTGATAAAATATTGTTATAATCGATAATTTTGTTCGCCCTATATTTCCGAAACAAAACTGATAAAATATTCTTAGCATAGATCAGGAAATTACCCTTTGATTTTTTGCCGTATGTTTAATAAACACAATTTATTTTTGCCTCAACATAGCTTTTTATACATTTTTACACATAAGGTAAAGGATATGGCTTTCATTTTTAATATCTTTTTAATAACCTCAAGGGTGATCGAGATGGAGTTGCTCTCATCTCATTAAAAAGAATCGATGACCTTGCATTCAGAGAAATGTTGAATAAAATTAAACATCTGACTTCAACTTAAATGACCAGGCTGTAAAAACTTGAAGTTAAAGCGACAAAACAAGTGTAAAAATATCAAGTCTATAAAAGTTTTGCCTTGATGCTTTGTTTATATGTTAATATTAATTGTAAAACCTTGAAAATCGTGTAGCTCTGAAACACAAATAAATTCCTAAAAGGTCAAAGTCTTTAATTCAATAATGCCTTTACCCAGTGGTATAGGTAAGTAAGTAAGTATTTTATTCATGTTTTGACAAACTAGTCTTACATACGTCATAATAATTCATAAAGTTATACAAAAAATATAAATATATAAAGGCTATTCTTAATAATTTTTACACTTTTTAATTCTCTATAATTATTTGTTATATAAATTTCATGTGACTCCAATAGTTTATTATGATAGCAATTGGCAAAAAATGTCAAAATTTTCTATTTTTTTTATCGAAAGTTGAAAATGATCTCGAGTAAACCCACTTCCGGTTTTTGAATGTTCACCAAAAGCTTTTCAGTTCCAGCTTTTAATGACAAAACCTTAAGTTTGAAGTTTCATCTCAAACAGATCGTTCATTTCAAAAATTATCGAGAAAGCGCTTACAACTCGGCTAAGACATTTTCTAACCCGTCACACTTACTTATTGAACAATAACACGGTTTTCTAAAATGCAGATCAACAGAGACAGCATCAGTAGACCTACTAGAATATATTAGCAAAAGTCTATACCAGAACCATGATTTTCAACATTTCAATCGATTCGAACATTAAACATGCCATTTATCAGAATTAATTTATCAAAACATATCCAAATGAGCAATAGGTTCTGCCCCATAATTTTTAAACGTCCAAAAATTTAAGGGTTTGGTAGAAATGTTATAACTCAGCACAGAAATGAGCTACAGAAAAATAATTTATGGCGAGAATGTAGCCGAAGGAACAAGCTCTCCAATAATAATAAACACTTCGAGCTATCTCATCAAATGTGGTTTTTAGAGGCCAAAGTGCTTAATCAATCGGTTCTGCCCCATGTTCCCCTACTATTAATTTATTTATTATTTATAAAAAGTTTTGACACAAGTTTTTAAATACTTTTGCACATGATTTAAAGAATATGGCTACTAAATTTTAACTGTTTTGATGATTTCAAGGATGTCTATGATAGATTTGCTCTCCTCTTATAAAAAAATAAAATCGATGATAAAATCAAAGAAAAGTTGAATAAAATTGAACATATAGCTTTAGCTTGAATATCCAGGGAGCTTAAAAGGCTGGACGTTAAAGCGATAATCCAAGTGTAAAAATCGCTTTCTTGATATACTTTTGGACTTTAGATTAGTTTCCAAGACACCTCAACATTTTTGTTTATGAGAGAAGTTTGATGCGGAATTAGCTATATAACCTCCTAATCTTTGGTGTTCAATATTATTTTTATCTTGTATATATTTATGCAGAAATAACAAGAATATTTATTTTGAGATGCAGAACTATTTAAATAACCTCTTAATCTTCTTTATTTTTGTTTGTCTTCTTTATATAAATAAAGTGCACATAGTTATAAAGAACAAAACGTTTGCATTCTTATGAACGCAAAATAAGACATTTTGTAACTTTGTTTGTATAACACTATTTATTTTTTGTTGACTATAGTTTCGGCATCTCAACGTGCCATTATCAAAACTTAAAATAAATAGTTTTATACAAACAAAGTTACAAAGTTTTTTTATTTATACTCAACATGTATAATGAAGTAGAAGCCGCAAAAATCAAAAAAATAAACTAAATAGTCTTATTGAAATGTCGTATAATATAAATATATATATATATATATTACCTCTTAATATTACAATAAATAATATAGGAACTGAATAAAATATGTTTTTTTACAATATTTCACCACAATTGTTTATTGGTGATATTTAGTCTTGGCATTCATTTTCAATAAATTAAAAAAGGTGGGCGTATTTATATCGGGTTTTTGAACAAGAACTTTGTTTTTCAATATAGGCAAATCGGAACAATATGACAGGTTTGACATTTAGTTTTTAATAATTAGAAAAAACACGAAAATATTTCGAAAATCTGCAACAAATAAGTCTTATTAAGACTACAAAAACAAATCACTTGTTAAAACAACAACTTCTCTGACTTCTCGACAGACATTGAATGATATAAAAGTAATTTGCGTGTTACAAACAGCAAGAGCATCAGAACAATACTAGTTTGAACGTATTTATTTCTGTAGAATTCAACTAATTTTAGTTCATTTATTTATTTATTTCTCAACAGGTACACTAACCTAATTACAGAAAAATATTTAAGAAACTAAGGTACAATTAACTAAATTATAACTAATAAAGTTTA
The DNA here is from genome assembly GCA_963969525.1 of Ontholestes murinus. Classification (NCBI taxonomy): domain Eukaryota; kingdom Metazoa; phylum Arthropoda; class Insecta; order Coleoptera; family Staphylinidae; genus Ontholestes; species Ontholestes murinus. The sequence goes on along the minus strand of OZ018393.1, from coordinate 47,834,360 downwards.
GGAATACTAAATTACAATCAGCATATTTACGAAACTAAATTAGAATTTATACATAAAAACAAAAGGGTAATTTCTAGTATAAACATTTCATAAGTTCAGATCTAAATTGGTTTACATTCGGCGAAAATATGTCAACGAAAGCAGTAGCTTATATTGAAGTCGGGATAAGCCTTGTGTTTTATGAGATACAAATATTTTAGGAACAGTTTTATGTCATCAGCGTATACTAAGAATTCACAATCTAACATATTACACACGTTGTTCACATAAACTAAAAACATTACAGGACCAAGGTTGGAGCCCTGCGGTACCCACTACTGGCCAAATACATATTTGATTTTACTTCCATACAGAAAACAAATTGTTCTTTCTCATTTAGATACTGTGCGATATTCTATCGAATGCTTTTGTCATGTCGGTGTACAAAACATCCACTTGATTTCTAAGTTATCAGCTATAAATTGGGTGAAGTTTAGTAAGTTACTTTGAGCAGATTTTTTTCATCCATGCTGCTTTGCATTTATTATTAACAAAGTTCCAGAATGCACTTGGATCGTTAGTAATCATATTTTGCGTGCGCTTGATATATTTATTGTAAGCTATTTTGTGTTTGGTTAAACGACGTATGTGTTTGTATTGCTCCAGGGAATTACTGTTTATGCATTATCTTGAAAACTGGTTTACAGCAAATAAATTATTATTGAATAAAACAAAAACGCAATGCATGCTTTTTAATATTATAAATCCAGACGAAATGCCATCAGAATGTTATTTAAATAATGCATATTACAAAATTGTACCATCATGTAAAGTTCTTGGTATTACAATTCATCAGAATTTAAACTGGAAGCAACACATTCATGGTTTAAGTAAACGTCTTGGTAATGTGTGTTATATGCTGCGAGTCCTGGCTGCAAATATTGATGCTAGCTGGGTGAAAATAGTTTATTTCGCCAATTTCGAATCACTTTTAAGATCTGGAATTATTCATTAGGGGGGATCATCGGAAATAAACAGAGTCTTCTTAATGCAAAAACGAGCTTTACGGATTATATTAAAATTAAGTCACAAAGAATCATGCAGAACAAAATTTTTGTCTATGGGAATTCTCACTGTTACAGGCATTTATATCTACGAGTGTTTAATATTTATTGCAAGTAACAGAAATAATTTCAACTGTCATAACATTGAACATGAGTATCAAACTCGTAATAAATGTAATATGCGTTATCCACTATAACACAGGACTCATACCCAAAAAGGATTTGGTTATGCAAGTTTGAAATTCTTCAATCATTTACCAAAGTCCTTTAAAGAGGAAAAAAAAACTTAAAATTTTAAACACAAGGTATATAACCTTCTAAGGGAAATTGAACCTTATACAATCGAGGAATACTTAAATTATCTCCGTCGTTAAAGTATAAGATATAATGTTAGACGCTATTTTGTACATAATAATTTCTGTATTTGTATGAAATAAAGAAGTATTATTATTATTATTATTATTGTTTCTGAAACGTTTACCCTTCTTCCAAAGGTAGTTTTTTCCTTTAAGAGCAAAATTATTTCTTTATCAAACCATATAGGGTACCGATTTATATTGCCTTTTACTTTTCGTTTTTGTACATGACTATCAAAAATTGAAAATTAAGTTTGATATAAAATGGTACAGCAGTCATCTGGATTCTTATTTTTTTCTATTTTGGACCAGCCCGCAAGAGACATAGCTTCATAAAGAAGAGGAAGGTTGGCTGCTTTGAAGTTATAGAAAACGATTTTTCGATGTTTGGCCATGAAGTTCGAAGTATTTTCTATTGTAAATCTATAAGTAATGGGACTGTCTTCCTACACTAGATTGCACTCAGATTTTATACGTCACATCCATCGTGTGAAGTAATTATTAAATCTAATATTATGTTGCTAGAATTCGTTATTTTATTAAATTGTTTTAAATTGTTTAAAGTTAAAAAGTCTAGAAAAAGATTAAGACTATTATCGCAATCATTTTGCAATAAATAATTTGCGCATCGTGGTAGATTGAAATCACCTACCAATATGATCTCTTTTGTCATAAGATGCTGTTAAATTATCTCAAAAAAGTGCCATAATGAGTAAGTGGAGTTTGAGGAGGGATTTAAACACAAATAATAATATTTTTATACCATGTATTGTAACTTCATTTGCAATTACATCGATGTTATCGACATTAATAGGTATATTAAGTAGGATTGATTTAAATTTGTTTTTTATTGCTAATAAGGCAATATAGAGCTGATAGAAAATCACGCAGAGGATTTTCTATCATCTCTATATAAACAATAATTATTTGACAACAACTCATTATCATAAACACCCTCCTTTAACCACGTTTGCGTAATAACAATCACATCGAAGTCATTTATACATACATTGTTGTAAAATTCGTTAGTTTTCGTGTTGAAGCTACGGACGTTCTGGTAGAAAATTGATAATTTGGAAGATTTTGTGTTGTGTGCTTTTAATGAATTGTGGTTTAGTTTTTTTGTTCGATAATTTTGGATACACCCCTAAAGTATTTTATTGTTAAATTATTTTCACCTTCTTCACGTCGCTTATTTAACTCAGACTTTAGCGATTTCAGGTAATTTTGCTGAAGTGGTGTTAGATCAGATTTAATTACAACTTTGTGTTTAATTGATTTACTTATTAATAAAATTTGTTTTGCGGAATTATCTTCAAATATTAACTTTACTGGACGAGGTTTAGTATTGCCTTTTTCTAAGCGAAATATTTTCGAGTGTTGTGTATTGACAATGTCGTTTATTATGATAATACTGGCTGTCTATCACCATTTGCTTGTTCCTGAATGTTTGGCTTAAGAGACTCCGGATGATTATATATGATGATATTTTTGATCGAATTTTCTGTTCTTCGATTTCAGATAAGATATTCATAGTATCATCGGTAGTCATTTTTGATTTTAGTGATGGGTGCGAAGTTTTTGATTTTCTGTTCTGTAAAATTGGTATATCGGATATCAACGTTCTTAATTCATTATTTTCAGTTGGGAGTTTGTCACATTTTATTGTCAAATCACTCATAGACTTATGTAACTCTTCCACGCAATTACAAAGATCTCGCATGTGTTTTTTTTTCATCCTGGGCAACAGTATCTATTGCATTTAGCGCAAGTAGTCCTATTTGCTACTACATTGCCCCAAAGACCCACACATTTAAGTTCTGGCATATTTAGGGATAGTTAAGCGATAATTAATGGTATTTGTAAGAAGAAAAGCAAGACACAAAACTTCACGCTACGAGGTCTTTCGTAGCGACTTATTATGAACAAACAGGTGGAGAAATAAGACCACGGAAATGGTTTACACAAGAGAACAATGGATTAGACTGGATAGGACAATCATACAGCAAATCAAATTAGAATTCGGGTAGTAATAAATATAAATAATTATAATTATCACAATGACTTTTCGTCGTAAACTTGATATTAGCACGCGGTCCAACGTCCACAGCCGCAGTAAAAAAACAGGTGTGGATTAAAATGTACTTTTACTCGTGGGTAATGAAAAATCTCGAGCTAATGAAATCGAGAAATGAACGAGAATAAAAATTCAGATACATTTTCTGGCAACCATTCCCATAATGGGAATAATACTAAAATCTTTTATGGAATTTCAATGCAACGTAATACAATGTATTCCGGTTAGTCGTCAAGAGATATATGCAGAAATTATTAATTTATCAAATAAACGGAGTGCAGGATACGATCAATTACCGTCCGTAATATTATCTGTGTAGATTATATCATTGTGCCCTTGTGTAATATTATTAACGCATCACTGGAATAAGGAATCTTTCGAGATGCTTTAAAATACGCAGTTCTTATTCCAATATAAAAGAAAGTCGTTCAGATAATATTGATAGTTAGCGACTTATAAGTTTATTATCATTGGTTTTTAAATTATTTGAAAAATTATTCTGTAAAAGACTGTACATCACGACATGGATTCATAACAGAAGTACAGAAACTGCATTGTGTGAATTTATTCAGAAAGTATTATCATCACATGAGAAAAAGAGGTTGTCTGTGGAATGTTCCTAGATTTATCGAAAGCTTTCGATACCATTAACTATTCAATACTGTTAGCTACAATTATGGCGTGCGTGGTATCCCCCTCCAATGACTGGAATTACATATATTTGACTGGTAGGAAGCAATCGGTAAGGATTAGAGATTCAAACAGAGGTATTGATGTTTTACCAAACCAATTGAATGTCTCCAGGGGTGTTCCTCAAGGAAGCATTCTAGGGCCAATATTATTTATACTTTATAATAATGACCTTCCTGAAGTCGCAAGCAATAACGGTATCATTTTAAATTACGTCGATGATACTAGTATCTTAATTAATGGCGCTAATTTTGCCGAAGCAATACAAAAGGACAATAGTCTCATGTCTTTCCGTGGAGGGATGGTTCAACCAAAATATGTGTGCTATAAATAGAGAAAAATCAAATTTTATAATGTTTACAGTAAACCAATCACTCTTAACACCAAATTCCATAATTTTAAATGGGAATAAATACAGAATCAGCATACCAAATTTATAACGAATTGAATAGCGGAGTGTCAACTGTAATTTAAAATATTGTTTGATAATGACAAGCCGAAGTTGTCAAAGCTATAGTAACAAGTGTTATTAAAAAAGTAATAAAATAGTTATTTGTACAACAAGTCTAGAAATGTTACGCTTTTCCGCACGAGAGTAGGATGTTGGTGTACGAGCAAGCGAAGCGAGCGAATGCATCAAGTTGCTAGTCGAGTGCGAACAGCGCATTTCCCACGAGTTGTACACACTATTTTTTCATACACTGACATATAACATCAATTATAAAGGTGTTTGCGATATCATGTTTGACACTGACATATAAAAATTAGGTTATAACAATCGATACTGCATATAACATCAATTATGAAGCTGTTTGCGGTTTCATTTTTGACACTGACATATAAAAATTAGGTTATAATTACCGATAATACGTGTGTTGTATATAGTACTCCATGTAAGTGACTGACACAGACATTGATTAATAGTAAATAAAAGTAGTACGAAAAAGTGTATCCATGCTAAAAAGTGTTGCTATGCAGAAAAGTGTTGCTATGCGGAAAAGTGTTACTTTTGTCAACGATTTTGGATGCGGAAATGTAAGGTAATTCTATTCAGTATGCGAAAAACAAATTTATTCGTTTTATTTTGAATCATAAAAATGTATCACGAATTAAAAACCTCTACAACTACTTATTTATAAGGATGATGGTCAACCACCTTTATTTAAGCTTCTTATTTGTAGAAACAGTAGTATTAGGGAGGATTCTTTTATTTCTGTATTTAACTTTCATTATTTCCCACACCATCATTTTTAAATTATTTGTCACACTGTAGAGTCTTCAGTTGGAGAAATTACAATATGAAGAAATAATTGCAGTGAAGCTAAAAATATCTTATAAATCATACACACTTTACTAATTAAATACAATTATAATGTATAAATTCTATTTGCCACAAATTAAACTGAATAATTGCTCAAGACTAAAGTAAAATCCTCAAATGTATTATTTTCATAGTAAAAATAACAATTTGAACTAATCGTAAAATTCTAACCGTTACACCCTCGTTTGATGCCGTCGTAAATCCGGAAGTTGAAACACACTGAGGCGTACCGGGTAATTTTTACAAGGCAATAATTTTATTTATAGATTTTTCTCGCGCCGGCAATTCCGGAAATGTGCTTAAATTGGGAATTATTGCTGGCAATAAATGCGGCCACTGTGGAGTAACCTTCGGGATGTCGGATGTTTGTTACTATTTATTGATGGATCGAAATACAAATAGAAACGCTACAGAGATTTAAATCACTACTATATGTAACTTGAATTAAACATTTAAGTAATACGGATTATATGATTTACGAGGGTGAATCAAATATAAACCGAAATTTAGTTAAAGTTTGTATGTATTGTAATTTTTTTTATTTTTCTACATAGTCTTGGCTATTATGTACACATTTTTCTCAGCGAATCGTGTTTTCAATAAATTGTTCACAAATGATTCCAAATCTTAATCATTGTATAATCGGTGCCTTTGAGTGGACCAAACATATGAAAGTCACAAGGGGTCAAGTCGGGGCTATAGAGCGGATGTTCCAATATTTCCTAATGAATTTTCTCAGGTCAAAGCAGCTGTGTGTCGAGCATTGCCATGAAGGAGAATCACACTTCGGATGGGCACACCTCGTCTTTTCCGTCTATAAACCAGTTAGGCATCATCCAGGAGCTTGCAATAATATTCAACATTTACTATACATCACCCGTGAAAGAAATAAACAAAGAGTATCCCATTTCTATCCCAAAAGTAGTTGCAAGCACTTCTACCGCAAACAGATGGGTTTTGGCTTACCGAGGTGGAACTTCTTCAGGTTGTGTCTACTCCATGTTTGCTTGTATACCACGCATAATACTTCACTTAGCGACCTATTAAATAATCGCGGTTTATAATTGATCCACCCTCGTATAATATTAATTGCCGCTGTTTTCCTTAATTGATTAGGAAAATCAGTACAACGTTTCGATATTAGATGTCACCTTAATGGTGTTTCTACCCTTAAAGAGAACTGGAGAATTATAATCTTTGTAGTAACATTCATTTTCCTTCTCAACTTCGCTGCACTAACGAGAACCTAATAGTTCGAAACAGGAAAAAATCTACTCTCTTTTCAGTTATACCCATGATCCTAACATCTTCACTAGTAATACAATTCTAAATCAAATGATGGAGAAAACTAATTAAACTGTTTTGTTCGAAAATTAAGGTTAACTTATTATCTCAACATATTTCAAATTTATTCAACAAAGTGTATAATTGTAACAATAATTTAAAGATGTTTTACGCAACCACAAACTTCATACTTTATCGTGCTTATTTACCACCTAATAACGCATTATTACACACTTTCGAGCGTTAACGACGAGAATTCGCGCTTAATTACCTTATTATTATTGCTGTATAGACGCTAAAGACCGCAGAGTGTATACTCACCTGAAACAAACAAAAAGTTTCATTACAATTACAAAATAACACGTTTTGCATGCGAGTAAATTGGAGGCGCTTACAGGAATATGTATTATTTATAACGTCGGCGTGAATTATTCATGGGGACACTTTTAACAAACATATAAAAGATTTCAACGGGGCTTCCTGGGAACAATGCTCCTTGAGGAACTTTTGTGTATCGCCGTAATCATTTCACTCGGCGGGATATACATGTGAGGTGGAGAGGGAGGCGCTTCTTTCGATTTATTGTCTGGCCCGTGATTCCGAGCTGTCTTCTCAATGGGTAAGAGGCAATAATTTTATTGTACGCCCCACAAAAGGATACTACACACTTGGAAGGCATTCGTCAATTGCTCCGGCCTTCGTTTCCCTTAATGCCTTAACGTTTCGTAATTGGATTATCGAAGGGAAAAAATAAATTCTTCGATAATTTTTTATTATAAACATGTCGTGTTTCCATTTGGTACTATTAAAGTATAAGCTTTTCAAATTTTATATTAAGAATTCATTCGATCAAACGATCTTAAATAAATCAATATGCTTAATATATAATGCCAATTTTGCAGTAGCTATTTTACACTTTAGTCTTTAAAATTTTGAATTGTGTACATTATATTATTTTTCCAATTATTTCAACAATAACGTGTATATTAATTTATTTATTAATATTTGAATTGAGTACCTGTACTTGAAGAATAATATTTTGACCTAGCTGAAGCCCATTTAATCTCGTTCGTTCTTGAGCGTTAAACTGATTAAATCAACGTGACATTTTGTCATGTTTAGAATATTTCGAATCAAATCATGTTTACTTTAAAATAGTACTGAAGGAAACAAAAATTAGTACTAATGTTTTATTGTAAATAACCTATATTCTCAATTCGTTTTTACACTACTTAAATACAAGAGAACTGCTTTATCACTTTTACACATTATATTTCTAGACTGCTTATGGCAGTAGCCATAAATAAGAAGTACCACTTTAAAATAATTCTTCTTTTAACAGTTATTAATACATTACAGTGATTCTTTAAAATCTATCGAAAATGCTATTTCAAAAGTGACGATATGTAATTCTATATTTTTGAAATTGTATCTCCCCTTTTCTACCCCTCAGCATCAAACACATCCCTACCTGTCAATTCCGTGAGCGTGTGTCAAAGGATACCATTCAATCTATCTCAACAATATCCTTTAAAATCGAGTGGAACCCAATCTAAGCTAAACAGACAACCACGTCATATAGCTTATTTTCCCCCTTTTCATTCAGTATGTCAATTTCTTTGAGAATGATGTTTATACCTTCGAACGAAGAGATCAATCACTAACACCTCATTTAAAGCTCGACTACCCGGAACCAGCAGTATTACCGTCTTACTTAAGGCTAAGTATATCTTGACCAATGTTTTCTTATTACAAGTTCCCAACTAATCTCCTCATTTAAGGCAGAGTGGATTTCCGTAGCCAATATCGTATCTTTATTTAAAGCCTGCTTGCTTAAGTGTAAGGTACTCTCACGTCTAATATTGCGTCTATATTTTTGAACTACAAACTTCTTTCCATCCATCGCTTGGTGAAACATGATTTACCGATAAGGTACATTAAAGAATGATATCAAGTACTAATTTACCTAAAGTTATATTTTTGAAAGCTGAGTTGCGTTTTGCCATTAAAAAGTTTAAGGCTGCTCAATTATGACTGGCTGACCTTGAGTAGGTAATTTTGAATTAAAACACTTGCTTGATTCCATTTTGTTATATTCAGTTTTCTGATACGAGTTTCGGTTCATAACAACCATTTAAAAAAAAAACATTCATTTGAATTTCGTTTCATCAAAAGTGCAATGAGAAAAGCTTATTGAACCTGTGCCAATTTTAAACAATAGATGATTTTCGTCCTGAGTTATCAGCACTTTTTATTTAGGGCTGATATTTAATACATATTCCATATAATTTAATCTAGAGGGTACTATGCAAAGAAATAGTAATGGGTATACATAGTTACTTAGCTTAGTTTGAAATCCAGACTATAAATTAGTCCTTTGATTATCCTAACCTAAAAAGAGGAACACAAAAATCTGACAGAAGACGATGAGGAACAATAGTAAATAACTCTGGGAACAAAATTTGCAGATAAAGGAATTACAATGATCATATAGGAGAAATTGTCTGCCTAAATGTATAGATGACGAAGGAAATAATCAACAATATTTTTTATACGGACAGAATAAGTTTAGTTAATAACTTAATTAAGCCCTCGATAGGTTTATATAATCGGTAATACTTGCCAATGCAAAATATAAAATTACAAAACATTTTTTATTGACCCTAATGAACAGGCCTATGATAGCAAACCAGACAAAAGAATTTACGTCTTGTAGCACCAATTAGATTCTTGATTCACACGGTACTTTGGGGTTAGATTTCACACTCTGTCAATAATTAAAAATGCAGACCATCTCGTAATAGGCAAGCATACCACAAATCGTGTAAGGACCCGCATGGTAAGAGAATTGAAAGAAAGATAGGAAGACGAAAATAATAGAATCTACAAGAAAGTATGTGCATAAGAAATTATGGATTAAAACAGTTATCAGTGGAGCAAAATTTAGAGAAGAAAATGCACTGCCCATAAATAATTGCAAACATATGAAAAATAATATGGCATCTTGATTGATTGTTGAGGCATTTAAGTGTTGAAAATCCATATTCATTATTTAGGTAACAAAACTGTTTGATTTTCAAATTGGTTTTATTGTAGACACTACAAGAAGAAAATATTTTCTTCACCTGAAGAAGCCACAGTGTGGCGAAACATATGTAGTGTCTACAATCAAACAGTTTTGTTACCTAAATAATGAATATGGCATCTAAAATACAAGAGGAAGTCGAATTTACTCTAAAAATATTTCTAAGAAAAAACATGGGAATAGAAATATCGACAAAGATAAATAAATTTATAATTCACACCAAATATGTGAAAGGTATTGAAGGACTTTAATTCACATGAGGTTTCTGATTAAGATGGACTTTATAAAAATGTACTGATACATATATCAAAGGTCATTAGCGTCTGATAAAATGCTAAAACATTTCTGAGACCTTAAATTTTTAAAAATGATGTTGTAGTTATTGAATCGAGGTTGATCTATCAGTGGTAGGTACAATACTTTATAAGCTACCAGGTTAGTTAAATTATTAATTATATAAATATATATATTAACTCTTAAACTTTTAGCCTTAAGCCTTTAATCTTAAGTATTTTATTTTAGATCTTTAGTCTTAAGCCTATAGTCTTATTATTTTTGCTTCTTCTGCCTACAAAATGAACAAAACAACAGAATTATGTATTAATCATGACAAGCATGACAGATTTGCTAACATAAACGGCCAAAACGTTCCTCATAAAAAGTGGACAAAAACACAATATAATAGAAAATATAAAAGTTTCCAGAGGTGGATTAGTATGCCCGCTGTCCCAACATCAATGGTTTGAGTGGAAGAACATGATTTGTAATTGTGAACTCCGCCTGTGCTTCTTTTGTTCAAAATTTTACGTATGTTTTTTGTAATTAATTTATTTTGACATATATTTTTAAGATAGAAGACCAAAGATCCAAATCAATAAATAAATATAAAATAATGTCTTTCTGAACCAAATATTACAAATACTGTACAATATTTATGATAATAATTAAATAAACGTATTTATTTTTGTTACAAAACTCTTTTAATTAAATTATATTTAATTAATTGCTCACTTAACATTTGTGAACTATCCTGATTAAAATGAAAAAAACTTGGTTTGTTTCTGTAATCAAGATCTTTTAATTACTCTGATGTATATACTATCCTTGAAGTATTTGATGTTACTGTCGTAAAGGAATAACTGAAATGCTGAGTAAGTATTGTGACATTACTTAACAAGAAGAAGAAGGAAGTAGAAATTCATGAAAAGCAGGAATGTATTGCAAAAAATGGATATAATCAAATTTTTATGAGACAACAGATGCAACATTATGCCAATGATTCTGAGTGCCAGTAAACTAAGTACGAGGGGAACAGTCACCTTCTCTAGAACGAGGTGTGCTTCAGGAGGCAGGGAGGGACTGCTAGAAGGACGGATTAAATGGATGGAGTATATTATATTTGAGGGGAAATGATGCATGAGGAGTGGGTGAGAAGAAACAGAGAAGTGAATAAACGGATTAGATAAGGATAAGAATCAGAGCAGATTAGAAGGGTAGTATGGATGAAAATTAGATTGTAGTGCATTATATGTTATGATGACAATGAAGACCTTATTTTTATATTGGCGACCTCCTTCCTCACCTAGAGGTTCTTCAAATCGCATAGAGTTCTTTTTTATTGTACTAAATCTTGACAAAAATGAACATGAATGATCAAGTTTATCTCTTCGACTCTAATTGCACTTAATTTTCATTAAGAAATATGTTAATATATTGCTGGTACTAGTTATATTATTTGTAAATCTCAATAGATCTTTCAGTATTAAACTTATGCTTAAATATCATGATGTGCTGAAGGGTACTCATTATTTTGCAACGTACTTTTTAAACGGACACGGTCTTTTAAAAAAGACAGCTATGAGTTTGTAAATGTTATATTTTAATTGTAGTTTATTAGTTCTGGTATTAAATAACCTCAACGTTAATCAAGGTTAAAGTCACATTAAATATTTTTTGCTGTTGAAAATTTTGTAATGTGCAATTTTTGATAATGTGATATATATATATATATATATATATATATATATAAGCGATATTAAATTAAAAAAGCCAAATAGTTGCTTTTATGATTGTATACTAAACTTAGTGGGGGAATAGGTAGATATTAAGGGGGTATCCCACCTTGACGGCTTCAAAAAATCGATTTTTTTTGCTTAAAATATTCCTTGGGACGTGTACTTTAATGTAGTATGTATCTAAAGTCCGCCAGAAACATTTAACCTAGTTAACGAGACGATTTCCGAAAAAATGTCCCTGCGCGCTGACTAAAGTTATTTTCTACTTGCATATATTTACAGTGAAAGTGTTTTTTGAAGGGTGGTTTCACGGTTTCTTTACCCTTATATTGTTCAAAGTTACCCTTATGTTGATCAAAATTCGCGTTCAGCGACCCCGAAAACCCCTTATATGAGCGTTTTGGCCGAAATCGCCGAGTCCATTTTTTTAAGTCCGCCATATTGGATCCGCCATCTTGTTTTTTTGAAATTTGACCTCACATTCGTGTTCAGAACACCCAAAAGCCTATAATAACTAGTTTTCGGCGTGCAAGCTGAACACATCAAAAAGTTATCCACAGTCAAACTTTTCCAAAACTTCAATCGCGTTTATCTCGAAACGACATTTTTAAAACTAGTGAGATATCTCACGCTCACAGTTTTTAACCGATTTCGATAAATCTTTGCGAAATCTATCGAGAATTAAATTCTACATCGAAATACTGGAGCCGAATTTCGATTTTTTCAAATTTGGTTTTTTAAACCACGATTTTGGGGCAAATTTTATAGGTCAAAAATGATCAAATCGTTACAAATAGCCGCCATTTTCGTAAAAATCACGTTTTCAAAAATCGGCTCCAGTATTTCAATGGCAAATCATGTTTACTTTTGGGGGATTATCTTGTATTTGTAACAGCTTCACTTGCCGAGCGGTGAGATATCCCACCGATCGCAAGAGAACAAATGATCGCAACAAAATGAGGAATGAAACCATGTAAAACTTTGTATGATCGCAAGTTGTATATATGCGCAATATGCTTATAAAGGAAGCAATTCAATCTTTACAAATTGTTTTATTTGTACCTTTATATTAGGGAAGTTTAAGGATATCTAAAAGAAAATTCCAATTTCAAACAATAAAAATACACAAGAATAACTAGAGAAAATAGAATTGACGCAACTAAAGAGGTTCCATAGTGAAAATAAAGGGTATGTCATCAGAGGTGAAGACAACTTACCATCGAATGATAACGTCCTTGTCTGTAGGTATAAGAACCGCACATAGGACTTTCCTAAGAGTTTATATACCAGTACCTATAGCATTAAAAGAGTTAAGCGACTTAAATTGATTGATAGCATTAAACAAATGTAGGACTTTATATATCCCGTGAGCAGAGGAAAAGAAAAAGCGCATTTCTGATGTAAAATAGCAGGAAAAAAAAAATTAGCAAAATCCACTCTTGTTTGGAATAGTTTGATATTGGTAACAAATCGAAAGTGCTTAGTATATGAGTTATCGTAGTAATTAACATAAACAAATTTAACGATCAGTAACTGGTCTTTAAATCTCGAGTTATTTTTCTAAAAAGTTCTATTAATTAATTCATGATTTATTAAATACTTGCTGTGCTACTCTCTTTATGGAACAAAATGATAATGTTAATGTAAATTTGAACAAAACAAGTGTATTATTACTCCCAATTTAATTAATGATTAATTTTTCACTTAAGAAAAACCATAGTGAAGTAAAATTGTAAGAATAAAGGAATGGGAAGGATAAAATTGGTAACGATTGTGGGAGAGAGGCAAAGCACAAAACAATAAGTAGTCAAGGCTTATATTGATTAAGAAGAAAACTAGAGAGTGGACGAGGCATAAAACAACGCTGAAAACAATGAAAAGGTGGAGAAAAAAGTAACTATATGTAAATAAAGCAAAACAAAGATTAGAAGAAACCAGAAAAAGAAAAATAAATGCAACGTGGATAGACTACTCCACATGAAACTGCAAGATTGGTATTCTATGAATAAGCACGTAATTAACTTATTTATAAAATGGTGATTTGTTATTCTAGATGAAAATGCACAATGTGAGCATAACAATAATAAAACATAAACAATATATCATTGGTTTGTATTTTTTTAGAATAAGGTTTAGCCGAGCAAGATACAATAATGAGGATAGTCACAACACTAGAAGGTGATTCAAAGACAAAAGCCATAAAATTGTAGTAACAAGTAGATGTAACTAGATCTATCACAATTATTATTATATAAAAGTATTAAAACTGTTTTCTGTTGAGTGATTCGTAAATATTACTAACTAACTTTGGAATTGTGTACATACATTATTATTTGTTATTTCATAACTCATTTAGTTGTGTGATTCTGTAATCTTTTAAAAATTATTGTTTCTACAGTTCACAGTTATAGCACACTTTTAAGTGTTAAAGTATTTCATATATAAGTTTTTGAACTAGATAACCTAACAAAGACTGTCGATATCCAATAATTTGCACGAATTACAAATTAATTGTAGAAAATAAGTGATTATATAATAATAATAATAATTTATTATCCAACGGAAGAATCCAATACAGGGATAACATGAAGAAAATAGCATCATGTAAATACAACATACTAAGTAACAATTTAAATATTACTTATTCTAATACATTTTTAAATTAAAGAACTAAATGAACAAAAAGAGTTTACTATAATGGATTGGAGTCATTAACAAATATGTATATCGCTAAATAGTTTATCACTATTACGACAAATATGGCTAATAGAAGATCTGGCTAAAATATTAATTTCGAAATTAGGAATTACAAATGTATTACAACTTCAGGCCAGTTTTGGAATCTGAAAATTTACTGAATCTAGAAGCTTTGGGCAATCTGCAATACTATGAACAATCTAAAACATTAATAAAGCACTACATTCTTCACGTCTTGATGATAGGATGCATTATGCACTGATAATAAGTGGCAGTAATCTATATTTCTCTCGAGATAGACACCATTTGTTTTAAAACTTAGAAATATTAAAAATCGTCTCTAGATTCGCTAAATCTTTAATGTCGTTCTTGTGAAGTATGGATACCATATTATCAAAGCATATTCAATTTAATAGTAAAATATTACTAAAATACTTGTATTACTGATGAAATTTAAATTAAATTACACTTGGTTCGTTTCACAATTTTTCTCTATTTAGTCGACTACTTGTGAAACAAATCAAGTATAATTTAATTAAAACCTTTATTAGTAATAGTTAAAAATGTTTCGCCAAGTGATAAATGAGAAAGTCATTCAATACAATATTTCGATGTGCGCATTAGGAATCCCAGTATCCCAGATTTACATAGAGTGTCAATTATGGCTTGAGAAAGATAGAGCAATACACCTTGGAATGAAAGAGATGTTAATGTAATAATTATGTATAGATATTACATGCTTACAATAGTATGACACAACATAGCATTTGTCAATATTAAGGTTTAATTTCTTTACTGAACACCAATGTCAAATCCAAATTTTGTTGGTAAAATGGTAAGGTCATGTGCATAAAATTGGGCAAGATATTGATGACAGGCCCTAAATATGACCCTTGCGGTACATCTGATAATGACAAAGAGTTATACGATTTAAAACCATTGCATTGAACATAATTAAGTCGGCTTTCCAGATATGAAGCTAAGAATTGAAGGAAGCTATCCGTTGCATCGAAATAACCAAGTTTCTTTAATAAAATATTGTAGCCAATGACGTCGAAGGCGCATGAGAAGTCCGTATAAATAATATCAGCTTGGTCTCTATTATCAAGAGTTGTGCTCTGGTATTGCCTAATGGTTGTTAAGTGTGTTATTGTCGATCTACCTCATATAAACCGATGTGGGTGTCGTGAAATATAATTGAACATGATGGAACAAATAATAGTATAAAATCTGGTCAAATATTTTGGTAAAATTGGTTAAAATAGCGACTGCACTATAGTTTTTAAGTAGGGAGAAATCACCCTTCATAAAAAACTTGAGTATTACAGCACATTTCCACGAGTTAGGTAAAGTCATTGTACGATTGCCAGATTAAAAATTGTTATTAACGGCTTGGCTAATATATATTTGCAATCTTTAATAATAAAGCAAACTATACGGTCATCACCGCATATAAAAGACAATTTCAATTTATTTATGCTTTGTACAACATCGACATCTGTTGGTTGATAGATAAGGCGTTGAGGTGTTAAAAATCCATATTCATTTCATTCACCTGAATACGCAATAAATTTGCGAAACAATTGTAGTGAAAATAAACACACATTTTGAAAATCTTAATTATTTACAACTTTAATATACAAATCGACTTCTGTAATTGTTGACATACAAAAATTATCACAATAAGTATGTATTAACACACAGTTTATTATTGATAATGTTCACCTTGTGAACGAAACGTACATCTAACGCTTAAATGAACAAGTGAAGTAAGGAATAAACTGTGTGTTATTTTCATTTACAAAACACTTCACGTAAACTCAAACCAACAATAGTGAAGTATGTTTTAATTAATTAATTATAATATTTAGCTTTCTGTAAGTTATATTTCATAAAAAATATCTGCAAAGGCATTCACAATATCCTGAGAGATAGAGAATGTCTTAGTACCACTTTCTTATTGATCGGGAATTCTAGTTGTGCAATAGTATACAAATTTAAAGAAAAACACTTCATTTTGAAGATTAACTTCAATATTTGCCAAAATGAGCTTAATATGAAACATTATTTGAGTTTTAGTTAAGGTTCTTAGTTATTATACGCGTTTACTTTGTAATAAATAAGACTTCATTTAATATTAGTCATAAATAAGACACAAGTTTTACTTTGTTTGTATAACTTAATATTAATCATTTGATATATGAAGCCACTGTGTACATCAGATCCAATAAGTTACTTACATATTAAATTTCGTAAACGTAAAAGTTTAATCTGCAATCAAAATTGAATGTTAAATCGAATATGAATTACTTAATTACTTCTTTCTCAAAATCTGCTTAGAACGTACTTTTGTAATCACATTGTATTCTAAAGTTATTATGACAGATATTAGTAATTTTGCTAAGTTATTTGAATCAATTTCAGCTAACAGAATATATGATCAAGTAAATAGTCAAATTACTACTAAGCAACATGGTGTCGACTGTTAGGAATTTGCTAAACATTTCCCAATTCGTCTCTAAGGAACTTGATGAACTTGAAAGACAAACATATGTTGTTTATACAGATTTTCAAAAAGCCTTTGATAGCATTAGTCATTAAACATTATATAGTTGGATTTAGATGATATCATTCAATACAGTATTTTCCGACCAGTGGTGTACCACAAGGGTCTAATTTGGGTATGATTGTTTATGTTATTCATTAATGATATTGTACAAGATATTTCTAACTATATATAAATTATTATATGCTGATGATGTAAAATTAATCAACGCAATAAAATCCACTAATGACTATAAAATTCTACATTCAAATCTTATCAAATCATTTGAATTGAATATTAATAAATGTCGATGCCTTAGCCGCAAAAGTTAATTTAGTATATAATAGTAATTTTGATTAATTTATAATTTCTCATATATGTATTTTAAAGTATATTTTTATCGCATTAGTATATCCCATGCCATTAAAATGCATTAATAATTAATTATTATTTATTTACGCTTATATCAGCATTTGGGTTAAGCTATAATACAATTATTATATTTATATTTATAGTTATTTAATAATTATATTTATAAGTAGCATTTTTTTAGATACATTCACATACAACCACGGTCAGATTTAGAATAGCTGGCATCAAAACGGAGATTTCCGTTCTTTAAGTCCTAAAAAATCATGAAAGTAAAAAAATAATTTGTTTAATTATTATACCTGACATAAAACGACAGGCCATACTAACAGATTGGAACGCTCCGAGGCAGAACTAATTCGGATTTGTGTATCCGAAAATATCAAAAGTACCGCACAGGCGCGTCAAATTAGAGAACAACAAAACGCACTATTAGTCTTTTACCTGCGTGCAAAATTGAATGGGAAGCAGATTTCAGGTTTTAGAATTTTTCCCATGAAGAATAAAAGTAGAAAAACATCCGGTTTTTACCGTATTAACATAGAAAATTGAATAGAAAATACTCACGAAAAGTTTTTTAGTCTTAAATAAATAAATGTAGTAATAATTATACCTGTTATAAAGTAAATAATTGAATGAAGGCCATAACGAAGAATCTCATCTGTTCATCATAGTGTGCGATTATAATAGGAGTTGATTATTTTATATAAAAAATAAGTTATTAAATAACACAAGAAAATTTTACAAAACTGCGAAAAGAATATCAATCCATTAGGTAATTAGTAAATTCACTATAAAATAAAAACACTAACACTTTCTTTACAATTTGATTTTATTTTGCTAGATGTACATTTCGAGTACTATGTACTATGTATTATCAATAGCTTATTGATAATGAGTACATAGTACTAAATGTACATCTAGCAAAATAAAATCAAATTGTGAAGAAAGTGTTAGTGTTTTTATTTTTCAATTGTATAAAATAAATCTTCACGTAACTCAAGAACAAATTTCTATTAGTAAATTCATTTATAGTGGCTCAAAGTAGAAATAACTCATCCGAGAACTATAAATAAACTATCATATAGTAATGGTTTTCACCATCATTTTCACAACTCATTCGATGTTTATTGATGAATATAATACTATCCATATACCCCTAAGGGGAATGTTTCATAAACATTAAGCAAATAAAATGATAATAGCAATATTTTACAAGAATTATTAATAATAAGTCAAACTCAAAGAGTATAAACAAATGTTTATAAGAATAAAAAAGGAATAGCCTTTAGTATACTTACTTCTGTAAATATGAATATCAGCCGTATAAATGAAACTAGTTTACATCAATTTTAAAACTTGAAAGGTACAACATAATAGCAATTAAATAAGAGTTCTAAAACACTTTAATTACTTCGCTGTCTTAAATGTGACTACCAGTAAATGTCATGACTCTTATGAATAAAAATATTACCTCTTTCAAAGTTTTCAAAAAAGTCAAGGATAATTAGATATTTGGAAAAAAGTAAAAAGAGTCAATTTTTTCAAATCAATATATCACGGTTACTATTACAGATAGGAAAAACAGTAAGAGGCAAAGTTGTAGATAATAATGTATCTCTATTTTCGAATAACTTTTTCATTAATCACTTGGTGAAACATTTTGAACTATTACTGATGAAGGTTTAAATTGAACTACACTTGATAATTTAATTTAAACTTTCATCAATAATAATGCATCTCCACTTAGTTGTTATTGATAAGCACTTGAAATATATGCCTAAGAATAGAAGTAAAGTATGAAAAAAGGGCACAACAGTGTTATTTATAAAACATCTCTTTTTAAACAAAACATTTTCGAAACTAGCAGAAAACTCACTGGATCTTTGCATAATTTCTTTTGACGTATTTTCCATATTGCTTGTGGTGAATAAATTGAAATATAAAAATTTAATATAACAATATAATAAATAAATGAAACCATACAACATTAATTAAATATTACTTACCAAACTATTATTATTTATGTTTTAAATTGAATTATTCCGTGCGCAATTTAATATATATTCCTACAACAAAAATTGTAAGGATTCTTAATCTCCCGTGCGTACTTTTTCCTCCTTTTATATTGTCTTTTAAATATAGTAATCGAGGAGAAATTCGAGAAGCATCACATGGCGGATCCTGAATGGTT
The DNA here is from genome assembly GCA_963969525.1 of Ontholestes murinus. NCBI lineage: Eukaryota > Metazoa > Arthropoda > Insecta > Coleoptera > Staphylinidae > Ontholestes > Ontholestes murinus. The sequence goes on along the minus strand of OZ018393.1, from coordinate 47,814,684 downwards.
TCTGGGGCCGCATTACGGCTACCTGGAAATTATTATTATATTCACTACCTGCCCTCGTCGCGGATAAAGTGGTTCACAAACCATCTGTCGGTTCCTCCAGAGGAAGTCCTCTCTTGTGTGTCTGTATGTGCGAGTTTCTCAAACAAGAAAAACGAATGGAACGAGAAATATGAAACGATATAATTATTTTTTATGGGGAGCACAAAAGGTTGATTAAAAACCAGTTACACCATAAATGAAAACACATACGTGCACATATTTTTTTTATTGGTCTTTAAACTGTGAGTACACGAAATCGTCTTGAATGGCATTGTGATTATAATTGGAATTAATGTCTACAATGTATGGTTTTTCATTATAGTTCGTAGACAGCGCTTAAAACTGCTAATCGTAAATTTTTGTATATACGAGGGATAGTAGGAACTTAGTACCAGTTTACACTCTGTGTGCTTCCATGTTCAGTTGTATTTCAGCTATCTGTGTGCAAAGCTACATCTTGCTAGTATTGATTATGTTGTTTATGTGAGTGTTTATAATGTTCAAGAAAATGAAGAATGCCACAAGTTGTGATGTTAGGGCTGTGATTAGGTTTCTTAACGTAAGAAATGTGCTACTTTGCGATATTCATCGTTAATTAGTAGTATGTAGAAAATGTTATAGATGAGTCGTCTATTCGCCGCTGGTGTCGTAATTTTAACATAGGACGAAACATCACCCATAATGACATAACATAAGTCCAAACTTAACTCCTTCAGATTACTATCTCTTTACAATTTCAAGGATTTTTTGTTACGAAAAAGTTTATGTATCTCAATATACTCAAGGCGAAAGAATACGAAGCTCTGATACAAAAACTCGCTACAGGTTACGAAAAATGCTTAAATTTGCGAGGTGATTATGTAGAGAAGTATTTTAAGGTATGTTTTTAATATTTGTTAATATATACTCTTTCATATTACCAAACGGGCACTACTTTCCAGATGGCCCTCGTATAAGGTAAATAGCTTCTGTGCTATAACAGTTAATCTGTGAACTAATTACATTATTATTATTACAAATGTATGAAACAATAAGAGAGTAATAATCTCTGTATTAGAATTGAATATAATCTTATAAATAATAAAACTATTCATAGTACTGTTATATTCAATAAGATTTGTTAGTAATGAGATGAAGTGCGATTAATAACAAATATTTAATTGTATTATCAATGAAGTCTATTTTAATCACTGTTAGTATGTGCCCGCATTGTTTTCATTCAAATTGTTATTATTTCAATTCAATGTCATCCTATATAGGCAGTCCTTGAACATAAATTACCGAACATTTGCGCAATTAGAACATTCGTACATAATCTTACATTTGAATAAGTTTGGGATAATTTAGAGATATATTTATAATTTGATAAAAATAGATAGTATCGAAGGTTTTCATATGATCTTAGGATAATGATTTTCAAAAGTCGTACTTTTTATGATATTTTTACATCTACTAAATTAAATTTTAGTATTAGAAACAAAGTAAAGGTTATATTATTTGGAAAATAATACCATTAAGGTGCCATCTTGTGTCTAACGCGTAACACTAAGATTCCCTAGTTGAGTGGATAACCACCGACTGAATTTGAACTTTTTTCTATCTTTAGATGTACTACGCTAATGCGATCAAAAATAAATAAAAGCGGTCCGTGGCTCTTATTGAGAGGGAAACAATAATTCAATGTTTGTAATTTAGTGTTTGCAATCTTATTTAAAAGTTATATTTCAGGTGTCATAACTTATCTTAACAATGTATCCACTTACCTAATTTTAAATCCTTTCGGTAATACTCTCAAATATTTCTTTTTAGATTTTTGGGTATAGAAAAAAATCCAAGGAGATGATGTATCCCAAAATGTATCGTGGCGACAGAAATAAAGTATTTGGCTAAAACTAACAAAAGCTGATTAGATAGAAGTTTTCGAAAATTCATCAATTTGCATTTCCAATTTTTAAGCTGTTAATTTTGTTTCAAAATATGGGTTACTAATTTTTATGATAATATGTCTTTAATTAATTATAATATACATATTGAGCAGCATTCTTTAAAATAAAAAATAAAAAACAAATCTAATGCAATTAGTTTTTAAATTGCAAATTTATTAAAATCTTAAGATGTTCTAAAGTTCTAAATTTTAGTTTTAGTATTTCTATTTTCTGACAAGAGATGGAGGTTAAATGCTATGAAATACTGACAGTTTATGTTATAAATCAGTATACCAAGAGTTATGTTTATTAGCGGAATCGCTTAAAAGATAATTCGCAAAAGTGAACTCCGCCCTTCTACATGCAGTCAAAATTATTTGTATATATCTTTTTTCTTACATTGTTAGTACAGTTATATATTTATGTATGTAATGCATCTATATCTATATATACTTTTTAATGCCAAAGACAACTTCTAATCAATTAAAGAATTGGGAGTATACAAACTTTCATGTTCAAAATGTATTAACATATATGTTGGACAGACAAGTAGGTGATTTGAGCATTATATAGTGTAATCATTCATTTCCACATATTAAAACTTTTACATTTTTTTAAATAAAGACCAAATGCTTCAATTTTTAAAGTCATTATAGATACATAGTCAAAATAGGAATATTAACACTAATCTGCTTAATGAGCAGAGCGATTTCATTTCTTCGCCATTATTTAAGCTCTTATTTTATTATGTACCGCTTCTAAAAACACTGCACCCTAATCTGTTTTGTACCGCAATGCAACACTTAATCCCAGTTTATTAATCATTTGTAAAAAAGTCCTCTCCAATCAGATTAATCAAACTTTCACGTCTCATCTTTAAATTGTTAATACCTCGTATTTTGTCTTCATCCATTGATAATGACCTGCAAAGGTCGAAACCAAAGTTGTGCCAAAAATTGATAATATATTGTAAACTTCATGTTTATGTTATTTATACAATAATATAATAATATAAAAATGTTGAAAGTATTTTTATTTATTCATTGTTGCCCTCAATTTGCTAACCGGTAGGCAGTGTAATTTCGGGCATTATGTTTCTTTATTAGTTTTAAATTATTGCATCTTATTCCGGTCTATACAATGTCTTGTTTTTTAAAAAAATAATATTAGTTATAAAACATCACTCAATAAGTCTCCGATCTAAGAAAAACATTTTTTTTATAAATTCCATTTTATTCATACACTCCGTCAAGAGTGATGCGATCATTTCAATGCTACTTTAACTTTTTGACGCCCTATATGTAAAACGATTTGTCTTTGCTCTCAAAAAAGCCAAATTTTCTTCATTTGAGCCATTCTTTTCCCTGAAGCATCTTTTTCATGTCTGCAAAACGTCAGTAGTCGCTGGGGGACAAATCTAAAGAGTACGGTGGGTAAGGAAGCAATTCAAAGCGTAATTCACCCAATTTAACCGTTGCTTACATCGACTTGTGACACAGTGCATTGTTTTGGTGAAACATCACTTTTTCTTTTGCACGTGTTCTCTACTGATAGTTTTGCCTTTCTCAAGATAGTCTATGAAGAAAATTCCATGCGCGTCCCAAAATACGGATGCTATAATCTTGCCAGACGACTTTTGACTTTTTGGTCGCTTTGGACGACTTTCACTGGCTGTTGCCCACTCAGCTAATGATCTTTTTTATTCAGGCGTCTAGTGGTGGTACTTACACCATCCATTTATTATAACATGGTATCATCAGCAAACATGGTGACAGCGGCACGATCTATATTATTCTCATTTACGTAAATGAGAAAGAGTAGAATGGACTCTTGTGGTATGACAACTTTCACACTTTTTGTTGGAGTTGTTAACATTCACTAGTTGCTGTCGGATTAAGTAAGAAGATATAAATTGTATACTGTATTCACTAAAGTTGTACTTGTGTAGTTTCAAGAGTATAATATCATGTGAAATGCAGCCAAACGCTTTTCTAAGGTCACAAAAACTGGAGCATTGGTACTTCTTATCCTGATACGAGTCAATAATTGAATTAATCAGTTTTATTATTGCAGATACTGTTGATTTCCCTTGCCTGAAATGGAATTATTGATCAGTAAAAAGGTTGACCGTATTTTAATTTTTATTACAGATTCTTAAATTTTTGCAAAAAATGGGTTCGAGTGAAATAGGCCTGAAATTGGTCTTCTCTGATTTACTTCCCGACTTATAAACTGGCACCACTAGGTTCAATTTTAGACATTTAGGAAATATTTTTTTTTTTCTAATACAGATATTAGTTTTCTTTGTGAGAGGGACTATAAGTCTTTCTTTTATAGTTTTAATTAAATTAGATGTTATAAAGTATTTGTTTTCTTTAGATTCGTTATAGTATCTCGAACATACGTGTAACTCACCTCATCTATTTTAAAATAAGGTGCATCACTGTTAGATATGTTAATTGATGATGGATTTAGTTTTTCTAATTATAAATGCAGTATCTCACATACATAATTATTAAATTCGCCTGCACTAAATCTAAGCTATTAGTAAAATAAACCGACTCATCTTATGCTAATAGTACGAGGCATATTTAAAGTAAGTGCCGAAAATCCGTTGCTGCAGGCTACTATCAACAATCCTCGCATATGTATTGGGATCCGTCATCCGTAGACAAGCCACAGGCGCCATTTCGGCCACAATCGACTGTGCTTACACTTGTGCATATTTAAAATGCCCCCGCCAATTGAGATATCCCCCGACAGTGAGGTACCCGATTTTATCCGCTTTCTTAGTGCTAAAGGCGTGAAGGCAGCTAAAATTAATCGTCAGATCTGTGATGTTTATGAAGTAAACATTATGAGTGAGGAAGTGGGTTATAGCTTTTAAAGATGGCCGCAACAACTTTTGTTATTACTGACGATTTGATGCAAAACGTTTACTAAAAGATGATACAGATCTCTTCGTTATCTCAGAAATTTTATCAAGTTTCAAGAAGTTTTCTGTATAAAATTCTAACCGAACGCTTACATTATCGAAACCAAAAATGTTGGCGAATGAGCTCAAATTCAAACCTATAGGCAACGCTTTGACATTCCTTGAGAGTTATACTACCGAGGGTAATGTTTTTTTAAACGAAATGGTCATTGTATGATTCGAAAGCAAACGTCTGAAACTGAATCCCGATAAGTCTTCTAATATGATACTTGGTTTGCGCCCGTTTGATGGAAATGTATTTGATGCATAACACTAAATTCTTCGGAGTGTATATTCACAACATATTACTATGGCATTAACATGGTAGCCAATTAGCATTCAAATTGAACAAAGGCATTTTTGGACCTCACAAATAATGTATCAGTGGTTGTCTTATAAACGATCTATTATGGCATATTTTATACAAACTTAAACTATGATATTTTATCATGGGACCATTCTTCTATTAGACATAATATGTTGTAGTCGCTTAGTGTTCCTGCACTGCGGTTTTTGTGGTCATTTTGTGCGCTTAGCATACTTACTCTTCCCTATATGTATATACTGAAGTATTTGAACCATATCCATAAACATATTGATAGTTATACAAAGATACGCGTGATTATAATACTCGTAATAAAAGAGATTTTTGTTCTAAATATGCACGACTAAACACCACCAGATGTAGTACAAGATATTTTTATTGTATATTTTATAATACATTACCAGCACCAATTAAATTCAAACGTAGACAAATGTTCTTTTGCAGGCATCGTATTATTCTTATAACGAATGTTTGATTAATGCATGGTATGATTTCATTTAATAATATAATTTTATTGTTTTGCTATTTAGTATAAGCTTTACTACATACTTATTATATATGAAGCACATGCTTTATTTTACTTAATTGTTTCATTTTATTATATTTTGACGTATGTAAAATCTTGTCTGTTAACACATTAATAAAGAAATTTGCGTGGGTGGCCTACGACTCACAGCAATCCATGAATTGGACATTTAATATCTCCCAAAGAAAGTGAATTTCAGACAGACAATTTTCGCCAGGAAAAATAATGCGTAATGTGTTTTGAGACAGGAAAGGTGTGTTGCTTACCGAATTTTTCGTGGTGAAATAATAAATTTTGAAAATTTCCGTGAGACATTAAAAAAACTACGTTGAGCAATCCAAATATCTTAGGTAAAGGAATCCACACAGTCAATCGAACTCAAGGTATCGCCGCATAGTTTCGCTGGAAAAAAACTTAATCATCTACCATATCTAGAGTCCAGTGAAGCACCTAGGGTGTAAGAGCATGAAGATCTACTCAAAATGATGAATAAATCAGTGGCTGTCAAATCAGGCTCCAAAATTTTATCACAACATGATACAAAAGCTTTTTATTTTATATGATAAATTTCTCAATAATGGTGGTAATTATGTGAAAAACTAGGTTAAAGTAAATGCCTTTGTGTTAAAATAAAATAGTTATAATATAATATATAATAGTTATGAGTTCACATTTTTTTCTAAATATTTTTAAACGGTATGCCTCGTATAATATACTTCTTCGTTTTATGAATCCTTGCGTGAATTCTAAAGAGCAAAATCGTGGTTATTATAATATATTGTATTGCTCTTTTATATTATTTATTATTTATGCCCTTTCTTTAATTTTTCTTTTCATAAATTCTTTAGATTTTAAAATTTACTTCCCTTCCTTTTATTTTTTTACTGTTACCCGCGTTATTACCTTTATTTGCCAATAGTTTATCCTGTTTAACTTTTTTAAGTATAACAAATGATTATTAAAAACTATAATCTAACTTTATTGCTATACAAGTAAAGCTTTGTTCTTTGACCTCTACAGCTTTTCATTCAGTTGATTACTTATTATTATTCCTTATAATAATATTTTATACTAACCACAACGTTTTGATTATTTTAGAGTATCTTCTAAAGGGTGATCGATATTTGAATTTCGCGCCATTTTTGTTCTATGAATATTGGAAATTTGCAGTTTAACAGTTGGTGTCTAAACACATGGCGAAATCATCATAGTGCTTATTAAGTAAGCAATACGTAAATATTGTGGATGTTTATTATGAAAACAGGAGATCAGCTCAGGGACCATTTTTGGACGCAGTAATGTTCCAAGTGAGTATGCAATTCATGATCTACTGCAAAAGTTTGAAGCAAGTGGTATGGTTATTAATATTTTAAGTGTTAACTATAAACGTAGAGCATTTTCATATAAAGAATATTGTTCGTATACGTGACAATCCGTCACCCTTCCCAGCAATTGAATCTTTGCGGTACTCAACAAATTAAAAAAGACCTACAATTAAGGGGTATATATTTCAACTGATAATATAACATGCGGATCACCAGAACTGGGTTTCAAAAAACAAAGAAGTAGATGCTGATTTTCATAAGAAAATTATATGGAGCGATGAAGACTTTTTCATTTGAATTGTTATGTGAATCGTCAAAATTGTCTCATCTGGGATATTGAAAATCAGCATACTATTTAAAAATACCAATGCATCTAGAAAAAAAAGATAATTTTGTCTGCTCTGTGGGTTGAAGGAATCATTTGTTTTGTCTGTACTTTCTTGATGATGAAGCCGGTAGCGTTGTTACAATTAATGGTGTATCAACTTTTCTTCCACGTAACCAACGATTTGAACTTAAATATTATGTGATTTCAGTACAGAAACTTTACTTCAAACAACTCATGTTATCTCTCAAAGAGGCAGCATCAATTAGCCAGCTGGGTCTTATTCACTAGACTTTTTAAAATTGGAGAACATCAGAGAAAAATTGATAAATATATTCGATTTAAATATCTTGTGTTTTATTCAAAGAACAAATTCTAAAGTCTGATCCAGATTACCCTTGACATCTATAAGTTTTATGGAAAATTCTTGTCTCTGTCTTTAAATTAATATAATATTTTCTCATTATTAGTGAAAGCTCACGCATTGCCTGTGCTCTTAGAAATAATTAACTTCTAATACTATAATGGAGTGGAATTAAATCAAAGAAATATATTGCTACAATAGTCCGGGTAATAAGATGATAGCTTAATATCTGAATCCAACTATTTTACTGCCTCAAATTTGTACATAGCTAGTCATTAATCCTAACGTGTATTGTAAGAATCTATTTAAAACCTAAGATGTGAAATTAAATTAATTGTTTTTCTTCATTTTCAATAATTTCTTTCTTTTCTTATATGGTATATTATATAATTTGTTTTTCCTTCCATCATTCATATCTACTGATGAAATTATTCATCTATACATTTAAATTTCTTTTCTACCCACATTTATGATAACCGTTTCGACATTCCATTAAAAAGTATATATTTGTATTATTTCATTTATATTGGATGATCAGGTAAATACATGATGAAACTCCATAATACATAAAACAAAAAAGTTGGAAGGGTATCACTTTTTGTTATTGATCACTGCAACATGTTTCATCACACAGTGTCTAATAAAGCCCAGTATTTGGAAAACCATGTTGCAGTGATAAACAATTGTTAATATCCCTTCTTTGTTTTATTTCAATGCTTCTTTAATATTTACACTTAAAAATTTTCTAAATATATTTAAACTTTCCACTAGAATTTTTTCACCTCTTTTCTTAGACGATTCGAATTGTGTAATTAAATGTTGCAAATATGACGTTTATAGCTTAACAAAACAGGTAGTATACATTCATGGGTTCAATTATGTCGCATGTGTTTTACCGCATCGCTCCTGCGATTACAATTAAATTCAGTAATAACCTTGCACTTTATTGACCCAGAGGAATGAATTCACAGGGATACGTGTTGTTATACTGCCCTTAATCCGGTTTTATATGGATACTTTGTTACACTACTAATTACTAATGTTGGATCAATGGATATTTCTATACATGTCATAAAAAAAATCAAAATAATGTTAAATATGATTACCCTGGGTCTAATTATTGAATCCACTAATATTTTAAACATTTTCTTCAACTTTATCATTAATAATTTAATATTGTTTAACTGTTGACTTTTGCTTCAAGTTTAAAGTGTTAATAATATCATGAATAAAAGAAGCCGACCAATGTAGAAATAGTAGGTTTATATAGAAAGATAATGTCGACACTAGACGAAAACACCATTAATTATACCCTTATCGGGAATTCAAAAGTTACGTTTAACAAATCGTATTGTAGTACATTTCTACATGCATATATAATAAATAGTATATTGTATAGCGGAATGTAATGGTCAATTTAACTGAACTAGGATATAAAAATCTTTGTAGAGTGCATAACATCTAATCTGTAAATCTACAAAACCCTTCAAGTCCTATACGATCACAATTGGCGTTACGGTAATTGCAAATATATTATTCATGCTGCGTGTTCGCGAGATTTACGAGAATTATATATCCACGATCCTTTTCAAATGTTTCGTGCAATCACTTCCTCCGCATTTCCCCAAGATTGTGCAATAATAATTACAATCGGGGCATTGATACGAGGAAATCGAATTAGGATGACCTCTGCGTCCCCCATTTATATTCCGAAAATGTTGGTTATTGATATACGACAACGGCGAAAATCCGCCTCCATTAATCACACTTATTTCATAACAAAATATTATGGTGGCTCGCTTATCTGCTTTCTGTCCATGAATTATTCATGTCCCCGGGGCCATCGCAGGATTTCACTAATAAGCTGCACGGCCACGAAGTGGATAACGTTGCAGGTGCCAAATTTTCTGCAACCATTTAACATTCGTATCAGATTACGTCGAGTGGATTCTCATTAATGTTAAAATTTATTGCCATTATAATTTCAATAAACAATCAAATATGTTTTAGATACTTTTTTTAAATCGCGAATGCACACTTTTATAATTTGAATGCGGCGCGGTCCAAACTACCACCCCCGCCTGTTTGTCGGAAACTAGTCGCGTGACTATCACCGACCATAACGTTCCGGCATAAAATTTAATAACTCCGCGCACGGTGCAAATAAAATAAATAATCAAAAACGGTATGTAAATACGGAATAAAGCAATTTGTTATGTAAATAGGAGTAATTACCGGCGAATTAACATAACAACGCCGCATTAACGTTGATTTACAACTTTATCTGTCGTTAAATTCCACTACCACTCCACTCTGATTATTACAATGCTTAGTTTTGCTCGTTATGGCTCTATGAAATTATTAAAATTTCCGAAACTATTTCTCTATAATTGTATTAGCGATAATATTATTAACATGGGGCCTATTTGTATTGTACTTCTCAGCAGAGCTTTTAAGGATTCAAGGATATAGCATTCTCTTCTTGAAATTAACATGCAAGGCACACAATTGTGTTACGTATTTTAAAGACTCATGCTTAGATGTTTACGTTGGTATTTAGATAGTTTAAAATCTTATATTTAATACTGTTATAATAAGTGTGATTGAGCGATGAAACTGAGTCATTGAATATCGGGAGAGGTAAAAACTGCACACTACACCTGTTGACTGTTAACAATGAACTAAACTTTTATTTTAAAAATAGTTTTAACAAAAACACATGAGGGCGCTGTTATACAAAATAAAAAATATAAACCAACAAAATAATAAATTCAAGATATGAAATCTCAATATCCCCACTATATCGATGAATTTACTGCCATTCTTTTAACCCTAAGCCCTTAATAAACTTATCATGCTTAATTTTACATAACGATTTAGTAAGAACATCCGCAATCATATCATCCGTGCGCAAGTATACAATTTTAATATTTTTGCTACTGACTGCATCCCGAACAAAATGATGACGTACATCTATATGTTTGGACCTCTTGTAATGAACCGGATTTTTCGCAAGTTTTCCCGCACTTTGATTATCATTGTACACGGTAATCGTCTCACATTCTCCAAAAATTTCTTTTAATATATTTTGTATGTAAATGGCTTCCTTGGCTGCGTCCGACAAAGCCATGTATTCGGCTTCTGTGCTAGACAATGCCACCGTTTGTTGTTTGCGGCTTTCCCATGAAATCGCTCATCCCGACAATAAAAATGGAAAACCAGTGTATGATTTTCTATCCACTTCATTACTTGCCCAATCTGCATCCACATATCCTGTTAATTTATCCTCACACTTTGTGTATTTTAGTCCGTACATTTTAGTACCCTTTAAATATTTTAAAATTCTTTTTAAACACTTCCACTGGCTTTCTGTGTGATTAACATTATACTGGCTTAAATGACTAACTGAAAAAGCAATATCAGGTCTTGTCAATACTGCTAAATACATAAGACATCCTATAAGTTCTTGATATGGTACATTATAAATAAAATTTTCCCTTGAAAATAACAATTTACTCTCAATAGGAGTACCAAATACTTTAAAGTCTAACATTTCAAATCGCTTTAACAAACTATCAATATAAACTTCTTGATCTAAAAATGTACTGTCATCCGTTCTCCGGATTTGCATACCTAGACAGTATTTTACTTCTCCTAAGTGTGTTATATCAAATTTATGACTTAACTCGTTCTTTAATTTAATACTTTCGACAACATCGTTTGTAAAATTGAAAAAATTATCAACATAAATCGCAACTATAGTCAGCGCACTACCATTATGTTTTATATACAAACAATATTCGATCTGAGATCTCTTGTACCCTAAATTTGACAACTCATAATCTATTCTTAAATTCCAAGTCCTAGAAGCCTGTTTGAGCCCGTACACCGCTCTTTTTAATTTACATACTTTGTTTTTTACATTCGCAACACCCTCAGGTTGACGCATATACAAGGTTTCTGTAAGCTTGCCGTTCAAAAAAGCTGTTTTTACATCTAGATGGCTAATATGTAAATCTAACTTGACCGCTAGTGCGAATAATAACCTCAAGGTTGAGTGCCTTACAACAGGAGAACAAGTTTCATCGTAGTAAATTCCTGCACGTTGTGTGAAACCTTTCGCCACTAGCCTTGCACGATGTCTAATCTCTTTATCACCGCTTATTTATCAACCAAGTCCCACGCATCATTTTTCTTAAATGATTCTAATTCCTCTTGCATCGCAGCTTGCCACTGGTCACCATCGCTCCTAGATAAGGCTTCATCTACTGAGGTTGGATCGCTCGTGCTGTCCGTTGCACAAGAATAAGAAACGTAATCTGGCCAAAGTTTTGGCTTGGGTTCTCTTTTCGATCTTCTAACACCTTCCTCTGGAACTGCCAGTACGGAATCGTGATCTTTCTCTTCACTCCCCACTGAATCTGCACTTTCCTCCTTTTTCATTGGTTCTGTCAGAAGTATCTCCGTTACCAGAACTTTAATGTCATCAATTGCTTCCTCGATTATTATTACGTCTCGACTTAATAATACTGTATTTTTCTCACTGTCGTACAATCGATAACCTTTTGTTCCGTCTCAATATCCTACTAAGATGACCTCTTTGGATTTCTTACTCCACTTCTTGTGTTTTTGTTTTGGAACATGAGCCATTGCAACACTTCGAAAAATTTTTATGTTACTGAGATCTGGCTTCATACCTGTCCACATTTCATATGGTGTTTTCTCAAGCCCTGCAGCTAATGAACGATTACGCAAATATACTGCTGTATTAATTGCTTCAGCCCACAGTTTAATTTCTAATTTTGCATCAAACAGCATGCATCGAACTTTCTCAACTAATGTCCTATTCATTCTTTCAGACACTCCGTTTTGCTCAGGTGTATATGGTACAGTTAACTGATGCACAATTCCATTATCCTTCAAAAACTTATTAAACTTTTCATTGCAGTATTCCCGTCCATTATCCGATCTTAAAACTTTTATTTTGCAATCTTTCTGGTTTTCTACAAAAGACTTCAAAAGACCTCATCTTTTTCTTTCGGGAAATAAACAAACACTATTTTACTGTATTCATCTTCGAATAGCACAAAGTATCTTGAACCACCAATCGACTTCACCTCCATGGGTCCACAAACATCTGAATGGATAACCTCCAATAAACTACTTGCCTTTGTCTTCGAGCTCTTGAAAGGAAATCGAGCTTGCTTCCCCTCACAGCATGTTTTGCATTGACCGAGACTCTCCGATTTGAAATTAATTCCACTAGCAAGATTGTCTTTCAATTTCTTTAAATCAGTTATATTTAAATGTCCAAGTCGCCTGTGCCACGTACTTACAGAATCATTACATGTAAGCATGCACTGTGATTCACTATTCAAACTAAGTTTGTAAACATTACACATCAATTTTGCTGTTGCAACCAACAATTTCTGTGAATTGAAAATCTTGCATCCTTTTTCATCGAACTCTACCAAGTTCCCCTTCTTCACCATTTCACTCACTGAAAGAAGATTTGCTTTTAGTCCTGGCACATAAATTACTTGCTTGACTACCAAATCAAACTTGCTTGAATGTACTATAGTAGTAATGTTAATGTCACCAACACATTCCACTTTTAGTTTATCATTGTTCGCAATTAAAATTTCAGACACCGATACGTTATACGAAATGTTTTTCATCAGCTGTTTATTAGCTGTCATGTGAAAGCTGGCCTATGAGTCCACGTACCAGTCATTTTCAGCACAAACCCCGCTAAAATAAACCGCACTCAAAGCACTGGAAATTCTATTTGGACACTTGTTTTTATAATGACCGAATTGTTTACATCCAAAACATTTTATGTTTATGTGGTTGGTACCGCCGCTCGAGCTCGATGCGTCTGAAGTTGGCGTTGGCAGCACAGCGTTGCCGGTTCTCGCACCATGTTTCAAACCTCCAAACTTCTTGTTCTTCCCGCCTGCGTTTTGCTTACTGAAAAAAGCGTTTCCGGCCATGCCTTCCGACGACATGTCGAGAAGTTTTGTTTTAATGGCATCTGCTGTTATCGAAATTCCCGAATGCTCTATAGTCATGGTCATAGGTGAATACTTTTCAGATAATCCGGCCAACAAAAGTGTTCCGATCCATTCTTCAGTTACATTAAATCCTGTCCCTTTTAATCTCTGCGACGTCTCGGCGATTTGATACACGTAGTCCGCCATTGAATCACTACTTTCCAGCCGCGTCGAAATCAGGGTGCGCAATAGAAAAACTTTCCTCGTGTATCCGAAATCGTCAAACAGCGTTTTTAAACCATCCCAAACTGCTTTTGTGGTCTTGAAATTTTTGATGTGAACAAATAACGAAGGATCTACCGTCAGGATTAGTTTTGCTTTGGCTTTATTATCCGCAGCTTCTTGATCTTGGGTCGGCTCCTTTTCTATTGACTCTTCAAGTCCATCAAGCACCAAAAAATTACGTACGGCGAAGGCCCACTCGTCGTAGTTTTCACGACCGCGTAGTTTAGACACACTCGAAATGTAATTTAACTGAGCCATGTTAACCAACACGTGGAGACTGTTTTTTTTTATTTTTCACAAAGAAAACAACACGCCAAATTTTACTCGAAAACGACCGATAATTTAAGAGTTTTCATCTGCCCGCACGTTTTGGGCCCATAACCTGTTATAATAAGCGTGATTGAGCGATGAAACTGAGTAATTGAATATCGGGAGAGGTAAAAACTGCACACTACACCTGTTGACTGTTAACAATGAACTAAACTTTTATTTTAAAAATAGTTTTAACAAAAACACATGAGGGCGCTGTTATACAAAATAAAAAATATAAACCAACAAAATAATAAATTCAAAATATGAAATCTCAATAAATACCGATTATATTACATGCTATTAGAGGTTAAATGTATTTTGAAATGCATACATTGGTTGTTATAAGGGTAAAAATGATCATCCTGGTGTCCTCGACCTTGTTTGCAAATGGTCATTCATTTGAAAAAATTTTCAATTACATTTTGGCATAATTGCGGACTAATTTCATTAATGGTGCGGCTAATTTCTTCCTTGAGCTCCGGAATGGTCTGTGGATTATTGGCATACATTCACCGCGGCGCGAAATAACACGACCATGAAATTTTGTCTCCAATAACTGCATTGTTTCGCTCGCAGTATGGCAGGTTGCACCATCCTGTTGAAAGAATATGTCTTCCAAGTCCTTGCCGTTTAATTCATTCCATAAAAAGTTGGTTATCATGTCACGATAACCAACACCATTGACAGTAACCGCATTTCCCGCAGCATTCTAGACTAAGTAGGGCCCAATCACTCCTCCAACCCAAAATCCGCACCAAACTCGTGTTGGATGTATGAGAAGCTGTTGGATTACTTGAGAATTTTCGATCCCTCAAATTCGACAGCGCCTCATCGCTGAAGATGATTTCTTCGAAAAATCACCATCGATTTGTTAATGCTCCTCTATCCAATTGGCGAATGTACGGCGCTGCGCATGGTCTGATGGTTGCATGTTTTGTGCCAATTGGATCTTGTAGGCATGTAAATGCAGATATTCGTCAAATTTGCTGCATAGAGCTTCTTGACACGTCCAATTGCTGTGCACGATGGCGAATCGAGGTGGAAGAACATTCGTCAACACTCGCACTAACTGCGGCTACGTTTTCAATCGACCGACAGGTACGAGAACGGTCACTGCTTTTCGAGGTTAGAATTGAACCTCTAACCTCAATTTCAATCAAAGTCCAGTATGGTCAGTGTCAGACAACATGTTTTCTTTGATATTACGTCCTTGGCATATCCATGTATATTTGCTTAAAACTAGTCAAATTTATTTCTTCAATAACATAATCGGAGTGTCAAGAGTTTTTTTGTAGTCTTAATTACTTCAGATTAAAAAATAATCTTTTATGGTTACCTAAAACGAAAAATGATAAATTGTATGATAAATTGTATAAAGTAGTATCAAAAAATACTATAACGTTCAGTTAAGTCGATAAAGTATGAACAATTAGTCTTGAGAATGAACAGAAAGAAATGTGGCAAGTAAGAAGTTAACTTTAAAAGAATTTAATGGGCTTAATTTAAAATAAATCTATAGTTTCTGGTGTTATATTTTTTTGAAAACTAGATATAATATATACCACGTGTGTTTTGATTAGGTCCAAATATTTAACAGTGTGTCTTTTTTTTAAATCGTACCACACTACGGTTTCGTACTGGTACTCTATACTGTTAACTAATTTTATCACAAGAATAAATGATTTTTTAATTTTTCACAGTAAGAAAGCGTTCATTTATTTATTTTATTAATATTAAACGGGCAATAGAAATAATACACAATTAGCAACAAAAACTAACATACAAATTAAATTAAATTTAAATCGCAAGAGAACAAATTAACAAAAATTAAAATTCCTTAAAATCGAACGAAAAGTAATAAAATTATTTATAAATAAACCTAAATTATTCCTAACACAAACTACATTAGCCATAAGCATTAATCTAGACATAGGACTATTATAACTAAAAACATTTACCTGTGCATTCTTCAAGTAAAGTTAATAATGAAGCGCAAACAATTTGACCAGAGATTATTTTATACAATAAACATAAATCAGCAAAATTTCTGCGAGAACGCAACTTACAAATTTTAAGATCAGACATTAATTGTATATAATTGACAGAGGCATACGCTATATTTTATTTCACGGCAATCATCCTTAAAAATCTTGATTGTACTCTCTCAAGCAAATCTATTAAATACTTTTGATGTGGTTGCCATATACTAGAGGCATATTCCAGATGGGACCGCACAAAAGCGCAATACAAAAGTTCGTCGCTCTAGTAAAAATTGACTTAATGTGATTACTGAATGATACATTTTTATTGAAAAGAATCCCCAAATCAGATATAGTATCAACTCTCACCAAACTGATATTGTTAATTTTGTAATTGTCAAGCATTACATTTCTGCTTCTTTAGAAGGTTATCGTTTTGCTTCATTTAAATTTAATGCTAATTTATTTTCAATACACCAACTAAATATGGGGTCAATATCTTGTTGTATAAACTGAGTGTCTTCAATTGAGCTAACTTTGCGAAAAAGCTTTAGATCATCAGCATATAAAAGAAACTTACAATGCCTAATTACAGTTGGTAAGTCGTTAATAAATAATAAAAACAAAACCGGCCCCATATCAGATCCCTGCGGTACCCCTGATGTACCACTAATTAACCTAGATGTGCAATTACTAATTCTCACCATTTGAAATCGTTCAGTCAAAAAACTTCTTAACCATCCTACAACTCCGTCATTAAAACCTAGCAAAGTAAGCCTTTCCAGTAAAATTGTATGATTTACTCTGTCGAAAGCTTTGGAAAAGTCAGTAAATTTGAACCCCATCTTCCAAGGCATTCACCAGATAAGATTGGTATAAAATTAAATCAGTACTGGAAGACCTATCATGAAAAAAAAACATGTTGTTCCTCAACAATGATATTTTTTGTGGCCCATTTCAAATGCCTAGCCAAGATACTATCCAACAGCTTAGGGATTGCAGATTGTTTAGATACTCCTATATAGTTCTTAACATCATTCCGACTACAGTTTTTATGTATTGGAGTAATATAATTGGTTTTCCAGATTTGTGGACAAGTTTTCTCTAGCAAGGAACGATTAAAAAGTAATGCAATTGGAATAGATAAAGCGTACATACAGTTTTTGAGGAATATATTAGGAATATTGTCTGGCCCATCACTCAAGCTCGGTCAAGTATGATTAATTTCATTAAATACATCCATAAAATTAATAGATAACGAAAATATTGGATCAGCGTAAAAAAAAAAAGATCGGAAGATTGCTGTTGGTTATTACAAGAAACATTATTAAAAGACATATTTAAGGGAATTTCGTTGGTGCGCCTCGCCGTAGATCATGGACAAATTTTTGTTTTATATTCGTTTCAATTTGATTAATATACGTGTTATAAAGGCTTTTGCTTAAATAGTAACATTTGCGACGCAAATCTGAGAATAAAATATAGTCATTACGCCGGTTTGCTTGCTTGTATTTGTAATTAGCTGCCCTGTTCTCTTTTATTAGAAGTATTAAGTCCTTGTTGTACCATTTATTGAATTTTTGGTTGAACATTTTTTTTGCAGGACATATTGATCAATAGCTTGATGTAATATAGAGTAGAAGACATTAACTGCAGATTCAACATTAATGCATGACTCAAACTATTTCACCCAATCTACAAAATTAATAAAATAATTGATATAATAAAAATGTGCATTCTTGAAATCATAGTAATAAATAATAATATTTTCAAATTCATTTAAATCTTTTTGAGATAAATCCACGCAATAACCTAATAAAATATTGTAAATAAGCAAAAGAGTAAAAGGAATTAGCAATAGAGTCTTATCGAAATTTAAAAAAATACACATTTAACGAACTTAAAATCACAAAGCCAACCTTAAGGAGACATCTTAAAGGATCTTAAAAATTAAATAAGAGGTTAGCGCCAAAATGATTTTGTAGGAATTTTCTTACAACTAACTTTAAACGAATAGCTACATTTAGGATACCTGTGGCCGAAATCGTCTTTTTGCGTGGTGCTCAAAGTATTCAAATCACACTGATCTATTAAAGAATTTTGAAACAAAATCTTAATAAATTATAACTTTAATAGTTAATAAATAGATATAAATCGTGGTATTTGCTAAAATTCCTACTAAAGAATATGCAAACTTATTTGATACGCATTTTATTATGCAAGATTAAATCCAAGGAAACATAAAATTAATTTAAAAGTTAAAAATTAATTTAAGATTTTATTAAAAAATATTACGATTAAATGTTTGGTATTATTACATTTCAATATCAATAAAAAATTAATTTTATTTTACATAAAACAACTAAAATCATCTAGTTTGAAAACTAATAAATTTATCATAAAATGAATCTGCTATCAAGTCTATTAGTTTTATTAAAATTGATTATTGATACTTCACCAAGTAAATTAAAATTTGTAACCATGAACTAAACATTACTTAGGCTGGGGAATAGAAGTAACACGTATTAAAATCCTTTAGTTTAGAAAATTAAATAATAACTTAAAAATACGAAAACATTTCGTGAATCTACAACAATGAGTCTTACTAAGACTACAAAACAAATTAATTTTGAAACAACTACTTCTCTGGCTAAAACCTCGACAGACATTGAATAAAACAAAATTAATTTGCGTGTTACGAATACTACAACTAACAAAATTTTAGTAATTATTAATGTATAATTTATAATTTTTATATATAATATAGACAGGATTTTGCAATGTGAAATATTATTATAAATACCATTCTGATTAAGAAACCGTAAGCTTTACATTTCAATAATAGTATCGTGCAATGCATTAGAAGTTACTTGTCGGATAGATCGCATTGCGTCAAAATTGATAATTGTATTTGTCATGATATTGATGTAATATCTGGTGTGTCGCAAGGCTCCCATATTAGTCCAATTATTTTCTTCATTAACGATATCGTTGAAGCAGTACATCATAGCCAGTTTTTATTGTACACGGACGACTTGAAGATGTTTACTCCTATTAAAACTTTTTCCGATTGTCATAAGATTCAAGAAGATTTGGACAGGGTGGGCTTATGGAGTGTAAAATTAAACCTGCACCTCAACACATCTAAATGCAAAGTTGTCTCTTTTTTAGGAATACAATTACATACGATTACAAGCTGAACCTCATCGAACTGATCAGATCAAGCGAAATTCAAGATTGGGGAGTTGTTTTCGATACATCTCTCTCTTTGAACAGTCACATTTTAACTATCACTCTAAACGCCTCTAAGTTATTAGGATTTATGAATAGAAACTCCAAAGAGTTTTCGATATACTCATATAAAACACTTTACTGCTCTCTGGTCAGACTGAATTTAGAATACGCTTCTCCAACCAAGGTAATTTAATCAAAAAACTTGAGTTTTCATGTAACTCTTAGAGTTTATTAGCAATAGGCAAAAAATATCAATTTTTAATTAATTTTATTGGAAACTGCGAAATGATACGAAATTTAAGTTTATATGTTCGTGTAGAGTGGGTGGGTCTAATCTACCTTCCAACCAGTAAAACAATAGCGAGAGTTTTAATTAAAAGTTGTAAAATATAAAAAAAACACAAAATAATTGCAAATTTTCGAGATTTATTCATACAAATTTTTCAAATAATTTTTGATGATGTTTTACTGATTGGAGGGTGGAATAGAGGCCTCCCACCCACCCTACATAAACATATAAATTTCAATTACTGCTCGTCTCGTGGTTTGGAGTAAAATTAATTAGAAAATTATTTGAATAAAAAGAAATTAAATAGGTAAAATTTTGAAGTGAGTAACTTAGTAAAAAAATGATGCATGATGGGTAGGCAGAATCATCAACAATTAACAATTAAAGTTATCATGTATATGTAGGGTGAATGGGTGACCCTCCAATCAGTAAAACATAACCGAGGATTTTAGTTAAAATTTGTAAAGAGTCAACAAACTCAAAATAATTTAATAATAAAATATATAAGTTCTTACGTTGTAGAAAATTCACTAATAATTAGAAAAAACACGAAAATATTTCGTAAAATCTACAACAAATGAGTCTTATTAAGACTACAAGAACAAACCACTTTTGAAACAACTACTTTTCTAGCTTATACTTCGACAGACATTGAATAATACAAAAGTAATTTGCGTGTTACAAAATAGCAAGGCTATCAAAGCAACACTAGTTTGAACGTATTTCTTTCAGTAAAATGAACTTTATGACTATACTATGGTAAATTTGGAATAAGAAATGAAGTTATGTTGATGTAATTAAAAATAAATTAGCAAAAGCAATTAAATAATTCAATACCCAATTTTATAACCATCTGCAGACACGTGTTTCGAACTTTAAATACAAATAAATTTGTATTTAAAATCAATTTTATAATAAAGCTGCACTGAAGAGAGCGAAAGTTGTCTTTTCTTAATAAATTAAAGGATTGATTCAATTGACAGGTCTTCTCTGATGTGTTTTTTATCCGATATATTTTTGTTACTCCCTTTGAGCCTCTAAGGTACTTCATTTCAACTGCTTGCTTTTTTGCTTTTCTGTTCTTGGACACTATTTTTCACAGCTAAATGTTAGCATTGGTCTATATAAAGATTTGAAAGCTTTCACTTTTGTCTGTTTTGATATTTCTCGGTTCCAGATGAAATGTTGTCTCATTGTGTGATATAGTTTCATTGTGTTGTTTATTCTGGTGTCAATTTCTATGTTCTGTTTCCCATTGTCTTGTATTGTAATTCCTAAATATTTATATGTTTTTGTTTGTTCTAATGTTTCTTTATTCAGTTCAATATCTATGTTTTGATCGTCTTCGCTTATGCATATTGTTTTAGTTTTTTTTCAGGTTTATTTTTATGCCAAACTCTTTTGTTCCCATATGCTTATGTTTTGTTTTAAATCATTTGCAGCAAAGAATACTATATCGTCCGCAAATAATCCTTCCGATATGAGTTGGTTTCATTTTATAACGTCCAATAAGTATTTTTTAAAGGTTTTCTGCTACATTTCCTTGCTATCTCATTAATAAAGATTATAAACAATAAAGGGCTGAGTCCTCCTGCTTGTCTTACTCCCGTGTTTTTTTTAAATTTTGATATTTTTGAATTATATATAACGTGATTCTCAGTGTTGGAATACATTTGTTTTATAAGTCTTATTATTTTAGGGTCGATGTTATGTTGTCCTAGAATATTCCATACTATATTTCTATTCACTCTGTCAAATGCTTTTTCTAAATCAATAAAAGCTAAAACCATTATTTTCTGTTGTTGTTGAAACTTTTCGCTTATTTGTCTTATTGTGAAGATGTGGTCTTGTACACTTCGTCCTTTTCTAAATCCACATTGTGTTTCTTCCAACATATGTTCTATTTTTTCCCTAATTCTGTTTGCTATTATTTGTTCAAATATTTTCATGGTAGTGTTTAGAAGGTTTATTCCTCTGTAGATTTTGCAATCATTTCTGTTTCCGGATTTATAGATTATAACTATTCATGTTTTATTCCAACTTTCAAGTATTTTTTTCTCAGTCCATACTCTATTTATAATGTATAGAAGTAGATGTTTTCCTATTTCGTCTAGGTTTTTTAGCATTTCTGCTGTAATTTAGTTTGCGCCAGGTCATTTTCCATTTTTTAATTTCTTTATTATTATCATCTCTTTCATTGACATTTTTTTATCTGTTGTAATTCCATTAAATTCTTCCTCGCGGTTGTCTGTACATGTATCTGTAGTTTTTAATAAGTCCTGGAAATATTCTCGCCATCTATCTATTATTTCATGTCTTAATTAATATTTTAATGTTTTTATTTCTGATTTGTTGTAGGGTTGGTTTGTTTGTTATATTTTTTAATTTCTTAAGTGTGTTATAGAATAATATTTGGTTTTCTCTAGACTCTTTTTCCATTTTGTCACCAAATTTGTCCCACATCTCTGTTTTTGATTTTCTAATTATTTTCTTAAGTTCTTTTCTGCAATTTGTATAATGTGAATAGTTATTTTCTGTTTTATTACTTAGATATTTCTTCCAAAGATATTTCTTCTTACTTATATTTTCTTTTATTGTGTTATTCCACCATCCAGTCTGTTTCCCCATGTTATCTTTTTTGTTTAAACCACAAACCTCTTCTGCCGTAGTTATTATTTTCAAACGTTGTTCATAAATTATCTACATCTGTTTCTTCAGTTATGCCAATCCATTTAATCGAGAGTTGTTCTTGAAATTTCTTTGCAATTTTACTGTCTTTTAGTCTGAGGGCTTTTATCGAATCGTGTGTTAAAACCTCAACATTCTTATTTTTAGTTAGATTCTCTTTTATATTTTTAGTTTTGAGTATTAGTACAAAGTGATCACTTCCAATTTCGGCTCCTCTCTTTACTCTAATCTCTTTTATAATCTATAATGGATCTCTCCTTTCTGCTTATAACTTCTCGTGTGTAGTGTGTATTTGTGTATATTTTTGTGTTTAAAAAAATATTCATTTGACAGTATTCGAGTAATCTCTTTCCTTGTTTGTTTCTACACAATTCGCCATATTTTCTAACAGTTTCTTTATGTAGTTTATCTTTTCTTCCTACCCGTGTATTTAAATCCCCCATCACATCATTATTAAGTTCTTCTGTGATTCTATTTAGTTCTTCCCAATATTTATTTTTTATTTCTTTGCTGGCATCATTAGTTGGAGCATATGTAATGATCAAGTTTTTTAGAAACGTTTCCGTACTGTGTTTAAATTTTATAAGTAAAACTCTTTTTGAGATACATTGATATTCTGTCATATTTCCTACGAGGTTTTTATTAATAATAATTATTATTAATTTTTGTTATCCAACAAAAACTCTGTAACCTTTCTCCTTTTGTACCTTAGCAATATTTCTTATTTCTTTCTGTATTTCTTGTTCTTTTTTGTATAGTCATTTTCTATGTATATTTCGGTATCTCTGATATTTCTTTTGTTTTTCATTGTATTTATTTTATCATTAAATTCATTAAATTTGACTACTACAAATTCATGTTGTTTTATTAACTGGAGGGTGGAATAGAAGACACCCACATACCCTACATATACATATTATTGCCGATCACGTAGTGATTTGTAATAACTTTAATTACAAAATTTGAATAAAATAAATTGACAAGGTAAAATTTTTGAATGTGTAAATTAATAAAAATTATATACCTGATAAATACATATTAAATCAAGCTTAGATAAGATTAGCTATATAAATTCATTTATATTTAAACTTAAATTTGGATTATGCTTTATTTTTTATTACATACAAGATTTTATAATTTTTAAGCAGTAAAACTATCAACGATTGGTATTTAAAGTTATCATGTATATGTAGGGTGGGTGGCCTCTCTATTATTTTTTATATTAAATATTAGCGCTATTTTCCCACATATTATTTTTGGTAACAGATCATCTGAATTTATGGAAGATCCTGTATTTACATTATATATAGTTGTACATTAATCAATCTAAACATTCTTTGCTATCTGTCAGCGAGCAAAGAATGTAATAATAAAGTAGTATATCGAACGTGGCGAGGATGATACATTTAACCTAGAATCTGTGAGTCACAGTGACCCTCAACGACCGCTCCCAGTTCATATGTGGCAAACAAAGTATTATTTAATGTACATTTCTTGGCGCGGATAACACTAAAATTTACTGTTTTTTAACTATTTCTTAGTTATAAATGTTTTGTCCTATTAAAACTTTTAATTTATAAAACACGTCAATATTGTTTCCATGGATAAATATTGTTGCAAAGTAAAGTTTATAAATTAGTATATTTATATTATATTTTAACATCTAAATACAGGGTGTTTATTAAACATACGTCAAAAATTCAAGCTGTTTCCTAGGCTATTCCAAAACTATTTTATCCTTCGATGATTTTTGAAAACCTGTTTTGTTTCAAAGATACAGGGTTTTTGACAATTCGTTGAGACTGGATATCAATTCATAAAGAAGATCCAAGTACTTCTACTAGAAAATTTGCAAATAATGTAAGTAATTCAAGTACTTCTTCTTGCTAACTTTCCCCTACGTACTGCATTCTATCAATGGATTTTGCGCACATTATTTCAAGTTCCTTAACTACTAATGCGGATTCTTTCTACCGATTAAACGAATTTTTTAATGTGGGCTTTAAAAAATCTGAACATCGTTTTCAACATCAGCTCTCGTTGAATGTTTGAGTTGGAATTTTGGATGACTCGCTAATTGGGCCGACATTTCTACCAAGAAGATTTACTGGCGATATGGTATATCGCAACTTTTTAGACAAAACGCTACCTCAATTTCTAGAAGAAATGCGATTGGCAAATACTGTGCAATTAATGATAGTGCACATTTTATTGTGTTATTGTGATCGCAGGATTAGTCTAGGTAGACCTCACTTATGGCCAACTCGATCCCCGGATTCAAACCCCCAGGATTACTTTCTACTGGGCTATCTAAAATCATTAGTATACACTATTCCAGTGGATAATGTGAAAGACTGCGAAATTGAATAATTGCTGGGGGTAGCTTTACATGTTTTTTGGTAATATGTTGTTATTGTAGAAAATTTTGTTCGCCCTATATCTTCGAAACAAAGAGGTTTTCAAAAATCATCAAAGAACAAAATATTCTTAGAACAGTTCAAGGAATAACCCTTTGATTTTTCCGTATGTATAATAAACACCTTGTATAACAGTTACAGAAATTTTAAAACATTATTAACGTAACAATAACTATATACAAACATGTAAAACGCATAAATATCTCAAAAGATGCAATCGTACTAGTATACGAGAAATAATAGCAATCCGAGTTGAACATTATGTTCTATTTCAATGTGAATTAAAAGATCACCTCCAGCGTTACAGATATAGAACGATGCTATAAAGATTTTTTTCCTAATCCGGGTTTGAATTACCGTATAAGGACTTACGTGCAAACAATGTGAAAGAGTAAATATAATTTTATTGAATTTATACGTATCTAGCGCCCGAAGGAGATAAATGGTAGTGGATAAAACGTGGAGGTGTGTTGGTATTAACCTCTGGGCGCACCAATCACGCTCCTCGTCCATGAGGTCGCAAATTAAACGGATTCATAACTTCGGCTGGCGGGACCGAAGAGCCGTTTCGCGGCAAAATTTATAATATCGAGCAACGGTGTAGTAGAAGTCGCCGTCGATGGCTTGACCCCGAAACGATTTTTACTAACCTCATATTTAATGTTCGTGTATAGATTCTGTTACACGAACACACCACAACGGCCATAAATTGATTATTATGCAACGTTGAATTAAAGCCAATTTCAGGAAGGATTCATCCGCATACCGATGACATTATTTTGTCTTACTTTGTATTATAATCATTATTCATACATACAGTTTAATTCAATGTAAAATTTACAGGTACCAGTTGACTTTGTATGAATAAAAATATCTTTCGGGTTAAAATTACTTCTTGAAAACAAAAATATTATTGCATTATCAAAATTCTGCTTAAGCCGATTGTAGATTAATTGCAGGCTCCACAATGAAAGTCTGACGTCGTTACGGATGCCGAGCGCATGCGTGTTACTCTACTCTTTCGCTAGGGGGAATCCCCTTTGGTGAATTAGTTGAGAAACGCATCCGACATACTTAACTACACTTTAATTGTGGAATATGCTTTAGACAAAGATCTCTCTACATATAGTTTAATTAAATATATTCGCGTGTTAATGTGACTCAAATGCAGTTAAAATTTTAATTCTCTTAATTTGCATTTTTTGAATTAAATAAATTGAGGTAAGTTTGGTATTATTTATTGATTTATATTGCATTTTTTTAAAATTTATAGCAATCGATAATTTCGTCATAAAGAAACCCCGTAACATTACGATAATGACAATGCTACTGTAAAATTTTGATTTACCTGGACCGGAAATACAGATTATCTAATTCCTCTCTGCATTGTTTGTGGAAAGAAATTAGACAATTGCGCGATTGTCGTCATTTAACTCATTTAATAAGAACATAAAAATCTTTTAACAAAAACCAAAGAATATTTTAATAGGCTTATAGATATGCAAGGCAAACAAAGAAAACAATTTGAAAAAACAATGAAAGTAAGTGATAAATTTCAACTTGCGTCTTATAAAATTGCTGGGTTAGTAGTATTAAAATTAAAGCCACGCACGATAGCAGAATCTCTCATTTTACCTGCCTGCTCTGAAATACTGACAATTATGTTTGGGGAAGAAGCAAAGAAGGAAATTTTGAAGATTATGGTATCTATACGATTCGTAGAAGAATTAATGACATGTTCCGCAACATTGAAAGAAGAAACAAGCTTACCTTGTCAATATGCCTTTTGCATTACAAGTAGACGAATCAGCTGATATAAGTGGCAAGGCGCAGCCTTAGGCTTTGTACGATTTATTTATGAACAAAAGATAATTAATCAATTTTATGCTGCTAAGAACTTTTGGGTTGTAGAACTGGTCAAGACTTGTTTGATGCAATAATATCGTATTTTAATGCTTTGAAATTATCATGGGATCATTGTGTTGGTATTTATACCGATGGCGTCCAAAGCGGGATCAATCAATAAATTTGTGGCTTTAGCTAAAACCATAAATTCAAATATAATATATCATCATTATTTTTTGCACCGAGAAGTACTTGTCATAAAGACAATGCCTAAGAAATTAAACGAAGTATTTGACCAAATAGTTGCCATGGTTAATTTTATTAAAATGAGACCGATGAAAAGCCGAATTTTTAAACAACTTTGTTAATCGATAGAAGCAAATTATATGTTTGCTTATTCATACCGAAGTGAGATGATTGTCACGAGGAAAGGTTTTAAATCGTGTATTGAAATTAAAAAATGAATTACTTGTTTTTTTTTTGAAACAGAAAATCAAAAAACTTTTGTAAATTATATAAAAAATGATTATTGGTGCAATTTGGCGTATTTGTCTGATATTTTTGAATACTTTAATACTGTCAATATAAGTATGCAAGGAAAAGATGAAAACATTCTTACATCGACTGACAAATTAAATGCAATGAAAAATAGAGTTTTACTAGGGTAAAGACACGTAAGAGAGAGAAATACAGAAATGTTCCCCTCTGTGCAAAATACCAACGAGGCAATAATTTTTTTAATAATGGAACATTTATTAACAATAGAAGAAAATTTGAAAAATATTTTCCATTGTTAAACACAGAACAATATGATTGGATAAAAAACCGATTTATTTCTTCCAATTTTCTAGTTTTACTGTAAATGAAGAACTTTATGCTGTATCCACCAAAAAATATGTCATAGTTTAGTATTTCCCGACTTCAAAAAGTTTGAGAAACAAGACTATAGACTACAGAAAGACCACCAAAGAGTAATTTTTATTTTCAATTAACTTGAATCCTTATTATTTAACAGAATTTAATCTTCAATCTTATCACCATGTAGTTGGTCCGATATTTTCCAAATAATATACATTAAACCAAACCAGAAAATTAAAGATTTTTTCAGAATCTTCTAGTATGGTTCTGTCTAACCATCTAACCAACTTTTAGATAACGTTGTCTAAATATAGCTCAGTCTGCAATAATCCCGCAGATGTAGCTCACAAGGATCATCTACGCATAACAGTGTCAGTTTTGATTGATCAGGTAACATGTTAAATACAAAATTCGAAGAAACCGGACATATATAGTTCCGTCAAAGTATCTGTTCGAAAAAAACATGGTAAAATTATTATTAATCGCAACACATGGTAGGACAATGTAGAAATAAATCCTTTTTTAAACATTTATCGAAAGTAAAAAAAAAAACAAGTATAATGCATACTAACAACAATATTTCGGCAAGAAATTTAATTAAAAGAAATCACTACGATTTTTATGTATTAATTGTAAGATCATTAAATAACTGACAAAATTAAATATAAAATTTATTTGTCTTACAGGAAGGTGGGTAGATAAGGAGTTTATTTTATTAAATAGTTTTAACAATTATGTCTTAGAGTCATTTTATTGTCAAGATGAACGAAGTGGAGGTGTCGTGATGTGGCGTCTTGTGAATGTAATAACGAAACCATTAGATATAATATCTTTTGGACTTGATAATATTATTGAGGTTTGTGGTGCAACTTGTTTTTTCGGCAATATTCAAAGAATAAATATATTTACTATATATCGACCATCATATATTTTCATATTTAGACACTGTTAAGTTTTTGGGATTGACATAAGATAATTATAACGATTGCAAACATCAAATCAAATGTCTTAGAAAAGTAATGAATACAGAACAATTCATTCATGTCTACTTCGTAAATGCCCAGTCTCGATTGGTTTATGGATCAACTCATTGAAAATTTGTATTTGTTGCTCAAAAGCGGGTTATCAGATTCATGGGTATACCACAGTATAAAAGTTGTAAAACATATTTTCGCAAATTTAATATTATGCCTTACCCTTGTTTGGTCATGTATGAACTAATTATGTATGTATTCCTCAATAAGCAAAAATGATCAAGTTTACAAATATAGCACTAGGCAGAACAAAGTCATTCATATCACGCCATATCGCATATATATTAGCAAACATTCATGAGACACCTTAGGACCGAAGTTACAATAATTTACCAATTGAAATTAAAAATGTAACATCACCTATCGTTCTTAAAAAAAACCTTAAAAACAACATTTACTTACTTATTTATTTTATAATTTAAATGAAATATTGTAATATTATTTTTTCGTGTCTGACGCGTCTAATACTGTAACATTATTGTTTATTTTATCTATGGTTTATGAGATAAATAGTTATTATTATTATATATTATTACTAATAGATTGTTAATATTAAACCCGCAGTTATAGCTCACAACTATCATCCAGGCATACAGTGTCATTATTAAGAGATTATAATCTACTACATAATTCAGCAAATAATAAACTATTAAAAATTGATGCTGCTATGCATGGATGATTGTTTTGAGATATAACTGCGGGTTTAATATTGACGATCTATTAAAACTGACCCTATTATGCGTAGATAATTTTTGTAATTATCTTGTAAAATAGAACAAACAATATTTAATTTATGTGTTTATGATAAGCTCACTTAAATTTATATTTAATAATGTACATTTATAAGAAATCAATTTACTGAAAAATTTAGATAAATAGACTTTATTATAAAAAATTAGACACATTCCAGTAAAGAATAATAATGAAATACACTTAAACA
This sequence comes from Ontholestes murinus, assembly GCA_963969525.1. Classification (NCBI taxonomy): domain Eukaryota; kingdom Metazoa; phylum Arthropoda; class Insecta; order Coleoptera; family Staphylinidae; genus Ontholestes; species Ontholestes murinus. The sequence continues at coordinate 47,785,007 of OZ018393.1, read as the reverse complement.
CGTAGAGATTGAAACTGGTTACCTACATTGTTTCAATAATCAGTGTATACACGCTTCTTCCTATGTCCTTTACCAAAGGCATAACGGTTATTCAATATTTATAGTGAGTAAAAATCTACCTAAAATAAGCAAAATAATTAATCAATGCTGCACTATGCTATTGAATGAATTACCATCCTTGAACCTATCTAACTTTTAGAATAAATCTAACAAACATCTTATATAGACCCATATGGTTCCCATAAGACCATATTTTTGTGACAAGTGACATTAGTATCAATAAGACCAAACTCAAACATATGTTCTCTTTTATCAAATTCGAATTTTGTCCTCGTAAAAGCAAACCTAACTTTCATTATAACAGAACACTAATACGCCATTCTTAATATACTTTTGTTTATGAGTAATATAGCTGATCCAAAATGTTTGATTAATTCCAGACATTTTTTCAGATCACATTTCGATAAAGTTAAACCTAATTCCAACCACATTAAAAAATTTATACAAATATAATGACTGTGACATGTGTAAAGTGACAAAAGACTTGTTAGAATATTTCTCGAAAAATAAACACATCAATCATATCCCAAAAGCAGAATTTATGAATAACTTCTCCAAATTAAATATAACACACCTACATATATTAAACAACAATATAAACATCCCCTTCTTAAATGTATACTTAGATTTATCGAATACAGAAGCTAATTATACTTGCAACAAACTGAATAAATACATTTTAGGTGGTCATTATCTAATTCGGAAATATAAGGCAGTTCTATGAATTAAAGTTTATGAAAATATAAACAAACAATATGGGTTACAATATTAGATAGACGTTAAGTAAATAGCCAAATATAAAAAGATGGCCTATTTCAAAGTTTACTATACTCAACATTAAATGAAAGAGTAACTAATGACAAAATAATAGCAGATATTTTGTAGATTATTTTAAGTCATTTACTAGTAATCCAATTCATGATATATCCTTCAATCAAATAGCTCTACTATGGAATTAAAAACCAATCAAACGTGATTATACTGAAAAGATAAGAAAGCTCATTCTCTTACAGTGGCAATACATGCTGGTCCTCCTGTTAAAAGTTTCGAAATTCAAAGACCGTCTGGTGTAAAATTTCCAAACCTGCTCATGTTTTTTCGATATAATAATTAAACTCAATACCTACAGAATGCACCAAGCAATTTATGCTTTTTGTCTTTTATTGTTTTTCATAATGACGCGGTTACTACAGAAAAATTACATAGCTGATCGCGACCGTTAAAAATTATGAGTAATTCTCTGAATTATCTAGCCAAATAAAATTCGTGGTAGGACTCTTTTGGTGGAAGAAGGGTATAATTATTTGAATTCTCAAATAAGACAATAATCAGGTGTAAGTATCCATTATGAGGTAAATTTTACAGAAAATGCTTAACAATAAAATATTGTTTCACAAATCTAAGCAAATTCTTTTTCCATCAGTTTTGTTTTTTCCAACTTAGATCTACGAAACGAATAAGGTCAAAAGTCCGTGTCAATTGTATTTATAGATATATAAAAAATGTTTACTCGGTTTGACAACGATGTCTGCTATTAAGGTCATATCTTACCTCATTTTTCTACTTATTCGATATATTTTTAAATAACCGGCTCCTGAATATACAATCAGAAATGCTCTATTCCATGTGTTATACCATAAAAAGGCCTATCTTCACGAGATAAAATCCTAATCTCACATGCCTAAATTCAAATTCCACAACAAGGCTGCTTAAATTTCCTCCTATAATACCTTTGATAACTATGTATAAAATCCTAATCGGTTATACCTAGATCCTAAAGCCTATTGCTTCTGATGCACGGATAACACGGTCCAATACCAACCACTTTGTACATACTTCATGGGCTAATCGGCCCACTCGAAAAAATTTACAAAATAGAGATTTACCATAAATTCTAGGAAATTCCAATTCTTTCTTTCCACAGTGCCTAAAACTTTCCTATTTCTATATATTGAAATAGCACGTGTGAAATATTCAAGAATCACATTAGACCTTAAACGTAAATTTAAATCTGATATATCAAATTTTAAATTCAGAAATAGAACATGACACTTTATAAGGCTTATATATGACAAGAAAACAGCCACATGATTTGTCGGCTAAAAAGTGAGTACGAAGTGATTCTCTTCCTTATTTCCCGGCTATAGATATTAAAAAGCTTTTAAATAAATGTTGATCTTAAAAATCTTCTCCATAAACTTAGCCTCCAAACTTGCCACTAATAAATAGTGTTTTTTTTTAAGCTGCTTCAATTTTATTGTAGAATTTAAGACATTTACATGGAGAATTTTGAAAGATAATTGCATATTTGCTGTAGTTTTGCATAGATAGATTATCTTCCTTCTTCTAATTTAAATCGAGATAGTTACTGAACTCCAGTGCATTAAATCAGTGGACATATTCTAGAAGAGGTAATTCATATGAAACTATTACATCAGAATATTAGTTAAAGATGTAGCTTTACAAGGACATAATCTATTTATTTTGATGTGTGTTTCTAGGATATTAATTTTAGCATAGATTAGATAGAAATTGTGTGTAGCTCAGTAGAAAGAGTGTTTTGTTTATATGTTTTTGATTAGCGATAAAAATCTTTTTCGATCGAAGCTTTTCGGTAAGCATGAACTTTATTATACTTAACTATATACTTTACGTTTTACGTTAGAGAAATCAAATACATATAATAATGGTCATTAAAAAATCAGATAATATAATTATGTACTCGTTGGTATGTAGGTTATATACGTTTTATAGAAATATTTTTTTTGTAAATATATAAGATAATGACGAGTTGTTAATCAAAACTATCGTTACATGTTATTGTAAATAAAGTGATAATACAAAGTCTTCGTGTCTTCTTCATCATTAAACTTGATTTTGACAGTTAATCTATTTATATCTTTAGTGTAGTTTAGATTATAGAACACTCTAATGAGGCAATAAATCAAGCTGATCATCGCCATCATTCATTTTTATTTCGGTTGTAAATCAGAAAAATTAACATTCATATCAATAATAAATTTAAAAATACGAAAACATTTCGTGAATCTACAACAGTGAGTCTTACTAAGATTACAAAACAAATTAATTTGAAATAACTACTTCTCTGGCTAATACCTCGACAGACATCGAATAAAACAAAAGTAATTTGCGTGTTACGAATAGTACAACTATCAAAGCAATACTAATTTCATTCAAATTAGTATTGCTTTGATAATACATATCAATGATTAATAAATATCTTGAATTTTGGAGGCATTCACTTCGTAGTACATTTCCAATGAATAACAGAAAAACGTTTAACTTTCAAGAAACCTTACTATCAGAGTCAGAAATAGCTTAAAAAAATACCAACATATCGACAATTGATAAATCGAAAACAGCTAAATTAATAAAACAAACAGAATCAATTTCTAATCCCGATACAAAAACCAACAGAACTATGAACAAAAAAGTAAAAACAATAATTTAATAGTAACAAAGGCTGATAAAGTGATTTACTACTTTGGAAATTGTATGTGATCTCATTCTGGCTTCTTATTTAATTTGCCTCCTCGTGTTACTATGGAAATTTATTTGTTTTTCTGCCGTAATCTTGATATTCTGCTCCATATATATGCAGCGACATAAGGTGGCACCACACTAGCAATCCAACAATTTAAAAACACGTTGAAAATGGAATATGCGGTAATTTCAACAAGGGATTGGACTTCGGGCCAACTTGTAAATCGGTCAATACAAACTAAAAGGTATCTGAAATTGTTATAAATGGGCATCAACGGATGTTCATAGGATTCGAAAACTTAGCCATTGGTTTCATTGCTCGAACGTGTTAATTCGTGAGGAGACTAAAATATTGGATCTCCGGACTGTAGAAATATAGGGCCATTTTATAGAGAGAGCTACATTTACGTTTGAGTGACGCAGTGCCAAAAGGAACTTTAGTTCATCAACTTCGGGTTGTAATTTAGCAAGGCTGGAAATTTTGAAAAAGTTTTTGTTTTTGGTACCTGGCATGAATCTGATTTCAGTTGTGAATTATGCGATGAAATGATGTATCTGTGCTCTCGTCCTGAGAAACGATCATAGTTCGAATTTATAGAAAACATCAAAGGTTTATGGTTTGCAAATATAATAAATTCGCGTCCTTCAATGTATTATAATATTTTAATCTTTCAATTTCTAAATAAAACGCCAGCAATTTACGACCGAAAGACAAATAAATTTGGGAAAGAAAGCGCTAGCAGCGGAGTCAGATGCATCTACTTAGCTCCGAAAGAGATCAGACCCTCTTGCGGAGCTAAGTAGATGCATCTGTCATTGCACAGTTACCCAGTGCAACTTTTTCTTGTTTTTTTTTAGTGGTTGAGTGGTGCTAAAATACTTGTGTATGATTCAATAATCTACGGTAGAAACTGACCACGCCAAGAAAACGCTGTAATACTTTTTGATCAGTGGGTTTCCGAAAAAAACAAAGTTGCGTCAATTTTTGATTGAATGGGTTTAATTTCCGAACCACTAACGCTAATTTAGTTCCACCAAAAACATATTTCTCATAGTTGATTTTGATGCCAAATTATGTCAAGCATTGAAAAACAACAATCTTGGAATGTCGAAGGATGTCAGCGCCTATAATTGAATTATTTACATTAGCAAGTACAGAATTCCACTTGAATGTTACGTCCAGACCGATTTGCACTCTTATTTTGTCGGTATTAAATTACCGCTATTACCGCTAACTGTGGTTAATGAATATTTTGATGGACGAAACTGGGATTCGGTGTTAACTAAAAATTTTGTCCGAGAATTAGTATCATTAACGAAAAATAATCGACCTGAAGAGACCACGGAGGAATGGGCCGATATTTGCACTACTGTTGGTAGTTTCCCATTGACAATTTTTGCAATTATAATGAAACCAGCAACATTGTATGCGTCGATTTATTGATAAAGATCTACTTCTATGGATAGAAGAAATTGATGAACGTTAGTTTAATAATAAAAAGAGCTTGTCTATATATAAAATTTGAATGTTGACGGATTTAAAAAAATTGTAGTAGGTGAAGACATTTCTAAACTTTCGTCTGCTATTTCAGCCAAATTGAGCAGTGATGTGGATTTTGCTGTGATTAAGATTTTTTGCACATCGGAAAGCAGGCGGCTGAGAAAATTTCTAGGAGGATGGCATCAATGGGTGTTATGCCGAGTCACTGTTGGAGTATTCGATACGTTGTGAAGATGTTTGATCTACTTATACCTCTGGGGACAACATTATTATTCTGGGTGTATATACATTTTCGTACTTCCTTATTATACTACTTCTATATATTTACATTAGGGTGTGATATTCCTTATAACAAACAACTTTTAGTTGAAACATTTTGATTCTTTGGTTAATCTCACAAAATAAAATATCTTTGCAGACTATCACTTTTTAAAGATTCTGGTTAAACCGTACTGTTCTGCAAATTAGATTCATTTCTAACATTTAAAGAAAGAACGTTCGCACAGCAAACATCATTTATTTTATACTTATATTTTTGATGATTTCAAGTAGAAGACATTTTAAATCAGACTTAATTGACGATTTGGGAAACTTTCATGTTTAAATTAAAATACTTCCGGTGATAAATTATCGTAGCCTTTATTATGTAAGACTTAATTAAGGATTTGAAAAAAAAAAACAAAATAAAATATTTTTAGTATCACTCGTTCACTCTTTTTTTTGAATTATAAAAATTATCACAAAGTGAAAGCCTCCACAAATACTTATTTTATTTGAGGAAACACATTTAAAACTTTGTTTTATAGTAATAATACAGTGATATTACTATGATACAGTGGTACAAAAAAGTTTTGTAAAGTGTTTTCTTAAATCCTTACCTTAAAGAAAACGCCAACAACATTCAAGATGTAACATTTATTTGTTTAAAATCTTATTATACATTATATACCTTAGTGAATTTTTGGAACTAAAGAGACTCAAAAGGGATAGACTCGAATAGGTCGAAACTTAGTTCTCAGCTATTGATTTATAGATAAATAATAATTAAATATTTTTTATAATGGAAAGTATGAATATTTTATTTATACTTTTTTATACAACTATTAATTTGATTGATATTTGCTTCGCTACACTTGTTCTGTTTCATATATTAACTATCAGTTTCCTGACACGTGTTTCGGCGATTGCTCACCATTCTCAAAGGACTACACGTATCAGAAAACTGATAGTAGATATATGAAACAGAACAAGTGTATCATTTCTAATTCCTATACAGCAACTATTAATTAGCGGCTGTAAAGCAACCCTATAATATCTTGTTATTACTTCGTGACGGCCTCTCGTAAATATGTTATACCACTTTAATCAATATTTAGTATATCATTAAACCTAAATATTCAGAGTAGAAGAAAGCAAGGTTTAACCACTAAAACGAATATTTATTTTTAATGTAGAAATATGCCCTGCATTTTCTTTAGCCTATCCTATTGGTACTTTTTGGAGGATCAATTAATTATAATTCAGTGATGAGTTAATGTTTCACTTAACCCATGGTGAAACAAAACCAAGCAATTTAATTGGCAAGCGAGTTCGTCATTAAGGATAAATTTTCATCTTAAATTCTAGTGCTAGTGAATCAACAAATATCTTACATATGGGAGAAAAATTGTTTTAATCATGTAATATCAGAAATCATATTTCTGTAAAATGTCTAAGATAAGTTACAGTTAAATAACTGTTTGCAAAATTGTGTACTTCCCGATTGAATTTTAATTATCTAGCACGAATTTTTAACAATATAACAGTGTTTCGACCTTATATTCAGAAACAAATTCATCGAACACGATAATATAATTTGGCACTAAAATTTATTATATTTTTTCTACCTCAAGCTGCTTTAAAGAGTTATCGCGAAGAAATTATTAAATATTTAATTACCGCTAATTAATTCCTATTAAATTATTATAGTGTTATAATTATATGCAACAAAAAAATGTGGTATTTATTTTCGGTGTTAATGGATTAGGCAAAATGATGTAGGTTATGAGGACTTTCTTTAACAAGTATGTGTTGTTAAACTATGAAAATATGCATCATTCTTTGAATTCTTAGAATCGTCTGGAATTGAACGAAAGGCAACATTATTTTATTTTATCTTTAAAATTAAATAAACAAATATCTAGTAAAATGTAATAAATTTATTATTTGTAATTTTTAAAACCCTTGCATATAGTCTCTTGTAGGGAAACAAACGTCCTATAACATTTATTATATGTACAAATTATGTACAGTACTCAATTTTTATTTTATATTAGTAGTAGTATTTGGCTATCGACCACGTAGTCCTTCCGCCGTATTTCGTGTATATGTGTTCGAGCTTGTTACTTTAAAGGATCACCCTCTTCAAATTAAAGCACCATTAAGGGTATCCCAATAACGAATGGCTCCGGTCACCTCTGCAACACTACACACTACATGCGTTCTATTTTATTAATTTTGATAAAATTAATATATGAAATTATGTTAGATTTTTCATTGAACACACTGTATTATTGGCCTTATTAAACTCGCATTTCCTGTAGTGGCCTTATACACGACGAAAATTATTCCCACTGTCGGCAGTTACCATTAGGCCGTGCAGAATTATCGAATCGTTTAGAAAAGCAATGGCGGAAACACGGCGCGTGCGTTTGTTCGGTCGCGCAATTCCGATTTATGCATTTCGTCGTGCGAGAGAACCGCGATTTTATTAACCCCATTCCGGGGCGACAGTACAAGACCGAAAACGTCTCGGGAGCGGCGAGTGCATAAATCTGCGTTCCCCATCGATCGTCCGGACAAATGTTCAGGCACTCAATATCGACTGTTCGCGTAAAAGGTCTCAGGAATTACTTCACTCCGATACACGCCAATTCTTAATGTCTCACAGTACAATAAACACGATTTAACCTTATTATGCTTGCAACACGTTTTCTGTGTAAACGTTGCACACCGATTATTAGCGTTAATTATTTATTTCGCTACAGTGGATTTCCTTTGGACTTTCATCAAATCTCGTTAAACAATACAAAATCAGAGTTAATAAGAATAAGGTTAAAGTAAGATCAACAAGTTGTTACATTCTGAATTTGGATCTGGATTTGTTCGTTGGTAGGGCAAAGGTTTCCCCTGCACTTAGGCCCTTTGTGCATCCTCTCATCTGAGTCCTAATTTTTTGCTACAGTCAAGCTAACCCAAGGCATTGGCAAACGCCAGGACCGCAGCAAGAGGAACTCTTAGGATGTCTGATGACTTTAGACATCCCTTTCCCATTCTGGATTCACGAAGGTTGGATAACACCGAGAAGTCCAGAAGTACAAGCTCAGCGGTTTCCTCTTCCTCTTCACACCCTCTGCAGGTAGAACTAGAATGGAGTCCCCGTGAGTTTTTAAATTGCAGTATCCTGTTTGGAACCCTACAACCTTACGTAGATTTTCTCTGGACGGTTGCATACAGTATATGGCCGTTGTAGTGTACATTACGATAAAGATTTTTGAGACCAACAGCCAGATGTGTTGTCCCATCGCTCCTTGTGGCATTTAATTAATGCATTTTTTAGTAGGGTAATCTGCCAATTCCAGAACCTCCAAAGTTACCACGAAATCACTATTGCTCAAAAATTAATAAACAATAAATATGAATAATTTCCATTCATAAAACAAAATAAATATTGGTGAGGTTTAGGTAATTCCGAATCCGCCAATAAGCAACTCACCTCCACCAAATTTACCAACTACATATGTCTAAGGTGAGATCTTCTGAAAAACGACAAAATAACCTACATACGTTGGAGCCAATTTCGTTAAACATTCTTATTCACATTTGAGAGATCATTCAAGCACGCTTCCGGTTCGTCGACGGGCGCTAAGGTTGTCAGTGAAGCAAAGCCAAGTCCAAGACCGCCAAGAAGCCGGCAAAATCACCTAAGAGTGCAGCGAAAAGTGGCGGCCGAGGCGGAGCCAAGAAGGCCGGCGCAGGAGAAAAGAAACCCTCGACCGGAAAGGCCAAAACAGCCTCATCCGTTACCGCTACTTCCGAGAAGTAGGTAGCAAAATCGAAGGTGAGTCGTCGTCCACGTGAAGGCCAAAAAGGCGACCAAGAGCGGTCCTACGAAAAAACCCAAAGCACCCAAGATGAAGAGGGCGAAGGCCGCTCCGAAACCCGTCGCAAAGAAATCGTCTCCATAAAAGAAGTAGTTGAGGACCACCACTATTATTTTTAATATGGGAACATGTGACAACGGTAGAATCTGGGGCAATGTCGCTCCCAAAAAATGCTAGGCACTGTATTCTGGTCAGCCCGAGTAGTCCGCGAAAACCGTTTGATTAACACTACCAAACCCTCCGCAGCACCAAGGTGGTCCAAGGGGAAACAGAGCGTCCATCGAAACGTTTAATGGACAACACGGACACGATAGAATTTTGTACTGTTGTTATTTTTATTAAGTGTGCTTATACTTAATATTTTGCATAACATATTGATTTGCAAAAGCAAATTGGTCCTTTGAATTAAATTTACCTGATCACTAACACTTTAGTCTTTCGAATGTCGTGCAACAACTTACCATCTTTGCCAAGCCTCAGTTTCTATACCTAGGAGAAGCAACATTTTTGCAATACGATGAGCCAAAGATGTCCTCAAGACAAAAGAATCATGAGCCGATTTTTTAGAAAAGCAGCTTTTTGCTACATCACGTGGAGACGCAGACGCCCTTAGGACATCAAAACACCGTCGATTTCTGAAACAATCTATAGAAGCAAATAAAAAACTTTTTTAACTTTGTTTGTATAACACTGACTTTATTTAGTGACTACAATTTTAACTTGTCATTATCAAACTAATAAACTAAATAATGACAAGTTAAAATTGTCGAAACTAGTTACTAAATAAAGTCAGTGTTATACAAAGTTAAAAAAGTGTTTTATTTGTGAAGAATAATGTATAATGAAGTAGAAGCCTCCACCGTTAACAGTTTAATTTATAGAAGCCTCAAGAAATTGTCGATGATTACCATTCGTACTAATAAATAATACATTATGACGGCAATGTCATTTTTACTATTAAAACCATCCAATCAACTCAATTTAATATAGAAATTAAACAAATTTAATAAAGGGAGTCTGTTGACAATGTAATGAAATTAAATCTATCTATTAATGAATTATGAATTATTCATGTAGGTTTCAGACTTCGTTAGTCTAAATTAAAAATTTCAAATTAAATTTCAAATTATCTTACCAAAGAGAACAATTACGTAACTGAGTGAATTGTTCTACACTATCATAATCAAAATCCGCAAATTAGAACAAAATTCTGTTTGTTAGCAGGCAAAAGTTCTCTGATAAGTGAATGTGATATTTTTTAAAAATTAGCCGCCTTACCGCCTTATACTGGCAAATTTATCTAACTTTCGTACCGAAAATCATAGACCATTTAAGAAAATTAAGGTTGTTTTCTGCAAAAGGAAAGCCGAACAAGGAAATTGGCAAAATTTATTAAAAAAAATATATTGCACTGTTCCGCATAATAGGCACACATAGCCTACACCCCAAATAATAATGAAGAACTACTAATAAACTACTTTGGACCAAGCAGGGACGTATTAATCAACTCAACTCTCTTTCCTTTGAAACATCCATAAAGCCAGCTGGGCATCTCCAGATAGCATAATGATAAGACAGATTCAGTGATAAGAAATGTGCCACAAACATTCCAGATGTAAGGACCCAAAAAATAGAATACTGCGGCAACGATCATTTCTTAGTAGGAGTACCATATCGACGCCGGATTAACAAACAGACGCAAGGAAAGTACATAATGCTTTATTAATGCCAATACCGAAAGGTTTACACACGTCACATAATATATAATACAAGCTAAAACTTAAAACGAAAATATTCTTCGCAAGTATAGAATGCATTTTTTATAAAAATATTTTTTAAAGTAACTTTAAATTCTTTGCTAGACATGAGTTTATATATTTTCAGGCAAATTATTATAGAAACGTATGCCATAATAATTAACACCGTTTCTTGATTTTGTAAGCCGCAACGCTCTAGCTCTAAGACATAAATCGCCTTTACTTCTAGTATTATGACTATGCCTAGATTTATGATTTTCATAATCTGTTATATTACTTTTGACGTAGGTAAGGTAGGTAAACTAAACATCAATACAATTAAAACACCAAACATTTGTGAATAGCTAGTCGAAGAGATCTTGGCTAGATTGGAGAACCCTATTAAGAATGAGTACATGGGAGTAATGTGGACCAAATTAAAAACTACACTCAATGAAACAGCGTAAGGAAAGATGCCAGAATGATTTGATGAAGAGTACTGAGTAGCCATTAACAAGATACAAGAGAAAGGAAGGAAGCATTTAATTCAGGAAGGAGAGAAGCAGACACTCTGCAGAGTAAAGAAACGGAAATGTGAAAATGATCAAGCATGGAGACATATTTATACTTAAGCAAATAAGGCAAGGATTTAAACCACGTACAGCACTCTGTAGAGATAGGACAAGAATAACAACTAGCGATCAAAAGAAAAGAGATTTTTCGAAGATTTACTTAACAAAACGGAAGAAGAAACAGGTCTTAGGACAATTAAGAAAAAATACGTAAGGAATGGAAAAAGAGCATTATATGTGCGATTAACTAATGTGCGCTAACTTCAGAGGCATATCAATGTTAAGTTTTGCCTACAAAATCATCACTAATATTATAAATAACCGATTAAAACTATTAACAAAACAATATTTGGAGAATACCAGGCCGGCTCTAGGCCAGAAAGATCAACAACAGATCAGCTGTTTACGGTAAAACAACCACTACAAAAGGACTGGGAACCCAACGTAAATGTGTACAACATCTTTGCAGATTTCAAGCAAGAATGTGACTCGATAGATAAAGGAAAACTGTTTGCAGTGCTACGAGAACTAGTAATACCACGAGAACCGGTAAGAATAATATGAACTACAATGACAGATAGCACAGCACATGCACACAAGACAACTCACCAACCACTTAACATACAACAAGGGTTTGAAGCAGGGATAATGACTGCCTCTAACTCAGTTCAATTTAGCGCTAAAGTACATAGTTAGGAAAGTGGATATTGGGAGAGCGAACATGATGAGAACAAGTCGGTACAATTAGCGGTGTACGCAGACAACATCAACATCATGAGTAGAAACAAACAAGCCGCGGGAGAAGCGTACACAACACTAAAGGAAGCGGCAGAAACAATCGGCCTAGAAGTCAATACCACTAAAACAAAAATGTTAATACAAAGCAGGTTCAACACCGCCCCATAATATAGAACCAATTAGCAACTTCAAATATTTAGGAGTAACGCTTAACAGCAGTGGTAAAAAAGACTCCGAGATCACTGCAGGAATTATATAGCCGAACAAAGCGTATTTCGCTTCAAATCAAAACAAATTCAACGCAATACAAAATTTTGGCTATATAAAACCAAATTAGGACCTATCCTCACTAACGACAGTGAATCATTGACACAAAACAAGGAGATTAAAATCGCACATTCGAAAGAAAGATCGTTTCATGCATTTTGGGCTCAATTAAAAAGAACAATGAGTACAGAATCCGACGAAATCAAGAGCTGTACACCATATTTAAAGAACACCCTGTATCTGTAATTGTGAAGCTAAAGAAACTTTAACAAAGCATACAGCAAGAAACAGAAATCTATTGCTTCTTCGACATAAAATATTTTTCACCTGTTAGCAGTATTTTTTACCATTATTTACCACTAAGACACTCTTCAGTTCTGTTAAGTCTTGGCAGTTATACGTACCTGAAACAAAAAAAAAATGTAATCTGAAATAGTTTCAAAATGCTTTTTGTAAATGTAGTGCAAATTTCATATTTAATAATAATTGCATATTTTGTAAATTCAAGGTTACATTTAGACTAAAGTTGCGTTTTTACTTCCTCATTTTTTTCTAAATAGTAATTTTAAATATAACTCGGCGATGATTTCTACAATTTTTGATGTATGACTATGAGCACACGGTTTTAATCTTTTTAGGAAGAACTACAATATATGGCTTTTTTAAAGTCTTCGTGTGCGGAAGTATGTAATTGCTTAGATCCATTATTATTTTTCCTAATTTTTCTTTATAAATACAAGTAAGAAAAGGAGAACAGTTTTGATTAAAGCAAATTTGTCATTTTTTTAAATTAAAAATAAAATTAATATAAAATAATATGACTTCCTAAGTTTATTGAAAAATAAAATATATCAATTACATGAAAATTACGTAAGAAATTAGTATTAGAGTATTAGAAATATAATAGAAACCTGCCGGAGAGTGATTTGATAACATTAATTCTTTTAGATATTGAATTGATGAGACACCTGATGAAACACCATAACACATTGAAATAAAATAACACAGTTGAGAGGGTTTCAGGTTTATTGTTGAACCCTGCAACTTGTTTTGCCACACAATATCAATATTGATCTGCCTGATGAAGCCACTGTGTGGTGAATCATGTTGCAGTGTTCAACAATAATTGTTAAAATATAAGGGAAAATTTGACAAACAATAGGAACAAGCTAGATTCAGCCATATTCAACGTAATTAAAAAGAGAGATCCATTAAAAAGTCTGCTACATTTAACGATCGCCGGCGTATGATTATTAAGCCCTATAAAGAACTGAAAAAGTTGCATTTTTACAACATCGCTTCAATAATAAATAAATAAACCACAAAACGTTCGACCACTTACACACAGATTATGGACTATAACTTTAGCATCTGCTACTATTTAAGGATAAATCAAATCTACAATTACCTTAAGCAACATATCATTTCAAAACCAATTAGCTGATAAAAAATGTGCTCGAATTAAACGCCAATAATACCTGAGGCATTCAGCTAGATTTTAAAAATGAAATTTTAAAAGTTATCAAAGAAGAACTTTAAAGAGAGAATATGTTGGTAGAGTCCAAATAATCGATACTTGTTCTGCTACTCTCTTGATGGAACCACATTTTCAAATTAGAAGAAGTAAAACTCTTGTTATATTCCATCTGAAAATAAAGAAATGGAACATAACAAGAGTTTTACTTCTCCTAATTTGAGTCCAAATAACCTTACTATAAGAAATATCTTAATATTACATAAACTCATCACTTCTGGTATGTACTCTATTATTTCATTCTTTTATGGGATTTTCCATTATTTTATTGCTAACATCCATGAATTCTTCACTGGAATCAATTTCCATTAGTTATCAATGGCAATTTGGAATATAGAATCAAGAATTAAAAAAGATTTTTAAATACATCATCACTGATATAATGGAGGATGAGGAATATCCACAGGTAAAACTCTTGTTCATACCGATAAGAATTCACAAATAATAATAACAAAACAGAGGCGAGAATATTTTAAACCCCTCCAGTAGTCAAATGACTTCGATAGTCGTGCTAGTTAAAAAAATATAGATCAACTCCCTTTTCACTTTAGACATATTAGTTGGTTCTAATATCTTCCCGAAACGTGACCTTAAAATCGGATCGAAGACAGCATTTATCATATGAACAGGATTATAGGCATTTAATCATTCTATCAAACCATTTAGTTTATTTAATGTACCTGCGATATTCGACTGTATTATTGAGACAAAGTCAAAGTATGCGAGACAGGTAATATATCTAGTATACTTTGACGATATATTCCTGATATGAAGAATTTGGAACAGATGGATTTATGATGAAAATATTGTCATATTTTAAAGAAGTAATTACCTAGGATGCATTTTCTCTAGTGGAGATATTGCAGCTGAAAATGATCGGTTCCAAGGGATCTATGAATTAGTGTCATTTACAGAAAATATAGGTTTGAAAAGAACAAAGATTTTCACAAGGAATTCCAAATTTTAAAAAATGCACTTAATTTTTAATAGTGTATAGAGAAATTTTTATAGAAAATATTTGATGGTAGAGGTGTTTTACTTCGTTTTACTTCGTGGTATATCTTGAATGAGTTGTAATTGAGACACAATAACTTTGTTTTACTGCTATATTTTTAAAAATTACTGTGCTGTAATTTTTAAAAATATAGCAGTTAAACAAAGTTATTGTGTCTTAACTACAACTCATATATTTTAACTCTGAACGGTGCCCATACATATTTATAATTCCGTTCTAACCATAAGTATGTGTTCGATCGAATCATGGTAATTAATGCGCGCAGATAACGAATTTAATTACAATACTAGGTGACAATTAGGAATGATAATTTAAATGATCTAATGATATCCAAACAGTGGCGTATACGGTTGTGTACGGGAATCCGGCGGTATCCATATTATCGGAATTCCCGTGTAAGCGCGCCCCCCAGCAAACCGCCTCCCATTCCCATTTCCTAATTAATTCGGTCTGTGTGCCGTACGTAAAATCGGCTTGTGCGTTGACGGGAGGATGGGTGGTGTATACGTGCCCCTCTTCTCTAAACCACCCCAACGGCCTAATCTATGGTTTCATTATGCGTTTTGACTATTCAAGTTAATGTTTGTAACACGTGAGGGGAATCCCCTACCGTTTTACACACGCACAAAGACCGCTAATTTCGATGCAAGTATAATAAAATGAGTGATGAATTAGATTTGATTTGTAACTGAAATTATTATTATGTCATTGTTAATAAACAATTCGTTTATTATTGTCTCAATTATTTCTATATTAATGCTATAATAAATTTGCAAGTTGTTTAAGTTTATTTAGTTAAAGTGCTGTAGTAATTACCATATTTTTCGGATTATAAGACGCGTTTTTTTTGCATAGAAAAATGGACTGAAACTTTGAGTGCATCTTGTGGTTCCTAAATCGTCTCTAAATTTGTGTCAAAAATAGTTGAGACGAAAGTAATATAACCGGCGACATTAACGAGACCAGTGATAGTATGGAGAGTGAATATAAACTGAATAATGCTAGTATAATGTTAACAATAAATAAAAAATATGTTTCGAAAGTAACATTAAAATATATTTTTCTAAAAGTAGTCTTATCAATTTAAGATGCGTCTTATCGTCAGGTGGCTAAAAATAAAATTCTTTATGTTGTCAAGTTAAAGCATCTGCTTTTTAATTTACATCAATATTTTTTACTCAGAACGTTGTGATATCCATTCGCTATTTGTGTTATTTATAGTGACATGGAAAATTGATGTCGGTCAAGATTTTATTTTATAATGTTCGATGTGGATTATCTCAACCACAATACATGGAGGAACCTAATTTAATTTTTGGCGATGAAGCACAATCTTAAACCATTATATCTATATCGTTGTTTGCTTAGTGGTGAATTTCATTAAGTTCTAAAACCGGATGTTATACCAGAACACATTGATATTCTTCGTGAGCTAAATTTAGATCATCATATGACTTATCGTGAGATTGAATCATCCTTGGACATTAGTGAAATCAACGTACATTCAATATGGTGCTTTAAATCACGTCTATGATATTGTAACAAGTAACGAATCGTAGGTATATGCGCTTGAGCACGAAAGTAAACAATAATCGTCTGTATGGATCATTTAGTATAAACCAAATCTAAAGAAAGTTGCTTGTGTAAAAAGAACTGCAAAGAAAATTGTCATCTGTTTTTTTTTTATAGAAAAATCGGACATGTAGCAACTGTATCGAAAAATAAGAGAAACCAATCGCCGAAGAGGCATTACTCTTTTCTAGGATAATTCGAGCTGTAATATGTACATTCATTATGGAAAAGGAATGCTTGAATTCTGTGTCTTCAACAACTTGATAATAACAAACACATTTTTTGATCATAAAGATATACACAAATACACACGAGAGGTAAGCAGCAGGAAGGAGAAAAAAATCATTGACTATATACTCATTGAAAGAAGCAACTTTAAATCAATTATAGACACCAAAGTAAGAAGAGGGCCAGAAATAGGTAGTGACCACTACGTACTAATAGCGACATTTAAAATTAATAAAACAATAGAGAAAATAAAGAGCAGAAAAATAAAAAAACACAAAATGTTCGAAATGGTAAAGGTCTACAAACTAAATAATAAGGAAATAGCAGACAACTACAAACAAACAGTAGAAGATAAAATGAGAAATAAGAACATAATAGAAAATAAAGATGTATAACAATTATGGCAAACATTTAAAAGTATTATAATAAAAGCAGCAAAAGAAGTATGTGGTATAAATTGAAGAAATTCAAGTAAACAGTACACAGCAAGGTGGATAGACCAGATAAGAGAGCAAACAAAATGGAAAAAGAAGGCATGGAAAAAATACATAAATGAGAGAACTGATGTTAATTACAATGAATATAAAAGAGAAAGAAAACATGTAAAAGCCCTAGTAGCATCGTCAAAAAAAGATAAATGGAAAGATTTCGGCGAAAAAATGGAACATGATAGGAAGGGGAATCAAAAACTTTCTTACAAGGTACTGAAATCTCTCAGGACTGAAAGCAACGGAAACGAGATACATAGGTATATAAAAGATAAAAACGGAAACATCCTCGGAGAAGATAAAAAGATAACAGAAAGATGGAAAGAGTATTTTCAGGAACTACTAGAAGCAGAATCAGAAACACGTGAGAGAAATGAACCCGAAACAATACTAAATATAGAACACCTAGAAGACTTCACAATTTTAGAAGAATTAATGGAAGTAATTAAGAAACTGAAAAATGGAAAATCACCCGGATACGACAAAATAACTTCAAACATGTTAAACAATTTATGTCAAAACGGAATGGAGTTGCTACTTAACATATACAACAAGATATGGAGGGAAGAAAAGATACCTGAAGATTGGAAAACAGCACTCATAGTCTCAATACATAAAAGAGGAGACAGAAAAAACTGCAATAACTATCGAGGAATCACGCTAGTGAGTATTTCGAACAGCTTTTGGACAAACGAATAAGATCAGTGACAGAAAAATCGCTAGACGAATCACAAAGTGGATTCAGAAGAGGCAGAAGTATACAAAACCACATATTCTCCATTAAACAAATAACACAGAAAATATCCAGGAAAAAAACGAACACATATATCGCTTTTATTGATCTTGAAAAGGTGTTTGTTAAAATACCTAGGGAAAGGCTATGGGAAATCCTCAAATCAAGAGGGATCACGGACAAATTGTTGAATATACTACGATACATCTATAGAGACAACAAAAACATGGTCATTTACAAGAATCAAATATCAGAAAGTTTCACAACAAAAGGGGGATTACGATAAGGAGGTGGCCTAAGCCCTGCATTGTTTATAATTTATATGGACCAGATCATAAAAGAATGTAATAAGAAAACGAGGAAAACATTAATTGGACACAGAAATATGCAAAGAGTGGAAATATTTAAAGCAGCGTTTTCCGAAGACATTGTACTCTTTGCTAAAAACGAGAAGGAATTACAACACCTGGAAATATGGAACACCATGTTACAAGAATTCTGAATGAAAATTAACACCAAAAAGATGAAAGTAATGATTATTGGAGAAGACAGCAGAGAAATAAACATAGAAGTACAAGGAGAAACGATTGAACAAGTACAAACAATGAAATATCTAGGAATGATTATTGATGAGAAGGGAACACAAGAACTCGAAATTAACAAGCGAATAGAGAAAACGATGAAACTATATTTCGCAATGAAGGACAAATTTATCAACAGACAAGAGATAACAAGAACCACAAAGATGAAAGTATTTAAAACAATATAGGCACCAATACTGCTGTTTGGATGCGAATCGTGGAATCTCAATAATAGACAAAGAAGCAAACTGCAAGCGGTATAGATGAAGTATTTAAGAAGAGTGATGGGAATAACTAAGAAAGACAGAATAAAAAAGACAACAATAAGAGAAGAGCTAGACTGCCAAACGATATTTCAGACAATAGAAGAAAAGCAACTTGGTTGGTGGGGACACCTACAAAGAATGGAAGAGACAAGACCAGTAAGAAGAATATGGGAAGCCAAGATACAGAAGAATAAGAAAGTCGGAAAGCCGAAAAAATATGGGATAGCACTGTTGCAGAAATATTAGAAATAAAAGGACTAACATGGAAGGACGCTACAAAATTAGCCAAAGACAGAACAACATGGAAGAAGTTTATCAAAAGTTAAATCTAATTACATCCGACACTACAATAGGTGGTATAAGGAAATAAGATTATAAAATATGTACATCCGCTGAAACAAGACTTTTAGAGAACAAAAAAATCGAATTGATGGACCATCTGCAGTGCAGGCCTGATTTGGCACACAGTTCTCTTTTTATTTCCGAAAATCAAAAATAAATTTCGATGTTACAAGCAATAGATTCATGCGGCCCATGAACCTATTCGCGAAAGGCTCAGGCCTGCCAATTGTTTGATGAACCAGAATTGATCAAGTGGATCAACAAATTGTTCACCATCGACCAGGAATGGGTACCACATAGTTTATACATCAAGCTACATTGATACACCTAAGAAAGCGGTTGATGCGTTAAAAATCATATTTTGGAGGTACCTAATTGAAATGGAAATTTGGTCTGTTTTGTAGTAAGTATTTATTTACGGTTTACTGAAAAAAAACTATTACTGCAAATTGAATTGAAGAAATTAGGGCAGAGTTTATTGTATGTTTATGTTCTTTCACTTGATTTTGCCAATTCTCAACAAATTATCATCAAAACGCAAAGAGATTCTTTAGTGGTTTCGTAAATGCTACCTCAGATATTTAGTGCTCAAAATAAAGCATATAAATTTTATTTTGACTTAGTTGTATGTTTTTTTAAATAAATAATGATTTCATTGTATTTCAATTAAACTCTAGAGGTAGGATGTAATTTAGTAACAATGCTATCCTAAATGAAACCTGGAAAAACTGTGCTGGTGGTAACCAAAATGGGATGGGGATTTATTATTATTAGAAAAATTGAAGCAGCTACTATATTAACCCCTTCCGCACAATTATTTTTGAACGTAGTTACGCGTTGCCCGAGATATTTCGGCCATATACGAGAAGTGGTTTAATTGTTGGATTATATGATAAAGAAAAAACCTAAATGCTTCAAATTTGGTGGGAGGAAACACTTGATATGTTCTATACTTCACTATGGATTATAAGTATTTTTCTTCACCAAATTTGCATACCTGGTTTCATCAAAAATGAATCTCTATACTCTATTAACCAATTTTCAATTATGACTTGGAGTTCAATGAAGAACCTGATATAATTTTGTATTTCATTATATTGTATTAAGTAAGGCATAATTCATTAGTAGTATTCGAGGTAAGTGCGTTAACAAACATTGTGTAAGCAAGACATAAGTCTAAAACAGATAAACAATGTTAGTAGATATTATATTAGCACTTGTATTTTGTGGTTTTAATGAATACAAAATTCATTAGAAAAATAAATTAAAATATTTTGCACAATATTGTTAAAATACGTGTTTTTTTTGAAAATATTATTGTGTATAAAAATACTTTTTGGCCATTGATCATGTTTTCTTTTAGATTCATGAATTCTTATTTTGCCTGAAGGTGAAAATGTTAAGTAAAATTAAGAACGATGAATAATAATTTACTTTATAATCCAAAAAGGAATCGTATGACGAGAGAACAAATATCCACGAAATTTAGAGAGGGTCAAACAGTATTGACCAATGGTTAAGATTATTTCCTTGCAGTCCAGCTAGAAATGAAACAGTACGTTGAAAGCAAAAAAGATTAGAAGAAAAGGGGATAAAATTTTTCAAAATTGAGAAAATACTTAATCTTCTAATTATATGCAACTTAGGCCAGCTAAAATTAACAACAAATTTAACACAATATAACAGAAACAAAATCATTATGCATTAATTCATGCGGTTTTCTAAGAAAGGGCGCTACTAGTATTATTTCGCGTGGTGTTCATCCGTAACTATATTCATTTGAAAGCTACTGCTATTGCGCGCCTTTTTCAGTATATGTAATTTCAATGAAGCGTAAACAACATCTTTTGCTATTCATTTGAACATGTGGAACTTTGTCCAGAAAAAGTGTTTTTGCGGGGAGTTCTTCTTCATTACTTTAACATGAAGAAAAGTGCTACCGAAAGTCATCGTATTTTAGTAGAGGTTTATAGTAACCATGCTCTTGCTGAAAGAATTTGCCAGAAAGGGTTTACACGGTTTAAAAGTGGCGATTTCAACTTAGAAGAAGATGAACGACCCGGACATCCAAAAAGGTTTGAATATGAAGAAGGCACTGCTTGATGAAGATGCGTGCCAAATGCAAAAAAAAAATCTTGCAAAATCATTGGGAGTTGATCAATCAACCATTTCCAGACGTCTAAAAGCATCGGGATTCATCCAAAAGCTTGGAAATTGAGTGCCGTATGAATTAAAGCCAAGAGACATCGAACGCCGATTCTGCATGTCGGAAATGTTGCACAAAGCATCGGATTGTCACTGGTGATGAAAAGTGGATTAATTACGATAACACCAAGCGCAAGAAATCGTATGTGAAGCCCGGCCAACCATCAACATCCACGGCAAAGCCGAATATACATGGCGGCAAGGTAATGCTCTGTGTTTGGTGGGATCAGAATGGTGTGTTGTATTATGAGCTGTTAAATCGGGTCAGACGATAAAAGGGGACCTCTATCGAACATAATTAATTCGTTTGAAGAGAGCAATTGTGGAAAAACGACCAGAATATGCAACCAGACACGAATCCATAATTTTTTATCATGGCAACGCTCGGTTACATATTTTAAGACCTGTTCAAAACTATTTGGAAAACAGTGGGTGGGAAGTTCTACCTCACCCGCCTTATGGCCCAGACATAGCCCCTTCTGATTACTACTTGTTCAGATCAATGCAGAATGCCCTCAACGGAATACGCTTCACTTCAGAACAGGGGATCAGAACTTGGCTCGATTCATTCTTCACCACCAAGCTGGAGAAGTTCTTTTGGGATGGGTTCCACAAACTGCCAGAAAGATGGGCAAATATTGTAGTTTCCGATGGACAATACTTTGATCATTGAGTGTATAACTACTTTTTCCCTTAATTTTCCAAAAAAATAATACTACTATTAATAAAATATATAAGTCCTTTACGTTGTAGATAATTCACTAATAAATAGAAAAAACACGAAAATATATTCGTAAAATCTACAACAAATGAGTCTTATTAAGACTACAAGAAGTCTTAATAAGACTCATTTGTTGTAGATTTTACGAATATATTTTCGTGTTTTTTCTATTTATTAATACTACTATTATATATAAAAAACCATCTCCTATGTAGTTAAAAATAATTGTGCTATAAAATTGAGGTCGTACAATTTACTGGTCATTAATAATAGCATCTCTCAAGTAACACGAGTTTGTATTTTATTAATATGTGAAAAGGATTAAGAAAACAAGATTTTTAGACATTTCAACTGGGGTAGCAGATATCAACATTGCTATGAGTTTCTTAGTAAGAGGAGCCTAAATAAAATTAACTCATAGCTGAAAACGTCGCTGACTTATTAAACATATTTGACGATTTTGAACACATGAGTTAATACAAAAGTCAATCAACAATGACGAATAATTTTGCTTGTTGTCTAGCAAGGCACCAAAGAGTGAAATTTAAAAATTATTAAGAAATGGTTATTTTAAAAAGCCGCATACATAA
The DNA here is from genome assembly GCA_963969525.1 of Ontholestes murinus. Classification (NCBI taxonomy): domain Eukaryota; kingdom Metazoa; phylum Arthropoda; class Insecta; order Coleoptera; family Staphylinidae; genus Ontholestes; species Ontholestes murinus. The sequence continues at coordinate 47,762,212 of OZ018393.1, read as the reverse complement.
TTAGTGTTGATAATGTTAAAATATTCACGGATTTTTTGTGAGGTGCATGCAAAAGTTATATATCACTAGAATATAATTTAATTTTAACCCACAATTATGAAAAAATTGCTTTACCATGAAGCGAGGGAAATCATCAAATATTAGAATAAGGAGATATTTCCGTTGTATTTCAAAATAATAGTAAATTCTAGGAAAATCCCAAAATTTAATAACGTTTTCGACTTAACCTTGTAATTCAGTGAGGGCTGACATTAAGAAGTAAAACATAAAAAGATGATATTCTCCTATTAACCAGAAAATGTTTGGATTAAGTTAAATGGACAATACAACTTAAATGAATCTATAATATATATGATTTCCATTTATTTATTTATTTATTTATTGGCACTTTATCAGACTTACTTAAAAATAGTAATCATAATCTAAAAAAAACAGTAAACAAAAACATAGAAATAATTTCGTCAGCAAGCTGAAAGTCGGAATTCAGTTTTGAAGAATGTTCTGCCACTCTAACCTGTAGGTCATCTCCTTCACTCTGTCATCATAGATAAACTCAGCTTCAGATAGTTATATTAAAGCTACAATTGCTTATTTCTTCTATTAAAGAGGTAAATTTAGAAAATATTGCCACATTAACATTGTAAAAAGAAGATCAAAGAAGAATTGTAATAAAATCTATGGAAGGAGATAACAAATTGTATAAGATTGATTTTTGGACATTTCATCTGGAGAACTGAATTAATACACATGGATATTTTAAACAGCAGAACAGAATAATATATAAATATAAATTGAAAAATCCAAGCGTGCAGATTACAGGAAGAGGACGAAGTAGAAACCGCACGAGGAAAACTAAAATCTAATAATAATAATTTATAAAACTTTGAGATACCGAAGAACGTTCTAGAGTCAACTTCTAGCGTTGCAGAAGACCCAAAGTTATTCTACGACTCAGGCGAGATAAATAAAGTAAATATTGTCAATATCGTTTTGACATAAAAAAAAAACAGTTAGACTTCACTCGATCAATTTTTCTTGCAACAACCTATACTGCATTTTCAGAGCTTCTAGAATAGGGGCTTCACACTACGGCCCGCCAGTTTCATCAATCATCATTTTCTCACACAAGTAAGTAGTACCAAAAATAAATTATGTAAATTATCAAATTGTATCAGTGGAAAATTCTTATAAAACTCAATCAAAGATTGAGTTTTGATATTTGTTTTATTATGGTTAGTAAAGAAAGTTCGCTGCAAAGAACTCAAATCTGAGGCAGTAAAAAAAAATATCTTACTGGGATAAACCACTCATTTTGGTGATAAATAAAGGAAATGCTTGAATCGAAGTTCAGAAACAACTGTAAAAATGTTGTTGTGGTCATCATAATACTTTCTCTATATTTTTCTCGAAAACTTTGAGGCAATTATTAATAATTTGCTCAATTTTTATTTCTTTACAATTACTGTTATATAAAATTCATTTAACTCCTATAGTTTATTAGCAATAGGCAAAAAATGTCAAAATTATTAAGTTAAGAACTTTATGAAAAACATATTTTAATAAAACTTGTTCAGTTGTTCATTCTCTTCAACTTCTGTTCGAAAAGTTATGTCTTATTTTTTTAAATTTCTTAAATTTCAAAATTTGTTTGAAGGAATCTATTAAATTTTGCAATAATGTTGTGTTTATTTACGTTTTACAACTTTTAATTAAAACCCTCGCTTATGTTTTAGTGATTGGAGGGTGGGTTAGAGTGTTCACCAAAAGCTTTTCAGTTCCAGTTTTTAATGATAAAACCTTAAGTTTAAAGTAAAGAGGATATTGAGGATTCGCCGATGAGGATCAGAAGCATAGGTCGATAGACTGAAGAGAGGGGCGATCAGAAGTTTCTCACAATTGATGACAGAAACAGAGCTGAAAGTAGAGACCGAAAAAATGACGGCAGTTTAGGTTAAACAGCAAGGTCAAGATCTTGGGCATGACAGTGCGCAGGACGACGAAGTACCTGGGGGTTATAATTGATACGAATTCCATATGGAAGGCAAGAGAAGACTGCTGCTGAGAACTGTGCGAGCCAAGCTGCTATGCGTTCCACCAATCTGAAACAGAAACAGGCTACGTGGAGCCTTTAAAGCAGCCGCTATCAGAGTGGCCAGAGGAGACAAACCGTTAAATTACTGGTCTCGTCAGTCCTTCCAGATTTTTAGATCGCGGTGAGAGAAGAGGTGTTCGTGGTGAAGAGGAGTGAAATGCCGCGAAACGCAACGGTGCACCAGTGACAGAAGCTTTGGAACGCCAAGCAGGAGAAAGGCGTAGGACGAAGAAGCTGATCTCAGCATTGGAATCTTACCACCTAACTCAAATTTTGTCAGGACACGGGTGCTTCGGCAAAATTGGAAAAGCTCTTGGTTCAACGACGTGGAGGACAACGCGTGACACTCATAAATGCTCCGGAAGAAGCACTAGAAAGAAGATGCATCAAACGGGATAAACACCCCACACCGTGGTTCTTCCAAGAGGTCAAGAAGCTGGCCAAAGAAAAACGAGAGTCATATTTACAATACAGGGTAAAATCAATCACGTCTGATGAATATAAGCTTGTAAAACGGCTTACTGGGAAAAGTTCTCAAAAGATATGGAACGCGACCTCAATGAAGGGCAAAAGAGGGTATGGAGCATGCTCAGAAACCGGAAGAAACCAGTAAACAAAGATCTACAAACAGCGAAGAACACGATCGATTATAGGGAGAAATACTTCTGAGAACTATACAGCAAAGACGACAACAACGTCATTGAAACGCAACATGAGGCTAGCAGTATATATCAAACGTGGAGCACATCCAGGAAAAAAATAGGACAACTTGCCATCAAACATAAAAATAGGAAGTCGCCGGGAATGAACGAAATATCCAATGAAATTAAGTAAAGGGTGAAATACTACTAGACCAGATTCACGTGCAATGCAAATAAAATACTGCACAAGAAGGAGATAACGATATCGTTATTTGAAAAGAGGGCGAAATTCGACCTATAAAATTACGGGGAATTGATCTCCTAAGCATAATATCGAAGCTTGCCACAAAAAAGTACCCAACTCCGAAATATGTGAAGAACAACAGGGGTTCAGAAAAAATGCAGATATCTACGATTAAGACACAGTTCCTGACAATATCTATCGTTCTATATACAATAAAAGCATCGAACTGGTCGAACAATTAAAATACCTATGGGCTAACATAATAAGCAAAAGGAACCTAAAAGAAGATGTTATATCCCGAACAAAGAAAGCAGATCTAATATCGGCGTATTTGACAGATATAATATAGCAAAACAAGCACATATCTGTAGGGAGCAAAGCAAGAATCTACAAAACCTGGTCAAGCCCATCGTGTATATCATGAACCAGGACAGAAAACGCCACAATGAAACGACGCATGGAAACAACGGCGATGAGAAACCTAAAATACGTGGTAGGGTAGATATTCAAGACGTATTAACAAGGGCTCGAAATAGAAGGCGGGAGTGGAGATACAGAATGACAGAGAAAGAATGGGTCAGAATTAATAAAACCAGACTGCCAAAACTTGCCAGAACGGGATTACCGAGATCAAGAAAACTCCTGGGAAAATCACCAAGGTGGTATGAAAATTGGAACTCAGCGTTCCAACTGCAGCTATAAATGTTCGAGAAAGAACAGGATCTAATCCTAGTCAAAGAGGAAGCCGGAAGTCATAGTTGAGCAAATGGATATCATACATACACCCTATATTCTTAATAAAAAATTGAAAATCAACCACTCATTATTAATTAATATTTATATTAATTAAATACTATTTATTTATTTTTCTTTGGTCCCCTTTCTTAAATAATACAAAATAAACATTTTAATAAAAATAAAAACACACAATAAATTTTGAGCAAAAGGAGCACAGGCGGAGTTCACAACTTAATATGGTCTTCCACTCAAACCCTTTCTTTATTATGATGTTGAGAGAGCTAGTATCCTCTTCGACATCTGGAATCTTCAATAGTTACTTTTGTTTAGTGCTTTTATCTTCCTTATTAATCTATCCATTTTCATTAGCCTGTTTTTATGTAGCCAGTTGCTTTTTTGTAAAATATCATGTCTGTGACTCAATTTCTTAGAGGAATATCGATTTTTTCACTTAGTTCATATTACCTTTTACTGTACAAACGATCTAGTTAGTACTTACATTATCTAGTTCTCCTAACAGATTGAAATACACGATGATTGATACTAATAGTTTACTTGAAATAAATTTCTCAGGCTACCAACAAGACCATCTTCGTAACGACCGGAGGTTAACACACGCGACAGTACCCCACCAGTAATTATACGCTCGCGAATTCAATCAGCCGTAGAGGAATGCAGTGAGAACTCCTTCCTTCCTCCTTGCACCCTTCCAATTGGAAGATTAATTAAAGGAGCGGTGATTAATGATCGGCGCGTAATTTTTGATACGACTCCTCCCGAAAATTAATTGATAAAACACGATGATACTGCGTCGATATTTTTTTTTTGCACCGAGCGAACAATTACAGCTTTATGACAGCCACTGCTTGTCAATTATACGAATTTCGATCGCTTAATGGAATTTTCCGTGTGTAATTGTTTACCGTTTAATTTGTAATTTACCGGCATGCATTATTCAACGTGCCTGGAATATTTATTGCAGTTATTAATTGATTTGTTTAGATTGTATTTACAGATTACTTTTACATAAAAACAGTTTTAATCGAATTAATAATTATGTAATTAATAATATGCAACAGTTCACAATAATAAAACTTATGTATTAATTATTTAAATTTGTATAAATGCCAGTCATGAAAATTAATTAATTATTTTCAAGTTATGAAAACGACGGATGAAAATACAAATATTTCATAAAAAAATAAATAAAAACATGCATAAGTGCAAATATGCTTAGTTTCAGTAAAATCCAAAACCAATAGGTAAATATAGTGACATTTACTGTTCATATATATATATATACAACATCTTTATTAACAGACAAACGTACAATAACAATAAATATAATACATGTATGGTAGATGATGTTAGTGGATTAGTCCGTTAGTCCGTTAAATGGCTATCGACCAGCGGTCTTTCAGCCTGGATTTGTCAGTCTTTATATGTCTCGTCAGTCTATCTCTGATGGTGGTGATGATGATGGATGATGTGATTCGATGAATTCGTATGTTGTGAATGAAGGGGTTTTATATTTAGGGATTAGGTCAGGATTTCAGCGCAAGCAGTAAAGGGAAAGGATGTGTTGGTTGAAGGGGTTTTTGGAAAATTTTTCGCTAAGGTATAGAAGGCGTTCATTGATGGGAATAACAGAGGTAGTGTCATATAGGAGTTGGTTAGAAGGATTATGTAAAGGATTGCTAGGATGGCGGATTTTGGTTAAAGCTCTTAGGGAGGATCGCTCGCTAACTTGGATATTATGGATAGTGGGATTGCAGGAGTTTAGGAAAAGAACATTACCATAGTCAAGTAAAGGGCGGAAAATCATTTTATAAATTTTAACGGCTGTTTTTATTGGTATGTTAGATTCCTAAATAATTTGGCCCTTGTAATGATTTTAGCCTTATTTGAAGCTGTATGCCTTTTAAAGTTTACTTTTTGCCTAGGTATTTTATGGACGTAGAGGGGGAAACAATTGTGTGGGAGATATTGATATTATGTGTAGGATTGTTGTTGCGGTGATAGGGAATTAGAAGCTGGGATTTATGGGGATTGATTTTAATTCGCCATTTTGCAAACCAGTGCTCCAGGGTGTCAATAAGCTGCTGAAGGGATTGCAGAGCTTTAGGTACGGAGGGTGCATGGGAAATGAGGGCTGTATCATCTGCAAATTGGAGGAGATATTTTGAGGGATTAAAGTGAAGGGGGTCAGGGTTGTAGATGTCGAAGCAGAAGATGTTGTAAAGTAGTAAGGATAGAGGAAATCCTTGAGGTAGACCTTGAACAGGTGTAAAAGGAGGTAAGGATGGTAAGAGGGAGGGTAGTGGAACATTTTGGAAGGAAGCCAAATTGGTAATTCGGGATGCGGTTTTGGACGTGGGATAGTATTTTGTTTTTAAGGAGTGATTCATAGAGTTTACCTAGGACGGGAAGTAACGTAATGGGACGGTAGCTGGTTATTAGGGATGGAGGATGGTCACGTTTTGGGATACAGATGATAATAACAAGTTTCCATTCGGAAGGAAAATATTGGTGTTGGTAGATGAAATTAAGGATATTAAGGATATGGACATGTATATGGTGGGGTAAGGATTTTACTATATGTCTATGTACTAGGTCGTGTCCAGTCGCTGTATTTTACAGGTAATGTAATGACAACTGTCTTGTTACAGAGTTAAAATTAAGAACTAAAATTATTGTAAATATCGAGATTACTATTTATAACCAATCAATTAGTTAAATAACCAATTAGCCAATTAGTTAACAGGATTCTTTAATAGATCAAGTAATGAATGAATCAACTAATAATTAGAAAAAAAACACGAAACCATTTTGTAAATCTGCAACAATGAGTCTTACTATTTACATTTTATTAATGGATATATTGTTTAAACAAGAATTTATTTTTTTAATTTATCAAACAATTGATAATGAATCAATTACTTTAAATGCATTAAGTAATTTTAAATAAATTATTTTTATTTTTAATACTGCACCTGTAAATCAATATTAAATTTACAATTTTAAATTTGTTTCACCAAGAGTACACTGAACAAAGTATTTACCGTACTTTAAATGCCCCTACTGTATACTTTAAATAAATGTGATTCTTATATTAAAAAAAAGAACGTTAAAAATCTAAAAGCCATATTTTAATATATTAGGATTACTCTATTATGTATGATGAGTGTAAGAATTTAATGTTTGTAGCACAATAAAATTCTATTCTATTCTAAAAAGTTGAGTGTTTCATTGAGTTGTTTTTCTATGGTGAATTGAATTTTTCTATTAATTGAATTTGCATCATTATTGCATCATTAGCATATCTCCACCTGTATTATATGTTTCTTGTTGACGTGTTGTTCCTAAATACTTGGTCTTCGAAATCACTAATGAATATTTCCGCGAAGAGTGGTGAAATAGGCAATCCTATGCACAGTCCTTCATGTTGGATGTAAAAGATGTAGTTAAAACGGAAGTAAGTTAAGACAAAACAAGCATTTATTAAACTGGTGATTTCTGGCGTGTTGTAAGTCGATTATTGTTCTTCTCACTTTTTTTGCAAAATTTCCTTGAGTTCTGGAAACTGGAACTGGAATTGACGTGAAGAGACTCTTGACATCAAATGAGATCAGAATTGCGTTGTTGTTGACAGCTAGGTTCTTGGTTTTCCCCACGAAATCGATGGAGTTTTTTATTCCGTATTTGGATGTGCAGGGAATTATTTCTGGAAGTATTTTGTTGACCAGGGAATACACTTTATATGAGGGAGCATTGTTGTAGGAAACGATTGGTCTTATTGGGATGTTTAGTTTGTGCAATTTGGGCAGGCCGTATAGTGTAGGTACCCTCAGATTCATGATTCTATATTTGTATATTTCATTATCTGGGATTATGGAATTTGCTGTTTTAATTGCTTTAACAATCTGCTTCTGGAATCTCGCAGTAGGGTCTTGTTTCAATAATCCAGAATCGTAATAGTATTACCCTTGTAATACCCTTGTAATTTAGTTATTATTCTTGCATTTCAGTTTTATTCCTCTTATGACGTTTGCTTCTCTATAGGTATTACTGGAATGCTTAGCAGATTTTTCAGCTCCTTTCTTAATAATGTTTGTGATTGGGATTTTATCCAGATCGGATTTTATATTTATCCGGTTGAGTGTTAGTTCGATTTCAAGTTTTCAAGTTTTTTTTTGGATACTGCGGGGCTGAATAATATTTGAGTCTCTTATTCAGGAGTTCCATTTCACTGTTGTTGAAGTTGGTCTTAGATAAGCCGTGGATAGAAAGTATGTGTCGAATATGATGTTTTTTCCGCTCTTGCTACTTGGTATACGTCTGATGTTTGCCTTTGTTTTAGGTTATTTAATTTTTGAGCTGGTTAATGTAATGCTCGTTTGTTTTGTTGTTAAAGATCTCGTTGGCTTTAAAAAGATAGATATCCAATGATAAATTGTGCAGATGTTTGGTTAATTCTATATGCATAATCTTTTGGTGTTCTCCCAAGTGGAATCTTCTTGTATACCATTTCCAGTTTTCTAGCTCGAGCCACGTGGTTGTTATGCTTTTATTTTGGTTCTTGTTGCTTCTATGGACTTATTTCTTAATCTGATATTCATATAGGATGGAGTAAGTTTGTACTGTATATTAAACCAGTTGTGATTGGAACACTTCTCATTCTTTAACATGGTCTTTTTGTACATTGCAGCATATTTTTTGGGATATTTGTTTCGAAGAAGGCGAAAACGAAAAGTTTATAGCCACGATTCTTTGGGATTCTAAGGAAGTATTTCTCATGATTTCTTTGCAAAAAGGAGGATGATCACGGTGATAATAATATATTGAATAAACTTGTTACAAAATTGAAGGAGACACAACCCTACTTGGCTAAAAAGAAAGTACTGCTTTTTAACAATAAGGCATAAACACATTTATCCGCTTAGACAAGGAGGTTATGGTTGAGACAGGAGCGTTTGACAAATTGTGTTTCTTGAAGGTGCTAAAGTAATAGCAGAAACGTGGTTAAAAATGTATTGTATTATAAGGAAACTCAAAAATAGATATTTTTCTTCTTAAAAACCTCTGAGTTAGTTTAAAAATTGTAATTTTTGTGATAGGATAGAAGAAGAAGAAGCATAGTGCATAAAATTCAAATGAAAAAAAAAACAGTCCAAGTATCACAGAAATAGAAAACAGAAATTTATTCAGAGTCAACTTGTATAGATAGAAATCTGCTCTAGAGTTACGTGAAGATTTAATTAATAAATCTGGAATTAAAAACTGACACTTTCTTCGCACAAAATGTTTACTTGAGCTAAATGTACATTTCGAGTGACCATTATCAATAGCAAGCAAAAACGTGAAGATTGAAGGAAGTAAAACAGAAGCACAGGTGAGTGAATGAATATTTCAAATTTGAAAGAATAATGTACTCCGTTATGGCAACCTTCACAATATTTTAGTTTCCCCTAAAATCTCATAGTACACGATTTCGCTGAATTGACATAAACTGTGATCAAGAGGTGTGTCTGAAATTGTAAATATGTTGTTATTTCTGAAAATATTTATTTATTTGAATTATTGAATCGTCCAGAAAATCAATTAATCTATACAACTTGCACGATGAAAAGTTTCTACAGTTCAGTTAATGTATTGTTTAAATTCTGGTAAAATAATTTAAAATAATTTTGACCACTACACCAATCATTTTATTTTTAAAAACCAAAGATTTAATTAATATAATTATTCAAATTTTTGATGAAGATCCCTCTATACATGATAAACTTGTATAAAAAACATTGAGCTTGTTTGTCTGCTGTTTTTTAGTTTTTTGTTCGTTGTGTCTCTACATCTAAGAGTTGCATTTAAACTGTTTCATTTTCCATCCCCTTCTTGATAGGTCAATAAGCAGTAATTCGCATTTAGAATTTCTCTCAAATTGCAAAAAATATAATTTCAATAATCCACTTTTTTAATTCTGTAAAGAAAAGACTCAAATTCTCCATAGCCCGAGAGAAATTAACACGAGTAATAAGTTATTTATCCCTCCTTCTTTATTAATTTATATGTACAAGTATCAATAATTTCTTTACAGTGTTATTTTAGCTTATTTCTTTCCACCTCTTATATCAATAAACATGTTTGCCCTTATATTAACTAGTAAGTCATGGTGGACTTAATGTTAAAACATATGCAGCTGCTATAGAAAGTGTTTGCTAGCCTCTAATTTTCTTTAATGCTGCTGCTCTAATCCCATTCCGCAATCTCCTTTGGTTTCTACTAGAACTTAGGCATCTCACAATAGCTTTAATACATTTTGCTGCCTCTATACAAAAGAACTAAAATTTGGATTCACTTCAGTTATATCACCTAAATATTTCGTATTCAATTAAATTTAAATTTCTTGTCCAAAATATTAATTGTTTTTTTTTTCATTAATCTTCCCACCCTTGGTCTTGATAGCTGCAGCATTTGTTTTATTAATTGTTACCTCCAAACACAAATTGTCTCATTTTTCAATTTTATTATTTTAACTTTAATTTTAATTTCACTTCTTTCTTGTTATAATTAACAAATCATCAGTAAATACAACTAGTTTAACACCCTCGGGTAAATACATATTAAAAATTTCATCATAGCTTTTGTTTCAAAGCAATGGTCCCAATATTAATTTTTATGGTGCGGCACTTGACAATTAAAATTATTCTAGTTTTCCATCCAAAACTAAAACTCTCTATTTAAATAGCTTTTATACTTTCTTGGTAAGTAAATTGAAATTGTAACCTACATTAGCGTAATTTTTAATATAAATTTTCACTGCAAATTTTAAAACTTAATTTTGTATTTGTGCGGTCTTGGAGCTATTAATTTTTAAGGTTAGAAGCCGCAGTGAAACTTCCTTTACTGTGAATAGCTATAATACATGTTGACAGAAGTGTCCCAAAGTAACTCTTATTAATAGAAGCTATAGATTTACTTACATCTAGAGTCATGAAAAAAAAGAGAACTCATGTTGGAATTTTACGATAATAAAAAAAAAAGAAATTATAAAATAGGCAATTATAGAAGATATAGATAGATACTTACTCAAAAAGAAAACCTTTGACAGTAGATAATCATTAGAAAAAGTAAAATGGTAACTTTGACGTTAAGATTTCGCGAAAAAGAAGTGCAACTTTGACATTAGAAGAAAATGTTAATTTTGATATTAAATTATTGATATTAGGCAACTATAAATAAAGATTTTCTTATTTTTGGCCTTTACAATAACGAAGAAAGGAAAATGTCAATTTTAGCTACGAGGCAATCAATCTTTTTATTGGAGTATCATTAAAATGGGAAATTTTAATTTTGAAATTACAACTATTATAATCGTGAAGGAAATGAAATTTTAACATTAAACAAGTATAGAAAATTAATTTTGACATTAGGTAAATATGAAGGAAATATTTATTTATATATTAATAGAATTGACACAAAAAAAATAAGTTCATTATGTCAAGTTTGATAGTATATAATCACACAAAAAATGAAGCTTTAAAGTATAATTAGATAGAAGACCATTAAAATTGGCAAAGCTAATCCCCCTAAAATCAACAACTCGCTCAACAATTGTCTCCACTTCACCTTATCATTTCCCTCTTTTAAAATCAATCTGTTCCTAGTTTATATACATCCCCATTCCCCGATTGATGACTCCATATTTATTAAAGCTTCCCTGTTCGACAACGCCATCATTTTAGGTGATTTTAACCTAAACAAAGCCAAATCCCGTCACATGTCTTCATTCCTTTCCAATTCAAACTTCATACGTATCCCCACTCCGCCTACCTTCATCATGAATGACTCTCAATCTACCACTCCTGATGTACTTCTTTGCACTCAAAATATCCGTAACCTTATCCACTCCATCAACTTAGTTCCCGACTTATGTTCTGACCACCTTGCCATTCGCTTCCAAATAAAAATCCCCCTAGATCCCCCTCAACAAATCCCTAACTTGTTTTACAATTTAAAAAAATGTAATATAGATAAAATTAATTTAGAAATGTCAGAATATATCACCGCTAATCCCGTTATTAATCCAAATTCTATTACCCTCTTCAATGAAACCCTATCTTCGTCCATTATCCAAAACACACCTCAAATATCCAAACAATTTTATAAATATCCCCTCCCAAAATACATCCTCCGACTAATTAAATTTAAAAGACAATTATACCGAGACATACAACTGACGGACACAACTGAACTCAGACAAAAATTTAACCAACTTAACAAAGACATTAAAAGACTTATAACTGAATTCAAGACGGACGTTTGGATAAACACTTGCAGAAAGATCAACGATACAAAGGGAAAATCATTTTGGACGGAGATAAATAAATTAAGCAAATACAAAAAGACAGACAATCTACAAAACATCTTTGACCCCTTAACTAACGAGACCATCACAGACACAGACGTTATTGCTCAAAATTTTGCCGACACTTTTAACAAGACTTATACAATGACACATGACCCAAACTTTGACCGCACAAATTTTCAAAAAATAAATGACTGGTACGTTCAATATTTTGAAAACAATGACTGTTCAGAACCGACGGACATTTTTACACATGACGAATACTTTGAGGTTTTAAATAAAGGGAAAAATACTGCGACTGGACATGACAATATACACAGACATATCCTCAAATCCTTTCCATTCCATATACACGACCACATCCTCAATAATATTAACTTCCTCTACAAAAACCAATACTTCCCAGAAGTGTGGAAAATAGGAATAATTATTTGCATTCCCAAACGCGACCAACCTCCCAATTTACTAACCAGCTTTCGTCCTATCACACTCTTACCTGTTATTGGAAAATTATATGAATCCCTCCTTAAAACCAAAATCCTTTCTCTAATTTCTAATCATATCCCCAATTATCAATTTGGATTCCTTCCCCGTCGTTCAACTTCTCTTCCTCTAACCATCCTAGCCTCTAATATTCAAACTGCCCACCTTGAAGGCAGAGCTTCTGCAGCATTATTTCTGGATGTTCAGAAAGCATTCGATTCTGTCTGGCACCAAGGCTTATTGTATAAATGTCACCTCCTAAATATCCCTCGTCATATCATTTTTATCATTAAACAATTCCTTTCCAATAGATCCCTAAAAGTAAAAATCCACAACTCCTTCTCTTCTTCTTTTACTCCCGAACAAGGCCTCCCTCAAGGCTCTCCCCTCTCACCCCTATTATACAACATTTTTAGCTCCGACATCTATAATCCTGATCCTCTCTACTTCAATCCTTCCAAATATCTCCTACAATTTGCTGATGATACTGCCCTAATTACCCATGCTCCCACGTTACCAAAAGCCCTCCAATTCCTTCAAGAGCTAATTGACTCCCTTCAACACTGGTTTGCAAAATGGCGTATTAAAATCAATCCCCATAAATCACAGCTCCTAATTCCATATCACCGCACCAATAATTCTCCCTACAATATCTCAATTTCCCACACTATTATCCCCCCCTCAAATTCCGTTAAATACCTAGGCATAACCATAGACCCCAAAATTAATTTCAAAAAACACACAGCTATAATTAAAAACAAAATTACAACTAGGGCAAAATATTTTAGATGTTTAACTTATAGAAATGATGGCATCACTAGTAAAACAGCAGTCAAAATATACAAAATGATTTGTCGCCCATTACTGGACTATGGTTGTGCCCTCTATCCCAATCCCAGCAACCCAACCTCCCGTAATATTCAAGTTAGCGAGCGAGCATCCCTTCGTACCCTAACAAAACTCCGGCATCCTCTAAATCCTTTACATAATCCTTCCAACCAACTCCTCTATGATACAACCTTAGTTATCCCCATTCAAGAACGCCTTCGATTCCTATCAGAAAAATTCTCCAAAAATCCTTTCAACTTTCATATATTATCCCTGTACTGTCTTCCTAGAAACCCTAACACAATCCCTAAATTTAAAAACCCACATTCTACCATTTTCGATTTCATTTCATCACTTCATGCATCTACTCACTAAAGACTGACGCCATATGACTAGACAAAACAAGGCAGAAAGACCTCTGGTCGATAGCCTTTTGACAGATTAACATAATAACACCTCATTCATCATTTATTTATTATTTAAATAATGTACATATTTGTCAATAAAGATGTATATATATTAGATAGAAGAAAATATCATTAAATTAAATTAAATAATTAAGAAATACACGAAAATAAGTTTTTGTAATCGTAATTTTCATATTTTTCTAAACTATTATTTTCTACAACATAGACAACTTTAATACATTTTATATATACATATTGACATTAGACAATTATTTCATTTAACATAATTATTTTTTATTAATGAAAGGCTAGGCTAAATTACCAAACAATTGCTCAATATATTTCTTTAAACTTATATAAAATTAAATTAAATTATTTCACACAAAAGAGACTAATCTCATGGTTAGGAAACTATAACTGTTAAATAAAAGTGCAATTTTATATGTGAAGTAAATAATTTAAAAATGTAGTCCTGCCAAATGTATACCATTATATAAATAAGAAATTTAGAAATTCAAGCGATTTATTCATACATTGGGTGGGTTACATTAAAATGCTGAGCTATTTATTTAATGATACCAAAATAATAAAAATAAATATTTATCTACACTCCATATTGATTTCTTATCCGCTCTTGGTTGTTTCTTCACCTGTCGTTGGAATGAAATTTTCTAGCGATATATATAGGCTGATAATGTTTGTCATGGCAGCTGTGTTTATCTTAATGCATCGATTTCTTGAAAGTGGCAACTGTAGTATCTTACAATGTCTACCATTTATAGTGGGTGTATAATATTGGAAACCATTGCTCATTTTTAAAGGAGTTATTATGTATTTATTAGCCTATATAATTCAAATAGGGAATATACAAAACACCTACTGCAGTGTATTAAATTATTTTTAAATTCCTAATTTAAATCCATAGATTTTTAAGATGCACCTTATTTTACCAAAATATTATTAAAACAAAAACTAAAGGTATCATATGTATGTATTCTAGAGTTATGTGAAGATTCACTAGTGATTAAATAAAAACAGCGAAGAAAAGAATTTAACTGCGTTTCTATTATGTAGGTATCATAAATAAATAATTCATTTGCAATTAATTAAAGGACTTATAAATACATTTTCTTATAATACATAAATACCGTTACTTAATTAAAAATTATCTAAATATTATATCCCGAGTAAAATAATTTAACAATACTGTTGGCTTTAAGAAAGCAGAAGAACATGACTGACTTTATTAACTGTCAGTTAACAATTTTATTTGCAGCACAATAAAATTATAATTTATTACAGCGGAGAGATAATTAGCAGATTAATCCATCGCCCAAGGGTAATTAATCATCGCCAGGACTGAAGACATGATTTGCACAGATGCGGAGATGTAATCGATTTAACAAAAATAGAGTAATTATATGAACCAACTTAATAATTTGTATGGTATTATTTTTTGCGTAAACAATCATTTATCACTTGCCGAATTTGCTAAAGCGAATCGTTAATCTAACAACTAAACAGGGAGGAGGAAATGACGGAAAATAGACTTGAAGTAATTTTATACGAGGGTTCCTTACTATATTTCGGGAATGAACGGTCAAGATGCTTCTGTCTGACAACCGACAAACAAAAAGTTGGTCTTTACGCTAGGGTTAAAATTTTTGTCAGTAGAGTTACTCATAAAGTTTTGACGTCTATGCGCCAATTGTGTTGTTTAGAGTAAAATAAAAAATTGATGTCGACCAAGAAATGGAATTAAGTCAAAACGGCAAATAGTAGTCTGCAAGAAGGATCAACTGAAGAACTTCAAATGCAGCATTGAGCTGGAGTGAAAGAACATTCATTCCCCATCCCCTGGACGTCAAAATTATAAGTAATTACATATTTTTATCTATCCATTTGTAATAAGTTTATTTATTGTAAGAGAAACAAAGCATTAAATACAATACAATACAACACTTCCGTATGATTCTTATTTTTAACTTTGAACGTGGATTTTGTGGATTATCATAACAACAGGGCATAGATGAACTTAATTTGATTCGATTTGGTGATGAAGTACCATCATATATCGATGGTATACGAAATTTAGTAGTTCTCTTAGTGATTAATTTCATGAATATCGTATGCATCGATTGTTGTTCTAGTATATATTAATACTATGCGTGAATTAATATTGCAAGATCATCATGTGACTTATCGTGAGGTTGATGTATCCTTAATCATTAGTGCGGGTAGCATTTATTCAATATTGCATGAACATTTGACTGTTAAAAATTCTTCGCGTTGGATTTCATATAATATAACAAATGCTCAAAAAAAGCTTGTATTGATTTATTGAAAGAAATGCTTAAGAACTACTATTGTGGTGTTTTAAAGTACGTTTATAATATCGCATAGATATATACGTATTTGAAGCAGTTGACTATATGTGTCTTTCAAGATAAGCCAAATCTAACAAAAGCTGTTTGCAAACGAAGCACTACTAAACAAAATGTCACTTGAATTTTCGGATAGCCCAGACATGTGGTAACTGTACTATTAGTGCTATGTTTGGTGGTCAATTTTTAATGGTATACAATCATTTAGTTGACAGAATACTATGGAAAAATGTAAACGATAATTCATTTCTCTTATTTGTTTTCTATTCCTGAGATATCAAAAGCAAACGTCGAATGCATGCCAGAATCTGTCCTGTTATCTTCAATACAAGAGCAAATGCAAGAAGGATATTAGAAGAAAATGTCAATTTTGAAATTCGATAATCAGTAAAGAAAACAATGTAATCTTTGTTATTGGACAAACATAAAAGAAGATTTTCTGAATTGTCTAAAAAAAATGCCAATTTTAGCCATGAGACAATCAAGGAAGAAGAGAATGCTAAAGGCAAAGTAAACAATTGCACCTTTTTTAATACAGAATTTTAGTGATTCTGAAAATGTTAATTTTAAAATTTCAACTATTACAATCGTGAAATAACAAAATGCCAATTTTATTAATAATAAAATATATAAGTCCTTTACGTTGTAGAAAATTCACTAATAAATAGAAAAAACACGAAAATATTTTCGTAAAATCTACAACAAATGAGTCTTATTAAGACTACAAGAACAAATCACTTTTGAAACAACTACTTCTCTACCTAATACTTCGACAGACATTGAATAATACAAAAGTAATTTGCGTGTTACAAAATAGCAAGGCTATCAAAGCAACACTAGTTTGAACGTATTTCTTTCTGTAAAATGAACTAAAAATGATTGAATGTACGTTAAAATAGTTTGTGAGTGACTATACTATGGTAATTTCGAACAAGAAATGAATTTAGGTTGATGTAATTAAAAATAAATTAGCAAAAGCAATTAAATAATTCAATACTAAATTTTATAACCATCTGTAGACACGTGTTTCGATATTTCAATCTCTTCAGTACAGCTTTATTATAAAATTGATTTTAAACATAAATAAAAATGTTTACTAAAATAAATATAATGAAATATAAATAACTTACTCAGATATGTACGGAAGTTCCGTCAGTTGCCGTAGAGATAAAGAAAAATTTTAAGGGATATGAGTTTATTGTCAGTAGATTCGTCAATATAGAATTACAAGCTTTAAAAATTACTTTAATTGAATTGTTTAATAATAATGGTTATAGAAATGTATTTGTGAGTTACGTCTTGATATTTCTTTCTACTTTAATTATGCTTTTTTATAAAAAGAGTAAATATTATGATGCAGTCTAATCACTTTTTAATAAAATACATTAAAGCTTTAGGTTGTTGTAGAGATTATCTAACCATTTTTAGCTGATATTTCTTAAATAATTTTATTAAAGAGTATATAATATCATTATGAATAACTTTATCCCGAATGCAAGAGCATATACAATAAATAATAGTAGAGTAATTTACTTTGCAGCATAGTTTTGTTACTTATATTTGGTATACGTAAATATGACCATATTTTTGATAAATTACATGACCTGAACTGGTTAAATATGGCTAAACGTAGGACTTTACATTGTTGTATACTCTATAGTAAGATCGTTTAACTACGCACACCACCCTATCACTACAACATAATTGTATTCCGGTCTGATGTCCATAATATATATGTGAGGTTTAGGGCAACAATCTCATCCAAGGTTTAAAACTTCTTTCTTCAAAAAATCGTTTACTTATAACATTTACAAAATATATAACTCAATTCCCTCCAGCTTTAAAAGCCTCACAGTTTCAAAATTGAAGAAAGCCATGACTCAGATATTATTAAATCATGAGTACCATGTTTAATTTCGTACTGTATAAATCTTTGTACTTGTTTTATAATATTATATTTCTCCGTATGTAATATAACTATCACTGTATTTGTATGCACTCTTTTGAGATATGCATTTTTTGAAATACAGGTTAAGTAGAAGAGCAGCATCAGTTAATGCAACTCAGCTGAACTTCGCCTGTTTTTTAAGCGTTATTATATGTTAAATTTTTAGAAAATAAAGACAATTTAGTTTCACTCTAACCCTAGCTAGAGAGAAAGCAACATTGTAAATTGCCTGGTACTATTAGAGTACATCTAGTCCAAAAGACAAAGAAAGAGGAATCTAAATATATCGAGGAATATATGACACAATTTATACTTACTAGACGTTGAACTGTGTAAACCGTAACTAAGAAAAAGGACTCCGATTTGAAGCACAAATGGTCTACCTGATAATATAAAAGTTCTCCATTTGCGTCTTTTGGGTATACATATAAAAAATATATTTGTTGATTATTATAAATAAGTAATAATTCAAATTATCCAATTTAAATTTCGAATAGTTTTAATACTCTGTATTTATTACAAGAAATTCTTGACATAAGAAAGGCATAACATGTGTCTCAGTTAGTCAAAAATAATCTTAAGTTGTTTAATATTGAAATAAATTAATATTTTAAAACATTGCAAAAAAGGAAACTAGAAGTTCTTCAGATATTTGAAATATAACATACACTTATATCGCTAGATGTACTTTTCGAGTACTATGTACTCATTATCAATAGCTTATAATGAGTACATAGTACTATTGATAATGAGTACATTAATTGTGAAGGAAGTGTTGGTGTTTGTTTTCCAAGTGTATAAAATAAATCTACATGTAACTCAAGAACAAATTTCTAAATAAAATCAAGGTATATCATACACATAATTTATTTGTGTCTATAGTTTCAATTTTTACAAGGTTGTTATGGGTGGGATGAAATTAATACATTTTTTATATTCTTTAATTTTTAATTGAAAATATTGCTAATTTTGATACTTAAAAAAACAGAATCCGAAAAATTACAGCCATACTCGATGGGTAAAATTTATGTTTGAAGTTCAAGCTCAATATCTCGAGTAGTTTTTGAAATACATCTTTTGTAGACATACACACCCACACAGACATATACATACTCGGAAACATTTTCTTTCCGCAAATTATACAGGGAAAGTAAAAAAATAAACATAGATACTGCCCCTTGTTGCTAAATGAATTTTTCTTGGAAAAAAGGTTACGTGACATAGGATTTTATCGCATACTAGTTATATTTTTACATTCGAATATAACATAACGTTTGCTCTTTCACTCACCTATTTTTCTGGTTATTTAATGATAACATTTTTAAATGAAAATTAATTATGGGATGGAGGCAGACACTATTGTGGTAACGTCTATTACCTGGCCATTGCACTGATTTCTCTAATTGAGACAATTAGTTACTGGTTCTTCTTCTCTAGGTGCTTCTCCTAGCGGAGGTTGGCGACTATTTCAGCATACGAATTTCTATCTATTGTTGATCTCATTAGATCTTCAAACCCCATCCCTGTTGATTTCATAATGTTCCGAAGATACGACATTCTTCTCCTTCCAGACGTAGCAGTTCGTTAATATTAAGTAGGAGTTTTCGCTCTAAACCCATTCTTAATTATTAAAAAATAAATTAACAATAATAATATGAACGTTCAATGTTTGTTTCCATGTCATCAACAGTTACCGACTGGTTTTAATTTATTTGGGTGTCATCAGCGCAGCGCAATTAAAGACAAAGAAACGGAAAGTTACTATGAACTAATTAACTGGATATAACTCTAGTACTTCGTTTAAATTAAGTACCTGAAACAATATTAATGAAAATATTTTAATTAATTGACGATCGTTTAATACTCTAATTGTTTTAGTGTCTGAAGTTTGCAAGAGATTATTGGTAATGTTTACTTTTCAAACGTATTAAAATATATACATATAGAAGAGGAATACCCAGACAAAATTAATCTGCCTCAGTTAATAATAAAAATAATCCTGTAATTATTGTATCATCTTTATAAATATTAATAGGTAATGGTTGGTTAATGTATTTTAGATTCAGTAGACTGTATTATTAATATTATTCATTCTTGTATAAAATATATTCTTATAAATACGAATACAAATACGGGGAATATTACGTACGGCTGTTTGGGTTCTCGCACAAAATTATCATGACGTTTGCGGGGGCCGAAAGGTCAGGATTTATGCGCATTTTATAATATCTGAGAAGTATTTAAATGACTGCCTGCGAGAATTTACCTTCCTGACCCCGTGGCCTCTTCTTCTCCATTCTGATATGAAATTGTTCGGCTCCCAGGAATGAGGATGTTTCCTTCTTTTAATAAATTAATGAAGCTCCTTAAGAATTTCAAGGCGTCTACCGTATTTAGTTCAATTTCAGTAGTTATTTTAGAAATGAACTTAATTATAATATGGTGTAAATAGCTTAGAAATATGATATGACGTTAGTAAGTAGAGTGTTAGGGAATTATATAATTGGCGAAAAATTAAAATAATATAATTTTATCACCATGTAAGAATAAGAAACGTTAAAAAATTTCTATTTTTTACTTACATTCTAATACATGTGTATATAAATACTATATACATTTTACATTATTATGTAAAACATTAGTTCAGAAACGCTCATAGAGATTTATTACTCTCAATATTAATTACCATTATATACAATGTGTCCACGTATGTATGGAAAACTATTTTATTATTAATTTCTCAGAAAATTTTATTCTTTATAAAAGTTGGTGTTTGATCCTAAACATACAAAAAGACAAAAAAAATGACATACGGTTTTAATGAACAAAAAAAATTAATTTCTTTAAAATTAACAACCTTAACGATATTATTAATTAAATAACCATTACATTTTCCCAAATGTTGCATACTTACTTGGATACGTTGTATACTTTTGCATTTTTCTAATTTATATAGTATATTTAAAATAATTTATAGACATTATCTCTTACACTTATATTTTTTTGTTTATAGTTTGTTATACGAGGGATTTCTGGAAAGTAGTATACCACAGTGCGGAACGTTGACGAATCGAGTTGTCGCCGGATGTGTGCTAACATGTTCAGTTGAATTTCAGCTGTCTGTGTGCAAAGTTATGTCTCGCAAGTATTAGCATAAACGGCACATGCGTAAGTTATCGTCAAAAATTAAATTTACAGATCTTGAAGACCTTTTAAAGATATTTACGATTATATCATTGAAATTTTTGCAACCTTTGGAGGGAGGGAGGCAGCTGTTTATTAGAGCCCAAAACCAATTGAGTTTGAAATTAAAATGAATGAAAATGATTGGATATTTCAAAGGATATCCAAATGGAGATTAAATGAAGCAGCAAACAATGATTGACCTACGCTCACAATTTCCAGGCGACGTATTAATCCAACAATAAAAAGGGGCAAAATTATATAAACGTTTCTATGTTAGCGGTATAGATGTTAATATTAATTTAGATGAATTAAACATTTATCTTGAACCATTATACATCAAAGAGGCAAAATTAGAATTAATGACCTCAAAACGACACAATTAATATATTTCTGTGAAACTCTCTGTTCTTGAAAACGATGTAGAAATTGTTATAAATTCTGATTAGTGGCCCATTTATTTTATCTTCAGAAAAATTTAAGTTCTTAGTTTAACTAACTTTGTAGGATCAGACGAAATACATAATATTTAATTCTAAAACGTGCATTAAAAGATATAAGTGCCCTCTTAACTCATTTAATTAATGTATCATTTGAAAGTGGACAGTTCCCATACAGTCCAAATAACTACATTGTCACTTTAAGTGATGAATGAAGGCGATGAACAGAGTGAATTAAAGTATAGACCAATTACACAAATTATGGTTATTTCTAAAATATCTGAATATTGTATGCTTATTATTCTTATTCTACACTTAGCATCGTTTTTGTGAAGGCCATTTAATTCATAGAGCTTTACAAGAATTTCAAAAGGTTATCAGTAAATTTCAAAATAATGGTAAATATTATGTTGAAATATTTCTGGACAAAAGATTATTAGATAAACTGTATAATTATGGTATGAGACGAGTAGAATTAGACCTAGTTGTCAAATTATTTTAAAGATCAAAAATATCCCATCTTTCAGACGAAGTAACAATAGACCTAGGGGTGCCCCAAGGATCTATCTTGGACCCTGTCTAATTTATTATACAGGGTGCGTTTTTTTCGATGTTCTCTATGGGGATCTTTGAAACTATCATGTCCGATTGTCACTAGGAACATAAATAAATCTAAAAATAAATGGTACACAAAGCAATTGGCACTCGAAAGGGATCAATTAAAAACCTTATTTTGTGAATATAAATATTCTACTAACAAAAAAATTTGGCAAGAATATAAAGTTAAAAAGCGAATATATTCACAAAATATCAAATTATCCAAGAAGAATTATTATTCAAATCGAATAAACTATGCATCCAATGTGTCAAAAGTAACTTGGAAAATTATTAAAAAAGAACAAGGCAATTATAGAACAAATAAAAACATTAATTTAAGAGTGAATGACGTAGTAATTAAAGATAGTTTTTTAATATCAAATATGTTTGGTGATTATTTTGCGACAGTAACAAAACAAAAACTTTTTCAACACTTTGGAAACAATATTTCAAATGAATGTACAGAAGCACAAACTTCTATATCAAATTCATATAATTTTTCGGATGCAACATATGAGGAAGTTGCAAAAGAAATAGAAAATCTAAATATAAAACAGCCCCATGGGCATGATAATCTGACCTCAAATATTTTAAAAATCCCTAAGGATGTCTAAGGATATCCTAACATTGTTATTTAATTGGGCTTTAGAACACGAAACTTATCCGGATATACTAAAATTATCAATTTTAATGCCAATTCTAAAATCAGGCGACGCGGAAAACTTAGAAAACTAGAGGCCTGTTTCTATACTTTCTATCATCTCAAAACTATTTGAGAAGCTTATATTTAGGAGAATTATGACATTTATTAACAAATTTAATATTCTTACAAAACATCAGCATGGTTTTGGATCTAAAAAATCAACAGAGACAGCAGGCTACCAATTATTGCAACATATAATCTCTGAATTAGACTCGGAAAAATACGTTGTTGGACTTTTTTCGGTCTATTAAGAGCTTTTGACACAGTGTCCCATCAATTTATTTTAGAAAAGTTAGAAAGATACGGGTTCAGGGCTAAATTTAAAATGTACAAAACAGAAAATTTAAAGTAAAAATTATAAATAGTATATCAAAAGAAAATATCTTAAATGTAGTAATACCTCAAGGGTCTGTTCTTAGCCCTTTGTTATTCATACTATTTGTGAACGATTTACCAGAATCACTAACTCTTGGTGAACTTATTATGTTTGCAGATGATACAATATATTAGTGTCATCGTCGGACTTATCAGAACTAAGACAGGGCATTGAAACTATAATAAATGGTTTTGATTTATGGTGTGATCGAAATGTTTTAATAACATATGTTACAAAAACCGTTTGTGTACATTTCAGCAAAAAGAAGCCATTGCCACCTTCCTTTAAAATAAATATCAAAGGGAAAGAACAAGTACTAAAGATTCTGTAAAGTTTCTAGAATTAGTAATTGACAGCAAGTTACATTGGCATAAACAAATAGACCATGTTTGTACAAAAATTAATACAGCCTATTATTCAGTACTACAATTAAGGTATACCTTAAGCAAAAATGCCATCATGCAAATTTATTACTGTTGTGTCTATTCACATTTATCAAGAAATATCTTAATGTGGGGTAAAGCACCACAAATTAAAAGGCTTTTCATTTTACAAAAAAAAATAATTGAGGCTTATATTTGATATACCCTACCGAGAAACCTGTAAAAACTGTTTTATTCAAGAACGTATACTAACTTTACCTTCAATTTAAATCTTTAAGACCTTATTATATGTCAAAAATAATTTAACAAAGTTTAAATTGTTAAATCATTCTTATGCTACTCGCCGAAAATCACTTTTGTGCATAAAATCTCATAAAAGTTCACTTTACAGCGATTAATTCGTTAATGTCGGAACAAAACTATTTAATAAGTTAAGTTCACAGTTCAGGAATTTGCCATTCTCTAAATTTAAAAAACAACTAAAAACTCATTTATTTAATTTTGCCTATTACTCAATAGATGAATACTTTAAAGAATGTAATTTATAATTTTAATTTATTCTAAGATTTAATTATTTAAGTTAATTACTTTTGATGTTCGAATTAGCAATGTGTTATTTACTATGATGTAGCTATGCGAATAAATGATATTCTATTCTATGTCATTTACTCTCATAATACCGAGTATTCCAGTTTTGCCTGTGCGCTCGTTAATAAATGACCTCAGCTTCTGTGGATCCTTTCTAATATCAATTTCGATCGAGGATATATAGTTACCAAAGTCTTCTTATTAAACAAAGATTTGCGAGTGTACCAAATCTTGTGAAAGTGTTGCTTGCGCTTAACGTTATGGATAGTTAAACGCGAAAACCAGAAAGGAAATTTATGTTTTTCTTACAGATTTTAGTGGACACATAATTTAATATAATCATTTAATATTTTATAGAGCTCATCGCAAGCCAAGTCGGGATCATTCAAGTTAACAACAGGATCCCAGTTAGTTTCACCAATGAGTTTTTAAAGTAGAGGAAAATTGGTTTCCTTAAAGTTGTACGTAGATTTAGCTGAAAGAAAATTGTTAGCAGTGTTTCCTGGTAGCATTATGATAAATTATATCCAGCGAGGGATGATAATTATCCTATGGAACCAGCAGTGCATTACAGCGCGTAACAGTACAACTCATAATAGAGGAGCTTATTACTAAATCTAGCATAGCATTAAATATATTTTTGCATGTATTTAGCTGAGACGCGGAGTTAAAGTTGATAAAAGATAAATTTCAGCTGTCGTCTCATTCAATTATTCTTCTAGTATAATTTTCTATCAGGACCATGGATCTAGAGGTTGCATTTAAAATGTTTCTTTCTTCATCTCATTATAAGCAATGTGATATAGTAAGACATTTGTTACATTGCGTTGTAGGATATGCCGCAACATTAATATGTAATAAACTGTGAAAAAGGGTTTCCCGTTTTCAAATAGGTAAATAAATAAATAGATGGCTAACAACTCGTGGCCAAAGGTACCATACATTTGTTCTGATTTTGAAAAGGTCTCAAAGTCATATCTGAAATATATACTGCAGCGTAATTTGATGCGTCGACCATTACTTTTAGCTGGTTGTTAGGATTCGGGGAAGAAGTAAAATCTGTTGTGCAATGTGTGTTTAAATAATTCAAAAGAGGCGGTAGCTTCTGAAGTCCAAAGAAATTTTTACAATTCTTGTTATGTGTATAAAGTAGTTTAGTGGTGCTAATATCGTGGCATATTTTTTAATAAACCGATGATAGAAACTTACCATAACCAAAAATATTAAATGGGATTTTTGGTATTTGGTAACTTAAGTTTGCCTGAATCTTGTTAGACAGTGTCATACACGAAGAAGTGATAACATGGCTAAACACAAAATTCACATTTCGTAGAATTGATTTTGGCTACTAAATTATTACGTGGTAATTAATTATTATGTTTTTACTATGTTTAGTGGTAAAAATATAAAATTTTAGTTTAGTCTTTATACTATAATTGATTAAAAGTGCTCGTAAATGGACAATATGTTTTGAAGTGTTTGGCTGAATATTAAGATATCGTTCAAATAGACGAAGCAAAAAGGAAGACTACGCGTCCATGAACGTTTGGAACGTTTGTGCGTCATACTGCAACCCAAAGGGTATACATTAATATTGATAAAGTCTGAATGGCGTAGTTATTACCCTCTTAAATATTTTAGAAGATTCGATAGGAATTTGGTGATTTTATGGATAATAAATTGCATCCATTACAATTATTCGCGACAGCCTAATTGTTTGGAAGAAGGGAGCGATCTGACTTAGTTATATAATTGAGCACTCAATAACCTCTGTAAGATCTCCACGATTTATATGTTCAAGGCAACATGTGAAGAGGAGAGGAACAGTTATTGTTTAAGGGTCTGCAACAACAAGGACTAGAAGGTATTGTTTGCAATTTGTCTTTATTAGGTGCGAGTTTGAGGGGTTTCAAAAATATGGGTTTATTCTCAGAGTAAATGTTTGGTTAAAGCATCTGAAGTAAAAGGATTGGACAAATTAAGACATTTAAATATTTTTTTCGGAAGTTAAATCAATTATGAATTAAAAATGTCGTTGTAAATTGGCTCACAAAATGTCTGCGATCTAATTAAAATATTTATCAAAACCGAAATCTAGATTTAGTTTGATTGAACCGTTGGTTATTAATGATCCGTTCGCCACTTTAAGATTTGGACTATTGAAAATTAATTGATCATACTTGTCATTAGTATTACTTAAAATGCTTACTTCAGTTGCAGTGTCTATCAAAAATTATAGTTATGATGATCTTTAATAAAAATAAGCGACCTGGGGTTAGAGTAGCTACTGCTCTTAGTTTATATAGCTGTTGGGTGACACAAGAAAGAAATACCTAATAGCCAAGAGGAAAGTGACAAGAGCAAATAAGAAAGCAACAACAACCATACAAAAAGAAATGCTATAATGAATACACACGATGCAGCAAAGATCTAAAGGGCAAGATACAAATAGCGAAACGCAACAGCTAGAGAGAAAAATGTATCGATCTAGAAAATGACCTCTGGGGAAAAGCGTACAAAACAGTATGCAGAAGAATAAATGAACCGTCAGTCTCAGAACTAAGTGACGAAGAAAAGAAGAATATCCCTAGCGACGAAACGTGTAACTGGGATCCCCCGGAAATATAACGGATGAAAATAGATCTCTTCACAGAAGAAGAACTTAGAAAAGCAGAAGGAAACATGAAACAAAAAAAGCGAAAGGACCAGACAACATACCTGCAGAACTTACTAAGAGACTAGCACAGACACAAACCAAAGTATTCACAGACTTAATGAATAAACATCTCAATGACGGACACTTCCCAGATAACTGGAAAACAGCAAGACAGGTATTAATACAGAAACCCAAGAAAAACAGAAATGACCCTGAAACATACAGACCATGCTAAATACGAACGGAAAATGACTAGAAACTCTAATAAGAGAGAGACTAAACGAAGAAATAAAAAAAACTGAGACCTATCAAACTCACAATATGGATATAGGAAAGGCAAGTCAACAATAGACGCCATTACACAGTTCAAACACATCGCAGAAACAGCAAATAAAAGCACAACAAACCGAAATTACTGCGCACTCGTCATACTTGATGTCAAAAATGCTATTAATAGCGTATCATGTAGAGAAATAATAAAAAAAACTGGAAGAACTTAAGATAAAACCATACCTGGTGAGGATGATAATGAGCTATTTTCAAATCAGGAAAATAACAATAGGAAATACCGAATTCGAAATTAAAAGAAGTGTACCACAAGGCTTATTAATAGGACCGGTACTAGGGAACATCTTATACGACGATATACTAAGACTAAAACTTCCTGAAGGCGCAAGACTCATAGGCTTCGCAGACGACCTGGTGACTGTAGCTACAACAAGAACAGGAGATTGACTGGAGTTAAAAATAGACAGAACCATACAAATAATACAAGGCTGGATTAAAGAGAAAGGTATGCAACTCATAAAACGGAAGCAGTACTATTGGTAGCGAGAAGAAAGCTAAAACATATAACAATATAGACGAAAAAACAATATCTACAACAGAATCCCTAAAATATCTAGGAATAATCTTTGACTATAATATGACAATGACCAAGCATGTCACTGAGGTAGTTAAAAAAGCAGAACAAATACTAAACAGACTGGGGAGGATTATGTCAAACGTAGGGGGCAAAAGAACCAGCAATAAAAGATGGAAAATGATGGCAGCATACTCAGTACTGCTATACGAAGCTCCAATATGGGGGAAAGCATTACTAAAAAACAAATATAAGAAGATGTTAAGAAGATTACAGAGAAGAGCAGCACTGAGGATATGCAGCGCCTACTGCACTGCTCCAACAGTAGCGCTTTTGGTACTAGCAGGCACGCCGCCTATAGCATTCCTAGTAGAAGAAAGAATGAGAATACATAAAGGGGAAGACAAGAAAGAGATGAGGAAAGACCTGGAAAATAAGTGGCAGAGGATTTGGGAAGAAGAAAACGAAACACGCATAACCAAGAAACTGATCCATCACATAAAAAAGTGGATACATAGGAAACACGGTGAGGTCAACTATTACATAAACCAAGCCCTGAAGGGGCACGGATGCTTCAAAAGGTACCTGAAAAGGTTCAAACTATAAAACACGGACAGATGCGAATACTGCACAGAAGAAGACGATGTAGAACATACACTCTTCAAAGACCCTACATGACACCAACTTAGTAGAAACCATGCTAGAGTCAAAAGAAAGATGGGACATAATTAACAAAATAATTGGAAGAATCATAAGCAAGAAGGAAGAAGAGGAATTAATAAAGCAAAGACAGTAAAGGATAGACAAGAAAGCAGTAATCCAGAAGACAACACCGAATATAACCAGGGGGTATTAGAACAGTACGTCCGGGCGGCCGACTCTGAAGTAATACTAACGCAGTTCCAGAGTGGTGTATACAGATGCCAAGAGAGGATGGCAGACCATAGCCAGGGTTTACTAGGTATTCCCTAGGGCAAAATTCCCCCATAACAACTTGGGGGTGTCAGGTGCGTAAACACATTTAAGGGTGGAACCCAGTGTTGAGCCTTAGAGCTACATTTCTTGTGATACAAGCAAAACAAAATTGTTGTTGTTTAGCCATTGGGTAGCTATCTTATAATTGCAATTATCATTCATTTTGTAAAAACGGTTCTGTAAATTCGATCGAGGCCTGTGTCTAATTAACGATGTTTGTTTTTTGGGTTTCGTAAAGAATATATCAATATTATTTCTTCAAACTTAATTTGCTATGCTTAGATATACATATATTATCAATAACAACATTCTTATTTATATTGTTTTCAGTCATTTCGTCGTTTTGTTTATTTAATTGACGTAATTAATTATGTTTTGACTTTTTAGCACCGAAACTAATCCACTACACATTGCATATGATGTAACAGGAAGATTACGCTGGCATTTTTCCGAAGCGCAAAATGGATTGTTCGCAATGCAACGGTTTCGCCATGGAGCATGTCCCACGCGAAAGACATAAACAATCAGGACAACGTGTGTCCCGGGCGTTTTCCGCTATTACCATTCACATACTGAACGAGTCCATCCATCAGCCGTGCCGGGCGTCATACAGTATTTCATCTAGCTAGAAGAGGATTAGGCACTACTACCACCACCGACGCCGCCGGATCCGGTGAAAATAACAACAAACACTGCAACGAGAGCGCCGCGCCGTAGGGTGAATTAGGAGTGGTGAGCAGCTGTACACAAATCCCGGGCGGGAAATGAAGACGGCGAAGGGCTTACGGAGCCGGTTCGTGCTTTAATTAATAATTAAATTCGATCCGAAAATCGGAAATTTACACGCGCGTCGCTCTTTGTTGACGCGTGATGGGTTCAGAGGCGTTCGCTACGGGCGTTTAAATATTTTATTACGATAAGTACGTGTCGGGCGTGTGCCCCAGCCCTTTTTTTTTATTCAAACATCTAAGGAGATTAACCATCCTAAACACACCACTGCCAGCTCGTGAATGTTATATGTGGCAAATCTTTATCTCAATAATAAACATCGTTATGTCAATACGAAGTAACAGATACTGATATAAGGAAACTGAAACACCAATTTAACGATCTATAATCACTAGTACATTTTTCCAATTTTAAGGAGTTTATAAATAATAAAGCAATAAGTTATTAAGGACGCTAGTAAAATATACCCTTCATTATTATTTTCCTGTATATTTTGCCGACTGCTCATTAGCACTTAATTTTTCTTGAATAAATTTCTCACCAAGAGATTATTCAAGAAACATTAAGTACTATCAAATTGAATTTTAAAAAGCTAGTTATACTAGAGCAGGCTGGTGGAATTAAAATTGTCATCATTGGACATCTTAGCAGTTTAGCCATTATTGATGGTTTTGTATCTCGACAGCCCAGAATCAGAAGAAAATGATTCAGAAAAGTATAGTAATAAAATATGGAGAAACTGTTAATAAATCTTAAATGATAAATTATATAACTACAGAATTGAATTATAAGATAGTTAAAGTCGGAATAAAAATAGCACAATGTAAATATTTGTATAAGTGGGCACCAAAATTCGGTTTTACTTTTTAGAAAACAAGATAGTGTTTTTAAACACTAGTAACATATAAAGTTTGTAATTAACAATTGAAATTAAAAGGCAAGACATAAATATTTCTTTTATCTACTATTTGCTTTAACTTTATTATTAACAAATATTTTACACAAAATCTAAAGAAAAGTTTAAATTACTATTAAAAAAGGAATTAAATAATATCAAATAAGTTTTAATTTTTATTGCATTAATTGTCGCTGTTGGCAGTTTCCTGTAATTGTTGCTGATGCATACACCCAATTTGGGAAGTTTAGTTGAACATTTTAAATAATAGGTGACACCTTAATGGTAATACTATACATACAGATAAATGGAAGCTTCAAATTTGAGTAAAATTCTTCAACTGTATTATACTGTACTGTACTGTGTCGGCGTACAGATTTAAAGCCTAGGCCAATTAAAGTGACTTTCCGCACAAGCAATGACGCCCAACACTTTTTGCAAAACAGTGGCAGACTGCCAAATCATAACATTTATTCAAACGTGTATATAAATAAGGACCTAACCCCGCGGGAAAATGAACGACACAAGAATACGCTCTCGGAATTTAGAAAACGCAAGGGTGAGAATGCCGATAATTAGACCTCAGGAAAAAAAAAACGTGTAAATATCCAACAGTCTGTTACATATCTTAAGTGTTATTACCAAAATGTTCGTGGTTTGAACTCTAAGACTTTTGATTTTTACAAAAATGTGTTAATAGCTGAAGAGTTGTATATTATACTTCTGACCGAAACTTGGGCAACGGAATCACTCTTCAATTCTGAACTATTTCCAAATAATTATAAGGTATTCCGGAAAGATCGACGTCGTGGCCGCGGAGGTGGAGTCCTAATTGCAATTAAGTATTTTTTTATTGTAAATGAAATTAGCATTATTGATAATGAATTATCAGATCTAAATATTGAGCTAATTAGTGTAAATGTGCGCATTAATTTTAATAGTTCTAATATAATTGTTATTTACATTCCACCGCAAAACCCACAATCATGCTATGAATTGGTGTTTAATATAATCTAGAGAAACTCTTTGTTAGATAATAGGTTTATTATAGCTGGCGATTTTAATGTACCAAACTATCCATCTGATCATTGTATTAAGTCTTCTGAAGTCACCAATTTTATTAATTTTAATTCATGCCGTTAATTTAATGATGTTACCAGTTATCAAAATAAAACATTAGATTTAGTAATTGCTTCCGAAGATCTCGACTGTAACGTTGAGCATAGTGATTTCATGCTCGTTCCTGAAGATAGGTATCATCCTGCACTGAACATATCTGTAGACATTTCAGCCAAACAGGAGAAGCAATTCGATTCTTATAAAAAAACTTTTAATTTTAAAAAGATGAATTGTAATCTCTTTTACCAATTACTGCCGGAAACCAACTGGAGTTCAGTACTTAACAGTAAAGACCCAAATTCTGCATGCTCAGAATTATATGATATACTCCATAATTATTTAAAAATATCTCTTCCTCTTAAGATCAATAAACACAAAAATATCCATGATGGTTTTCTGCCGAAACAATTCGAAATATTAAAATTAAAAATCATGATCGGAAATTATCCAAAAAGAACCTACTTTGTTATTATAGAACTAAATTTAAACATTATCGAATTATTGTAGATAATAATATACAAAGTAATTATAAAATATATCTCGATATAACTGAAAAGTCTATGAAAGTTGAACCTAAGCGACTATGGGACTTTATCAATGAAAGACGAGGCAAAACTAGGATACCAGGCACCATGTAATATAATAATAATACCTTAAACAACAGTGAGAAAATAACTGAGACATTTGCTACGCACTTTTCATCGGTATTCTCTAACACAAATAATACCTCATGCAGTTTTAGTGATCGAATTGTATATACGACTCCAATTTTATCAATAAAGTCATTTTATAGTCTTGATTTTTCAAGCGCAGTAAAAAAAAAATGAAGGCCAGTTTTACCATGGGTTCAGATATCATGCCTGCTTTTATTATAAATCAACTTAATACTAAAAACTAACTGTTTCCCAGATTGCTTGAAGTTATCTAAGGTAGTTCCATAAGGATTGTGGTGACCGTTACTACGTGGTAATTCATGATAAACACTTAACTAACGCACTTACTATGTTTTAACCACTAAAAATTATGTAATATATGTATATATATTACATAATTTTTAGTGGTTAAAACATAGTAAGTGCGTTAGTTAAGTGTTTAAGGTAGTTCCAATATTTAAATCTGCCAATGATAAGGATATTCAAAACTATAATCGACCTATATCGTTAACAAATAACTTTGCAAAAATATTTGAAATAATGCTTCATCATATTATGTATTCACACGTTAGGAATATAATATCACCTAGTCAACATGGTTTTGTAAAAAATAAATCGACAGTAACAAACCTATGCTCCTTCACCAACACTTTATCAAATGCCTTGGATAATAAGTTTCAAGTTGATGCCATATACACTGACTTTTCCAAGGCGTTTGATAAAGTACAGCATAGTATATAATTGAAGAAAATGGAACTCTTTGGATTTGATAACAACTTGTTGAAATTACTAACATCGTATCTTGATAATAGATTGAACATTGTTGAATCTAAGGGAACAAGGTCTGGTCAATATATTTCCACAAGTGGTGTACCACAAGGCTCGAACCTTGGTCCGTTACTGTTTTTATTGTTTGTAAATGACCTGCCAGGTCGCCTACATTCAAAATGTCTAAGGTATGCGACGATCTAAAATGTTTTCGTATTATTAAAAATATTAACGATTGTCGAGAACTGCAAAGTGACTTCGATGACAAGGGCGTTTCCAGTCAACTGGCTTAGGGGGGGTAATTTGAAAAAATTAAAATATATTTTTTATTCCATATAAATAAAATATAATTCTATTAATTTTAAATATATGTACAAAATAATATCACACCCGAAATAAATATAGCACATATAAAATCATAATAAAATATTTTGTAAAATTTGAAACAGATGTTTGTAACAAAATTTATTAAAAAAAACATTTTCTTTGCTATTTAATAATATTGTCAATATTAATATCCATATATCAATGAATATGTAATACAGCTAACTCGGTTAGACTTTCTTGAGACATAGTGGTTCGCAGCCACGATTTGAATCTTTTCAGTGCAGAAGCAAGGCTAACAGGAAGAGTACATAATATTTGTAAAAAAATTTTATGTTCAGTAACTATTCGGGTCATATTTTCTGTATATATCTAAAGCATTTTCTGGTAATTGTTATTTGATTTTATTTTTCTTTTGCCATTGTAATTTCCAAAATGCCAATTCAGACTTAATTGCTATTGCACATGTTACGTTTTCAGGTAAAATTTTATTTAAATATGTTTCAACAGATTTTGAAGTGGCATCTAAATCTTCGCCAGTTTGTTATCAATAAAACACTAGGTATTGTTGTGTTAAATTTGAACAAATTCATCGTGTCTTTATTAAATCTGTATTGCAGATCTGTAATAATATTCAGGAGAGGTAAATATATATTAATTCGATAATAATCCTCTGTTCAGTTCAGAGGAACTTAAAACAGCGAACCACGTACATGCAAAAGTGCATAAAAAAGTAAATAAGTAGTGTTAAAATATATAAAACTAAAAGGAAGTGGCAAATAAAGAAACAAATGAGTACAAAAAGAGAAAGAGAAATCGACAGCCCTAAGTATGGATTCCAAAGTTTCCAAATGAGCAATGGAGAATAGAAAAAGATAGAAAAACGAAGCAGTGAAACAAAACGTTGTAATAACAACAGGATACAAAAATAAAACAAAGGAAGATGAAAACAGAGACAAAACTCACGGAGAAGGAAAATCTAAGTATAGCTAAGAACGATGTGATAATGGAGGAATTAAAGAGCATGTTTAAAGACTCATGATGATGAGAGAAATGGCAAAAAAATTCAGAAGAACTAAAAGAAGAGAGAGAGCAAAAAGATACAGGGGAAAGTATGGAGATGAGAACAGAAACGAAAATGGAAAAACAATAATAGAAATAGCAAACAACTTCATTGTGACAAACACAAAATTCAAACACAAATACATACATAAACACACTAGAGAAGTTAGACCAAGAAAAGTGAAATAAAAGACTACTCCTTAATAGACGCAGAAGAATGGAAAAGGTGAAAGATGTTAAAGTAATAAGACAAGCTGAAATAGGGAGCGACCACTACTTGGTAAAAATATAAATTAACACAAAAGCTGAAAACTTTAAGTATACTAAGTCAAAAACAATAATAAAAAAAACACATAAAGCCAAAAATTGAAAACAAAGAAACTATGAATGAATACCAATCAAAAATAGAGAAAAAGACAAACAAAATAGAAGGAGCAGAAAGCAAATAGAAAAAGTTCAAAGAAATCATAAGTGAAGCAGCCCAAGAAAGCTGTGAAACAATCACTATATCAAACAAACAGAGGAAGAAAAACAGGTGATATTCAGAAGAGGTAAAACAATTTGTAAAAACAAAAGAAGAGAATTGGAAAACTTACATAAAAACAAGGAAATAAACAAGATTATAGAAGATATATAATAGCAAATAAAATAGTGGAACAAAAATTCAAGATAGCAAAAAAGCAATCCTGGGAGCAGTTCGGTAAAACACTGAAAGACACGTTCACAGAAAATCAAAAGATGTTTAAAAGCACTATTAAACAAATGAGCAATTAAAATACATTAACCCAGCCAAGTATAAAAGACAAAAACGTAAATATAATAACAGAAGAAAAGAAGATATTAGAAAGATGGAAAGAATTCTTTAATGAAATAACCGAAACAGACCACTACGGAGATGTAGAAGGTGAAACAAATGGAGGAATCAACGAAATAAGATTCGAAGAACTGGAGGCAGCAATCAAAAAAATAAAAAAATAAAAAGTAGGAAATCCTCGAGGTATAGATGACATCACAGCCGATATGAAGAAATATATGGGGGAAAAGGGGAGGAAGAATTCTTGGAAATAGTAAATGACATTATCAAAAATCACAATATACCCGAGGAATGGAACAAGGGAATTATAATATCCATACACAAAAAAGAAGACACAAAAATATGTGATAACTACAGAGGTATTACACTCACAATAAAACCAGTGAAAATTTTTAATAGGTTAATAGAAGCAAGAATAAAAAAAAAATTAGATCAACAGCTGGGAGAAGAACAACACGGATTCGGAAAAATAGAAGCAAACAAGAATTAATATACATAATGAGACAATTAACAGAAAAGATTATTAAAAAGGGGAAAAAATTACACATATGCTTCATCAACCTAAAAAGCGTATTACAGGGTAAGAAGAAAGGATATATGGCATATACTCGAAACAAGAAGGATAAAAAAAGGATAATAAATATAATAAAGAAATAACAAAAATAAAGTAAGAATAGGAAATAAATAATCAGAGGAGTTCAAGACCAAAACAGGACTGAGACAAGGTTGTATATTAAGCCCGTTACTATTTGCATCACTTAATGACGAAGCAATAAGAAATAGCAAACAAAGAGCCGAAAGCACAAAGATAGGGTATAGAAATATTAAAAACTATTAAAAATGCAAATATGTATTAATGTTTGCCGACGACATAACATTAATAGCAGATTCAGAAGAAAACCTGGAAATATTCAAAAAAGAGCTGGAAAAGATAAATATAATATCATCAAAAGAGAGCAATCACAAAATAGGGTTAAATACCTGGGATCAACAATAGAAGAAACAGGAAAGATAGAATCAGAAAAAGATGAAAAACTAGGCAAAGCAGGAATGATCTACAACACAATAAAGAAAACATTCTTAGAGAAAAAAGAGATTGCAAAAACAATAAAAACAGAAGTATATAAAATACATTAACTGCTATATATAGTCGATCCGTTGGATGTTCCGTCCTACGTCACAAAATATCGCTTCGAGAAACGACACAAAAACATTCAGTCTGATAAAGTAAACCAAATGCGTTAGAAAAAGAACGCACTGTAAAACTTTCGTTTTTTGAAGCGATAGTTTGTGACGTAGGACGGAAGATCCAACGGATGGACTATAGTAGCGAATCGTGAGTAACCACAGAGAGTAATAACAAAAAAATAGAATGGAAAGAAATAAGAAAATAGCACAAGCTACGCAACAGTGGTAAAGAAGTGTAAAAGAAATTAACTGAGACATATTGTAGAAAGTAAGTCTGACACCCATAATGGATAAAAGGGAAAAAGATAAATAAAAATAATCTGCTATAATAGGTTTATCCAGGTTTGGTCTATTTCTCTGGCATTTGGTATTCGCGGTTTTGTCATTTAAATTTGTAATTCGTTTAAAAATTGTTTAAAAGATGTGGCAGTATACTTCCCCTTGTTGGATAAAACATCAATAATGTTATTTATATAGTTATTAGAGCAAGATTCATTTTATTTATTCTATTTACTCAAAGTCACTGTATTTCAAGAGACATTTGTGAAATATGTTTAATGGTTTTCCATATGATTTTTTAAAGTTGTCACCAGATGCAATTCGAAATGTATAATTTCACAAAAATTGCGCTCGTTTGTAATAGATTTTGTATTTAAGAGAGAACCAGCAGCACGATGATCTCGTAAGGGAATATTTTGTTTCCCCTAAATATGATACTTTTGATTATTGGTTTTAATCTATATCTATTTTCTTCAATTTGTCGAAGTCTTTCCATATTTAATTTATTTCTTATATCTCGTGATTTTATAAAACAATTTCGCATTAAAAACAATTGAATTTTTATGGTAATATTTTTATAACACAACATTTTTACCTGATAATTTAGAATATTGAGATACTGTCTGAGATTCTTATTTTTGCAATGGCACTTGTTGGTGCAACCCACCAAATTTTGTAAAAAAGAAGCAAAAGAATCTGTTTAAATGATTAGAAAAGATTAACCAATTAAATTGTCTAAAATGTTTTCCAGACAAGTAATATTTAATATCCTTCCTCCTTTTTATGTACAGAATAGGGTAAAACAAAAGTATCTTCTACAATTTAAAATTCGAAATTTCTCAATTTCATTAACATTATTAAATTTAACTATATGAATGTAAATTTCAACATTACTATATGTACATGTTGTATGCTTCTATTTCTCATGATGGGAATAACCTAGTGAAGATTTCTACTGCTAAATGTCAATGAAGATGTAGATGGATGATTTAAATTGACTGTTGACATAGATCGATCTTTATTTGTTGAAAAATCGTGTTTTTTTAATTTTCTGAACAAATGAATCCAACGTAGATTATCAATTTTCATTTACTAATTTAATTACAACAAAAATCAGGAATAAGTTAATTTAAAAGAATGCATATATTATTCCTAAAATCAAAAAAATACCTTATGTATAATTGATCGAATTATAATAAATTGGTAATTTATCAGCAATCACTAAAAATTTAGGATTTACATGCGACGTGTAAACAGTTTCGGTTTCTATCTTTTACATTTAAACCAAGTAAGACAAGAAATATTATAAATTAAACTAAGAAATGTGAATCGCGCTCTTTTAATGTAAAACAATGTAACGATTTACGATACCAAAGAGGCGAATAGTATCAATATATGACGGGTATTATTCGAAAGGGGAACCCCCCGTGCAAAGGAAGTCATCATTTTTCTAACGGTGCTTGCGCAGATAATTTTAATTTGTGTACATGGAAAAATGTACTGTCATAGATCGCTGACTAGAATTACCAACAGTTAACTTGTTTGTTTGAAATATTAGTAATTTTTAAGAATAAACAAAATAAGCGAATAAATAATTCTTAGGGGGGGTAATTACCCAATTACCCCCCCCTGAATACGCCACTGTTCGATGAGTTAAGTAATTGGAGTACAGAAAACGGACTGGAATTAAATATCAGCAAATGCAAATATATGACTTTTAGTAGAAAACGGCAGAACACTGTATTTGGCTATACCATCAATAACATTGTTTTAGAAAATATCAATTTGTTTAAGGACTTAGGAGTATATTATGATACTAAATTGACATTTAATACGCATGTGCAAATGATATGTAAGGAATGTTACAAAACCCTTGGCTTCATAATTCGGAATACCAAAGATTTTAAATCAGTAGAGCCATTAATTAGTTTTTACAAATCATTCATTCGAAGTAAACTTGAATACTGTTCCATTGTGTGGCATCCGACATATAACTTTTATAGGAATGAAATTGAGAAAGTACAGCGAAAATTCCTTAAAATACTCTACTTTAGGCTTCATGGTAAATATCCCTGTCAAGGATATTCTTCTACAGATCTCCAATCAGAATTCAGTTTAAAATCCCTAAATAGTAGGCGCATTATTTCACAAATATTATTTGTTTATAAATTGATTAATGGCTCCAAAGTAGATCCAGATCTGCTTAGTGGTTTAAATTTTATGGTCCCTCGATTGAACACTAGGCATCACTCGGTATTTTACTTAACTAATATTAGAACTCTCAACTATTATAACTCCCCATTAATATCTATGTATAATCTAGTTAATATATATAGTGTACATTTTGATATATTTAATGATAGGATTAAAAATATAATTGAAATTTTGAATCAAATTATTTTTTAAATGTCGAATGAAATGTTTTTTTATTTTTATTTTTAATATTTTTCTGTAATTAGTTTACTTTTTTGTAGACTGTTGGATAATAAAGACTTATTATTATTATTATTATACTGATATCCAAATTAGATCGAAACCGGTCTGTAAATATTGTTGATAGGGAAACAATAATTAAATGTTGTAAATAATATTGTTACTAATATTTCATGTGTTGCATTCATTTATGAGTAATTTCTTGGCACATACTTCGAATCTTTTATCTTATTTTCATAGAACTGCAAAATTCAAAAACATTTTAAGAAACCTCTCAGAAATAGCATGATCTGGTATCTCAGATAAGAGAGGAAATAACATGAAGTAAGTGAGTAATGCTGAAGGTTTCTTTTTCTTCCAAATAATTCTTTGGTTTTAAATTTGATTTATCAACGCTTTCTTATACATACTATATACATTACTATTTAGTTACCAAGAATGGCTGAAGTGGTGCACAAATATCTTTATAAGAAATATGCAAAGGAACCAAAATTTAGCCTATGTGTGGCATCAGCATATGCAAATAAAACATGGATTCATAATTTGAGGGAAAATAAAAAAGGCTCTATGGGATCTATATTTACACTAGATAATATCTATGCTTTTTGACATTTTGCCATAAGAAGACCGGGTCACAATCCGTAATCTCTTAGCATCTTTATACTGTTATAGCTCAAGTTACAAATTGTCAAGGAAATAAAACCCTATAATTATTTATTGTAACGTCAGTTCTGTCAATCATTGCATCATAAGATAAAAAATGATCAGAAACTTTGGATATCAAATTAATATTAAGGGTTGTTTATAGAAAGGCACTTGGTTGGTTTCACAATTTTTATGATTTATTCCGACTAGTTTCGATTTTTACATCATTATCTAGGATGTAAAAATCGAAACTAGTCGGAATAAATCGTAAAAATTGTGTAACCAACTAAGTGCCTTTCTCTAAACAACCCTTAATATTAAAATTGTTTCACCACGTGATAAACGAGAACCAAATTCAACAAATATCAAATTAAGTTAATTTTCGCTTCAGTGAAGTTCTTAGCCAACAACATTTTAGATGTTGGACCCAAGACAAACAGCGGAGCTACAGAGCAGTAATTATATGATAACAAAATAACCTTGTTTGTGATATTATTATTATTAGATTTTTAGAGTCTATAAGGACCATAATATTACAGTAATATCAAACATAACTTTTCTTAAAAGTCGTTATGCATGAACTTTTAAAAGGTGACAAAAAAGTATATAAAAGCATTTATAGCACAATCCCAATGTTAAAGAGAATATTTACTTCCTCAGCTTCATTGACTAAAACAAGGGCTAGAGTGGATGATCATCGCAGCTGCATGAACTCCGCTCAGCTTCATTCATCCAATTTTTTTTC
The DNA here is from genome assembly GCA_963969525.1 of Ontholestes murinus. NCBI lineage: Eukaryota > Metazoa > Arthropoda > Insecta > Coleoptera > Staphylinidae > Ontholestes > Ontholestes murinus. The sequence goes on along the minus strand of OZ018393.1, from coordinate 47,721,665 downwards.
TATAATATTTGTGTATATTCGTATGTATTTTTTGGAAAGGAAGCTAAAGACTAATAAACACAAACATATATAAACCAAATACTAATTATTAAAATAAAGCCTGGTTTGAACAACATCAATTAATAAATATATTTGTGTAACCTATAGTTTAGAGAAATAGTAAAATTAAATTGTTTAACAGAATCCTTGGTTTGCCAGCTTCTGATTTTTTTGTAGGGTTGCCGTGGAAGCAATGTGTTCCTTAGGCGACCAGTAACACTTCAGGAGTATTAATGGTCATTATTATTTTGAATACGCGTAACTTTACAGGCAATGACCTTTTAGATTCCTTAATTTATCAGTTTATTTTTATACGGACACCCTAAAAGCAATGTATTCTTTATTTGAACTGCTACAACTGATTAATTAAGTCAAAATCTAAAAAAACATTTTATAACTTTTCAAAAGATTTATTTCTTCTTTAGTTAAATTTGTTATATTATAAAATTGTTCAGGTTTTTTAGAAGCAATTGCAAAAAATCCAATTGAACCTTACTACAAATAAACTATTAATTTATATTAACATAATGCACTACAAGAATACTTATGTTTAAAATGAGCTTACCTGCAAGATATAATAATAAATTGCACTGTATGTGTTCTAGTTTCTACTATTACATCACATTTTTTTTAAATTTAATTTCATTAAATAATTAATTTATTAATAGTTTTATATTTTTTATTTTGCACAAATGAAGGCAAATTATTTTACTAGTTTGATTTTTGTGAGTTACGTGAAGGTAAACTTGATTAATTAAAAAGCACTAAAAAACCTTTCTTCACAATTTTATTTAAATTCACAGATATATATTTCGGACACAAAGTGACCATTATCAATATTTTAATACTAAAATCTTAGTATCTTAGATTTTAGTATTAAAACATTGATAATGGTCACTGTGTGTCCGAAATATATATCTGTGAATTTAAATAAAATTGTGAAGAAAGGTTTTCTAGTGCTTTTTAATTTAATTATTTTACGTTTTTTGAAGATTTTATCACAGGAAATGATAATGAAAGTACAAATTATAATACAAGAACAAATGACTGCATCTATCCCCAACACAAACTCAATGCAACAGAATATTCAGTTCAATACTCTTCGACTAAATGATTTAATTAAATTCCCAATAATATTAAAGTCCACAAACATGACTTTAAACGTTAAAAAGAGAATTATCTGAGTTCTTAGATGAATGTGAGCCATACTCAATTGAAGAATGTATTAATAAATGTAGACATAAGTAGATTTAAGCCAACACTTTTATCACCTTTATGTACACTTCTTTAGGATTAAATTAAGCAATATTTGATTTAATCTACTTCATAAGTTATGACGCAAATTTCATTTTGTACATGTACATGGCACTTTGAAATAAAGAGATATTATTATTATATTGTTATAATAATATAATAATTTTGTTACCTTATTCTTAACATTAATTGTCAACCTTCAATTATTTTAAACAATCCTAATTATATCTCAAAAAGTATCAAATTTGTTAGCTAGGGGTTTTTGTATGTTTAAAAACTCGTAGAATCAAGTGGATGAAAAACATTCTTCTCGTATTTGTTTTTTATAAAATATTATGTGTTATATTTTCTGTGTGTTATTCTATTGTTTTAATAATACTAAAGGTAATAAGTCAGTAAGTTATCTTATGATAGAAGCACGCGGTGGAAATAAGTGTAATAAGTTTATTAAATGTATTGATTTTTATTAGTTTTATCAAAAGATTGTCTAAAATTTATTATTTCACTAATTTATAAAAATCATAATAAAAAGTTTTGATTTTGAAATTGATTTTAAAATCTAAGATTTTTCTAAAATAACTACTGAAGTATAAATCCACAAGACTGTAAACTAATTGAAGAATCCTTTGATAAAAATAATGTAGACATAACCATAAAATCTGATTTTAGTTTCTTACATGTTATCCTTAATAATTTATTAATTTATTTCTCATCTGTAATTAAACAAATATAATTTTAAATTACCCCTTAGGTATAAACATATTTAATGTGGCATCGATACGTTGATAAAATCTTAGCTTGTTTTATTGGAATTGATAGGCAACTAACCCATTTCTTAGATTTTATTAACAATCTCCGCCCTAGAATTAATTTTACTATAAAATTAGAAACTAATAACAATATCAAATATTTTGATTTATCCATTACAAAAAACTAAGATAAACTTCTTGTTTCATATCTATAGTAAAACATTATACAGCGATTCCATTATCCCAAATCATTCTAGAAATCTCAATAAACATAAAATGGCTGCGTTCAATTCAATGATGCAACGAGCATTGAATTTGCCTTTATTAGTTGAAGCCATAAAAAGGAAAATATCTTTAATAAAAACAATAGCAGCAAATAATGGTTACAATAGCAGCATTATTAACAATTTCCTAAAGACACACGAAATCCACAAGGTTGAAAGTATTGATAGTAATTTATATTATTTATTTATCTACTGTGCTTATATAATAAAATCGAAAAAGTAAATATGTAACAATAAATTCTTACAAAAATTTGGTTGCACACGGACAGGCTTGATTGAGTTCATAATAAAATATTCTTCCACTCTTGCCTGCTTCGATAACAGTAGGAAGTTTTTGTTTGCAGAAGTTCTATTATCTAATGATTCACATTATAAGTCCCTGATATATTTTGGGAAATATAGTTTTGAAATTATGAATATTCTAAAAATAACATATTACCTTAGGATTCAGACCTAGTTTCATTATAACTGTTATTTTAAATTCGAAAACCAGGCAGGATGAAATGAATAAATCGGGGTTTATAAGTTAAGATGTGAAAATTATCAAGGGGTGTACATACGACAATCTGATTGTAATTTTAATATTAGACCTCAAGAACATTTGCGCTCTTTTCACCTAAGACAAACTGATAAATCAAGATTTGCTAAACACCTTATGGACGAATCGCATTCTTTTGATGAAAATGTACTCTCGGTATTGCACTTCGCCGAAAAGGGACAAAAAATTGATCTGTTGGAATCACGGGATGTACACCATATGATTAGTAAAGAGAAGACTATCAAGTATAATTAAGTATAGCAAAGAGATAACGAAAAAAATTGAAGATTATTAGAAAGTACAAGCAAAGAGATCATAAAAAAGATAATTAGACCATATAGTCAAGCAGAGAAAAAAACACCAAAGACCTTAAATATGTTTTTCATAACACCAAAAAATGAGGACTTGAATTAATCTGTTAAAACTTTTGTATTAAGAACAGTTTAATAATACGAAAAACAAAATGATAAGATGAAATCGACTAAAGATTTATAAACAAATTATTTATTTTTTAAGAGGAATATTATAAACCTAGGAAAGGTGGAAAGAGAGGGCAGAGTGAGTTTTTTTTAAACAAAATAAAGGCAGGTAGTTGGAGAATAGGTAAAATAATAGAAACAAACAAAGCTAGTGGGATGCAAGATAATACCATTAAGATGCCATCTATTAACTGAGAATTACACAATATTTCCGTAATTGAGTAGGGAACTGTCATAGGCGACAATTATAACAATAATAATGTGAAAATATTTAATTATTGTCCCCCGTCAACAGTAACCACGGAGGCAAACAGACGATTTATAAAATAATGTAAGAATTTTACAGCGAGAGAGATATCATATATATTAGACAAAATAGAAATTCTGAAGATATTTTGTTTTAAGAGAAAGAGACATCTATATAAAGACATAAATAATAAATACAAACAGATAAAAGAAAATGAAAAGGACATAGTCAATAACTTATAAACACATTGACGATGGAGGCTTCTACTTCCTTATACATATTTAATCATAATTAAACACAATAATCACTTTGTTTTGTATAACCGTTATTTATTTGCATGGTAACCAATGGTTTCAATACATCAGCGTATCATTTTCAAACCGAAAGTTACTTAAATTAAATAACGGTGATTATTGTGTTTAATTAAGCTTATAAACAAATTTAAAATCAATGTTGGTTTTGGTTTTTGAGTTATGTAAAGAGATATTTTAATTAAAAAATTCACACAAGTAATAATCCTCTTGTAAATCTGTTAAACGAACGCCGATTTAATATACACGCCACTTTTCAAAAACCTGTAATCTCTTAATGGCGCTTAATCCTTTTTAACTATTCTCTGTAAATTAATTCTCTACTCTTACTTCACTTTTATACCCGTAAATGTGATACTGACTTTTAAAAACGAGTTCTTGTAATATATTTATATACATTACAATAAATTTTAGTGGTAAAAAACATAGTAAGTGTTTTATTTAAGTGTTTATATAATAAACTACCACTTAGTAGCGGTCCCAACCAATATCATGAAAAACACTCGTTAAAATTCACTTTTTTGCGTTGCAGTTCATGATTATTTCTGTCAGTTTTAAATTCACGTTATTCATTATTACAAAAAACTACCAATTTAGCAAGTTGTATGTTAATTAGTACAGTCTACAGGATCACTCAAAGATCCAAATTTTGAATTATTATTAAAATTTAGTCTACCCGATTCATGAAAGATTTTAATAATTCCTGCAAGCTCTAAAATTCGAGTACCGAAAGTATAGAGCAATTTGTTGCAAATTCACGAAATGTTTTCGTATTTTTAAATTATTATAGAGAAAGGAAACGTAGTTCCTTCAAACTTAAGTTATTGTCGGGCTTCGAAGTAACCTATTTCACTCATCGATCTCATCAGCAATTCTCAGACCTAAATAAGTACCGAAACATTTTATGATTTTATACATAAATGAAATCCTTAAATTAACGTAAAACGTATTATTTATTCGGTTATTTTTCTGTGGTTTGACATTTTGAGTAAAATGTATTCATTGATTACAATGTCCTATTAATATTGGATATAAGAAAAACTTTAAAATATACTTATATTACAAAAAAATTAGCTCACAGGACTTGCAGGCGGAATTCACTGTGTTCTTCCACCCAAAGCACTCTGCTACCATTAGGCAATATTTTAGCCATTACAGGCATATTTATGTTAATTATATATTGAGCAATTTTAATGACATTTGTCATATTTTTAATGATACCCATGTGTTATCTTCCTTTTTAATTTTTCAACGAAGTTTTATCTATAACATATTTGAATAATATCGTTTCTTTATAACTTATAGCGTTCATTAAAATATTGTACAGATGCCTAACCTTATGGAGAAATGCATATCACTTAAAGATGCCAGGAAACAAATGGCGCATGAGTAGTGAGTCGGCGTACTCTAGTTTTCTGTAGCTTTGGACAGTTTTCTATAGTATTGTATTTGGACATATTTCTATAGTAGTATAGTATATATATATATATATATATATATATATATATATATATATATATATATATATATATAAATTGCAATCAGCGTTGAGACTATCGTACTCGGAAATTTGCACCCCACACACGTGCCACATCGTCCTTGGTTCCCGTGGAATTTTAGGCGACGGGATGTTGTAATACATATAATTCAATGCTATAGAAGACTGCAGTACGCAGACTCACTACTCATGCGCCATCTGTTTCTCGGCATCTTTTAGTCACTCGAATTTACCCATAAGGTTAGGCATCTACACAATATTTCAATCAACGCTTATAAATACAAGAAAACATACAAAATTTTACTGCTATTGAGGGTTTACCTTTAGTCGTGTAGGCAACCTTTATATAACAAAGCTAGTTTTTTTCTCGAAAAACTCATTCTTTAACTCAAAATAAATAGACAATTAACTTTGTTGGTATCACTTTTTATTTACACTTGTAACTATAGTTTCGACAACTTCAGCTTGTCATTATCAAACTATAGTTACAAGTGTAAATAAAAAGTGATACCAACAAAGTTAATTATTTATTTTCAATTATCAAAATGTATCACGAAGTGAAAGAATCATACGATATGTTTAGAAAATATACGGGGATGAATACATGTCTCATGTACAGATTTTCCGTTGGTTAGGCCAATTCCATGAGAACCTTGCTGACGATGACCGAGCACCTCCACCAAAAACCTCTCGCAATGAAGAAAACATGGAGAAGAAAGGAATTCTTCGAAGTGACCGCAATATTTTTGACCAAAAATTTGGGCAAACGCTCGGACAGATTAGTAAAAAATTAGAGTTATCAGTATTGTACAAATATGCTAAAATGTCTCGAAGGGATTCAATAAGCATGCCAACTATTGTAATTTATGAAAGGTGTTGTTTTTGATACGAGCCAAAATCAGTCACCCGAAGACCAAAAAGAGAAAAAATACGTTTTGAGAAGAGCCAAATTAAACGAAAGCTGGCCGTTTTCTTTGATCTAACGGGAATCATTAAAAGTGAATTCATCCCAGAAGGTCAGAAGACGAACGCAGAATATTATTTAGTTAGTTCCAAACGCTTCCGTGCGCCTATATACTTGAGTGTATTATTGTTTAACTATATGGTTTTAAAACGTAAACTTTTGTACTAACACATGAATAAAATAATAAAAACAAAAAATAATGATTATGAGCCAGAATTTTACGAATTCCATATAGAGGGGCAGGTAGTTTTTGTTGCAAGATGGCTCTGTACGATGGTGGTCGTGAATTCTTGACCAAATAAGACATAATTTTTATCAATCATCGACCGTATTTACGTACTATAATTTGGCAATTTCCCAATCTAAAATTGGCGATAATAGGAAATCGTTTGGATACTGTCACGGTCATTCAAAACACTTAGACCACTATACTATAAATCATTTCGGCCGATAAATAGAAAAAGTAATAGTAACATTTATTGAATATTTTCAGCGCTGAATTTTACTCATAAGGAAACTAATTTGAATACACAAGAATAAAAAAATCAATATAATAAACACTTTGAATTTTTTAGATCAGTCTCAGTTAATCTTTAGTACGTTCATATTATTATTTATTAAACGGTGTAAAAAACAAGGATCCGCATTGATTCTACGCTCTTTTAAAGATTTAATGTTCAAGTTATCCATTATTGAAAAATATTCATAGGGAATGTGCTGAGTTTCAGATTTTTACTCCATACACCGTAGGAACTTTTGGACATTTTCTAATGATTCAATATTGACTTCGGTAAATGGAGTCCAAATTGGTTAATTGTATTCTAAATGTGGTCTTACAAAAGTATGGTATAAAGTCTTTAAGCATGCCAAATCCTTATTTTTATCTATTTGCCATAGAAAACCTTATATTTTCAAATCAATTTTAATAACATTTAATATGTGGTTATTAAATTAAAATTCGCTATCAAATTTAATTTCAAGATCCTTAAATATTCTGACTTGTTCGAGGTTTATAAAATTAATAGTGTATGTATATAAAATTGAATTATTACATCTCGAAACTGACATAGAAAAGCATTTGTTAGCATTTAGGAATAAACGGTTTCTTATTCACCAATTGTTCAAACAAACCAGATCAACCTGAACATCATTGTTGTCATTCTGGGAAACAATTATTTTATATATTTTTAAATTATCAACTTTATGCTCTTTACAGTTTTTCATAATATTATTCAGATCATTGATGAACAGTATGAATAGGATCGATACACAAAAAGATCCTTGAGGAACCCCTGAGGTCACAGATATTGGTTTTGAAAAATATGTTTTTTATTCTAACACAATGTTTTCGATTAGTAAGAAAGGATGATAACTATTTAACCATTTTATTACAGAAAACAATTAAACAGCAGAGAGGACTTGGCTCAAAGATAATGATGATCTTATTCAAAAGAAGAGATATTTTAAAGGTATATATTAAAATTATTCACAGAGAATTGGAATACCAACTTCAACCGATCGAATTCGATCTCTGTGAAGACCATGTTGTATACAAAGTACGCAGCATCTGATTCCAAAAATTGTTCACGTTTATGTTTATATTAACTATTCTTTTTAATTTTTAACACATTAGAAGAAACTGAAGAAGCTTCCAAATCGACATAGTAAAATAAGACAAACAACAAATTCTAGTACATTCTGTTATAATAAACAGCACCAACATACCATTGAACAATCACATTAACTTTCACGTTTTTAAAGAAGTTATAATGTATGTGTAGTTATTTAAATTTGTTATCAAAATGTGCCATGAAAAAAACGCCGCTACTATGCAATAATCTATTTACCACTTTATTAAAGAGCTTTGAGATTAAGTTTGAAATTTGCTCTAAAACTTTCACTATAATGTAATCTATTTCAGTATATTTATTAATTTGTTATTTACAGAGATAATATTACCTTCTAAGACAGATGAGAAAAAAATATCTATTTTATAAATCAAAAAGATATAAAATAACCAAAAGTCGGATCAAGATAGGTCGGTAAGTATTACCAACCGACTTCTGAACAAATAATAATATTAGCAGAGTAAACGTTTAAAAGTATTTAACATCCAGAATATTTACAACAGTTGACAATATAATACGTACTTTATATCCGCGAAACATTCTTGCTCGAGAGGGAGGAAATATAAGTGTTGGCGTCGGTGCTGGCTTTGAGCGCGGAATCTCGGCCTTACGGGGTGGCATTATGTATTTGCCGAATGCCGCATAGAGATCAGAGGGAAGAGAGCGACACGAAGAATTCCGCAAAGTCGCTTACGCCCGCACTTTTCCATTTCATATTTTATCAATTCCCGCCCTCGTAAATTATGCATGTTTTATGAAGTCCATACATCCAGAACAGAAAAGGGTCCCCGGCCAAAACCGGTCCACGGCTTTTTACAACATCCAATAATTCGCCAGACCTTTATATAAACTTTGATGAATTTTTATTCCGCCCGGAGAGAAGACGGTCCGCGGGCCCCGATAAAATGAAATAAAACGGAAAAGAAAATCAGCCGTAAATACGGACGAACAAAAAAAAATTTGTTCATTACTTTCGGATGATTAGATTATATTAAGCCGCAATTTTCAGATAAAGTTATGAAGAGTGTTAACTGCTTAGGTTATTGTTATTAATAATAGCATAATTAAATTATGAGTTTATAATAAATTTTAATAGTATTTTTTCCAAAATGATGCGATTATAGATATAATAATTAATACAGTAATTACTTATTAATAAAAGCTAATAAATACTAACGAAGGAAACCACTTGCTATTTTGATATTGAATCACTTTGTCATTTATCATCTATCCCTAACACTTGCTATCTGTCATCTTGTATCTATCATCTATCCCTATCACTTATTATCTGCCATCTATCATTCATCATCTACCACACAAATATCATTATCATATGTCATTTCTTATTTGTCATCTTTTATCAATCATCTCTGATCTGTTATCTGTTATGCGTCGGGTTTCATATAAATAAATAAGTCAAAACCTCCTCCTTGAGAGAAGGTGTCTTTTTGAAACATCTGAAGAACTATAACACTTTCTTCCTCCATCCATTAGATAAATGAGGTAATAAAAAACAAGTTATTGCAGCATCTTTACCTAACTCATCAATCAACATCAATTTTAATGTTACTTCTTGATTATTCTTCCAAAGAAGGCAACTTACGCTTACTAATTGGGAAGTAATTTCCTAAAAAAATAGCTTAATGGAGAGTTGCGACCCCTTGAATGCTTATGGCCAATGATCTAACGTACTATTAAGCATTCATAAAAAGTAAATAATTCATCAATTAGAATAAATTACACCTAATATAACAATCCTGACCCTCGAGATATTTCCACTTTGGCGGTTCAAGGACAACTAGCGCATAGTAAATAAATTTTCATATATCTAGATAAGAGTAATCATGCTAATCATGAATCAAATCAGAAACTAAAGGGGGCGCTGTTCTCTTTCGGATATAAACTTTAAAGGTCATGTTACCGACTAAATATAGAAAGAAGTGTCTGTTAATGTACAATAATATTTTAAATTTTAAATGTGTATAATTTTAGTTAAATGGCATAATCCTTAGAAGAAAATAAATTGGAAACAAGAAATAAAGCAAATTATTGACAATAATATGAGTAATTGGAATGCCAATCAAGCAAACGTACAGTAAATGAATACTGAAAAGGTAATATAAAGAGTTTACTTGAGGAGAAATATGGGGACAAATAGATTATAATAAAATGTACAAGCATAAGTGCTACTTACAATGTACAAGTCGAGTAAGACGGTTACTAATCTTGTAGACCAGAAAAATACTTTCTTTAAATATGTATTTTTAAAATTAAAGTAATTGCAGCAAGTGCGTGTAGATAGGTTTGGGCATATAAATTACTTTTTAACCTCCATAATTTACATACTCGAGAAACCGTTCCAGATTAAAACCAAGAGAAAATGGTAACCACCTCAGTTGATGTAGCATTAGTAGTGCAGGAAGCTGTTGATTCCATTTAAATATTCCCAGGACGTTACTGCAGTTACCGCACCAAGTAAAATATATATTTATCTCATGCTTACAGTTTTTGCAACACTTATATATTTTAAATTTGTTTTTATTTATTAACAGAATTTTATTTTTGTACATTTCGATGGCCTCAAACAAATTTGATTTGTAATGATTTGAATATTTTAAAAGTTTTATATTTTATAATGTGTGTCCTGTAGTTGATGAGTGGTGTGCTATTGCAGATTTTTCAGTGTTCATATTTGAAATGATATTAAAAATGTTTCTTTGTGTCTGTGTTGAGGCCATCTAAATGTACAAAAATAAAAATCTGTTAGTAAATTTTAACATGAGTCCTTTAGATAATCCGCACCTAGATTTATTACCTACAAAGGAACCGAAATAATGTAAATCCGTTATAATCCCTCATGGAACTAATTACACCCTGGGTTTTCTCTATAATCACTTTACTGTATATATCCGCTCTAATAGCTTTAAGAATTTATTTTGTTATTGATAATGTTCACCTTGTGAACAAAATGCATATTTAAGGCTTAATAAACAAGTGATGTAAGAAATAAACTTAGTGATATTTTTATACCCATTAGTTGATTCTGCAAAAATATTGCTACCTCCTTTGCACACAAGTCTGGGATTAATAAAGCAATTTGTTAAAGCTTTGGACAAAAATGGCCAATATTACCAATATATTGCTAAAAGATTTGCTTTACTGTCGGAGGAAAAAGAAGGAATGCGTTTTTGATGGCCCACAGATTCGCAAATGTATGAAGGATGTTACTTTTAAAAACTGCATGTCTGACATTTAACTTCAAGCTTGAGAATCATACGAGATTGTTAAAGATTATTAATATGAGGAAATTGTAAAAACTTATATAGTTCAGGGGACAGGGATGTAATATAAGCTTGAAGTTACACTTCCTCCACTCTCATATTGAACATTTCTCAAAGAATTTAGAAGCATAGAGTGAAGAACAAGGCGAAAGATTCCATCAAAGAGATGGAAACGAGGTACCAGGGTTTCTTCATTATGGCCGACTACTGTTGGTGTTTGACGAGAGAAAATCCTCGCCAGGATTCCAAACGCCAATCAACTCAGCAATCATTGCTTGCTAAGAGGAGGACAAAATAGCTCTTAAGGTGTGTTTGTAATTCCTTATTTATTTTAAACTATTTTAGCTGTACAATAGATATGTTATCAAACCTCTATAGTTTTTTAGAGAAATTTAAAATATTATGGTTTTACATATAATTTAATAAGTAATAAATATTTAATTCCGACATGGCAAAATAACCTTACGTGATACGAAAAAACGATTGACATATTTGGATTTAGCATATCAAAATTAGGTTTAGAGACCTCTGTAACTTCGTGCCGCAGACACAAAATTTAATTCACAGGCCCAATTATTTTTCTTCCTGTCAGTGATTCAATTAACCCACTGAATTAATTTATTCCTAAATCAAATATAAGCGAAAAAATTTCAACATGTTAATATTTCTTCTGATCTTATTATTATTTTTAATAATATTTTTTTCTACAGATCTCTTGCAGAGAAAACCTGTAGCTAATGATTTCCACGAGGCTTCTACACTTTTTACGTTTATTATATAACATTTTCTCTTTGATATTTATAATCCCGATCCTCTTTACTTTACTGCAGTAAGTACTCAACCTACTCAAATTTGCTCAAATTGCCGATGGTAGTGATTACTTCCTACTACAAAATCTACACGAGTTTATTGTCTTTGAGTGAGTACCCTTTAGAATTTTATTCAAATTTTACCACTATCTTAATCATATACAGGGTGTCCCGTTAATGCGGGGAAATGGCTGGACCATAGATTCCTGAGGTCAAAATATGACGATTTAACGCAACTTATCTATATCCAAAAATTTAAGGTTAAGCCGGAATTTGGCTTCAAAGTTTCAATTATTTATATTTATTTTGTTTATAACAATTGAACGCTTTATTTGATTTTAATGAAATTTATTAGTAATAAGTACCATAATATCATACATCATTTTAGTTATTTTGGCCATTAATGATTGACAGGAAGTATAAAAAACCGTAGTACCACCACTTAAAAACTAAAATATTTTTTTATTGGTGCAACCAATAAAATCCAAAAAAATCTACTTGAAACTTACTTGTTTTTGATATCTTGTACGGTTTTTGCACAAAAAATAAAATATGAATATAGTATACACGTTATGCACTCATTAATAAGTAAATAAACTTACTCAATTGAATAAAAATTAAATAATATCAATTAATAAAATAAATCAAAATATAGATATCTGTTTGTTCCAAATATGAATATTTATGAACTATAATAAAGTTAAAAATTAATTGTCAAAAGACTAATAATTATTATACATAATTTACATTTTTTAAACAAAGACGGCCACGAAAAACATTTATTTTCGATTCGATGAAAAACTAGATTTTGTTTTTACTAGATAAAAAATATATATTTTATTTTCTTTGTGGGAAAACCGTAAAAGATATCAAATATTATTAAGAGATGAAAAAGTTTTTAAATTAAATGGTCTTTCAAGTAATATTTTTTTAGTTTTTATTGGATCCACCAATAAAAAAATATTTTAGTTTTTAAGTGGTGGTACTACTGTTTCTTATACTTCTTGTTAACGAATAATAGTTATTAAAAATAAATTTTATTCAAATCAAATAAAGCGTTCAATTGTTATAAACAAAAGAAATAAATAATTTTGAAACTTTGAAGCCAAATTCCGGCTTAACCGTAATTTTTTGGATATAGATAAGTTGCGTTAAATCGTCACCCTGTATATAGTTATCCTTCAAATCAGCTCTTACATGACACTAGCTCATTTACTCCTATGGAAGAATGCTGTCTATTTCTTCTCAAAAAGTCTCTAAAAGTTACTGTATCCACAACCCTAGTATAAACCACAAAAATAATATTTTAAATAAGTAATTGTGAATGCTTCCACTTTGTGATACATATTTTATAAATTATAAACACGAGTATCTTTTTTAGTTTGAGATTGATAAGCTTGTCGAAACTACAGTCACAAATAAAATATAAAGTGTTTGATATTATAAAAGTTACTCGTGTTTATAATTTAATAATGTTTTATTTCATTATTAAAAATATTCACATATCAATGAAATACAAACTCTACAATACCGATAAATTTACGATATTACTGTGATCAATAAATAATAGAATGTTATGTAAACAATTTGCAAGTAAAGCAAATGGAAATCTGCAATCCTCTATATCTATTAATTTAAATTAAAAAATCAAAATAAAATTCCTATCAAAATTTATATGTCAATAGAAAAATTATTAAGAAGAAACATTGTTTGAAAAATCGTAACGAAAATATACCAATAGTATAAAAATTACAGAATTTACAGTTTTTATTATACTTTTTATATATAGTAATTAACTGAAGTGAATTCCTTTTGATCGATCAATACCTTTAAGCTATGCTTGAAAAATTACAGCTAGCCGTTTTTACCAAACCAACTACTGCTAGCTTACATTATATAAATTATCGTATGTCCTCTCGTAAGATCATAAAACGAACAAAATTCCTTAAAGCCATTATTGTCATTTCTATTCTATTATTGTGTTAAATTGATATACATTACCGTCGAATATATTGTATTGAAAAGATTAGAACATTCCATTAAAAAAATTGCATGATAGTAATAATAATTTTATTGGTGGTAACAAATATACACAGACACGTCCAAAATAAATAACATAAGATCAACTTACGAAACCCAATAAAATAAGGTATTTACTAAACCAAAACAAATTTCTAAGGAATAAGCTTTTTTATACAAAATCATTTTTAAATTTATTTTAAGCGCTGGACAATCAAGCGATTTTTGCTGCGTAGATAATTTGTTCTAAAATAGTTGACCATAATAATTTATTACACTCCTAGATCTATATATCCTTGTATACTGAACAAATACATTATATACTAACCTAGTGTAGTAATGGTTGAATGTTGAATTATTTTTAATATTCTTTTTTACATAAAAAATACAGTTTAATTCGTACATGGCAGTAACATACTTTCTAAAATATTCTTTGACATCTGATTGGCAATTTAGTGGTGAGTGTTCTCAAGATGGATAGAATAGTTAATATGTGACGCAACTAATGCATAATAAGTAGTTAAAACAGTAATAGAAAAATATTTGACAAGGGTTTTCATCAAAATATATTCTTGGACATCTCTAGACACAACCTACTGATGTGTTCACACCGAGTTAAACTAGGATCTAAAGTAACGCCAAGGAATTTTCGAGCCCTTGATTTATTTATTGAATGTCAGTTTCTTAAGTAAAAATACATTAAAGCAGTTTTGTCTTCTTTAAGTGTAAGGACATTTGCAGAGAACCAATGCTCAATGTGAATTTTGGATTATTTTAATGACTGCGTTAATATTTATAGATTATTATTACTTAGACAAAAAGTAGTATCATCTGCATATAGAGTGAAGTGGACTAAGTTGTCATTAATAAAACTTAGGAATATTAAGAGTCTGAGGACAGATTATTACTAAGGCTTATATAGATGGTATAGCATAATTTAGTGAAATAACACTGGAATGCTATGAACAGCACATGATTTCTATGAGAAAAATCTTTTATATATTTTGTTATATTTTAAGTAATTATAGCAAGCAATATTAACAAAGATCATTTTTAACATCTTACTTAATTATTTATGGTAATGTTATTGATCCTTATAATATATAATATTCAAACAATTTCTGTAGGTGCATAAAATATATTTGAAGGGTTATCTAGATTGGATTTAAGGATTTGATGTGCGTTATTTTCGTTCTTTGAATCTTGCAAGTTTTCACTTTAATAGTTGGTATCTAAACACATGTCAAAATCAACATGGCGCCGAATTCAGTGCAGCAACGGGTAAATATTGTGCAAGTTTATTATGCAAGAGGCAATCAGTTACGATTAAGCAAAGACCACAGTTTGGACGCAATAATGTTTCATGTTGAACATGCATTTCGTGATCTACTGCAAAAATTTGAAACCATTAATTTACAAGAGTTTACTATAAACGCAGAGGTCGTCCAGTGGAAATATTGCTTGTATATTGCAAAAAGAAACAAGTACGTCAATCTGTCATCGTTCACAGCCACTGAATCTTTCATATGACACTACTTCACGAATTTTAGGGAAAAATTGCAACTAAAGGCGTATAAAATTCATCTAACCTAAGAATTGAAACAAATAAAGATGTTGATGTTGATTTTCACAATGGCGCGATGAGACACATTTTCATTTGAATGGGTATGTGAATCTCCAAAATTGTCGCATTTGGAGTAGTGAAAATGCGTATACTATCCAAGAAAACAAATGCATCCAAAATAATGCACTGTTTGGTGTGCACTGTAGGTTAAACGAATCATTGGTCTGTCCTTTTTTGAGGACAAATCCTGTAGCGCTGTTACTGTCAACGGCTTACGCTATCGGGAGATGTTAAACAACAATTTTTTTTATCTCTATGACACCAATGATTTGAACTTAAATGGCATGTGGTTTCAACAAAATGTAACCAAATGTCACACAGAACGTGAAATAGCCACTTTACTTTAAACTAAATTTTCTGGTCATGTTATCTCTTAAAGAGGAGACATCAATTAGCCAGCGAGGTCTTGCAATCTAACGCCACTACACATTTTGCTCTGGGGCCACTTGAAAGGAACGGTCTACATCAACAAATCTGTTAGGTTTGCAGAAGTAAAGGACAAAACTAGACGAGTAGCTGCTGAAATCGAATCGCATTTAATAAAACTAGATGCGGAAAACTTCGCTAAAAAATGTTTTCATGTCAGCAGAGTTGTGGAAGGCATTTAGACATCATATTTCATACATATACTTTGCACTATTAATAATATTTATAATTCAGTGTTTTCAAATATCTTGTGTCAAATTCAAGGAACAAATCCTAAACTCCAATCTGAATCACCCTTTATATATTTATTAAAAAATAGTTAATAAATCTAGACATACTAGGCATAGCCCGTTTCAGGGAAGAACGTAATTACTACTATTCTGGTATCCAATTATGTTCCTTATATCTAAAGAATGACCTAAAGATGAATCAACACCAGGCCAGTCAACTTAAATTTCATTCGGGTATATGCTCCAACAACTGACGCAACAGATGAGCAAATCGAGCAGTTTTACTGCGAAATAAAATACTTCATGAAGTCTACAAAGAAAAAGATATAAATGTAATCATGGGGGATTTTAACTCGAAGTTAGTTCTTTAACGAAGAAAGACCAAGTCGATCCCTAGGAACTGGGAGTCGGAAATGGAAGAGGAGACCAACCTTTACAATTTTGACAAGAAGAAGACATAAAAGTTAGCAACGTTTGGTTTTGATTAACACGTCGACGACTATATCCGTAGAAATCACCTGCTGATAAACCGAAAAATATAGTCCCGAACCAAATACACTGTATAATGATTAACAAAAGATTTGGGTCATCTTTTACAAAAGCATATATCTACCCTAGCGCAGACGTCCCATCTGGTCACTCACTCCTACTAACAACTACTAGGACCAAGCTTGAAAAACCAACCAGGCCATCTCCAAAACGTATAACTAAAATCAGTTTAAAAATTGAGAACAATATACCAAGAAACATACAAGAAGAAAACATAACCTGCCTACCGGATAAAATGACTAATATTCTGATAAGCACCACAAAGAATAAAATAGGTCTTAAAATGAAAGACAAAAATGTATGATGGAGGAAATTGGAGTGGCTCGCTGGCGAATGCAGAGATATCTCCAAGATATGTATGATGACTTCAATTTCCATTAAAAAAAAAACTAAAAGAAACAACAAGAGTTGGCAGAAAACCTAACCTCGATATGCTATTAATTAGAAGAACGAAATATTACTGGATGCTAAAGAGGACCAACCAATAACAATATTGACTTCGAGACAGATAACAACTTGACCGGCCCATCAATTAATAAGAATGAAATTGAAAGAGCTCTAAATACTGCAAGGTACAACAGATGAAAATAACATCGGAAATACTTAAACTTATCGATGAAAAGTGCATAAAATATTCAACAAAATCTAGGATACTGGTCATGACTCTACCCAATTGCTTTCAATAACCTTCATTCCCTTACATAAGAAAATAAATACCAAAAAAGCGAGGAACGTATATTTTTTAGCCTCATGAGTCATACTCTAAAATTGTTTCTCACTATATAGGAAATGCGAAAGTGCATTTAGCGATACACCGTTTGGCTTCAAGCAAGGACTGGACTGAGCTTTAGTTGCACAACAAGTTCTTGTACAAAACTATCACGATCAAAGGAAAATGTGCTTCTATGCTTTGTAAACTATGAGAAGGCATTTGACAGAGTGAAACCTAATAAACTAATCGAAATATTTAAAAGGTCCGGAAGACATGCGATGCATCGAAAGCCTACATAAGTAACAACCCAAATCAAAATTGAAATTGAAACTACAAACGTCATAAAGATCTGTAGAGGGGTGAGACAAGGCTGTGAGTGTCCTATCGCCACTCCTATTTAACCTGAGAACATATTCCTGTAAGGTCTCACAGACCTTGAAAATGACATTAAAGTCTATAGCATATGATAAACAATATACGAAATGCAGATGACAGAGAACTCCAAGTACAGGTCAGCAGACAAAATTTATATCTTGAATTTTGGAGGCGTTCACTTCGTAGTACATTTTCAATGAATAATTGAAAAACGTTTAACTTTTTATACTACTTTTTATTTTTACACAATACTTCATACCTAGTTTCAATTATAATTAACTATTGTTTTTGTTCTTATGTAAAAATAAAAAGTAGTATAAAAAAGTTTTTTCTGTTATTAACAAAATTTATGATTATGCTGTGTTAGCTTGCAATGACTTATCAATTGAAAAAGTGCAAAAATCTAAATACCTTAGAACGTGGCTCACAGAGGACTGGATATTAGACAGTGAAATTAAATGCAGAATTGAAAATGCTCGAAGCTCATTCATGAAATTTAAAAAAGTTTTTACCAGCACTGAATTCGATTTTAATCTTAAGATAGGGTTCATTAAATGCTATGTATGGTCGGTGCATCTCTACGGAATAGAAGGCTGGACGCTTAAAACAATATCAACGAATAAAATAGAAGTGTTTGAAATGTGTCTTTACCGTAGAGTACTGAAGATCTCCTGAACAGCAAAAGTTACAAACGAAGAAGTTCTACGACGAGTAAGTAGGGATCGCAAACTTTTGACTACAATAAAAAAGAAGAAAATTAACATATCTGGAACATATCATGCGGATTCAGAAATATTATATCCTTCAAGAAATCATAAAAAGATTGAAGGAAAACGAGGAACAAGAAGAAAAAGCGAAGTCGTAGCTCAGGAATATAAGACAACGGATTGGATTTAATACTATCGGTACTCTGGTTTATGAACTCAGAAGGCGAGAAGAAATGGATCATATTATTGCAAACATCCGTTAATGAATAAATGCATGAAAAGAAGAATAAACCTGTCTAATTTCTAGTAACTATAAAAGTTGATTCCAAGGGCATTAATGATCTCATGTATTTTTATTTGATTAATGGTTGAGGCGTTAGTTTGTGTTATATCTTGGATTTTCAAATAAAACACTTCCTTTGTTGATATCATGTATTTTTGTTTTTTATGTGTTAATTTTCTCCATTTCTTTTTAAACCCTCGTTAGTATGTTTCAAACATATGAAAGGTGCGGCCTTAGATTCCTCTATAATAACTTGTATTTTTTCCTATATAATATTATAAAGAACTATTGTTTTCTCTTCTTATGAAAAAATACCGAAGTATCGATATTTGTTAGACACTAAATAAAAATTTGGAAAATGTATGAACTAAGAAAACGGTAGAAAAACGTTTAAAAAATACTAGAATTGCATAAAATTTCGTTAGGTTTCCCAATATATCTAGAAAAACTGTTTTGAATATTCTGGAATGCAAAATCGAAAGAGGAACATTTAAAATTTTAAATTACTTAGCAAAAGAAAAGCATACGCCATAAAAATATAGTCTTCTATAGTTATTAAAATATGTTATTACCAAACTTTCTTGAATGGAGTAGAATTTCATCAAAGTTCCCAATATATCTTAAAGGATAAATTATTGAACATCTTGAAACATTCTGATGATTTGATGTAGTAATCTGTATCATACAATTTATCTCAGTGGCACTAATTAAAATACAGCTGTATATTATTTAACAGAAGCAAAGCATGAGTCATAAAATTTGTTGTATGGAAGAGGGAAAACAAGTATTCTCACACAAATCGTACAATTTTGTACATATTGTAAGTGGCCACTATAGAAATCGTAAAGAAGGACAAATTTTGACAGTAACCATTATCATAGAATTTCTTAAAATATCCAGAAAAATAACTCATGAAACTCCTTAAAAGTTCTGGTACTACCTAGAATACACGATCTATAAAGTAGTACCTCAAGATAAATTTTAGAATCTTCGTTGTTAGAGAAGATATAAAGATCAACTTAAAAATAACATTAATAAAGAACTATTTTTTTAAGTTTTTACTGTTTTCTATGTTTTAATTGTTCTCATTAAAAAAATAAAAATATAATATATAAATTTCGGTATTTTGTTCAAAATTTTAACTAAACCATATGTTATTGGATTACGTAAAAATGTAATTTTAACAATTTGAATGTTGTCTGAATTGACGTTTTTGAATTTAGAAAGTATTAACATGTTTTTAACTAATATAGTAATTCATAATTTATAAAGAATAATCTGTATAAGATGTATCACGAAGTAAACGCCTCTGCCATCAAATATATAATTTAGAATTATCAACTTTGTTATTCTACTTATTGAACCTAAGCTTTTACTAAAACCTCTTGTTAATATTTAGAGTTGATACTATTATTAGAAGCAAAAACGTAATACAAAAGCAACAAAGCTTAACATAAATCAATGCAATGGTAGGTATATTATTGAAAAAAAGAAGCGTCATATACATTAAAATTCCTGAGTGAGTCAAAAATATTTACCGGCCAGCAATAAATAATTTACGAGGATGTTAATGGATCGGTCCCGTAAACAAAGCGTACGGGCACATCTTGTCATAAAACTGATTTACACCTTGCAGACAATGATTTCGGGCGAAGTTGGAGGAAAATAAAAAGAGCTCGAAATGGACCTACATCTGGTAATGAGCGAGCGTGGAACGAGGAATGAGCGGGTCCAGTGACACCAGCCAACGGTGCATTGAACCAACAATCGAGATCTGCACTGATCGCCACTGCAAACCGTGCAGTGCCACCATTCCAACGTCCATCCGAACGAATCAAGTACGACGATCCGGCTACTTACTTGCCAATGCCAACAATCTGCAAACTGCATCCGGCCACCAAATAACTCACGCCAGTCGATAATGCACCGTAATTATTAATATTATTACTATCTGCGAAGAGCTGTGTTAAAACTTTGTACGTAATCAACAGGGGAGAATATTTTTA
The DNA here is from genome assembly GCA_963969525.1 of Ontholestes murinus. NCBI lineage: Eukaryota > Metazoa > Arthropoda > Insecta > Coleoptera > Staphylinidae > Ontholestes > Ontholestes murinus. Next base: position 47,700,653 of record OZ018393.1, on the reverse strand, counting down.
ACTATCCAATCTATTTTAGAAGAAATTAAGAGAGGAGGATTGTTAAATTAAATTATCTTAGAAATATTCAAATATTTGCTTCGTATAAGGTTTAATCAATTATTCAGTAAATTGGTTTTCACTCTTTGCCTCGGAATATATTAATAACAACGAATAAAAACATTCGATGTATTCAAATTTATGTGCAAAAATTATAAATTGTAGTGATAAAGATATTTATACATTATATTATCTAGAATTTTCTTTTTTTTTTTAAATTTATAGTCTGTTTCTTTGTCGAAAAGAAATCTCAACTGAGTTTATGAATTATTGTGTTGTTAGAACGTAATTTGGTTAATTGGAGTAAAAACCAGTGTCGTAGAATTAAATTTGAATATATTGAAATATTGAACTATAAAGTTTAGATAAAAAACGGTAATTCAAAAATTGTAGTTTTTAGGAGAGGGGCCCCAGGGTTATAACATAAATCATTACCACATAAATTAAAAAAAAGAGAATAATACAAATTGATAAGATATTTGTATCAATTAATTATTGCCCATCCATGTCAACAACAGCCATAGGCCGGTTTCGGTCTATTTTGGATCTCATCGGCGTAGCGCACTTCGAAAAAGGGAAGCTTTACTAAGGAGTATTTAATTCTCCGGGTTAAGATATTACCATGGCACCTTTATGCTAACATTTTATGTGTATCAAATCAGATTTCTTATAGTTTCCATTTTTCCAAAGAAACTCACCATGTATATTTATTAAAACATTAAACAAATTAACTAATAATTTAAAACATTACAACACCTTCGCTTTGGCGCCCATCTGTTTTAATTTGGGCCTTTGAGCATCATTTTGATATAAATTAATATCTAAAAGTAAATAATTAGTTTCATCGGTTTACTAATTAATTGTGTTGTATCATCTGCATAGTTTTCAAGAAAGCATTCATTTGAATCTACTAAGTAAAACAGGTCATTGACATAAATAATAAAGAGTAAGGGACCGATGATACAGCCTTGTGGAATGACCGTGACTAATCGTTTCGGAGTCGATGTATTTTCTCCGATTTTCACTATTTGTTTCCTATTTGATAGGTATGACTAAGTTATTACACGTTCCTCTGGTTCCATATTGATTCAACTTATCTAATAAGATCGTGTGGTCCAAGATATCAAAGGCTCTGGTTAAATCAATATAAATCGCCAGAGGAATTTATTTGTTCTCAAGGTCTGTTAAAATTTCACTTAAAAGGTGGAATATTGCCGTGTTAACACTTTTGTCCTTTCTGAAACCATGTTGCTTATTATTTAATAAGTTACAACTTTCTAAAAAAATCATATATACGATTTGAAATTATTTTCTCAGAGACTTTGGAGAAGGTAATCAATATACTTATAGGTCTGTAGTTGTTCAATTACTTTTTTTGTAAATTGGCTTAACCGTTGAAAACTTTAAGGCATCTAGAAATACTCCCGTAGGCTTACGATATAAGTTAAGGGTAATAAAATTTCGTAAATACCAGCTTTAATAACTTTGGAGTTTATCTCATTCTGTCCCCTAGTATTCATACATTTTAGATCGAATACTGTATCTAATATTTCTGAATGTGATGCTGGTCTCAGAAAAATGCTTTTAGAATTGTTCTTTATATTAAATATATTTGTGGGATGTTTTACTTAAAATATTTTTAACAAAATTAATAAAAAGAAGTGATTAAAATCCTCAGCAACCTCAATTGGGTTTCCCTCTGGCAGAATATTATTTTTAAAAGATTTTCTGACTGAAAAATCATTAATAATTTTCCAGGTTACTTATCAGTGTTTAAGATTTTTGTACTAATTATATGTTTTCTGTGTTCTTGTAAAAGTTTATTGTATTCAATATTATATTTATTAAATAAATCTCTATATTCTGTGTTTCTGTAGAAATCAGTGCCAGTTCTGGAGAGCGGTACATGAATGTTCGAGAATATTTTTCTAAGAATGTATTCTTAGGAAAGCATTTGTTAAAAGGTTTATATGTATAATCCATAAACATATTCCATGCTTCATTTGCATCTGTACAAGATAATACAGGTGAAAAATTTATGTTGTTTAACGTCTGATTAAATAATTCAAAATTTTCCTCATTATACGACCTTAACCACTTATATTTTGGTTTAGGTTGTGTAAGATTAGTAGGCATATGTATAACTTGTGCTAAATGATCCGAGATGTATGGTTCAAAAACATCAGTACAATATTGATCTTTACAATTTGTTAAAACATTATCTATTGTAGTTTGGGAATTGTTTGTAGTATTAACGTTATACTATTTCAGTAAATTAATGAAATTTTTACTATTTTGATTTTTATTTGAGGTATCTATATTGAAATCACCCTTAATAAAGAAACTATAGTTTAGAAGCGTACTTAATAATTTATCTATGGTAGTTGTTTTAATAAAATTTCAATATTTTAATTTGGTGTATATTTAAGATACATTCTATTGCAGCGCATTCAAATGATTTAAGTTTAGCAAAGTTATTTATGTCAGATCTTACATTAAAATGAAAAGAGTTTCTTGTGTATAAAGCCACACCTCCGTAACCTACAAGTTTCGTACTGTGTTTAGGCCATGAAAAATTTTATCCAGGCATTCTGTAGTTTGCAAGTGTTCACTAATTCCTAAAATTTGGCACTTAGGATGCCCTTCTAGCATAGATTCAATGTTGGCGATTTTGTTAGTTATTGAACGTACATTGATATGGATGATACTAATTAAGTTAGACATATTTGGTACAGTAGATCCTGTCCATTATGTATTTAAATTCTGAGCCTCTTCATACCGATTCGATGAAAAAATCGTTTCACATAAATACCCTTTGGCCACGTAATAGGTCTTCGGAGATCTTCTAGATATTCTATGGGAAATGTTGGTTTGAAAGATTTGTATTCTTGTGGGCGTCTTGAATTTAATTCCTTCATTTTATTTTCATAAAGGTTTTAGTTTTTAAATAATCCGCTATTGTGGTTGTTGTTGTTTCTGTGTTTGCTTCGTATAGATGTAAGTATTACAGTATTATTCATGATGGCCGATGTGAGCGGTCGTGAATTTCGGAAAGCAAATAATGCTCAAAAACCTAGTGAAAGTTCAAATAAAAACTGTTCGTGTGGCGCAGTGGCGAAGTCAGGAGTGCAGTGCAATGATTGCAAGTGTTTTTACCACTTAAGTTGCATTAAAAAGGTAAAAACATTTTGTGGATTAACTTTATCGGATGGAAACATCGACAGTGTAAGTCAGTTTAAAGATGCCCCGCTTTGTTTTGAGTTAGAGGCATATATAAATGTAGCTAGTTTATGAATTGAAATTGAATAACACGTTACTTGTGGAAAAAATCGTGGGCCTGGAGGAAGAAATCACGCGGTTACGTAGTGAGGTTAATGTATTCCCTCCAATAACTATCAACAACAACATAGTCGCAATTAAACCGGCAGCACTTCCAACGAAGAAACCGGCAACACTGCTTCCCATTACGAGTGAAACCAGCAGCAATCCTGAACGTATCAGTAAAGATGTGCAGAAAATAAACAATCCAGTTCTCTCAGCGAAGGAACTGGCAACACGGCTTCCCATCACAGATGAAGTTAGCAGTAACCCACAGCTGATCAGTCAAGATGTGCGGAAAATAAATAAACAAAACAAACCATTCGGCATGCCGAACCACAACGAAGAACGAGAAGTCAGTAAGGACGTCTCTGCGCACTCCGCGGGTATAAACAGTTCCGGCGAAGATGCATTTACAAAAGTCTTCTACAAGAAAAAACGCAAATCGATTAATAAAAATCTAGTGGTAGGTACCGGTGATTCAATTTTCTTGTAAAACACGATTTACTGTCGGACAGATATTATAGTTTCCGTGGGGGAAGGTCAACGACGGACGCAATCATAGCCTTTACACAAGAAATCTACGAAGGTTATGAAACAGGCTCCTGTTCTGTATCAACCTTTATGGACCTAACCAAGACCTTTGATTGCGTGTCTCACGAGATCCTTCTACGGAAGCTGTACTTCTATAACATATTACCGAGTGCATGTCGTATGTTGAATTCATACCTAAATAATCGGTCTCAGAGGGTAAAATTTAAAGAAGGCGTCTCAAGTGAACCTTATTTATATCATGGGGTTCCTCAGGGTTCAGTTCTGGGTCCTCTATTATGTCTCATATATATTAATGATCTACCTTCCCAAATTCTAGATTGTTATATGACTTTATTTGCTGACGACACTACTGTAAAAACCACATCCGTTGATCGGAAAAGCGTATTATGTGGAAATCAGTCGTCAGCACTAAAAGTTACTGTGTGTGTGGTTTAGCGCTAACCGATTAGTAGTGAATCCAGAGAAGTCTAAAACTGTGTTGTTCACCTTGCAAACACATGTGGAACCAAGTTCTGCGAAATTTCTAAGGGTGCATCTTGACTCCAAATTAACATGGAAAACGCATGAATGTGAACTATCAAGTAAGATTTGCAGTAATATTTATTTATTAAGCATGCTCAAAAATTCACTGCCTGAATTCTGCTTAAAATCGTAATACTTAGCACTGGTCGAGAGCCAATTATCGCACGCTATTTTGGCATGGGGTCACTCTTCTATAGTCACGAGATTATTTTTATTACAACGAAGAGCAATTAGAATTGTTTCTTATCTCAAATATAGAGACGACTGTAGAAGCTCTTTCATTAAACTGGGTTTCCTTACTTTACCCTCTCTTTACATTTTAGAATGTTTGTGCTACGTACACAAACACATTAGTAATTACACGACTCAAAGCCAATTACACGAACATAACACCAGATCAGCTAATCTTCTATGCCCAACTTATACCCGCCTATCTAAAACGCGAAATGGTATAAACTATTATGGTACCAAACTCTACAACGCGCTTCCTGAAAACATAAGATCCCTCACAATCAAACAAAATTTAGAAAGGCAATTAAAGTCCTTTTAATTCAGAAAGCCTTCTATCAGATTCGGAGTGCTTGTCAATTGGTTTAGCAGAAATCACTATCAATTAAGTATAATCTTTTAATCATTTTACTAAGGGATCATGTTCTTTTATATTTATAGTTTTTAAAGTGTCTGTAATGTCCTTTACATTTTTAATATTTACTACATTATCTGTAAGTTATTTGTGTAATTTATTTTATCTTTACAATAATTTTAATTTGTACATTTGTTAGTCTACAATTTAATTATTATTTATTATACATTTTAATACATATACCTGTATACAAAGTTACTCACCTAAACTATTTTAATATGTACGTTTTTGTGTCACTAATTTTACTATATAACTTATTTTAATATGTCCATGTCTATTATTTAGTGTTTTAACTAAATTGCTAAGTAATGTCTATTTAAATATTTGCGGTGTTTCTTGACTTATGTAAAACTTGGAAGAGTTCTGGCATTAATAAATTATTATTATTATTATTATTATTATTATTATTATTATTATTATTATTATTATTATTATTATTATTATTATTATTATTATTATTATTATTATTATTATTATTATTATTATTATTATTATTATTATTATTATTATTATTATTATTATTATTATTATTATTATCCATATCTTGGTGCTCCTTGAAGAGTCGAATTATCACCAGATCCTTTAATTCTGTGATCGATTCTTTGTTTATGTTTTTGAACAGTTTTCCATTGCATCGCTTCATTAGTTGATTCTAGGTTTATAACATTTTGCATTATGTGTTTTTGAACAGTTTCTAATTCTTCGGCGTCTCTGGTATTTTGTGAGATTGTTTTAATTTTATTTTCAATTTTCTTCGATTTAAATTGTTTGGTTTCGCTGCTAGAATGCGAGCGGCACCTATTATTTGTGATTTGGCGAGATTGCACACATAAAGTATCCACATCATTTAGCAGAATTTGTACTACTAGAATTTTAGTAGGTTTAGTAGTTTGTTTCAACTGAAATTTTTGTTGTTTTAATAGTTCAGCGTTTTTTAAAAGTTCTACTTGCTGTTTTAGATGTTCGTTTTCCTTATTGATTTTAACCTCCAAATTCGATGAGCAATCATTGCAGGCCAAACGGGTTTCATTCAGGGTTTTCAGTCCGTTTTTCTTTTTATAGTTTGATAATGATCATTGTTTGATCGAAACTGCAGTCAGTATTTAATAAACATTGTGATATTAACTAAGTAAAAGTAATTTTTATTTTTCATCTAATTAAAATGTATTACGAAGCAAGTGCCTACAACCTCAATAAGTTACTTTAAAAGAACATTTTCTTCAGGTGGACAAGTACGAAAATTGCACGAAATTGCACCCCATCACACTTCTACATTCTAGCCCTAAAAAGGCAAACTACCCACCTTGAAGGTAGAGCTTCTGCAGTTCTATTTCTAGATATCTAGAAAGCTTTACACTGTCGGGCGGCAAGGCTTATTGTACAAGTGCCACCTCCTAAATATCCCTCCTTCATATAATTTTTATTATTAATATTAATAGATCCCCAAAAGTAAATATACATAATTCTTTCTATTATTTTTTACTCCCGAACAACGTTAGTTTGAAAAATAGCGCATCAAAATTAATTCCCACAAATCACAGCTATTTATTCCATATCATCGCATCGATAATTCACTGTAGAATGTGTAAATTTCCCAAATTATGCCCCCTCAGTTTCCGTTAAGTACTTGGGCATAACTATAGATTCAAATATGTATCAATCAACTTTAAAAAGCACACTGCCATAATCAAAAGCAAAATATCTACTAAGGCAAAATATTTTAGATGTCTAACTTATAAAAATAATGTTACTACTACCAAAACCGAAGTAAAAATATACAAAATGATTAGTCGTCCATAACTGGACTGTGATTGTGCTCTTCCCAAGACCTACTGTGTACTTGAGAAGCATACAAACGAGTACGCACGGCGAAATTCGGGAAGCATGTGCTTCCTGTAGAACATCTAAAGAGCATCCAATGGCAGAAGCTCCTAGACTTCATAGAAGACACAGGATGTTAGGTCACAACCGATCGACTAAGTGCTAAGTAGACTACTGTATATTTTATGGTTTTCGTGAGCGTGTCATTGCTCTCCCGTTTTATGCAAAGAGAGGACTTACCGGGACGAATTCGTTTTCTTGCTCTCTGTCTGGCGATTTTTTAGTTGTCATGCGATCTTCAATTGTCTGTCGACCTTCGCCTCTCTTATCGTGTGCATCAAAATTAAGTGATGGAACCCAAAACTATTATATTAAAATATTAATAAACGTCCAGAACCCAACACAGGAATACATACATCCAAAGGCGCACAAAGGGACCACGAAGACCACAGTGCAGGGACGCTAAGCGACACCACCTCATGAGGAAATAAAGATTGTGCTCTCTATATCAATCAAAGTAATCCAACCCTCCGCAATATTGAAGTTAGAGAGCGAGCATCTACGATACCACCTTAGTTATTCCCATTCAAAAACGTCTTCGATACTTAATATAAACATTTTCCAAGACTCCTTTCAACTTCGTATATTATCCCTATACTTCTTCCTAGAAACCCAAGTATACGCCCTAAATTAAAGAAAACTATATTCTACCATGTTTGATCTTATTTCACTCATTAAAGACTGATGCCACATGACTGGACAAAACCAGACAGAAAGACCTCTGATCGATAGCCTTTTGACAAATCAATACACTAATACATTACTCATCATTTATTATTTATTATTTAAATGTAAACATGTAACAATTTATCAATAAAAATGTATATTATTAGGAATAATCACATGAAGATTGACTTAGATATTTGGTTATTCCATATCTATTAGCAAATTAGTTCTCTGGAATATGTACCACAAAATTCTTTTAAGAATTATTAAGTATAATTTTAAACTTGCTTTCAATTTTCCAGTTTCAAAGCTTTAAATTGTCACTTCAAAGTGTTTAAAGTGACACTTCATTCAAATCCAATTACTATGGCCTTTACATTAATAATATTTTATGATAATTTTTTAAATTTAAAGTGAGAAAATTTATAACAATTTTGAGTTTGTCGCAGACCAGATATTGATTTGGATTTATTTGTATATTTAATACTATAAATTATTACATAACTAGAGAAGTTGCCAAAATCGTAACATATTTTTAGCGCTAAAGATATCTGCTTCCAAAATTTTTAGCTAAACAAAATAAAAATACTTTTCTTGTTACATCACAATTCTTTATTTTTAGTGACTATTATTTATATCAAGACCTAATTAAACTAAAAGTATTTATTAATAATAAATTTTGAGCAGTTATAGAAATAAAATAAATATAATAAATTGCTTCTAGTTCTACTATTTTAAAAGTTTTAAAAAAGTTACTAAAATATTTACAAGAACAGTACTTTGTTTGTCCAATAACTCAACATACTTTAATTTTCTTGTGTTTTCAAATCTTTTATTTCTGACCGTCAAAATTATATACACTTAAATTAATTATAGTTGCGTTACTTTAAATAATTTTAATGATATGATATTACATTAAATTAAAACAAAATCTATTACAACTATTAATTTAGATATATTGATTGTTTACAATCTTAAATTATTAATAATTGTGTCTATAATTTTGGAATATTAAAATATACACCACGTTATTTGTAGCCTTCTAAGGTTCTACAAATAATAAATATTTATTAAAATCGCAAAGATTCCAGAGTAAGCTAAAGAGTTAATATAGATTAAAGTTTTGTAAGATCCAACCAGTGTAGAAATAATATTAGATGTAGAACTTTTAAACCTATGAGGTTTTGAGATTAATTTTTAGTTAGAAGGTTACACTAGCTTTCAAAATATCTCTAGTTTTAAAATATTTGCAACAACTCTTCAATACTCTGAACAAATAATAATTCTAAATTATTTACTAATTTAAAGTCATTATTCTTGACTATACGTGAACATGTTCGCACTGTGTAAACTGGTCTACTTTCCTACTATCCCTCGTTTTATTTTTATTCGAATACTGCATTTTTAATAATGTGCGAATTGTATTCCATCCGGTAACAACTTCCATGATTCAATATGTAGGAACTCTGTGTAACTTTATTACATATGCGTCGAACAGAACGTTCATTAAAAGTTCATGAACTTTACGAATACACTTTTATGTAATTGAATGAAATATTTCACTAAGGGCTCGTGTGATGTATATGTATTTACACGCACCTATACATTTTTATACGATTTCACGTTGTAATTTGGTTGTAAATATGTAGAGTATACATAATAAGTAAATAAATATAATTTTATATTCTAATAAACATTATGAACAATAAATTTGGTTGCTACCGTATTTTCGTATGATTTCATGTTGTAAATATATGGAGTATACATAACAAGTAATTAAATATGACTTCAAATTCTAATAAACCTTATGACTGATAAATTTGGTTGCGACCGTTACAACGTAGAAATCCATAATTACACTGAATTTAATGACGATAAAACGTCGAAACTCAGGTTCTACTCTTTTGTTTACATTTATATAACATTTTTTACAAAACAAGTGAAGTAAAGAATAAACTGTGTGTTATTTTCATTTTCAAAAATATTTGTTGTTAAAATATAGTGTATTTTTCAAGTGTAAGCATGAGTTATCACGCAATAACGGTCCCTTCGTTAAATCTGCCTGTTTGGTAGCAACAAAAATGCAAAGAAAAGGGGCAACTGGGATGCCTATAGGCAGGCACTGTCGGAATATAACAAAGAGTTGAGAAAATCAAAAAGGAAAACATGGAGAATTTTCTATGAGAGAATTAATCAGACACCCCCAACAGCCAGGCTCCACAAACATACAACAGCATTGAGCTAATAAAAAATGCTGATGGGAGTTATGCAGGGCAGCTTAAGGAAAGTCTTAGTGTTTTACTACAGATGCACTTCCTAGGCTCAACATCTGTGGACCCTCAAGTAAATACTGCTCAATCTACAGAAGGAAGCATACCTACAAGAAAATAGGCAGATTGTAGCTTTAAATTCTTTGAAGCACCAGGTCCAGATAGCATTTTCTCTGCACCTGCAGACTAATTATAGGTGTTTCAAAGAGAAAAATAGTAATGACTTTTGTTTAACTCACTGAATTATTTTGCTAATAATAACAAAAATATGGTTATGCTTCGAATACCTATCAGAAGCATAAGGGATATCAGGATATACACTTTTTGGTAGATAAGACTCGAAATGTGAAAACCTTAAATTCAAAATTTTAATGCATTGAAAGGAAAGAGATTTGACGATATTCCGACATCCAACGAAACCTAACGAGGCTTTTGAACTCCATTCCAAAAGTTTGCTCGACATGTATAGCAGATCAAGCGGTGGGTTATGAATCATAACTCACGCTATGAATTATAACTCACTGTTATCGATCATGTTGTCATGATTTTTTGTCTGAATCTAAATTTTCAAATAAAAAAGTCAAATATTTTACTAAAAATTGTTATAGTCGTAGATAAAGTATAGTATTCAACTCGTGGCAATGGCCTAGCTGCTCATGCTGCAAATTTCATCCGCGTAAGTTTTTGCCAATATTACCACTCGTTGGATAATATACTATTACACCACACAATGGCGGTATATACAATAATTTTAACAAGTTATAAGTATCATTCTAAAACAGACTGATAATTGATTTGTATAGGAAAGAATAATATTACTCAGATTAACTATGATACACACAATAAGGCAATTATTACACTTTTGAAAGTCGATTAAAATTTCGACCTAAAAAAATATTTTATTAGTAAAACTATATCAGAAATCGATGTTTGTTTTTGAACTTAGTGAAGAGTATAATCAAATAATACAACATTGGTATTATATAAATCAAAATTAATTAGGACTGAAATATTTCCTAAAAAAACAGCTATTTAATTAAGTTAAATTTATTTGCAGAAAAAAACATTTATGTATTCAGAAAAAAAAAACTAAAATATTTCCTGAAAAGGCAGCTATTTAATTAAGCTAAATTTATTTTAGAAAATAAAAATAAATGCATAAAACTTTCCAGAAGCATCTTATAAATACAGATATAATAAAAATGGTAAAATTTTATTATCGTCCTAAGTAAATTAATAGTAGTACCAAATCGAAGATCGTCATTGATGTAAGATTAAGTTGATCAAATTACGCCACAGATGTAAACTGTTGGCATCTTCTCTTCAAAACAATTTTATTTAAAATGTATATAAACACTTAATAGAGGAGATAAAAAAGTTTTTTGCTATAACAAACAACAACACAGAAATCTATTGCTTCTTTAATATGAAATATTTGTCACCTGAAGATATATGCTTCTTTACCATTATTTACCACTAGGGTACTCTTGAATTCTATTGGATCTTGGCAGGTATACATACCTGAAACAAAACAAAAAAATATAATCAGAATTGTAATTTCAAAATTCTTATTTATTATTATTATTATTATTATGATTCTTTGGATAACCTGTTAATAGACACATACATAAAAAATACAATAAATATAGTTCATATTTTATATTTAATAATAATAAAGTGCGGAAATTCTTAAATAATAGCTCAAGCTGAACTGCTTTGCTATTATTCAGATAAAACTAGCTATAAGCTAAGATAAACAAAACAAACAAATAATAATAATAATAATAATAAAACATGTTGCAATAACTCTGACGCACGATATCAGCAAAACAGAGACTTAAAAAATAACCAAGTATGAAAATCTGGCGATATAAATAATGAACATCTGGCAACTAAATACAGTAGTAACTATTCCAATTGCAATATCCTCTAACGGTGTAGTCTCACAGAAATTATGACAAAATATGGAGCGCTGTGAACTTCCGAAGAAACTTCTGACCTCCATCCAAAAAGCAGTAATACTACAAACATGTCATATAGTGCGGAAATTCTTAAATAATAGCTCAAGCTGAACTGCTTTGCTATTATTGAGATAAAACTAGCTATAAGCTAATATAAGCAAAATAAACAAGTAATAATAATAATTAAGAGTTTGCCCATGAGGAACATAAATAGATAATTACCAAGGATATTTTATAAATTCAAGGTTATATTTAGACTACAGTTGCGTTTTTACTTCCTATATATGAAGTGAAGTGTTGCGATCGTCACTTTTTTCTAAATCGAATTTTTAAATACGCCTTTAAGTTCTTAGGGATGGTTCCTGACGTATGTCTAACTCTGAACACTGCATCTCAAAAACTAATAAAGACTGAAACTTTCTTTCTCTTTTTAGGAAGAACTAAAGTCTTCTTGTGCGCAAGTACGTGATTGCTTGAGGCCCTTTATTATTTTTCCTAATTTTTCTTTATGAATACATGTAATAAAAGGAAAACAGCTTTGTTAAAGCAAAATAAAATATACCAATTATATGAAAATTACATTGGAAATAATTATAGAGCTTTAGAAACAAATAAGAAATCTGTAGGAAAGTGATATTATAACATTAATTCTTTTGTTATTTCTGTTTCAGTCATTTATTTTCCAATAGGGTGTACCCAATGATTTAAATAAAAGTTTGATAACTAAAATGTTATTCGTATTATTTGAAATTTTTATTCTGATCCTATATATCCTGAATTGTGAAATTCTCTCTCGCACAAATAATGGTTAGCAAATTTTGCAATTCAGTAAAAGAATGGATTGCAATTACGAAATGCTGGAATCATAGCTTTAACAGCACATGCCATAATCCTCCTCTCCCCTCAACGCCTTGCAAAGAACAATTAAATTATGTATTACAAAAATGGTTCTCTAAATGGCGGTTAGGAATAAATCCTAAAAAAAACAAAACATTTCCCTCCTCTTCATAAAATCACTTATTTATCGCCCAAAATTAAAATCCACCAAACTAAAAACCTTTCATCCCACATCCGTAAATATCTCGGAATTTAATTTGTTATAATATAACATTGTTCTTAATCTCTGTGCTCAATTAATTGCCAACATATTAGACCCAAGGCATTTAAAATACCATTAATACATATAAACAAATTTGTAGGCCTCTGCTAGACTATACTCTCAATTCTAAACAAAATAAGACTCCTAAATAATCCTCTATACAGGGTTCTGCAACAGTGCGTCAGGCTATCCTAGCGCCTTTCTCGTAAGAGATAGAAAAAAATGTTTCGTATAAAAATTTATTGATTTAAAAATCTCTATGCCGTAAAATTATTTTCAAATATACAGTGTGTCCCAATTTTGCGGTATAACAAAAGCAAACAGTTTTTTTTTAAATGGATCACCCTGTACATTCTTTCATTTTCTAATTTGGATAATATTTTATAACTTGAACCTTTTTTGGTTTTTAATTTCGATATGGTATTTCCGAGTTACTGACGATTTTCTGAAAAAAATGTAAAAAGCGAAGGTTCACAAAAAAAATTATTCTGATGTTCCATTTAAAATTTAAGAAATTTTCTTTTTCCTATGGTTGGTCATAAGTACTGTTTAGGTACCAGTGTTAAAAATTTTCACTTTTGAAGAACCCTGCCTTTGTATCAGACACGCCATTTTCTAAAATTTCAAATTGTCGTAACTCTTGTTTTTTAAATGGAATCATATATTTTTTAAAATTTTATATTATTCTGCATCTAATTTCCTACACAAAATATTAAGCATACCCTATACATAAAATTGATTTTTCAAGATATAAAAGGATTTATATTTCAAACGGTTCTTGAATACGAATTTATTTTTGAATAGATAGCTATCACTTGAAAAAAATGCATCTGTCAATTAAACAATAAGTTTGGTATGTATGGTTGCATTGTACGTTACGATTATAACAATTTTTGAGAAGAATTAATTGATGTGATATATGCTACTGGAGAAGGTGGAATTAATTGTTTGCAAGCCTAAAGAATTTATGCTCAGCGCTACCCAGATGGGCGAAAACAATTATTTTTCTTATTATTCGATTAGATTAGAAAGAAATGCCAAACTTTGCAAATAATAATATGCCTAAACCCCATAGTTATTGAGATATTTAATAGTTTTCATAAAAATAACCATTTAATTATACATACTTCTATGTACGGAGTTGATCATGCTGAGGCAAAATAACTAACAAAATGCAAGTAAGTGTCAATGTCAGATAAACAGAAACAGATAATACGATTTATTATTTTATTCAAAAGCCGGGAAAGATAACAAAATTATTTACTACAGTAAATGTTCAAAATATCTTCAATTTTTATTTAGGCACAAATTAATTTGCCGCTGAAAAGACCTTTCCACAATTCGTTGATGCATATTCATTGGTGCTGTTGGTGGTTTCTTAAAAAACAATCTAGCAGGCCATTTGGTGGGTCCATTCCTACCAATCCACTGGTTGGGAAAAATCAAATGCCCTCACGTCTTGCGAAAATTGGACAGGTGCTCCGTCTTGTTAAAACCATACCCTGTTTCTTATTAGTTAGGGTATATTAGCTAACGTTCCGGGTAATTCAATTCAGGAAGTGCAAATACATAGGCCTATTGAGATGGCCCTCGAAGAAATGTGGACCTACTACATGGTTTCCAAAAATTCCGCCCCAGACATTCAAAGACCGTCGATGCTGATAATCAACTTGTCTCATAACATGCGGATTATCAGTTGAATAATAGTGAAAATTGCCTGTTGACAGATGCGTTGTTGTGGGATGTCCTGAATTTCCTGTCTTCCCCAGATACAAAATTCGGAACGAAATTGAAAATCAGTATTACTCAGTTCTTGATGTAGCTAAATATGGTATGCATGATATCGATTTTTCTTCAGAATGCTTTGTACTGACTTCTCGCTTATGCCAGTTATGCCTTCACCAATGTCTTTTTGGTTTACGTTGGGATGCTCAGTTGCTGTTAATAGCACTGAAAGTTGGTTTTCCTCTTTCTTTCTTTCTTTATTGACTTTATTTCTTTCTTTATTGACTTCGCTTCTCCTGCTCACAAATTGAAAAAACAAAACTTTAAATACAATACGTACATTTCATATAAAAAATACTAATAATTTTGGACACAGGAGTCACAGGCGGAGTTCACTGTTAGCCAATGGTCTTCCACTCAAACCCAAGTTCTTCCATGGATAAGTGATACACTTTTGCCATTTTTGGAGATTCTTTTAATTAATTTATAAGCCAATATGCTTCATATTAATTCATTTGTGGGATATTTTAGATAGAGTCTTTTATGTCATTTTGACAATTTATTTGATAATAGGCTTTCTTCTTTCTTGTTTTTTGTAATTCACACTTCCCATTTCAATAAATCTATTGAGTAAGTTCCTAAAACATTTCTCCTCCGTTCGCCCTTTTCGAAATCCATGATGATAATTTGCTGTCTACTTATACCGCAAAACGGAGAGAATCACTTTGCAGTAAATATCAGAGAGATTTACATGTCAAACTAATTGCTTAATTGACAGATCCATATTTTCAGTCATGGCTATCTATTCAAAAACAAATTCGTATTCAAAGACATTTGAAATATACATTCTTTTATATCTTTAAAAATATTACTTTTAGGTATAGGGTATGCTTAATACTTTTTGTAGGAAATTAGATGCAGAATAATATAAAATTTAAAAAAATATATGATTCCATTTAAAAAAAAAAGAGTTACGACATTTTGAAATTTTAGAAAATGGCGTGTCTGATTGAAAGGCAGGGTTCCTCCAAAGTGAAAATTTTTAACACTGTTACATAAACAGTACTTATGACCAACCATAGAAAAAAGAAAAATTCTTAAATTTTAAATAGAACATCAGAATATTTTTTTTTGTGAACCTCTGCTTTTTACATTTTTTTCAGAAAAACGTCAATAACTCGGAAATGCCATAACGAAATTTAAAACCAGAAAAAGGTTCAAGTTATAAAATATTATCCAAATTAGAAAATGAAAAAATATACAGGGTGTTCCATTAAAAAAAATGTTTGCTTTTGTTATACCGCAAAATTGGGACACCCTGTATATTTGAAAATAATTTTACGGCATAGAGATTTTTAAATCAATAAATTTTTATACTAAACATTTTTTTCTATCTCTTACGAGAAAGGCGCTAGGAAAGCCTGACGCACTGTTGCAGGACCCTGTATAATTCATTCAATGAATCCGGTAAAATCACTCATCCCATAATGCAATTTAGCCATTAGTTCATAACGCCTTTGGGAAATTATATGAGTAGTAACATATATTTATTGACAAATATTTGTACATATTTACATTGGAATAATGAATAATGAATGAGGTGTTAATGTATTAATTTGTCAAAAGGCTATCGACCAGAGGTCTTTCTGCCTTGTGCTGTCCAGTCATATGGCGTCAGTCGTTATTGCGTAAAAGGATGAAATGACGAAATGAAATCAAATATGGTTGAATTGGGATTTTTAAATTTAGAGTTTATACTAGGGTTTCTAGGAAGACAATATTGGGATAATATATGGAAGTTGAAAGGATTTTTGGAGAATTTTTCTGATAGGAATCGAAGGCGTTCTAGGATAGGGATAACTAAAGTAGTATCATATAGGAACTGATTAGATGGATTGTGTAGAGGATTAAGGGGATGTCGGAGTTTGGTTAGGGTGCGGAGGGATGCTCGCTCGCTAACTTCGATATTACGGGAGGTTGGATTGCTGGGATTGGTATAGAGGGCACAACCATAGTCAAGTAGTGGGCGGCAAATCATTTTGTAAATTCTAACAGCTGTGCTAGTATTAATCCCATTGTTCTTGTAGGTTAAGCTTCTAAAGCATTTTGCCCTAGAAGTTATTTTATTTTTTAATGCAGCAGTATGTTTTTTGAAATTGATCTTTTGATCTATGGTTATGCCCAGGTATTTAACGGAGACTGAGGGAGGGATCATAGTTTGGGAAATAAAGACTTTATGGGGTGAGTTATTGGTGCGATGATAGGGAATTAGGAGTTGTGATTTGTGGGGATTGATTTTGAAATTATATGATTAAGGTCACTTCATGACTTTCACAGCGTTTTGAATATTTAACACCGCATTTCTATTTAACTTTATTTAAGCAAATGTAACACAAATAAATCACAACATCCCCTCAAAATACTATTATTCTTCAAGCCCAAAAGCCAATTTTTTTAACACATATCACCCAAAAAGTTAACCACCAACTGGTAAGCTTGCAATTTTTTTTGGTATTTGGCATTACTACTCTGTAGATCTCAGTAGCCGTAGCGAAAGTAATAAATTAGTTGAGGTTAGCGTATTACACGCATCGTCAATGTATGAAATATTAATGTTTAAGGTCAGCGACGACCCCAGAATACTATTTGCGTGATTTGTTTGCATTGTCATGGTGTACAAATTTTTAATGGATAAAGAGCTTGAAGACATAATTACAAATCTAAGTAATGAAATGAACGTACAGTGCCTAATACATAATTTATTGTGACTGTTCAACCAACCATAGTTACACTGTGTGACGTAGATACTTCTGAGGGAGACGATGGAAGTAATGAAAAATTCAATTACTCTGCATAAGATAACGATAAATCAACTAGAATTACTGCTTTTTATTATGGCAAAAATCATTACAAGTGAGCTAAAATCTCAACAAAGAAAGAAGTTCGAACACTTGCTAGGAAGAACCCGCTTGGAATACAAATCCTACATCGTACGACACTTGAAGATTGTTCTTTACGGATGACATATTGTAGATCATTTTGAATTCACAAATGCTAAAAATATTGAAGAGTCCTTGGGAATGAAAGCAAATGCACCTCGTATACGGACCATTTATTTAGCACCCGTTCTTAAATCTGAACGAGAAGACGAAACTTTAAAAGGATCAACAGATAGAAGTGGAGCACCAATTTTCAGAGCAGTTATGTCACTGAAACGTTTATTTCATTTGGCACAGTTACGTTTCATAACGCTATTACTCGAAACGAAATAATTGCTGAAGGAGATAAATTGGCTGCGGTCTCTGAAATCTTTAATAAATTGCCAGAACAATTATTTGTGTTCAAAGTACGTTACTATAGACAAAATTACGTGTATATATGAAAAACGAGCCAGCTAAATATGTTTTGAAAAACGCATTACTTAATAAATATTTTCGTTTACACTGGCAAATATACTGATACTAAAAGTGTACCTATACACTAAACGTTGATTTTAATGCCACAGATCAGAAATAGAAACAGAAATATATCGGGTAATAACTGGTTTAGTTACATCGAACTTATAAATGAACTAAAAAGACGTGACCTTTTACACGTAGGCTACCTAAGAAAAGTAAAACGGAAATACTGATTTTTTGCTCTACTTTGCACTGTACAACAACCTATTATGAAAACTAAGAACGTTCATACTGTCAGGAAATTGATAGTCGATATCAGCTATAAACTAAATTTCGGGTTGAGTAATGTGAAGTGTTATATATTATGATGAAACTAAAATAAAATTCCTTACTTCACTTATTATTTTTATTAATACCAGATGTACATTTAACCATTGATAATGAGTACATAGTACTCGAAATGTACATCTGGTGTTAATAAAAATAATAAGTGAGGAATTTTATTTTCGTTTCATCATAATCAGCTATAAAGACAAATATGTGCTACCCTCGAAGCAAAGACTAAAAACTCAAAAAGGTGTTCTAAATGTTTTAAGGTCGTATGTTAAAATCACTGTACTTGTGCCTGTATTGTATCTGTCAGTTCTGACATACTAGTTTAAAATCTTACACTTTTGGTTTGAGTGAATACAGTGAGGAATCACATTTAAAAGAAAACAAGTTAACAGTCCTTATATATATTTTTTTTTTTAAATTAGATGGTATCTGAATTTAAAGTTATGTTAAAATTGCACTATTTTGCGAATTCTGTTTTATAATAATAATAATAATAATAATCGTTTATTTCTCGACAGATTATACATCCAATGAGGGAGAAATATAAATAAAACTAAAGTTAACTAAATAATGAAAAACTATAATTAATAACATAATAAAATGGAATGTAAATAATATGTACGCCGCCAATATTTATTATTTAATTGAACCAAAGATAAATTTCTTAATTTCAGAAGGGGTAGTATTAAATATGTCAATATTAGAAAACTCATTATATATTATATTATACCAAAGGAGAATAATACAAAATATTAGTTTTTGCGGTTGAATAAACAAAAGAGCTGATGCATCTGGAATTCAGCCTTGGAACGTGAAAATTTATTTGTGAAAGTAAATTAAAATCGTTTATTCTATTATTAATTAAATTAAAAAGAAACAATAATGATGATAAAGTTCTTCGAGACTCCAATGATGGTATATCGAATTCCAAAAGCAACAACTCATGATTATAATTTTGGACAGGATATACTTTATATTTTTTAAAGTATAACAATTTTAGAAATTTGCGCTGGATGATTTCAATTTGTTGTACATAACGTGAAAGAAATGGAGACCATATAATCGAGCAATATTCAAGTTTCGATCTGACAAATGCGAAATACAAACATTTTAAAGCAAAAATATAGTTGAAATCAGGGGAGTTCCGTATAATGAATATCAACATTTTATAACTGGAGCTGCATATTTCGTTGATATGTGCTTGAAATGTTAATTTTTCTGTCAAGCAAAACACCCAGATCTTTAATAATATTGCAGTTCGAAAGTTGATGATTGCCGATAAAATCATTACAATTAATAGGATTGTCCTTTCTATTGAAACTAATAAAATTACATTTATTTATGTTTAAATCCAAGGCATTATTTACACACCATTCCTTAATTCTTTGTAGGTCTTGCATTAAAACTAAACAGTCGTCATACGAATTAATTTCACGATACAATTTTATGTCATCCGCATAAAGTAGAGTTCAAAGTAAATACAATATCATTTATAAAACATATGAATATTAAAGGACCAAGATTTGATCCTTGCGATACACCACTTGTAGCAATAAATTCGAGTGATTTGAAACCATTATAATCCACATATTGGGTCCTATTACTAAGGTATGATTTTATAAGAGAACACAACATTGGCGAGAAACCAAAATTAGAAATCTTCTCTATTATAATGTTCTGATTAATACTATCGAACGCTTTTTTAAAATCTAAATAAATCGCATCCACCTGTCCACGTCTATCCAAAACTTCGGATATAAATTAAGTAAAATTTAGCAGATTCGTGGAGGTTGATCTATTTGGAACAAATCCATGCTGGTAAGGCGTAATACTATTCGAGACATGATAATAAAATTTAATAGACATAATACTTTCAAATAGCTTGGCAAAATTATTTATTATCTCGATTGGTCTGTAGTTACTAACACAACTTTTATCACCTAATTTAAAAATTGGACTAATCCGAGCAACTTTCCAAACATCAGGAAATGAGGCAGTTTTTAAAATTAAGTTGAAAATATGTAAAGGTGTAACAAAAGAAGCTATACAATCTTTTACAATAATAAAAGGTATTCTATCTGGACCACAAATAAAAGTAGATTTTAATTTTTTAGCGGCTGATATTATATCATCATCAGATAAATAATTAATATGTAAAGTTGTGTTAGAACTCGTAGTTATAGTCGGGTTAAAATTGAAATTTGAAGCTGGTTTATACACACCCTTGAAAAATTTTGCAAAATTATTAACAATTTCCTGCTCAGTGTCAATAACAATATTACCGCTTTTCATAATGCCGGGAATTCGGGAGGATGACCGTTTTATATTAACAAAAGACCAGAACTTTTTGGGGTCCTGTTTTATAAATGATTCTTGTTGTAGAATATAAGAATGATGATCTTTGTTAATTTTCACCTTTACAATACGTCGTATTTCTCTGATTTTGCGAGTGTAGAAATTGAGTTTGCACCGTTTTTGTAACTTTAAATATCTCGACTTAACACGAATGAGTCTCTTAGTATTTTGAGAAAACCATGATGGAAATTTAGGCTTTTCTTGATGTTTAATAATGGGGACACTTTTCTTGAACATATAATGCAGTTTGGAATACAATAGTGAAACAGCTATAGTAGGGTCTTTAGAGGATATAATATCATCCCAACAACACTCCAATATGTCGTGATATAATACAGACAAATTGGCTCGTTTAAAATTAAATTGTAATTCAATTGGTTTGGTCCTAAATATGGGCGAATTAATATTTTTAAGAGCAACATTAAAACATAAGGGAGGATGATAATTATCTATGCCTACAACTGGATCAGCAAGATTTAAAATTTTACAATTAATACTATTTGTATGCAGTATCAGGTCTAAAAGTCTATTTTTTGAATTTAATATATTGTTTACTTGAAACAATTTATTAAAAGTAATGAAATTTATTAATGGTTCAGTCTGGGGAGTCGAGTCAGAGCCGTGTGTTACAAAGTCGTAAAAATATGGTAAGTTAAAATCTCCAGTAATTAATGTAGGTGTTTCAAATTAACGTACTGTTCAATTAAATCAAAAATAAAATTATAAGTTTGTAAATTGGAGTTTGGTGGCAAGTAAATACAGACAATATTTATTACATCTGAATTAATGTGTATTTTCACACCTACAATATCAACATTGTTTATTGATAATCCAAAACCATTGATCCGTTGTGGTAAATATTTACGATCGACTGCAAGCAAGCATCCACCTCCTTTTTTCCCAACTCTGTCAGCCCGGAATACAGAGAAATTGGAAGGAAACAATTCAGCATCAAATATGCCATCATGTAACCATGTTTCGGTAAAAGCATAAATTTCATTATCCGCTGATAATATATTATTGTATAAAGTTTGTGTTTTCGTCGCTAAACCTCGAACATTTTGATAATACATTTGGAGAGAAAATGAATTACTGCGTTTTTTGAAAAAGATTGGCGATGATTAGAAGCTACTATAGTTGGATTATCGTTTATAAATTTTATTTTTAAATTAGATTCACCATTCTTTTGACGGTCATTTAATTCTTCATACAGTAGCTTTAAGTGGTTTCTTTGCATGACAGTTTGGTCCCTTTTAAATTTTATATTACTACCGGATATATTGTAAGAAGCTTTCAAGATTTTAGCAGCTGTTTCCTTCTCATCTAAGATTAATTTTAATGGTCTTGAGTTGGATCCGGTCTTCTTTCCTAGGCGAAACAATGATTTAGGAGCCGGGAAATTACCAAGAGGTTGCAAGATCGCAGCAACTTCTGCAAGATCGTGTTTTGTCCTGTTGCTGTTTTCAACATCATTTGATTCTGGCAGATTATATAACAATAGGTTATATTTTCTATAATTTCCTTCGATAACTTCCTCGATGGCTTCACTTACCATAGAATCAGAGATTGCTGATATTGTTTGGTCATTCACCCCGTGATTGGAAGCTTGTGCTAATTGGAGTTCAATAGTGTCTATGTTGCCATATAATTTTTGCATCTTTTCTTCCAATGAAGAGAGTTTTTGCTCAAACGCTGTCACAATATTTTGAATTTCAACCTTAAATAGCTCAAAATGTTTTTGTAGTAGTTTATCAAACATTTTTTCTAATTGTGAAATTTGTTTGGAATTAAACACTTCCGGTGAGTTATCACCGCCCATAGACAATCGTGAAGGAGTTGGACGGCATTTGACACAAGTAAAGTTATTGCTACGCATTTTCTTTAATCGATTTATTTCGTCTCCAGATAAATCTGCGCATCTGTTTTGGAGAAAGCCTCGTATTATTTAATAAAGAAATTTCTTATTGCCATATTCAATACTTCTTGTGTTACATTCTTGATGGAACGAAATTTTCAAATTTGGTAAATTAAAGCACTTGTTATGTTCCATAATTTTATTTTATTACAATCATTCTCAAAGTGTTTTACACTTTGAGAATGATCGTAAAAGATCGAAACACGTGTCAGGTAACTGAAAATAAAATTATGGAACATAACAAGTGCTTTAATTTACCCAATTCTTATTGACATTTGTTATAAGTAGTTCCGGTATTAAAAGAAATCAGATAAAAATATTTTATTCCTTTATGACATATAACATAAAATTTGGGGTAAACTGAAACCTGTCAAATGAATACCAGTTAAGAGTTAAGTCAACTAGCTACGATTGATTAATTTCTACAGCAATTCCAGGCTCTGTTTTAAAATAGGGAATTCCTTTAAATCTAAGAAAAAACTTAATTATTTATCCCATTCCATTGTATTTTCTACAACTCTCCGTCCTTAATAGAAATACTCAAATATGTAAATATCCTGAAATTCCAATTAACCTAATAGCAATGGCCAGAGATACTGCAAATATAAGACATTTAAGTAGACCTCTAAAATGCCTTTTAATTCATGTATCTGCCCAAACATTGCCAGAATATGAGAGCTAATCAACTATAACAGCAACCAAAAAAACATATGGAGCAATCATTTCTCAATCTAGATGAATAACCCTCCAAAATCTTAGAGTTGCTGCACTATATGCTCTCGTAAAATAACCCTACGTAAATAATTACTTTCCTAATTCATTAAATACCCTTTACGGATCCACATATTATATTCAAATTTGAAAAATACTTTTCTTTTCAAAAATCGCAATATCATCCTTTGGAATCTCTATTTAAAAGAGCAGAAGCAAATAGAATTTTTAAACCAAAATAAAATAACACTAGAAAATAATAAAGTAATATAAATTACATATTTAGATATAAAAATGCAAATTATTAGATATTTTGAAATCATTATCTCTTTTTTTTAACAATTGCGACTAATGCAGTAATATTTTTGTCGTTATTAAAATATAAAAAAAATTATTAATAATATTAAGCCAAATGATTCGCTTTCGTGCATAGATTGA
This sequence comes from Ontholestes murinus, assembly GCA_963969525.1. NCBI lineage: Eukaryota > Metazoa > Arthropoda > Insecta > Coleoptera > Staphylinidae > Ontholestes > Ontholestes murinus. The sequence continues at coordinate 47,676,821 of OZ018393.1, read as the reverse complement.
ATTTATGCTAGTTTAATATATTTAGTATTAATGGCACTAATGAAACTACAACTTAAAAAATTTAAAATATTAATGAAAAACAAATAAACAAACAATGTGGTGTTATTGCGCCTTGACTATATACCTGCGATATTTTTGTCCTGTTTTGAATATGTAAAAAATGTCTTTCCTAGTTAGCTTAATTGTGCGTGTACAAATGAATTGATGAATTGTGAGAGATCGATGCTGATATCTGGAAGAGATATTTTAACTTAAAAGAATTTGGTTAAGATTAGATTTAATGGGTTATTTGCAAATTAAATTTTAATACTAAGGCTTAACATACCTGAGGATATGGGTATAATTTGCATAGATTTATACAAAAGGTTGTTTGAACAATTATGACGTGGATTGTTAAGGTGGAGTTTAGTGAGGATTTTTATAGTCATCATATTAGTTGAGTTATTGAGTTACTTTTAAGGGGCTATTTATGTCTGCACATTAAATAAATTGGGTAAAAGTAGTAGAAATATGTATAGTACAAGATAATATTGTTTACATATTTAGCTAAAAATTGAAACTTTTTTTTACAAATCATAAATAATGTTATTACATAAAACATATCGTCGTAATATAAATATATTTTACTATTAAGATTCATATTTTCGCATACTATTATTCAACAGTAAAAGAAAATAGATTTCCTTCGCCGTAATAAAATTTATTAACGGAAATATGGTAATGTGTATAGACGGAGAAACGGAACCAATTATGAACAATCTCGATTTTCCCAATGTTTACGATCTCACCATTATTACCGATACTGGCGATAAAATACGAGTTGTGTATTTTATTCGACGACCCAAGCAGTCGCCGAATGCATTTAAAAATATACAATGTGGCTGCTAGATGAGAGCGCATCACATCGAAATAATGCAACCGTTTCGCCGGATTCCTCTGTTTAATGGCGAGAACTGCAACTGATGGCTGATGAATTATTCAGCTACTTGCCGTTGGTTCGAATTAAGTGTAACACGTAAGATATCAGTTACGAACAAAATTATTTCATTTGCGCCAGCGAGAAAATGCCTAATTAAATCATCTTGTAAGGCTAATGTAACATTTGATTTATTGGAATGTAACGTACGCAATATTAATAGTCTTTCTAGTAAAATAGATAGATTTATATTTATCTCATACGTTATTGTACAATGTTTTAGTGTATAAATATTGTGAAAGTATTTACTGGTGATAAGGAAAAGTTTTATATAAAAACTAAAATTTACACTATTATTTTATGATCTTGTTTTTTATAATAAAATAAATTAAAATTATTATTAAACTAGCTAACAAAGATACCTTTTTTTTTCTCACCTTAAATTCAAGACAAGGGCTGAAAGACCTCAGGTCTATAGCCCTGACGGACTAACACCATTTATTTATTTGTATGTTAAATGTTATTATGTATTGTAAATGTGTCCAAATAAAGATTATTGTATTATTATTATTATTAAACCTATGTTTACTGTTCAGAACTAAGTAACTAAACCCATTATGGTTGGACATATTGTATTTAATAATTATCTAACCATTAAGCGTTTTTACTAACTTGATATTAATCCATTTTTATTAAAACTATATGAATTGTTGTCGAATAACTTAAACTCTAATTTTCGAAGAAAATAACTTTATTGAGATTATTTAAAAACATGTGCTAATTTTCCTGTATTTCTGGAGTAGAATAGGGCTCTTGGCCAAAAAAAAACTTTGTTTTAAATTCACAATAGTGGATTTGTCCTTCTTCAGTTTTTTCTTTCTTTTGGTAAAAACAAACTCAGCGAAATAATATGATAAATTAGATTAAATATACTAATCTATCTTTTTATTTTCTCTACAATTTAATAATGAAGGAAATATAATAATATTATTGAAATTGTTATAAGTTCCACAACAATGAACTATATTTTTAAAGCATGAAAGAAATTAATGTAAATGTAAATAAATATTAACATCAACAACTAGCTTCAATTTTTATACATTTTTTAATTTCTTTTAAGACAGGGCAGAAAGACCTACGGTGGATAGCCCAGACAGTGACGGACTAACACTAATCATAATGTATATATGTAGATTTGTAAATATAGTTCTGTAATAAAGATGTTGTATATATATATATATATTAACATCAATACAAAAAATCTTGAGAAGATGCCTCTATGGGTTTCTTTAAGCTACATCTTTGAGTCTCCATGCCAAAACATGATTTTCTTTGGTTAAGTTGAACTTGTTAATTATGCGTTCTGGTAATTACATATATAATTGGGATAAAGGAAACTATTTACCCCCAGTATAATTTGTTTTTTTGAAAGATTTCGAAGCTTCGAGATCTACCCCGAATTTTATAGTCATGGGATCTTTCAAAGCGCACAAACAAGCATAGGGATCCTCATATCAAGATTCCAGAAGGAGTGTCTTTAAACAGGTCCTTCAAAGGAATGATGTTGCTCTTATAAATACATACTCTGTCTCTCTCTAATCGTAATATTACTGCAGCTGATGCTGCTGTGCCAAAATCATCATCAGTGACTACATCGGGCATCAATAACATGGTGGAATGATTCCTGTATGGATCTGATTAGAGAGAGGAAGAAGGCACTTCGTGAGTTCAACTGCTACATGATGGCAGATAATCTTGCCAGCTTTAAACGCAAATGAGCTAATAATGCTAAACGAGTCATTGTATTAAATTAATGGGCTCAGTTGAGCTCCTCTGCTAAGGAGTTTACAACCTCAAAAGAGATATATGTTAAAATCCGGAGGATAACCGACAAATACAGTAATGAGCACCTGCTGGGACTAGCTATTGACAGTTTTATTTATACGTGTTCGCAGGATATTTCAAATTTGGTGTCTTCCTTTGGAGCGGACCCGGGTAATTATAATTGCGACAGAAGGTTTATACGTATTAAAGACCAGACAGAATGCCACAATCTGATTTTGACTCAGACAATATAGAGTGTTTTAATGATTTATTTGTGATGTGGGAACTAGAATTGGCTCTAAAGCTCTACCACGATACACGTCCAGGTCCTGATAGTGCACCAGTTTTTGAAAAACGCTTATCGTTCGCCGATTTGAAATTGACGTGGGACTTAAAAACCAATCATTTGATTTCTTCACTTAGTATCTCTAAAGTTTGGCATCCATAATGCTTTCATTACTAAGCAAAACCTGGTGGCAGTCTTCTTTAATATTGAAAAGGCCTATGACACCATGTGGCAATATGGAATTCTCAGGGCTCTTCATAATTGGGGCATTCGTGGTCACCTGGCGAATTTTATCAAATACTTTTTATCGGTGCACCATTTCCATGTACAAGCGAGATCTAATTTTTCTGATTTTTACTTGCAGCAGAATGGTGTCCCTCGAGGCTCTGTCCTTAGTGTGACTCTGTTCAATGTTACCATCTATGGAATTACTAAAACGGTCAAAGCTCCTGTAAAGGCATTTTATATGTAGATGATTTACCAATTATATATTCAACAAAATTTTTGTCCGTAGTTAAGAGGCAATTGCAACTTGCTATAAACATAATTTTTACACGGACACTTAGTTGGTAATGGATAAAAATTAGTTGAATTATCTCGGCCTCATATTAGATTCGAAACTCACTTGGAAATATCACCTTGGTTTGTTGAGGGCCAAGGATATTCGTTGAATGCACTGAAAATTTTGTCTCACACAGAATTGAAATGCTTTGTCTATAGCGATCCCTTATTCGTTCCCAAATATATTACGGTTGAATTGTCTATGGTTCTGAAAGAGAATCAAATCAAATATATTATAAATACAGTCCACAATACTGGCATCCATTTGGCAGCCGGTGCATTTAGGACCAGCCCTGTTGTAAGTTTGTACTCTGAAGCCGGCGAATCACCGTAGGTCAAAACTCATGCTCCGATATGCGACCAGTGTACTCATCAAACACATCCACAATGACTATGGTTGCGTTTTTTTACCGAAATTTATATAATTTACAAACCACGCGGAGTATAACCTGAAAACCAGCTACAATATACCAAACCCGCCAAAACATCCAACTAAATATTATATATCTTTACGGGGAGGAAATTTACCAACCAACAAACCAGGAAGATCGAACAACTTAGAGAAAAGGAGTCTACACTACTACCAGACCTAGCCTTTCTAAGACGATGTAGAGACAAAAATGTCGTCCCCACATGCTAAAAATTACGACTTCATACCAATACATCAAGAACCAACCGAATATTAAACAAAACAAGTTTAAACTTGCCCAAAAAACTAACACAAACTACAAAAAATGTGTTTCGAATTAGTAAAGACTTTATCAAAATACACCTACACCTTAGCAACATAATACATATTCTCTTATGGAACATAATTGATACCTTAGCTGAACATTTAATTCAGCTAGGGTATCAATTATGTCATTAATTAAAATATATTTACAAATAACCAACAAACAAAAAGAGAAATTCAAATAACAAAGAAACGAACGGACAGCCTACAACAAAACTTAAAACATTATACAATGTTTTAGATCACAACCTCGACGACGAAGCTATTCGTGTACTAGAAAAAGGTCCAAATGTTCCGATATTATATGTAATATTGCGATATTATATGTAAAATGGTGATCAGGAGACAAAATCGACATAATAGTTAGACAAGAGACGGCACAAATACTTAGAAATGCAAAGCTACCATAACCTAATATTTCCCATGAAGAACATAGTGTATTAAACGCACTTCGCAAAAATGATGAAATTATAATTTTTCAAATTCAAATTCAAACTAGTGGAGTAACATCGATAATAAAAAGAAATAAATTAAGACATAATTGTAGAAATTAGATTATTAAACCCAAAATATATACATATATCAGATAATATACATACAAATACAAGTAAACTTAAAATTAAAAATAACCTACTTAAAAATAATAATTGAAGGCAAGTTAAAGGTATAATTTAAGATAGAAGTTAATTTAACCAGCAGATAAATGCAATACAGCAGTAATCTCTAACAAAGTGTATTATTAGGCAAGAATGAGATCTCTACTAGATGACCCAGCTTACAAACCGATAAGAACTTATCCTTACCTAGAAAACACATCAAAAGCCAATATTAATGCTTTACAGCTGGACCCAGAAACAAAAAGAGCGACCATACCTAGATCTTCAAAATTATATGGATTTCCAAAACTTCCCAAAAATGGAATTTCACTAAGGCCAATCGTAAGCTCAACTGATTCATCGATACAGCCACTTGCAAAAGTTCTAGCGAAACAAATTCAACCTCTTTCGGAGTCAGTAATATCTTATTGTAAAAAATTCCATAAAACTTTTGGAATTAATCAAACCTTGACTTAAAAGTAAAGTGAAACACTGCACTTCCTACACATATTATATATACAGGTATGAAGGCACACGATACTGACAGATAGAAGGAGCACCCAATTTGCCATTTGGAGACACGGAAAAGAACGTCTGAATACATTCCTACAACACCTAAACAGTATACATCCAAAAATTAAATTTACTATAGAGGTAGAGGAAAATAATGAGATTCCATTCTTCGATACATTCATAACCAAGAAACGAGATTCAACAATAGTAGTAAAGTGTAATAGCCGATTCTGGGACAGAAAGTGCTCCTAAAGAGAATAAAATAGCACAAAAAGAGGAAAAAAGGACAAAAGAGCGTAAAAAGAGAAAACCGCAACATCCGTTACAGAAAGTCATCTTATCAACTTTCGGCGACCTTGGGAGCACTTCCTGTCCCAGAATCGGCTATTATACTCTACTGATAGGCCAGATGATATACAGGAAGAAAACACATATAAACCGATACCTACATGCAGATTCTGACCATCATCCATTACGATTTCAATCAGTAATCAAAACTTGCTGAGTCAACAAATAAAAAAACAGAAATACAAACACTAAAAGAGGCGTTAATCCAAAACCGATTTACATCACAACGTATTAACACTTCCCTCACTTCTATATATAAAAAGTACAACAGATAAAATTGCACGAATTCTAAAAAAAAAAACAAAAAATAACAACAGCCTTTACAATGAAAATCAAAAACCTAAGAGATAAAGATAAAGACCGAATTCCACAAGAAAACCAAGAAGTTTATGAGGTGCATTCTAAAGATTGTGACCAAACATACTTATGACAAACAAACAGGAAAATTAGATTCGAGGATCTTCTAAGGAAAATTAACTTTCATTTGCCAGGAAAACATATCCTTGATTTCAGTTTCCCACCTTGGAGAATTGAACGTACGCTCGTGAATATCTCTTTAACCAAGTATTCCAAGGACGCTACTCATTTCACTCATTACCACCAATTTTTTGTCTTTTATAGATAGTTTGGGTGAATGTTATAACGTTTCATTGATTTGTATAAGTTAAAGTTATCTACATGCTGGAGCTTTTTTCATTAAAATCTGTGGCCATTTTTGGGGCATTGCGCATCACAGCAACTTATTCAATTTGCACTCATTTATTCCAAAAATCTTCAATAAAATGATTTTAAGTAATTTGTACGCCTGGCAGCGAAAGTTATTATGGAAACACAATATTCTATCCAGGTAAATCTGCCATCTTACTAATTTGCTTAAAATTTAAATAAAACTCTTTTGTTTTACCACTATATTTTTATAAACTATTACACTAAGTTTCGATGATCATTTTCAATAATAATACCTAAATTTAAGTGCTGTTTAGATACTCTCAAAGAGAGGAGAATTCGTTAAGTTGGTCTAGTCATTAAGGATGAAAACATTTGAATTAAATTTGGCTTTATGAATTTATGCAGCTTCTAATAAATCCATTTTGCGACCTTCTTTGGTAAAGTGGGTTACTAAAAGAGCGTCCTTGCTGAAAATATGATTATTATCTAACAAAGAATTGGTTTTTAAGCCATGTTTCAAAATTTCAACGAAACTGTCCGATGTAAAAAAATAAGCGTTTTAATTTGAAAATTTTTGATTATTTTCGTAATATCAATTTTAGTTTTACGATTAAAAAATAAATTTGAATATTTTTAATTATAGAAACCGTCTGTTATCGGGAGCAACTTCCTGATAAATATATTTTTGACATTTTTAAAAATTTATATATCTTTCAATTCAATTTTCAATTAATTTTATTCACTGCCATTTGTTTTTATTATTTTAAACTCTCAAATTACTTCTAAGTCCCACTTCATTTAAGAAATAAACACTGAAGATAATTTAAGCAAATTAACAAGCTTCACATGTATTTAACATTATTTTGATCACGGGCAGGGGTCATCCTAATAAATTCTCGACTTCTGGGTCAGACCTGCTTCTCTAGGCGTAACAAAGATCATAACATGCTTAATTGATCGAATCATTGGCACATTTAATAGAGGATTTATTGGGTATATAAAATTATAGTGCCAATAAACTTAAACTTCAAATATTCAGGGAAAAGAGGCAATATAACTGCGTTTCTATAAGTTTATTTCGAGTGATTAATTTCAATTTATATGAATCGAATACATTATTTTGTAATTAAATTTATCACAATTAATAAGGGTTAATAAAGATAATTTGCTTAAAATGTAAAATAAATTTTGAAATGATTCATATATTTAGCTACAAACTTCAGTCTTATTTACGATATACCTATTTTGTTGGTGGTAACACAAAATTTACATGATTCTTGCTAGATGAAGGATTGTAAAATCAACATAGGTCAATTGAATACGCCGTCGGAACACAAAATATTTTGAATTTATTAATTCCTACTGAAAATTGCACTGAACTTTATTATTTTAAATAAATCATCTAGTGTAAGTTTTGTATTTTCTTTCTCGCCATATCAATTTATATCAAAAGTATTTGTTTACGTTGTTTGAATGTATTGCATTTTTTTTCTTGTTTTTCTATATGTTAAATTTTGTAACTAAATGTCTGTGTATGATTTACCTATTTTCCAAGTATATTAAAATAAAAGTGACATAAAATATCTTGATCAATTATTCAACGTTAAAGTAACCCTTGCATAAGTTTTGCTAGTTAAAATATTTGTTGAAGGGCAATTATCCACACTACATAATCTTTTAACATTGGCTTTTAAATTATAAAAGTAACTATCAAAATATGAATTGGAATACATTATTAATATACAATATGTGCTTTACAAAAGATAACGTATACATGTAAGATAGAAATGTCTAAACCACCATCTATTTGTAAAAAATATAATAATTTATAATTTAAACTAATAATTTATCCATCAGTATTATTTATCCATTAAGAATTCAATAACCGTTTTTTCAGGTTAGAAGGTACGAGGGATATCCGGAAAGTAGTACCCATTTGCACCGTGCGGAGCGCTGGCGAATATAGTAGCAGCCGCATGTGTGCTAACATGTGCAGCTGTATTTCAGCTATCTGTTAGCAAAGTTAATTTTCGTTGGTATTGATTGTGCTGTTTATGTTAAAGAAAGAAAAAGAACTCTGCCAGTTGTGACGTTAGAGCTGTGATTATATTTCTCAGTGCTGGCATCGTAGTTTCAACTTATGATGACGAGTGTTCAGTCACTGCGGATGAACTTTCAACCATCCACCCTATAGTCCAAACTTAGCTCCTTCAGATTACCATCTAGTTACAAAACTCAAGGAAGGAAAGAAAATTTAAGTATCTCAATACACTAGCGGCGGAGTAATGAAGCTGGGATACAAAAAAACTCGTCAAACATTATGACAAATGCTTAAAATTGCTTTGCTAGGTGACTATGCTGACAAGTAGCTTAGAGGATCTACTTTACAAATAAAACGTTAATATTTGTTAATATACATTTTTTTATATATTCCCAAACGGATACTTCTTTTCGGGTGGCCCTCGTAGAATAAAATTGGTTGCAATTTTGAAGTAAACGTTTGTTTCTGAACAAACAAACTTCCCTCTTAACGTGAAAAATGTCAAAAGAGGAAGAATTCCGTTATTGGCAAGTGTATCGACTCGACTCGACGGAGAGGAGAGAGCGAAGAAGAAATGACGGAAAAAGTGCAAGTAATGGAGCGTAGTTATCCGGACGGCACGGAAAAATCCACAGCCTCTCTATATATCCCGTTAACAGTAATTAAAATCTCGCTTTTACTGCACCGGGGAATTGTCCGTGCAGCATTCAACTGCAATAATCGACGCGATATTGTTACAGTTTTTCATTTTGGAATGTCTAATATTCATTTATTCCATAATGGCGTTTTAAAGTTAAATACTGGTGCAATCCCACTAGCATAGAAAATAATTTTGATTTTAAGTTTAATTATTATATAACGAATAATATTATAGTGGTTCATCGATTAATAGCCCGGGTAGCTCAGTCGGTAGAGCATTGGACTTTTAATCCAAGGGTCCAGGGTTCAAGTCCCTGCTCGGGCGTACGAATTTTTGCTAAAATCGCAATTAAGCAATGCGGGGATGTATTCCTAAATTTGGGATATTTGAAATGCAGAAATCATTCTGATTTCAAACTACTTCCTTTTCATCAGATTTTAAATGTAATATTTATTCTGACTTTTATATTTGGCTCTGATTTTCCTAAAATATGTTTCAATATTTTATTGTATTGCATTTAATTCTTTGTTTCTCTTACAATAAATTATAAATTATATAGATAAAACTTAATAATGTACTTATAATATATAATTTTTACCCATACTGAACACTCAGACCTTCCGTTAATCTCACTAGCAGACTATTGATGGCCATGATATCTTCATTTTGCTTAATAAAAAACACTATATCGCGATTCAAATGCTCTCATTACATTTTATCTGTGTAAGATATTTACTTTTGGCAAGGCAATATTTTATTTTATTGAACAAAAAAAAACAGTTGAATTAAATTATCGTAAATACAAAAGTAGAAATATTGACTGTATTCACCTTTCAGGTAACAGATATTAGTGAATATACAAATTGTAAATTGATTGTTTATTTATATAGAAACCGCAAACTACGAAGGTACATTCATTATTTACAAGTTTATTTGAACGACTTCTACTAACTTTTACATATTAAATAGACCTGGAATTACTTCTAAGTGATGCAAATTAGTTTAATAAAACAACTTGGGCTCGTCCGGGATTTGAACCCGGGACCTCTCGCACCCGAAGCGAAAATCATACCCCTAGACCAACGAGCCGTTGTTAACAAACTTAGTGTATTTATTAATCATTTATGATAATACATGAATAAAAACATTAATTAGAAATCATTTTCGTCACAATTTATTTTTATTCACTAGATTCACATATTGAAGAAGAAAGTGAATTCTAACGAATGTTTGTATTGCATTCAAGTAAAATATCTCTTCATGTAATTTAAAAACAAAACCAAAATAGAAATTATCTATTCATGAAATAAAATCTAGAACCTCTTCAACAAACATATATTAATTCCACGGTGTAATAAAAAATCTGCATCTTGATTGTTTAAATAAGCTTTCAAAGGTATAACTGAAATTATGCCTTTTGCTAAGAAGAATAATATTACATTTTCGATTAGAAAATATTACAGAATAATATACGAAAAACGTTTTGAATGGTTTACAGTTCTTTACAATAAATCATGTATAAATGTATCCTACTCTTGACCTATTCCAATAAAACATAATCTATATATTTGATTCTTAATTTTTTCAACCATTTTCTTTATTAAGTCAGCCTATAGACTAACCCAGACCAAACGTTATAACAAGTTGATGAAAAAATATCATTTTGTATCATATTCAATTCGGAATATCTTCGTTCTAATGTCATTTACAAATATGTTAATATTAAAACTTAATCTTCAGCTAACTACAGCAGCGACAAGAGTCATAAAAACGAAATAACTCACTCATCAGAGGAGATATGTTCAAATTATTCAATTCAATTCAAATTATTTGTGGTTAAATTATAGTGAATTTTTGAATTAACTACTAGTATGGATTACCTAGTAGGAACATTCGCAACAATTATATTCATTAACAAGAAATTTATTTTGTTATTGTATGAGAAAACAAAAATCACATACTCAATTGGAAAACAAGTATAGGGTTAGGATTTGAATATTGAAGAAGACAAATGTTTAAGGGTAGATAAACTATTAATGTAATAACTATTATGTAAAGCATTGCCTTAGTAAATTAATTTATTGTTTTCACATTATAATTGAATCGGTCGTGGCTGAATAGCCTAGTAGATTAAGCCAATTTCCCTATATCATTCATTACCCCAACCCGCAATTCCATCCAACATCCTTCCTTCAAAAAAAAAAAAACATTATAATTGTTTTAATTGTCTTTGTTAGAAATTTTATATAATTCTACACCTTATTAGGGAAATTGTTTATTATGTATCTTAGTTCTTACCAATAATCGTGCATATTTGTTAAAGTATAAGAAGGCCACTTTTTAGTTAAGAAACTGTAGACTAATCGGTCTACATTATCAAAACTGTTAGTAGTAGAAATAATGTTAGCGATACATTATAAAATCACAATGTATTACATTAAAAATGTTGTATTAAACATTTAAAAAAATTGCCGACGTGCGTTTCCATCATCAGATCTAATCAGTACAGCTTAATTAATAACGTGCTTATAAAAGCAAACAAAACAATTATTAGTAAATAAAACTCAAATCTGTAACCTAAAATCATTCATATTTAAATATTTTCATAAACGTGCTTATTTATAATAAAATCATCAATAACTTGCTCATTTTCTTTCATATGTCCCTGTCTGGCATATCAATGAATTGTAACGTACATTTTGCCTACTACAATAAAGACTAAACTAAGATAGCAGATACTTCTGCCACGGCAACTAAGAATAAGCCTTCTCTCTTTACAGATAAAGATAAACATAAACTAGTTTCGATTTTTTTACTCCTCACACTCCATAGAAAAGACAGTAAATTAAGGTTGTATGTTTAAACTACAATAAGCAACCATGATTTGAGGTATCATATTTTTACCTGTAACAAATAATCTAATAATAGGTTGTTGAAAAAAATTTACTTAGTGAACACAGGGAAACAAACCAAGTGACTTTTTTCAACAACCTATTATTAACATAATGTTTCACCAAGCGAAAATGAGAAACAAATAAATACAAGATACCAAAAATCTAAATTTAGTATTTCCTACAACTTACTTATCACAGTAATCAAGTTTACGTATGTCTGACCTATCATAAAACATCCTAAATTAGGGTATGGAATTATGCACCTTACATAAAAAATACTAAAATAATGTACAAATGCAAAAAAGAAATACATTGAAGATATATTGATTTTTTTAATTTTTTGATTATGAATAGACTATATTGAGGTAAAGTATACTTGGAATTCTATAACAAGCTAATAATTAAGGTATCATATCATTTACCCAACACAAAAAGATATAAATCAATAATAATAATAATAATGTTTATTTCATAAATTATGAATTAAAGTAGCTTATTCAGCAAAATATAACTATTTTAATAAATAATTATATATACAACAGCTCCCTCTCAAGGACCTGTAGAACCTTGACGTTGGTGAGAGGGCTTGAGTGGTCCTATGAGTGTTGGGGCGAGAACCGGCTGTTCAGTCGAGGGGGAGGCCCCTCCGTACTGAACGGATAGCCGGGATGCGGCCTGACATGAGGATCCAGACGAATAACAGGTCAACCGCGCATCGTTGTGGCCGCGATGCGAGGATGTGCACAAGGCTACCCGCGTGTTTGTGCCGTGCGTAGAGACCCGTAAGGCAGGACAAAGGGAACCTGGTGGCTGAGTCGCCCGCGTGATGCGGCACGTACGGCGGCAACACTCAACTTTGGCCCTGAGTTCTCCCTAAACGGGTGGTCGGAACTAACCCACTCCGATCAATCGGCTGCGTTGTAAGGTCAGACTTACGACAGGGTGAGCCCCTGGGGGTGGAGGGGAGCTCAACGGACCCAGCACATGTGCCAGGCACCCGTTCGAGTGCAACCCGTCCTTGGTGACTATATCCCCTTGGTAGCCCTGGCGATCAATTATCGACGTCTCCAGTGCGGGCTCCGTGGCGGGTGGGGAGCCAAAGGGATGAAGTACTATCCACTAGCATGGACAATAGAATAAACAAAATAAGGTTAGTAGCAGGCAGGTCGCAAGATCAACCTGCTACTACGAAGAAGACAACTAATGTGGGTGAGTCCCTGGATTCCCCGCAACAAACAGTGGCTGCGGGCGGATCAACTGATCCACCCGTCACCACAAAAGAAGCCGGCCCACAGAAGCAACCCCCAAAAAGGAAGCGCATTTGTGGAGCCGAGCTAAAGCGCAGAAGGAAGGTCAGGGAGGCATTGGCTGCTGCAAAGACAGCCAAAACCCCCAAGACCCCTTCTGGTAAAGAAGTGCGCCCCCCAAGGCAGGCTGGCAACCCAATGCCCAAAGGCAAAGGGATGCTGCCAACTGGCAGCGCACAGTAAAAGAAGAATCGATCCGCTGCCTCTGAGCCATCACCCGGTCAGCCCAGGAAGGTGGCAAAAAAGGGAGACGGGAGATCCTCCAGGAAAAATACTTCGAATCCACCTCTCTCGAGAGTAAGGAGCGACGGGACCAGCTACAAGGACGCTGCCTCTAGGCACCTCCGAGTAGCCATTATAGACCAAAACAACCCCTTGGGCAAAATCACCAAGGAACAGGTAGCAATGGTCGAAAAAGCAATGCTTGAGGAGCTGGACAAATTGCTCGACTCCTCAGACCACATCCCTACATTTCAGGAATGGGCACACTCAGGGGAGATACTACGTATCACCTGCGATAATGAGCCTGCCCTGAAATGGCTCAAGGACGTAGTCCCCCGTCTACCACCACTGTGGGAAGGGGCCAAACTGACTGTCGTCCAGGTCGACTAGCTGCCAACACTGACGAAAGCTCGTCTGTGGATTCCGGGACAACCGGAAAACATAGACCTGGTAAAGAGGCGGTTGGCGGCACAAAACGCCGCAATGGAAATAAAGAGCTGGTGCGTCTTCCACGTTGAAGAGAAGAAAGAACCCTTGGGTCACCTACCTGTCTTCAGGGTAGGAAAAAAGGATGCCCAGTTCATCAAAGAAAAGGGAGGGAGGATTAGTTATAAATTCTCCACTCTCCCCATAAAACTAGCTAATTCAGCCATAACAGAAACACCTCGGGTGGAGGTCCCGATGGAAACGGAGGATGGAGGCACACCGGGCGGAAGCCAGGAGTGCGCCACCTCCATCCCAGAGGAGCCTTCACAACCGTAAAGGTGATACAGTGTAACCTGCATCATTGTAGGGCGGCCGTGGCAACCCTTTGCCGCCACCTCGACACTATGCAGGACACAATAGCCGTCATCCAAGGTTTGTGGATTTGGTAAGTTAAATGGGAACATATTCACACATCCCACAAATAATAAGCCTAGATCATGTATTTACATACCTAAGCACATAACATCCTATCTTATGCCACAGCTTTCCAACAGTGACATCACAGTGGTAAGGCTGTCAGCAGGAGACGGCAACAAAGACACCATCCTGGCGTCAGTTTACCTCCCTCACGACGCCTTCGCACCAACCAGGGGGCTGGAGCAACTCGTGCTACACTGTGAGATGGAGAAACTTCACCTCGTCATTGGCTGCGACGCTAACGCGCACCATATCATGTGGGGCAGCGTGGACACCAACAACAGAGGTAAGTCACTACATGAATTTATCATTAGTAACAATTTAGAAATACTAAACCGAGGCTCTGAACCCACGTTCGTGACAACTCGGAGCCAAACTGTAATAGACATTACATTGGCGACTAGCGGTATCTCAAACAAAATCCACGACTGGCATGTATCACCGTCGGTTTCAATGTCAGATCATAGGTGGATCAAATATACACTAACACATACAACCGGTAAGAAAACACGTTACCTTCGCAACCCGAGACTAGCGGACAGGAATGCCTACATAGACAACCTCTCGCGGAGTCTGCGAACGTGCAAAGCTACCGGCCAACTTAATACAGTGGAAGACATTGAAGCCTATGTAAATACGTTTCAACACTCCATTTTAAAAGCATATAAGGACTCCTGCCCTGCGAGAAAGGTGGAAGACTCCGAGAACGCCACGCCCTGGTGGTGCGGAGAACTCGACCATCTCAGAAAAGCTACGAGAAAATCCTTTAATAAAGCAAATAATTCTAAACAACAGTCAGACTGGATGGTCTATAAAAACATCCAACAAGACTACAAAAAACTAATAAGGCAAAAACAAAGAGCAGCCTGGAGGTCTTTTTATGAGGAGGTTGAAACCACCTCGGCAGCTGCAAGGCTCAAAAAGATCCTCTCCAAGGATCCCTCACGACAACCAGGTTGCCTAAAACGAGAGGATGGAAGTTACTCTTCTAACCTCTCGGAAGCAGCTGAGATTCTCATCAACACCCATTTCCCAGGATGTACGAACACCTCCGATGAAGGTTGGTCAGAACCCGCACCCTCAAACCCCTCCAAGGAGGATTGGGAGGTGGCAGATCACCTCACGGAAGGGACACGTATAACCTGGGCAATCAAAAGCTTCTCACCAATTAAAGCGCCAGGCTTGGACGGTATATTCCCGGCCCTCCTCCAATGGGGGCTGGACATATTATCAGCCCACCTAGCCAAAATCTTCAGGGCATGTATTGCGTTCAGATACATCCCTCTAGCTTGGAGAGAAGTAAAAGTTATCTTCATACCGAAACCTGGTCGTATAGATTATACACTAGCCAAATCACACCCCCCAATTAGTCTAATGTCTTTTCTTCTGAAAACGTTAGAGAAATTGTGCGAAAGACTAATTCGCGAGACGGCGTTGATTACGAATCCGATCCACGCTAACCAACATGCATACACTCAGGGGAAATCAATGGAGTCGGCTCTGCACACTGTTGTAGACCGAATCGAAAGATCTCTGGACAACAAAATGTCCACCTTGGGCGTGTTCATTGATATAGAAGGTGCTTTTGATAAAACGACCTTCAGAAAAATGGAAACTGCTCTCTCCACGCATGGTGTGAACCCCACAGTTAGTGGATGGATCAAAAGCATGCTGGAGAATAGGGCAGTCACAGTAAATGTAGGAAATACCACTGTCAGAAAGATCGTTGCTAAAGGCTGCCCACAGGGTGGAGTACTCTCACCACTCCTGTGGAACATAGTTGTTGACAGCCTACTGCGGCGACTTAACGACAATGGTTTCCATACCATAGGATATGCAGATGACATAACCATCCTGCTAACAGACAGATTTGAGACAGTGCTATGCAGCTTGATGCAGCAAGCCCTCAAAATAATCGAATACTGGTGTAACGACCAGTCTCTGACCATAAACCCGTCAAAGACTGAAATGGTCCTCTTCACAAAGAAAAGGAAACTAGGTAAGCTAAATTTTTCTAAGCTCCTCATCACCCAGATGACATTGTCGTCGGAAGTCAAATACCTGGGAGTGATCCTCGACGGCAAGCTGACGTGGAAACCACATCTCAAAATGAAATGTAAAAAAGCATGCGTCTCCCTCTGGCAATGCCGGAGGGCTGTCGGGCAGACATAGGGGCTATCTCCCAAGATAGCACTTTGGCTGTACACAGCGGTAGTAAGACCAATGCTAATCTATGGAGCACTGGTTTGGTGGCCCAGAGCCAGACAGAAAACCTCAGCAAAGCAGCTAACTCAGTTGCAAAGGATAGCATGCCTCAGCACGACCGGAGCATTGCGAACCACACCCACTGCAGCTATGGAAGCAATGCTCTGCCTTCCACCTCTCGACTTATACGTAGAGGAGATAACCACGGCGGCAGCACTGCGCCTAAACTCAGTTGGACTCTGGTACAAAGGAGGCAGGGCTGGCAGACACTGTCACCTTTTAGAGGAGGCTGTCAAAAAGACACCTCTCCTTGGAAGGAAGACAGACAATTTGTACCCTGCTACGTCTTCAATAGACCCTATAATGTATCGATAAAAAGAGGAACCGGGAGTGCAGAGGGTGGGGAAACCCTCCGAATTTACACCGATGGTTCTAAAACCAAAAGAGGATCCGGGGCGGGAATTTACTCGCAACAAATAGACCCCTCATTAGCTATACCCCTAGAGAAGCACACAACTACTCTGCAAGCAGAGATCGTTGGCATCATCCAAGGGGCGAAAGAAATTCTACACCGAGACATCCGTGATAGGAACATCCAAATCCTTACAAACAGTAGGGCAGCAATACTAGCAGTGAGTAGTCACAAGATCACCTCAACACTAGTAAAAGAATGTCACAATACCCTTAAACAAGCAGCACAATCAAACAGTATTGAGCTGCGCTGGGTCAAGGGACACAATAATGAAGAATGCAACAGCAAGGCAGACGAGTTGGCGCGAGCTGGATCGGTCCTCAGTGATACCACAGACGAGCCCCCGATCGCGCCAACACCGAAATGCCTCACTGATATCCTCAAACAGAATACTCTCAAGATGCTAAAACAACGTTGGGACAACATCTCAGGCTGCAGACAGGCCAAGGAAGCAATAGGCTCACCGAATCTGAAAACAGCTGAATATTATTTGCGACTATCCGGGGGGAATCTGCGTCTTATCACAGGTATCCTTACGGGTCACTGTCAGCTAAGGAAACACTTGTTTACTATGGGACTGGTGGAAACCCCCATATGTAGAGCATGTGAAGAAGAGGACGAGACAGTGGAACATGTGTTAACCACCTGCCCGGCTCACGCCCACCTTAGAGAGTCCATGCTAGGGGAGCTCTGGCCGAACATGGCCAACATAAGGGATAACCCTCCAAGCGTTGTGCTGTCCTTTGCTCGCCACCTTGGGTGGCTAAATGAGTGATAGAACAACGCAGGGCTGTCCCAGTCAGGGGGGCACAATGGGCCTAGTGAGGCCTAAGTGCTCTGGTCAATGATTTGATCACCCTTGGCAAACTCAATCCAGATCCAGATCCAGATAATACTATGAAATGAAAATAATACTAAGAAACGAAGAAATGACGATACGATACATTATATTTTAATTAGAGCATCTAACATAAATAAAAATAATTGATGTAAACACTATTTATGTTTCAAATTATTCTTCAAAACTTTACATTTACTAAAAAAACTTTTAATTTGTAAATCTCTTAATTCATTATTTTCACCCTTATTCATTCATCATCATCATCATCATTTAGTTGTAGTATTATAAAAATTATTGTGGACAATCCTTCATTTTCATTATTTTTGCCATTGTACTTTAGTAACTACAACAATTTCTAAAAGATATACTGTAGCTATCACAATAAATCATGATTACGTATCAAATATATTCAATTGAATTAATTTTACCGGGAAAGGTATGAAGTGCATTTATACCTTTTCCAGTAAAAACTTTGTGCCGAACATTTTAATTCTCTCCCACTTTTAATCGTTTCTTCAAAAAATTGTTTCATCTGCTGGTCGGTTATATACGATTTAGGTACAACACCAAAATTTTCTGTCGTAACAATTTCATTTGCAGCACATGTTAATTTTGGTTTTTTTCCAGTAGCATTCAATTTGAGTTGGTGCTGGCTGGGTACTTTAACGATGTGCCCACATTAAAAATGCAAGTGCGTGTTTACATCCTCCTTCAGAAGCCGAACAATCCAAACATTTCACTTCCAGAATTTTTTCCTCTTTTTCACAAACCAGTAACTTAACTTTATAATTAGAGGACCTAATTCTATGTTTGGGGCAAATTTGTCCAATAATGGTACATGTATTTCCTGTTCTTTTAATTTGCACATAACCAATTGCAGTATTGATGTAGGAGTCCCTCATTGATCTAAAATAATTATAAATTTATTAAATTAGTCACACCTACAATGTTATATTGTCGCAGAAGGGACAGTTTTAATTGTTTGTTTTAAAATTTGTAGGTTAACTATTAGGAATGGGTAAATAAGTTTTGGGGACAATATAATTGTATATATTCTCTTCGTTTATCATAATTATCAATATCAATCAATTAAATATATTGTGTAAATGTTATATATATATATATATGTATATATATATATATATATATATATATATATATATATATATATATATACTTACAAATCTGCTTTTAATCCACGAATTTCTGCGGCATTATAACAATCATTATGACTGATAAAATTCCATTAACATATTTGCGTCAATATTGGGCAAATTATCACTATATGCTTTAAAAAACTCGGTATCTTCGATTATTTTAAAATAACATAAGGATTTAACAAATAAAATGTGAATGGACGACGTCTAAATACTGCGTATAAATCGTATGATAAACAATGACGTCACGCGATCTTCGGTCAACTTCGTGGCGAGGCCGGAAAATTTAAAAATGTTATAATTTCAAAGTGCATTTGTTAAATAAATAAACAAATATTATGATTAGAAATTAAAAACACTTTTGTATTATTATTTCTTAGGAGCACTTGCTCTTTGATAATGACATATTGTCGAAACTAGTCGGAGAAGATAAAATAAATTTTCTGCGAAACACATCAAGTGTTTTTAATTTATTAAATATATAGAAAAATAACTAAGTTGAGAGATAATTAATTATTTATGCTTTTAGGTAGAAATATGATATTTTTTTACAGTTAATGGAGCAAGTAATAAATTGCAATTTGTTAAATTAAGAAACAAATAAAGAATAATGCAATACATTATATTTTATTTTGAAACATAAATGAAAATGACGCAACCATTGTTTCTTTCTAATACAGTTCTAGAAAACATAATTATTATTATTCTCTACCAATATTTCTTATAATATAGATATATACATGTTTTATCTAGTCGAATTTTTGAAATTTATATAAGCAACTTTATACCATAAAATCTTTAAGCTTAAGGATTTTATAAAAAAAATATGTAAAAAATAATTTTGCACATCTTTATATGTCTTTTGTCGCCATTGTTGTAAGATATCACAAACTTTCGACAATTCATTTGACAATACCGACAAGAGTTTAGTACAAGATAGCGGTGTAAAACACATTGATATCTCAGACCATGATTTAACTATGTTGAAATTCAAAATGATGGAGTTCCTTTATCATCTACATTATAGATATATTGCGATTTACATTACATTCCTTATGATGAGCTGTCTACTGTACTTCTTCACGTTTTCTTAACTAAAATTTGCTAATAAAAATATATAATAAAAGTCCTTTACGTTGTAGAAAATTAACTAATAATTAAAAAAACACGTAAATATTTCGTAAATTCTACAACAAATGAGTTATTAAGACTACAAGAACAAATCACTTTTGAAACAACTACTTCTCTAGCTAATACCTCGACAGACATTGAATGATACAAAAGTAATTTGCGTGTTACAAAATAGCAAGGTTATCAAAGCAACACTAGTTTGAACATATTTTTTTCTGTAAAATGAACTAAAAATGATTGAATGTACGTTAAATAGTTTGTGAGTGACTATATTATGATAATAAAGACATATATAAGTCCTTTACGTTGTAGAAAATTCACTAATTATTAATTATTATTAGTTATATTATGATAAATTTGGGACAAGAAATGAATTTAGGTTGATGATGTAATTAAAATAAATTAGCAAAAGCAATTAAATAATTCAAACCTCAAGTTTTACCATCTGCAGACACGTGTTTCGATCTCAGGTATGTACGGCAACTGACACAATAATGAAATATAATCGACTGAAGGTCTGAATTTATACCTTAGATGGATTAGATGGACGGAAATAATTACGTTTGGGATTAAGTAAAATACCCACTTAGAGCATAATTTAATAATAAAAATGGTGATGTGGCCATCATAGTACTTTCCCTATATTTTACTAGAAAACTATGAGGTTTACACAAAGAAGCTATTCTTAATGATTTGTTCACAATTTAATTCTCTATATTATTTGTAATACAAGTTTCATGTAACTCTAATAGTTTATTAGAAATTGGTGAAAATATTAAAATTTTCATATTACAAAATTTACCGGAAAAAAAAACAAAAAAACGCCTCGAGTAAACACCTACTTCACTGTTTAAAAGTGAACAAGTCAATAAGAATAGCCTTTTTTGCGTAAGCCTCACAGTTTTCGAGTAAAATATAGGAAAATTACTATGATGGCCACATCACCATTTTTTCCATACAGTTGAATGCCATTTAGATATAGTAAAATATACATGGTACTAATTTCTCGCTATAAATACGTTGAAATTTGTGTTGCTTTGATAGTTATGCTGTTATGCAACATAATTCAATATCTGTCGTGTATAGACTGGGAAGTAATTGATTCAATAAATGATTATTTGTATGAATAAATCTCTGAAAATTGCAATTATTTTTTGTTTATTTATACTTTACAACTTTTAATTAAAACATCATCATTAAAATATCTACGAAACGTATTTTTGAATTAAATGGTGTTTCATGAATAAGCCAAACCACTTTATTTGTTGATATTACACGATCGTGACTAATGAGTAAAGTGCTCTTTGTATACACATTAGAAATGTTTTAGTGTAAACAGTTTACAATCGATTGATCCTAACTTATTTAATGGTTTATGTTTATAAACAAATTATTAGAGATAAACATTTACTGGGATTGACTAATATATTTTATGATTATTATTTTTTCGCCTCGTTGCGTATTGGAATGTAAATTTTGGAGAAATTGATAGGAAATAATATGTGCTTTCTGCTGTCGAGATAATAGGCGCCGAATCGGTGCAATCAATAGCCCAGCTGCGTTTGCAATTTTTTTTTATTGTACACATCCGCTCTATTAGCACACAGGCGAACTATTGTGTATAATTTATTTGCTTTGCCAACAGCGGAAATGAGTGTATTCTTTATTTGAATCAAACAAATTTACAACTCATCTTGCGCTTGCACATGTAATCGCATCTTAGCTAGAAAAATGTATCGTGCCTCTACACGCCTAATCACATGTATCACATAATAATATAAATGAGTTAAAGTCTAAAAATGTATGCAAGTTTTAATTTATTTAAATTTATCTGTAAGTAATTTTAATATGAACTGATTAGAAATATGTATTTTATTTATCTAAAATATCTTTTACTAGATAATGACAATTGAGGGAATATTTAAAAATATTTCATTAATATACGAGGGATTGTAAGAAAGTAGTACCCGTTTGCACCATGCCGAGCGCTGATGAATAGAGTAGCCGCCGGATGTGCGCTAACATGTTCAGTTGTATTTCAGCTGTCGGTGTGTAGCTGGTATTGACTGTGTCGTTGATATTTTTATACTGTTTAATAAAAAAGAACACCACCAGTTGTGAAATTAGTTAAGAAATGTGCTAGGGAGAGCAGTCATTACGGACGACCTTTCAATCATCCATCAAAGAGTCCAGACTTGGCTCCTTCAGATTACCATCTGTTAACAAAAATAAATATAAATATGCTTTATCTTGCTTTTGGCAGTTTTTAGTTCAACTGTTATGTATGACACGCTCGCTTCAGTTTCAAGGTGTAATCTTCAGCCTAGGAATCGAGGATTACTTCGTGAATTAAATTGGTAGTGTTTTACTACTTTTTTCTCTATAGATATATAGATATTTAGGTCTGTATTAGAACTAATTTTCTTCTGTATATCTTACGACAGGAAGGTAAGGTTAATTTTATTTCTTTAGGAGGTCATCCATGTCAACATTCCTCAAAGGGGGATGACAATCCCATACGAGGACATTTATTGTTCATCTTTACTTGGGAAGTTTTTTGATCTTGAATAAAATTAGCCTACTACTCAGGTTGAATGCCAAACTAGTCAAAGCTAATAACTTATTATTCAATAAAATCAAAAAACTTTTATTTATAAGTACAATACGCATAACATTTAACTTAACTAATTAAAAAGTAATGAGATTTATGTAATAATAAAAATATATAAGTTCTTTACGTTGTAGAAAATTAACTAATAATTAGAAAAACACGAAACTATTTCGTAAAATCTACAACAAATAAGTCTTATTAGGACTACAAGAACAAACCACTCGAAAGTTCGAAACACATGTCTGCAGATGGTCATAAACTTGAGTATTGAATTGCTTTTGCTAATTTATTTTTAGTTACATCAACCTAAATTCATTTCTTGTTCTAAATTTATCATAATATACGTTCAATCATTTTTAGTTCATTTTACAGAAAGAAATACATTCAAACTAGTGTTGCTTTGATAGCGTTGCTATTTTGTAACACGAAAATTACTTTTATCGCCAACCGTCAGTAAAACCATGCATTAACACAGTGATTTCCGGAAGTAAACAAACACATTATTTAACTGTAAAATTTGCGGCAGATAAAGTACTTTACCTGCCGCAAAACAGGCAGATAAAGTATTTTACCTGCCGCAAATGTTTATTGACATAGCCATGACTATATGACATTGACAGAAATCGTGCGTCTCGCTGACTCAGCTCCAACAGTGAAAATTTAATCGAGAATTATTTATTAAAAAATAGTGGAAGAAAACAAAAAGGAAGATTTTTACCAAGTGCACCGGATGAAATCTACTTGATGATGAAGGTAATTTATGCAAACTTTTCAAAACAAATTTGATATGAATGTTTATGTTTAGTTTATTTTGTCATAATAAAATGTGACAAGTTTGATATGTTATTTTTTTTAATTATAAATGTTTACGGTTGGCGATAAAAGTTTGTATGCACCACGTCAGTAAAGTGTCTTTATTGAACTCGCCTGTTACTCGCCTCGTTCGCTTCGCTCACTCGGCTCATAATCTCAGACTCGTTCAATAAAGTATCACTTTACTGACTAGGTACATAAATAACTATTGTATCATTCAATGTGTGTCGAAGTTTTAGCTAGAAAATGGTTTGTTCTTGTAGTCTTAATAAGACTCATTTGTTGTAGATTTTACGAAATATTTTCGTGTTTTTTCCAATTATTAGAGATTTATGTAATTGTGATTTTGTGCACTGAAGGTCTTTTCTGCAACTAAGCAAGGGTACGTCTGTATGACATGATAAATTTATATTATTATTAATAAACTTGAAGATTTGTCTGTGATTCTACACAGTGGATCTGATGAACTGACAAATGATATAATTTTAGGACCACAAACATATCCCATTTCCGCACAAGAACTGTTGATGTATAATATATTGTAAGGACTAATTGGTTTAAACAACCACGAAATATCTTTCGCAGTATATAGCAGTAGTATAAAAATTGAAGATAAAGACAGGATAATTAAAACGGCTTTGGAAGTTAATGGAGTAATCAGAATGATCCTAATGCTGGAAAGTTTGGAAACCCCTGAACTAGAATAATAAGTTTATTTCAGTACAAAAAGATATTCATATGCAAATATAAATTAAGGACATTCAAAAAATTAGCTTTAGTTGCTTAGCGCTAAAGTACATACTAAACCGGTGTCCACAGAGTTAATTAGGAAGAATTACCTTATTTATACCAAATTTAGTCGGTTCACGATATCTTACCTACTGAATATAATTTGAAATAAGGATTTAACAAATATTTACAACGATTAAAAGCATATTTACGTATATAAAAATCTATATGCTATAAGCGATAAATGTTTCGGCAGTATTATTAGAGAATTTTGTCGTTAGTACTATGTATTTATGGAAAAATAGAGGTGAATTCTAGTACTAGACACAATGAAGAAGAATTTTGGCTAAGAATATAAAAATTTACATAATCTAACAATTCTGAAAAATACGGTCAACTTTTCTTTAGAAATTAGTCAAAAGGTAATCTAAAATACTTTCGGAGTGATCGATTATAATATCGACAATTTGGACTCAACTATATTTTATTTTAGACTTCTTTTCTCAATCATCATATTAATTTCACGATTAATGCCACTTATGACTTTAATGTCAAGGTCAAGTCTGCAGTACCATGTGTGTACGTTATTTTCAGACTGTTCATCACTAAAATTAAAGGCTATTATTATTAACTAAGTAACATAGAAGCTAAGAGCTTATATTATTCTGTTATGCCCAGAAATTTTGATTTAACAATTATTTTTAAAAACTTCATTTTACATGACTATAATTATTAAAAAAATATATCAATTTTAAATACCATGCACATAATCCAGAAAGCAATTAAAATTACATTTCCTGGCTTTCCTGAATTAACAATAATTTACATTAAAAAAGTCCTATTTATAACAAATTTAATGTTTAGAAAATACAACCCATTTAAAATGTTCTGTCCGAAAACTACGAATGGAAGAACTTTTCATTTATCAAACTGTAATTTACAAGTAAAATATAAAAAAATCGATTGATTAAAAATTTTATGTACTGAAATAAAATTGAATGATCAAAACTCTTTTATTGAGAATCTTTAATTTGCAAGATGATACATTTTATTTCTACAAACATTAATTATTTTAAATGTTTAGAAAACTTCATTGCCTAGTAATCATAATTTAGGAAAATATCAATTTTATAAAAAAATAATTAGTGTAAATATACCTACACTATCAAGAATATTCGTATTACAGGCCTTTTAATGTTTAGATCATTTTTTCCTTATCCAAAATATGTAAATGTTTACGGTGTTTAGTTTGTAGAAAATTGTCTTTCTAAATATTCTGCAATAATTTATAAGAAATTAAATATTTGTAAAATACTAGCTATCAAAAATTGTATATCTAAAAACTTAATTTACATATATCTGCCAAAATGAATTACATAAATATTTGAGTGCCAAAAGATTTTGATTTGATTAACAATTAAAAGTAATTATGTTTTTATCTTGTAAAACTGCTAGTTTTGTCATTTTCTTATTATTATGGGCAATTTCCTTAATACATTGTGCCTATTAGTTAAATTTCCTCTAAGCTTTCAAATCTTTTAAAGCGTTTAAACCTTTAAAGAACTGCAAAATAAAATCTTATTAAAAACAAAATTAATTTTTCCGCTGAATTTTGAAATTCTCTCTTATAATTATTAAAAATGCGTGGATCTTATAGCCCCTGTTTTGCTAAAGCAGGCAAGTCTTTAGACTTTGCTGAGGATTTGTATGGTTGTATGTTGCGTGGATTTGGGCAGCATACATGATTGCGGGCCTAACCACTCTGGTGTGCAGCCAGTATACCATACCTGGTCTGAGATCCCATTGTATGTCGTAAATACGTCTAATTACCGCAAGGGTAATTTTTGATTTTCCTAAATTTTTGAAATGTGTGAGGTCTAGGTGAATTTGGAGTCAGATTACTTCAGTTCACCTCACCTGACAATTCGAGGTTCTCACCATTTAGAAAGAAGGGTACTAGGCCGTCCAATTTCCTCCTGCGTGTTAAAGGTATAATGGTGGTTTTAGAGGATGAGACTTTCAATCATTCTCTAGCACACCATATGTTTACCACGTTTAGTGCTCGTTGCATGAGCTCTTTGATCGTGTTGTTGAATATTCCCTCAACGAGAATGACTAGGTTGTCTGCGTATCCCAGGGAAGAGTATCCTTTGTTGTTGAGTTCAACTAACAATTCATTGATACCTAGGTTCCACAGTAGGGGTGAGTAAGTGAAGTAAGTAAGTAAACAATTTATTTACATTGACAATTATACAAACTATAGTTATACATGTAAAACTTCAGGAAAAAAGAACAATATCAATTTAAGAAACAAACTTGAATCTAAAGAAATCAGCCATACTATAAGGTTCTATATTACATAATATAGTGAATATTTTATTTTTAAGTTTGGTGTAGTTTCTAATGTTTTTTATATCAGCTGAAAGATGATTATAGATTTTTAAGCAGGTGTAAAATCAGCCGCATTTGTATTTATTTAAACTATGTTTAGGCAGATTATATTGACGACCACATGTAGTTTCATAATGCGTATTATACAAAACATTATCAAAATAAGTGTTATTTTTCCACAAGAATTTGATACACTCGTATATATAAAGACCATAAACTGTTAATTTTCTAAAACCGCATGTCGCTTCCATGGTATCAGCAACATACAGGGCTACTCCTCCGTGCTCTTTTTCATTGCGGCAAAAACTTGATAATAAGTTGAAGCGTGGTATTTTGGTTAGATCTAACTGTTCCTTCGAAAGCCAATGCTCCGTTGTACATAATACTTTACATCCCACTTCTTCTAATAATGCGTCGAGCGGGGTTAATATAGTCGAAAGACATTCAACGTTCTGGTGAAATAACGTGAATATATTTTTGTTTGTATCTATCTTTTCTGTTTGATTTCTTGACGATCCAGAAAATTCGAGTTGTTATTACTTTTTGATTTGAAGAATAACCGATTAATAAACATATTAACCGCAGGCCACCCTGGATGCTAGTGTCTGGTCAGCAAATGTATTATATGTCATCCTTTCTCTTAGCATGCAGTCAATCTGTAGCTAGATTTTTCTAACCCCTGCTACCTCAAGGCTGCAGTTATGAAGCTAAAGGATGTGTTATCAAATGCGCCTTCTATATCTAAGAAGGCAGCAAGTAGAATTTATTTGTTTTCCAGAGCAGTGTCTGCACTCCTTGTTAGTCTTCAGTACTGTCTTCAGTCTTCAGACTGCTTCTTCAGCTTCCCCTGACAGTGAGTCTGTGAGAACTTGGTACAGCAGTCGAGAAGTCAAACCGTGGCCGTAAGCTCATGAAATCGGCTTTTTTGTCATTGACAAAAATTATGGCTGACTGATTAGGTCGAGAAGAAGCACAAAAAATGCAACAAAGAAGCAGAAATGCCGTGGCAAATCGAATACTGCGCAGAAGAAAATACCGCCTCCGACCGAAACCTAAGTAGTGGAAAACATTGATTTGTGTATAATTTACAAGAAAAATAAGAATTTCCAAAACACAGGCCCTTGTATTTTTGTGATTGAGAAATTCAAATGAGTTGCATCTGAACAAACCCGAATACTCTTATGTGCTTTCACTGCGTTTCGGAATAATTTTTGCCATTTTCACTTTATTTTGTTAATTATAATTTATTCTTTCGTTTTCGATTCTGCTGTTGATTTACAAATTGTCCAATAATTCCCCGAGATACTTAAAATTTCAAAACCATATTTTGTGACAAACTGATATAAAATGCACAATTGAAAACAATATGATCAAACTGCTTATACCAGTTTTTGCTCAAAACAAAAGTTTGACCAAGAATACCTCCTTCAATGTCAAAATGATAAAATTTCATTTTATCGCCCAATAATGGGAAAATAAGCATATACATGGTAAATATATGTATCTGAAGCTGGTATTATGTGAACAGTGGACGAGAGGATATGGGGATATGTGTTTGAGTGGAAGATCATCTGCAAGCATGAACTCCGCCCATCAGCATGGTATTAAAATTATCTGTATGTTTTTTTTCCTTCAATATTGTAAATATCAGGTTATCTTATTTGTATATATTATAACTATGTTTGATAAATAAAAATGAAGATCTATTACCAACAGCAAAACAAATTTCCCAGTCTTTAAAGATTTTTCTTCATAGTATTTTTCTAAGTTCTATTGCAAAATATAAAAGATCATATTAGTAAATAATACATCATATTGGGTAGCAGAAGATTTTATAAAATATCAAGAGAAAGACTTTATAATAATAGACGAAAAAATCGCACATTTAACAGTAGAACTTTAAAAATTATGATTAATCTTTATATTACCAAATACGGCCCAAGATATCAAGAGAAAGACTATAATAATACACGAAAAAGTCGCACATATCTA
This sequence comes from Ontholestes murinus, assembly GCA_963969525.1. Lineage (NCBI taxonomy): Eukaryota > Metazoa > Arthropoda > Insecta > Coleoptera > Staphylinidae > Ontholestes > Ontholestes murinus. The sequence continues at coordinate 47,648,026 of OZ018393.1, read as the reverse complement.
AGTAGAACTTTGAAAAATATAATTAATCTTTATATACAAACCCTTTAATACTTCTAATTTTCTCATCATATTTTTCATAACAAGCATACGATTAAGGAAAAAAACACGTTTGACGATCTTTTATAGGTCTATTTCTCTTTTGTGTTTTTCAAAATTCAAATTCTGAATACATTCAATGGCCAATAGTTAATAACCACCCTCATAATAAGGTCGTAATAAATTTTGAAATGCTTCATCCTAGCTTTATATGATATATGATGATATCAGTAAAAAACTAAAATCATTCATGTTTATTTTTTTAATTAAAACTCTCGTCCGTAAAATAAAAATCAGCAGCATTCAATCAATTTCACGCTCCCAAACGCTATTTTATCGCCACTTCCATCGCCAATAGTTCCACCATTGATTAGCAATAATTTACAGTTAAGGATTTATGTAATCGGTTTCAATTACCGGCTAAAAAACGGGAAAAAACGCCATCCAGATTGGATTTAAATTAGTTCAATCTAGTGTAGTCGGACAAATTGGCTCTTGATTATTTCGGGTACGAATAAATAAATGCACTAATTGAGAAATCGATATCGGAATGGCGACGGGGACCTTTATTTATACCATTATGTTATACAGAATAATTAATTCTAATCGCAAATTCGTACACTGCGAGTTTAAGATATATAAATTAAGAGGAATTTTTAAGGTGCCTACTGAAGCGGTGAAATAGATTTTTTTAATTGGGAGGATAATCAACTACGTTACTAATGAAAGTAAAAATTATAATTTAATGTTTTTACATATTAATAAAAGTCTAAATTTTTATTAAATTTTAAATATGAAATATTGCTACTCTTTCATTACTAATTAATTATTATATATGAAATAACTTGTAATCACTTTCTCCATAGTTTATTTTTATTTTACATCATCTTCACGTAACTCATCAATCAACATTATAATTATTATATGTTATTTTCTTTAGTAGATTATAAATTCTGTTGAAGCTTTACTTATATATTTTACATTGTTTTAAAAGTTAATTGTTACTGTCAGTGGAGATAAAGCACCACTTTATTGCATATACACTGGAATTTCAGTTTCAGCATGAAATAAACGTACGTTACAGCCGTTATAAATCTAATGGGCGTTAATAATCATAAACAAACCCTACTCCGCGTTAATTTTATCGCAATCTTGCCTTTTCGTAATTACGCGCCGGTATAATTGTGATTGTAGCGGCTTTAGTTGGTCGCCTCGAAGTTGACGAGACCAATTACTGGTCAACGCTGCGCCAGTAATTAAAAGTTTCCATCGTGCACGTGTAACGCCGTAAATCGAATATTAATTTACTACTTCCATCGAGATTAATTAGCACTGAAGAATTGATTAGGGTTCACGTTACGAAATTATTAACTTAGATTGCCGGGGAAACAACCCATATAACTCGCGTCGATGTTAAGTGGTGGAAAGTTTTAGAATTTAATAATGCACGACAACGTCGATGAAATACTATATTCATGTTGCACAGTAAAGTGTTTATTAAATCGATTAACATATCATTCCTAAGGGAGGAAATAGATTGTATGAATGGGTGTGTTAAGATTAAAACAATATCGATTTTCAGGTATATAATAATTACTGAAAAATGAGTTTAAAACTTATTTATTGATAGTTAATCTTTATTCTGTATATTTTCTAACTAAATACAATTTAAACAATACGTAGAAATACTAGCGATAGTTAATTAAAATGAGTAATTATTATATTTTGATAACCATTGTACCCTTTTCAGCAAATTATAGCCCTATATCTCGATATAATTAGAAGAATGATTTTGCGGGTCATTAAAGTAGAGCTTCTACAGAAAAATCGTAACCAGATTCTACAGCAGCCTTGTAGAAAAGATAAAGTATAGCGGAAGTAGATGATTGTCCTAGTGCAAATACAAAATTATGCTTGTACAAAGATTGCAAGAGAAGCCTAACATGGGATAGAAATGAGTGTGGTGTAAGGAAAAACAGGATGCATACCAATTCATACATTCATTGTCACTTGTATAGAAGTAATAAATAAAACCCAAATAAATATGCTGACGAACAGCATCGCACTACAAAAGGAGAAAAAACAAATCAGTATTTACTAAAAAGGTCAAAACAAAACACCTTAAAAAGAGACCAACAGGATGATCGTAGAAAAATCAATAGATATGGCAGAAAGACCATGGGTCGATAGCCGTAATAAAAATCAATTACGATTATATTGTACATAACGAATGTATTCAATAATAAATAAAGATGTTTGTCTCTCTCAATAGATAGGTTTAGAGGCTACAAAATCTTAAAATTTAATAATCAATATTATTATATAAGTTTTATAATTAAATTCACTTGGTTTGTTTTACAAATATTTTTTAGTTTCGACTAGTTTCGACTTAAGTTCCAAATCTCATCGTTGTCATTAAAAAGTTTTTCCCTGCATTTTCAAGACCTTCCCAGTAGTTAAGTAATAATCTCTTTTTACCTGAATGCACTATTTTAGAATCCTTTGAATTAAAAATATGATTATATGTAATGCAATGTTTTGTAAAACCCGTGCCTTATTATTTATTTAAAATGCCGCTGAGGTGTTCTTTTAGTCTTGTTTGCTTGTATATTGCATTACATCCATCACACTTTAACTCGTACAGTCTTTTTATAGTTATTATTTAATTTAATTTTGTTCTTTATTAACAATTTTCCTAAATTAACTGAATTTGTCAAAATAATGTTATTATTCTTTCCCTGCAGTGACTTTTTAATATTTTTGTGAGAGAATTTCAACGTATTCCAATCTATTCCAGATATTTTTTTTATAAATTGGTCCCAATCTAGAAGTATTTTTGTAATAATATTATATACAAGGTGGCGCAAAAGTAATGTCATAGTTTGAATTGGCCGCCATTTTTTCAGATGGCGCCAAATGTCAGTTATCAATAAGCCATGGAGCGATACACACCTCAAGAGCGTGGATTAATTGTTACTGCTTATTTGACAAATTTTAAGTCTGTTGTTTTAACGCAACGTGAATTACTTCATCGTTTTTTTTTGCGTTTCTGGGGCACATAGAATCTGCATGTAATGCAAGAAGATTGCATCCTCTCAAAGTGACTCTTTGGTGCGGCATTTTCAGTGAAAAAGTGATTAGTCCTTATTTTTTTGAAGACGCCGATGGCGCCGTCGTAACCGTAAATGGCGAGCGTTACAGACAGATGCTAAATCAGTTTTTTTGAGGAAAGTTGCTGCATCGGGTCTCGATTATTGTTGGTTTCGACAGGATGGAGCAACCGTTCGCACAGCTCGGGTAACTATGAGACACTCATTTCCAGGTCGAGTGATATCCCGTTTTGGAGATTTGAACTGGCCGCCCAGATCGCCAGATCGAACAGCACCATACTTCTTCCTTTGGCCCTTTTTCAAATCTCGCGTGTACCACAATAAACCACGAACCTTGCAAGACTTAAAAGATAACATTGAAGAAGAAATCGCGAGTTTGGAGCAAGATGTTTTGCAAGCAACAATTCAAAATGCCGCAAAACGAGCGCAATTATGCATCAACTCGGGAGGTGGCTATTTAAGCGATATAATTTTTTCCAAGTAATGTAACCAATATTACACATTCAAATAAATTTTTGATTAAAACAGAGCTCTTTTTTTCCTTTCATAACAAAATGGCAGCCAATTCAAACTGTGACATTACTTTTGCGCCACCTTGTATAATAAACACGATAAGTAAAATATAAAACAATTAGAGTGTATAAATATAGGAAGAGTTATTTAAAATAAGTAAAAGTTAAATAAATAGATAAATGAATAAAATTATGTTTAAAAAGTATAAAAATTATCTTAAATTAACAGAAAAGTTACAAAAAATAATAATATAACGTATTAAAATCAGTATTTATATAAAGTTAAAAGTAATAATTAAAAATAAAATATAAAATCAAACTAAGATCAGGCGGAAATGAAACATACACTAGGATAAAAAATCAAAAATAAAACGGTCTAATAATAAAAACTATAAATATAAAATAAAAATATCCATATTTAATAAAAATCAGTAATTATACTACATACATAAAAGCCTAAACAAAACATACAGATGAAAATACAATAATTCCTAAGGAGTAATATATTATTACATATTAGAATCAAATTTTAAAAAATCATCAAAACTATAAAAGGCATTAGATGTCAAGATGCCCTTTATTACCTGTTTGAATCTTTTAAATTCTAATGGGCATAAACTTTGGGGTAACTTGTTAAAAAACTTAATACAAAAATAATTAGTTCCAGTTTGACTTCGCGTTAATCTAATAGTGTTCTGGTACATATTTTCCTTGTGCCTTGTGTTGTATGTGTGAATATCATCGTGCATCGAAAAATTCTGAAAATTCCTCTTAACATATAACAGGCATTCAAGAATATACATTGAGGGTAACGTCAATATTTCAAGTCTAATAAAATACTGCTTACAGTCATCCTGATAACCAACACCTGCAATGGCTCTAATAAGCCTCCTCTGTAAGGCAAACAACCTATGACGGCATAAGGAATGACCCCATACAATTATACCAAATGCTTAGTGTGTATGGACTAAGGAGAAGTAAGCCGAGCGCACCATAGGTGGAGATAGGTTGCAATGCAGATTACGAAGTAGAAAAATTGATTTATTTACTTTCATAGCAATTTGTTCTCCTTGTTCTGTCTACATTAAGCCTTGGTATAGATGCATTCCCAGGAATTTTACCGAATCCTTACTCTGAACCGACTTACACAGGGAAAATATTCGTGTGACCGTCTTTTCCTCATTTAAATTTAATCTATTACTAGAAAACCATGTTTGTGCTTGAAATAGGGCAGACATATTAATTGTTCTTGCAGTATTCATATCTGCTCCAGTTGTAATTAAAGCCGTGTCGTCTGCAAATTGAATAACGTTACAACTGTCAACATAAAAAGGAAAATCGTTAATATACACAAGGAAAAGTAACGGTCCAAGAATTGAGCCCTGTGGTACACCATAATTTATAGGTAATGGCTCCGATATATTTCCATTACAAGAAACAACCTGTGTCCTATTTATCAGGTAGCTTCTCAGCAAATTTTGACTGGTTCCGTGAAAGTTATAAATTCGCAATTTTTAAATAAGAATCTCATGCGGAACACAGTCAAATGCTTTGCTTAGATCCAGAAAAGAAGCTATAGTTGTTTGACCCGTTTCAAAAGTTTCAATAATTTGCTGGGTGAGATCCAGCACGGCACTCACAGTTGATAACCCTTGCCGAAACCCGTATTGGTTATCATTGAAAAGGTTATTCTTCACAAAATAATCAATTATTTGTAAGGACATTACCTTTTCCACAATCTTTGCTATAATAGGAAGCAGTGATATGGGCCTGAATTTTATTTTTATCATTTATATCACCTTTTTTGTGAATAGGAATTACTTTAGCAATTTTTAAATTTTGAGGAAATTCACTAGTTGTTAATATATAATTAACTAAATTTGTCAGGGGCTGCAGAATGACATCAGCAACATATTTAATTAGTTTACTGCTTAGACCAAAAACATCACAGCTATCACTTGTCTTAAGACTATTAATAACATTTAGCACATGTTCACATGAAACATTACTGAAACAAAAATTAGACTGACAATTTATCACAGATGATGCTATATCTAGGGGATCAGTAACGCAGTTGCTTATACTATTAGCAATTAGCTAGAATTGGATATCCGCCTCTTATTAATTATGTTCCACATTGCTTTTATAGGATTTGGTGATAAACTTATATTCCTATCATTAGCCTCAATTTTAGCTGATTTTATTGCACATTTGTAAGATGTTCTTAACCGCTTTTTAAGATTAATTAATTTAGGTGTAGCATTTCTGTTACACATTTCTTGTAATTAATGAAGTAAATCTCTCATTTGTTTAATCTCCGAATTAAACTATTTTATATTTGCAGATTTAAAATTAACGCGTGCGTTTTTTTGAGGAAAAGCTGTGTTAAAATGTTTTATTACAGTCCACATGAAGCAATTACACATAACATTAACATCACAGTACTTGTCACACCAAGTCTCTGTTGCTAACAAATTATAAAGAAATAAATGCCCCTAAGTGTTATTGGTGTAATCAGCCGATTTTGCCTAGAAAAACTGGTATTAATTATTGTTTTCAACTTAATGCCGTCATGATCAGAATAATGAATCACGATTGGGTTCACTTCTACCAGATGTAAATCAAAATTAATAAAGAAATTATCAAGACACGTATTCCCTCTAGTAGAAAAATTAAACTGTTTTGTAAAAACCGAAACTGTTAAAAAATCGCTAAGTAATATTGTTTCACTGCAGTTTTTCAGAAAATTTACATTAAAATCACCACAAAGCACTATATTACTCCCTAGTGTATCCATCTTACTAAGTACTTTACTAAGATGGGTTAAAAAAGAATTTAAATTTCCATTGGGGCTCCTATAAATAATAATTATAATAATATTAAGAGTTGGCAATAAACAACAACACATTTCACATTCGATTTCAAGTGATAAATCATTCATATCCAGCGAATTATATTCCCAATCTGATTTCACTAATGTAAGAACTCCACCATGAATATGGGATGATCTAGCAAAGTAGGATGCTAGAGTAAAGCCGTCAATATTTAATAATGGAGTTTCGTCGACCTTAAGCCAATGTTCAGTAATACATAATACGTTAATTTGTTTGTCCACACAAAGTGCTTCAATTTCGGATATTTTTGATCTAATGGACTGAACATTTAAGCATAGGATATTTAAAATTATTTGACTATCATTTTTAACGTTAAATGTGTTATAAAACTTATTTATTTCTACTTTGCAATGAAATGTTTTGTGAATATTTGTAATTGTCCAAATGATCCATATGCAAAATATGTCACCTACATATCTTGTCCAGAAATATATATGTTTACTTTCTATTTATTTGAGTAAATTGTTTTCAAATTCATCCATAAAAATCTCTGTTAATAATAGCAACAAAGGCGATCCCATTCGTAGTCCATCTGATTGAATATATATCTTATTGTTAAACTCAAAGTAGCACTGATTAATACAAATATTTGTTAAAATTTTGAGTTCTTTTTTATTAATATTTGGGTTAGAGTATTTTCAATTTTTTTATCTAAAATTATTTTTAATTCTTTTATCAAATGATATTAATTTTGAATTATGGGGGAATTGAAACATTTTCTAACATATTTACTAGTTCTATTGTGTGTTATTAAATACTGGAGTGTGAAATTGATGAATGACGGAATTAAATTATTCAGAAATTTGCCTACTTTGTAAGTTAGGGCATATCAATATAAAACGATCAGTCTAACTGGTATTTTGTCCTTATGGATTTTAGGTAAACCATATAAGGTTTGGGCTTTTGGATTCATTATTGTTAGTTTAGTCTGTTAAATGAGTACCTTGTTTTAATACTTCTTAAAGTTAATTTTGATATTTGTTGGATCTAGTTTTTGTTACTAAAATTATGGGTGTTTAAAAGATCCTCTGTTTTTTGATGTATTCTGTTTTGTTCTTTATAGTTATAGTATTGCCTTTATTAGCCTTGCACAAGATTAAATCATTATTCCTTAATTGCTTTTTGATGTTAATAATTGCTTGTTTGTCTTAATTGTACATTTTACTTTTATAATGTGACCTTTTGTGTTTGGTGATTAATTTTGAAATATTATACTTTTTCAATTTATCCCTTCTAGGATAACGGTTTTATTACAAATGATTTCTACATTAACCACCACTGTTTTAAGGGATGATTTTGATGTTACATGTGAGCTATATTTTAAACCTTTTTTGAGTAATGACGATTTTACTTTATCAAATTGAATATTGGATAAGTTTACAATTTAAAATTTAAATTCTTTCCCATAATTATTTGTGGAACAAACCAAGTGAATTTAATTATAATATCTACATATTAACATAATGTTTCACTAAGTGAAACAAGTATATGATAATTCAATATTATACCATAGAATTGCCAAGAAGGCAGCGCCCTAGGAGGCCTGGGGAAAGCAAAGCAAATGGTCTTTTTAAGGTTATACCAAGGCTGTCTTTGAATTTGAAGACTCAGAAACAACACAATAGAATATAGATTTATTGAATTTTATATTTGGAACATTTTTGTGAAAATCGGCATTTTAAATTATAGCTGTATTTTTTTTTCTAGAGCGCAGCAAAATTTAGATCCACTAATAAAATTATACCCGGTGGCCAATATTTCATTTATTTAAATATTCTATTGATCATAAATAAAATGACCACACTGGGAGCACCCATGGAAAGCATTCTAAATGCGTTTTTCTAACTCTAACAGAACATTGGGAGTCATCAAAAACATTAAGAAAATGTATTTAATTATACCCGGTGGCCAATATTTCATTTATTTAAATATTCGATTGATCATAAATAAAATGATCACACTGGAAGCACCAATGGAAAAACATTCTAAATGCTTTTTTCTAACTCTAACAGAACATTGAGAGTCATCAAAAACATTAAAAAATGTATAATAATCAGTTATTCTCTCGTTTCATTCATTATTATTGCAGTTTAAAATGAGAAATGACATACATACATATCAAAATGAGGATAATTTATTTTAGTATTTACTAATTTAAGTTACTTAGTTATTATTTTTTTGTCTTTGTTTACTATTTTCTTTGTTTATTATGAAAATAAAGCCATTTATTATTATTATTTCAGAGTACCGCTGTTTAATAGGGATATCACAATAATCAATATGTAATCTTTGCTCTTTATAGAGCTCCATATTAGGAGAAAAATGTTGATTTTTTAAAAAACTATATAATATATAACAATAATTAGTATTGAATATTCTTTCAGTCAAAAATACCGAAATCGTAATGACAGACGAAAGGGTTTTTCTAGCTAATACTTCGACAGACATTGAATAATACAAATTAACTTGCGTGTTGCAAATAGTACAACTATCAAAGCAACACTAGTTTGAACGTATTTCTTTCTGTAAAATGAACTAAAAATGATTTAATGTACGTTAAATAATTTGTGAGTGACTATATTATGATAAATTTGGAACAAAGGGGTTTTTACCTGAACCACTTCGGACTTATACCATATCATGTTATTTTAATATTGATACTTATTTTTATCATTGACTTAATTGTCCAGATTATAATGCACTCGAAAATTGTGATACAGTTTGTTGAAACTGTGGTGACTGCAGAATTGAACGCAATTGATTGATCCTGAGCGTTTCCATCAAAGCATCACCACTAAGTGCAGTAGATAAGTCGACTGATTGATCACTACCAGCTGAAATACTTCTGGTGAAATACTCTAGAGGTAATTCTGTAAATCAGTAAGTTGAATAGGTGTGACATCAGATGAATTTATTCTTGCAACCCTTGGTGCATTAGGGGCTGCAGCTGGTATAGGTGCAGTTTGATGTGTTGAAAATCCAGTTTTGTCGATGAATTATTGTTTGTTGTTGGAGTAGTTGATAAAGTTGTAGTAAATTGAAATTTTATTGTATATGTGGTACCGCACGAGCTCTTATAAAATCATATTATCTGGTTAGGAAATAAATAGTAAAGATAACAGATTCAATGTTAAATGAAATCAACATAAAATAGGTGTTCAATCAGAAAATGATCTAATGGTACTCGTAAGGGTATTATTCAATTAGGTTCATATGTTGAATGAATGTAAATAAGTTAATATAAATTATTTTAAATACCTTGTTAATATCACACCCACACTTTTAAACTTTATTTGTGACTATAGTTTCAACAGCTTTCGCCTGATATTTTCAAAGTATAGTTTATTAACAAGGTGTTTACAATCATTCATATAAATAATAATGTATCACAAAGTAGATGCTTCCACAATTACATATTTAAATAAGTTAATACCAAATAAAGCCAAACCAAGTGTTCACGAAGCAACTTAGCTACAAATTTGTAAAAATTGAATTCAGAAATATAATAATTTAACTAAATAAATTCAAATTTGAAATTACTTTAGTTAATAATTATTAAAAATTGAAAGGATCATTGTATATACCTAATAATATATTGTATATATGTATGCGATTACTGTTAACGCAATACAAAATTAAAATTAAATATTTTCTGATAGTTAATCCTGTTTGACATCATCATTTTTAACAAAAATAATATTTTCAATGCTAATAACAAAATATATTGATTTTGCTTATTTTATTTAATTTTGCAAAATCGTTCCACATAATATCTTTTAATATTTATCATTGATGAGCTTTCTTCTTCAATTTTTTTTTCTACGAAAGTGAATCAAATATAAACTGGAATTTTTTATTTATTTGTTGCGCGGTACCGCTAAATGTGTTGGAGGTGATTATCAAGGGGAGAGGAGGACCCTGATTTGGTTTAATAAGCAAGTAGGGAGTGGAGACAACCTGGTGAAGCACCACCTCGAAAAGCCAAATCCCGTCCGTTTACGGGAAAAGTTCTTGCTACTGCTTTTGGGATAGAAAAGGCATACTTCATGTTGATTTTTAAAATGAGCGACGTACACTCAATGCTGCGAATTATTGCAAGCTCCTTGATGAAGCCAAAATAGCTTATCGAGAGAAAAACGAGGCATGCCCATCCGAAATGTGATTCTCCTTCAGAACAACACTCGGCCACACACAGAGGCTTTGATCCGAGAAAAAATAGAGAAAATTCATGGTAGAATATTGAAACACAAGTTCTATCACTCAAAGACGAATTAGAAAGGCACCGATTTCATATTGACCAAGATGTGAAATCGTTTCTGAGCAATTAACTGAAGAGACGACCGACTTCATTCTTCGGAATAAGAGAGGAAACTTTCGCTTCGCTGGAAAAAATGCGTACAATAATACATACACACTTTTATTAATTAAATTCTGGTATATATTTGATCCACCTTTGTATTATATATGTTGAAGGCTTCTACTTCGTTATACATTTTTGTAAATTGAATAAAAAACAATAAATTTGTTTGTATAACTTACAAGTTATACAAACAAAGTTATCGCGTTTTGTTCAATCCACCTTCATATGTTTAATCCACTTTTTTTTTTTAATTTTGACCTCTATATACACTATTTAAGCCCCTTTTATAACGTACATTCTTAATTTTAGGCATAAAAAAATACGTGTATTTGCTAATTTCAATACCTATGAATCATGAACGACTAACATTAATTAAATATTCAGACTGCACATATCATGATTTTATTAAAATTCTGTTAACTAAGTATGGAAAATTGAAAAATAATTGTGCGATTATTAAGATATGTTACCAAATAGGAATTATGTTATGGCTTGATTTTGCAATGACATTATTGTAAAAATGAACACACTAATTTAAAAATCTGACAATGACTTTTTAAGAAATTGTCTAAATCATAAATAAATAAATAAGCCCCATTTTTTGAAGATAGAACGCTGGAATCTGAGATGGCGAGTAAGCACTGTCTCCATATTGACTAGATATGCTTATATCCTGGGTATTATAACTTCCATTAGTTGGGGAAGTATCTAGGCCTGAAGAATATGTCACCTCCGTTACAACATTTAATATTATCTTGCTCCACCTCACAACATCAATATACTGGATGTATCAGTAAAACGATTGCAAATATTCAGGACCAACCCTTGCTTGGAAAATTTAAGTATGATACAATTTTGAATAGAATGGCTTTTATATCTGAGATCATGCGTTAATTGACATTGGAATGTGTATTGGCTAGAAATGCCAATATATCATCACTTGTAGAATAAGTACATCTTAAATGTGATGAAATTAAATTTGAATAACTTTGTTTAATCACTAAATAGCTAGTAAATATAATGACAAAACAGCGCTATAAAGTTTGATTTCATAATCGGGAATTATTTTCAGGTATGCTCTTTGATTTCAGCATAGTCTACTCCTACATCATTGTATATTGCCAATGATCTCCAGGAAGTTATAAAGTTTAAAGAGACCAAATTCTGTTATAGGTTTAATTCTTACAATTTCTTTAGATGGCAATTGTTCATTCATATTTATATTAATTGATTGATTCTAATATATCAAATATTTGGGGCAGTATTTAAAAGTTAAACCTTTATTTTGAAAAGGAATTTGAGGAAACAGTTATTCTACTAGCGGCAGCTCTAGTTGTACATTAATTTATACTGCCTAAATATGTTAATATATTGTGTTCAAAATATTAGCTGAGAATGACTGATCGAGTATCTATCTAAATTAGACTTAAATTTTTAGAATACGTTAAGTTAAGAGATTTTAAACTTAGACCTTAGAGAACGTCACCAATAACAATTATAGATACCAATTTAAAAAAAAAACTTCAGTTTTAGCTTTCATTAGACGATTTGCTACTTTCGGAACTGAGTAGAAAAATACAATTAGTTTAAAACTAAACTAAAATAGTTTTTTGCGAATGTATTAAAAAATAATATTTTCAGTTCATAATGGTGATTATAATATCTGCATTGAGAAGAACCGCGTATATGTAAGTGCTAAGGAAGTATATTATGAGAATCAAATATGCTTCCATAAAAGAGAATACTGCCCTCTCTTTAAAGACATACCTCCTTTAACCATCAATAAGGTTAAGCTAAGGTTAAGGTTAATACTTCATCATTTATATAAATAACAATTTAGCCTATTTTAACTTTAAATCTATGACAGATCAAAAAAATATCCAGGAATTAACACTTTGTTAAAGTTAAAAGCAGAATATATTCGTTACATAAATAAATCCTGATTGTAATATTAGTTTATTTCAAGTTCCTAATCTGTTGGCGATGTTCATGTTCATATCTGCAGAAAACAATTTAGTATAACATTTTACAACAATTTGATAATCATTCTCTGTTTATGTTTATGTTTATGTTTATGTTTATGTTTATTATTCTTTAGCTTACAATCCAAAATTAAAAAAATACTTATCAATATCTACACAAAAATTATGGGAAACGTACAAAAATTTTGACTGGACGAAGCTGGGCGGAGTTCGTGCAGCAGCGACGATCTTCCACTCTAACTCTTGTTTGACCACGATGCTGAGGGAGCAAATATCCTCTTGAACATCTGGATTCTTCTAGAAAATGCTTTAATTTTCTTTTTTGTCCCATTTTTAGGGGAGACTTTTGGCTGTTAATGTCAGCATGACAGATATATATATATATATATATATATATATATATATATATATATATATATATATATATATATATATATATATATATATTCTATATATACATACCAAAGCTTAGCTGTGTATAAGCATTTTAGAATTTTTTTAAATTAAATTAAAATAGTACACCCTACAATGCGATCCAGAAATAACTGGAATTGTTAGTGACCTAGCTAGTTAGAGGGCTGTTTTAGAACTTCGTCGGGTGACGTCATTTTGCAGTAACACGTGTTCTTTTCCTGGCATTTTAGTGAGTGCAGATAAGAGAAAATTGCTACCTTTAGCTAAGAAAGAGCGGCTCTAAAATTTAGATTTTAACTGAGAAATAACGTAGCAAAAACCGTTATGATGATGCAAGCAGCTTACAAAGAACATGCTCTTAGATAAACTCATACATATAAATGGTTATCGGTTCAAATATGAGAAGTAACCTTTGAAGGTAACCCCGTTTCGGGCATCCTTCAACTACTTGAAACGAGGGAATTATCCGTAATGTAATTTACGAAGTTTGTGAAATGATAATTGTTAAACTAGAAAACTTATTCAAGTTTTCTTCGAACTTAATTTAGCATATTTTGACCGTTGATTTGATGATGCGAAGAATGGTAGCAAATTTTATACTGTTTTTGGAGATCAGACGGATTAAGAGTGCCCTGAAATGAAGGATGCATTCAAAGAAGTCATGGTGCTATAATTACAATCCAGAAAGTAAACAATAATCATCTCAATTGAAATGAAATCAGCTGATACACTTCATCAAAAAAAAATTCGGCTCACGTAATCGAATCTAAAGATGTTTTTTTTTATATTAAATGAATCGTTCCAACAATTTGATGAATTAATTTCTCACTTAACCCGCAATGAAACATATTTGTATTAATTAGATTCTTCATTAAGCACACTCAGAATTTTAATGGTTTTCCGAATAATTTTTGGTCTGCCCTCATATTTATTCCGTTTTACTTACTTCACTTACTAATCCTACAAATACCATTTTAAAATAGTACCCAATAATAATTAAGATTTCTATAATGTGTTATTATTATAGTTCTTATTAGTGGACATGCTAAAGGTCCTATTGAGTTCATTCTAGCTTTTTATTATTTATTAATCAATTTAGTCTCAATGATCTAGTGCTAGCAATAAAATCATAGTTACGAGCTTTAAATGTAGGAAATACCTTGTTTATGATGGCCGCAATCTGTGTTATTATTTCGAATATGCAATTAAGGACAGTGTTTGCTTGCGTTAATACCAATAATTGTTGAAAATTATCCCTAATTGAATGCAAACTACCAGGAACTATTTATTTACGTCCACGCGTTAAGTGGTTACTTGAAAATTTACGGTACGCAATAAAACCGATTTTAATATCAATATTTGATGCAAACATGTGCCGGACATCAATAAAACAAATTGGTGTTGCGTTCGCGTTCTATTTGCATGAATGAAAGCTGCCGCATTAAATTGATTAACTCCAGTCTAGAAAATGTGCAGGGTATTACGTGTGTTTGCATCAAATCAAATAAAATTTGTATATTTATGTGTAAATAATAATTTTAATATCACTGGGTCGTTGTCGTTAAAATATCTCATTAAGTAGTGTAAACACATCGTAATATATAAATATGGTTATTTATTTGTCGCCAATTGATTAACATATTACAATTTTTTAATATTAGGTATTTTTCAATTCATATATTTACAGTTTTCTATTATTTTTTAGATTAGCTATTCAATTGTTATTTGACTTTAAAATAGGGCTTGAAGGGCTTTTTGTAATGTGTAATTAGGGCAATATAATCTGCAAATTGCAGGAGACATGTGGAAGGATTAATGTAGACAGGATCAGTATTATAGACATCAACACAAGAATTTTTAATAATATAGGTGAAAGATGAGAGGTTTAAAGGTAAAAGAAGAATAAAAAGAGTTATTCATTTAAACTTTTAGGGATCTATTAGAGAAGAATTGCTTAATAATAAATATTATTTAGGAGGTGACACTTGTATGATGATTCTTGATGCCAGACAGAGTCAAAATATTTCCAGACATCCAGAAGCTCTACTTTCGAGGCGAGAAGTTTCCATATTTGAGGTTAGAAGGGTAAGCGGGAAAGAAGTTTAACGTTAGGGAAGGAAACTCAATTGATATTTGGGGATATGGTTAGAAGTTAGCGAAAGAATTTTCATTTTAAGAAGTTATTCCTATATTTTTCCAAATGCAACAGTTTTTTTAATCTAACCACTTATTAATAAATACCAATGATAAATAAACGAAGTAGATAAGAAGAAAGAGTTCTTCTTATCTACTTCTACGGATTTTAATATTTGAAATAACATATCTTTCAATTTCAAGAAAATATGCCACACACATTAAGTCAAAGCAATAAAATTATTCCACATAGGTTTGAATTATTAGATTAGATTCGTAATTTAATGGCTGGCTGGGTACTCTTCGCCACGTCGTTAATTTAACACTGATTGGTGAAAGGAGCCACGTAAAAGCACCGTAATGAATTAAAATAATTGATTTTACTCTAGAGCTAGAATTTCGTTAATTATATAGTGCAGAAAAAATCACTGAAATGATAATTATCATGCAAGGTAAGCATGAAATACTACTCCATTTTAGTAATCCTGAGTTAACAATAATAATAAATACTAGCAACCCTGCGAGGAATTCGCACAGATAACGAAGATTCGCATAGTGCACGCACACAAACACGCATTTCCAATTACATTCGAAAACGCGAACCAGTAAACAACGTTCGCCGCCGTCCTCATTTACGACGACTGCAAATCTTCCTACCAGCGCTAGATAATATCTCTTGCTTCCTGCTATTCCTGATATTACCGTACGACTAATACAAAGGGTATTTCTTTATGCGCAATTACAGCTGCTCAACTTAAATGGTCCTAAACGCAGCGTAAAAATTATGATGAAACTTTGGAACATCTCCGAGGAGTTGGACGTTGGAGGGAGTAAAGGAGCCTCCTGCAGCGGGTCGCGATTTCACGCAATGTTTATTATTTAGGGAGCAGCGCAATTATATAAGAATAAGATCCTGTAGCAAAGGCAGGACCAGATAGGGACCCCGACGACTTCGTAAAGTTATCGCTTCCGCAGCTGACTGGGTACAAGTTGTTGCATGCAGGATGCTGCTGAATGCCGGCATGAATATTTTCATTTCAATTCATTACCGAACATAATTTTCGAGTTGCAGAGCCGGGCGTTTTCATTGGCTCGTATATTACGTTCTTGTTTGCGAATGGAGAGTACAATATTGTATCTTTTGAAATGACATATGCTGAAGTTCCATATTAGATATTACGATAAAGACAATTCACTTAAAAATATTTTTATGAATCTACATAAAATGTGACACATCTATTTTTCATTTCTTTGAAAACATACTCCATTAAAACAAAATATTATTGATATAGATTTTGGTGTGGGTAAAAATTTAAATAATTATTAAATAAGATTAGCAAGCGACATTTAGTCCTTCTCAACAACAAAAAAACTAGAAATGTTTAAATATAAACAGCTTCAGCTGCTCAATTGAGTGGTAGCTGTCAACCCGTTTATACTTTATATAATTGTTTATATAAGAGCTACACTCCTACCTCTAGAGAGTCCATCTCTTCATATCAGTTTATGGTATAACTATCAATATGATATTGGGCATCTGTGGTATTTTTGCTTAGTGCAATAATATGATAATTTTCGAAATTAATTTTCACTTTAATTAGAACAAAATTGACAAGTAGTCATCTACAATTTATAACAGTAGTAATCCCAACAAAGCAACGACTAAAAAGAAAACTGATAGATATATAAGTTGTATAAGCCGATAACGTCTAATCTCTATAGCACATTTCAATTTTTACTGACTTTACATACACACAATTTATGCTCATAGATAAATTAAAACTCTACAGTTAAAACATACAATATCCAAAGCACAAACTAAATATACACCTATATGAATCTAAAATATTTCATGGAATGAATTGAAGGTCTTCTCATATACAAACTTAGAAAATATTGCTTTTTTCGAATTTAAAAAGCTTAGTAATAGACCATAAACTTTTTATGTTTCAAATTGCAAATGAGCATTTGTTAAAAGTAATATTTTTTAGGTAAAACACATTAAGATTTATGGACTTAATAATGGGTAATTGAAAAATACTAGCAAATCGAGCCCTCATGTCCCACCCATATAACAGCAGTATTTTCTGAAAATATTGATACTATATTTCTAAACTAAATATACAGATAATGAGTCGATGGATGAAATATGTTTTTTTAAGTTTAATGATTATATTTCGGTTTCTAGAAAACAGTTTAAGGATGAGATATGAGATTGAAAAGATGGTTGGTAAATTTATCGATTAGGTATCGAAGAACCTCTTCGATAGGGTTAGTTAAGGTAATATCATAGTTCAACTCATTAGACAAACGATACCATATAAGGGATTACGATAATGATGAAGTTTAGTTATTGTATGAATAGATACTAGCTTGCTAACTTGAATCTGGCGGGTGGATGGATTATTGGAATTAAGATATAGGACACAACTATAGTTAAGTAATAGGCGGCCAATAATTTTGTGTATTCTAACCGAAATTCTGATAAAAATTCCATAATTCTTATACGTTAAGTTTCTGAAATGTTTTGTCCTATAAGTTCTTTTAGTTTTGATTTAAGCAGTGTGTTTTTTTATAATAGAGGAATGCCAGTTTGGGAAATTAATACTTTATGAGCACCGTGATTTGCGGGAATTGATTTGAATGGGATATTTTGCAAAGTAATGTTGAAGGGTGTCAATAATCTCTTGCATCATTTGAAGGGATTTTGGTAATGTAGGAGTATGTGTAAAAAATGTTATATAATAGAGGTGGTGGAGGAGAGTCTTGAGAAGTACTTGTTCGGGAGTAAAATAATAAAAAGTTTTTGATTTTATTTTTTAATAATCTATCGGAAAGAAATTGTTTATTAATGAATATGATAAGCGGAGGGATATAAGTACCTATTTGTCGGAACTTTGTACATTAATTTTGAATAAATTCTGTAATTTCCTTTGAAATTTTAAAATTTTATTTGAATTTTCAAAGTTAATTGTAGTTACTACTAAAACATTTCATAAGTACTATAAACTCTAAAAGATTATTATCCTGTCATGTATAGTTATTTAGAATTTCTTATTAAAGTGGATTAGCAGCAATAAGAATGCTAAAGATCTTGATGAAATTTCTTTATTATACACTTTTCAATGAGAAAAAATATTAAAATAAAAATTTATTTTGTAGGTATTACACACATTTTTATTAGTTAGCGATTATGACCAATAAATATCTACTTACAAACTTCAATCCTAGATTGAAGGATTCTGAAATGTACTTATTTTATTTCTGTTTTCCATATAAGTACAAAATTAATGTATTAATGGCGCCAATATTTTTCCAAGATTATTATTTTATTTTTTGACGTATATACCTAATTTTCCTTTAGGTTTAAAAATTTATCATTTTAATTTCAACTTTTAATTTTTATATTCCATGAGAAATTTTTGAAATTTTAAATTTATTTTGATTGTCTTAAAATTAAAAAAGTTTTGTTAATATTAAAATTTTATTTATTCACAGACACAGGACCCTAATTTTGACCAATCGACCTTTAAACTTGTAAACGACTGGTACAATAATTTCTTTAGATTCAATGACAGTTCAAAACCGACGGACACTTTTACAGAAGAGGACTATTTCAACACTTTAAAAAAGGGCAAAAATACAGCGACTGGACACGACCTAGTACATAGACATATACTAAAATCCTTACCATCCCACATACACGTCCATATCCTCAACATCCTCAATTTCATTTACCAAAATAAATATTACCCCTCCGAATGGAAATTAGGAATAATCATTTGTATCCCCAAACGCGACCATCCTCCATCTCTAATTTCCAGCTATCGTCCAATTACTCTAGTTCCCGTCCTAGGAAAACTGTACGAATCACTCCTTAAAAACAAAATACTATCCCACATCCAAGACCGTATCCCAAACTACCAATTTGGCTTCCTTCCAAAACGTTCCACTACCCTTCCTCTTACTATCATGACCTCAAACATCCAAACAACACACCTTGAAGGAAAGTCATCAGCCGTCCTGCTACTAGATATTCAAAAAGCCTTCGACTCTGTCTGGCATCAAGGTGTGTTGTATAAATGCTACCTCCTTAAAATTCCTACCCATATTATTTTCATTATCAATCAATTCCTTTCAAACAGATCCCTTAAAGTCAAAATCAACAACTCTTACTCCCCTCCTTTTTCTCCTGCACAAGGCCTACCCCAAGGTTCCCCTCTATCTCCGCTACTATATAACATCTTCTGTTTCGACATCTACAATCCTGATCCTCTTTACTTCAATCCTTCTAAATATCTCCTGCAATTTGCAGATGATACAGCCGTAATTTCCCACGCACCCACCGTTCCTAAAGCTCTTCAATCCCTCCAGCAGCAAATTGACTCCCTGCAACACTGGTTTGCTAAATGGCGAATTTAAATCAATCCCCACAAATCCCAGATCCTAATTCCCTATCACCGTAACAATAATCCTTCACACGATATTCATATCTCCAACATAACTGTTTCCCCTTCTACATCCATAAAATACCTAGGCATTACCATAGATCGAAAAGTCAATTTCAAACAACATACAGTTTCAAACAAAACAAAAATCACAGCTAGAGCCAAAATGTTCAGAAACTTAACTTACAAAAAGAACGGTATATCTATAAAAACAGCGGTTAAAATATATAAAATGATATGCCGTCCTCTACTCGACTATGGTAATGTCCTTTTCTCCAACTCCTGCAATCCTACTATCCACAATATCCAAGTTAGCGAGCGATCCTCCCTAAGAACTTTAACCAAAATCCGACACCCCAGTAATCCTCTACACAATCCCTCTAACCAATTCCTATATGACTCTACCTCTGTTATTCCCATCAAGGAACGCCTTCTATACTTAAGTGAAAAATTTTCCAAAAACCCCTTCAACCATCACATCCTTACTCTCTACTGCTTACGCAGAAATCCTAACCTAATCCCAAAATTCAAAACCCCCCCATTTACTATTTTCGAATTCATCACATCTCATCATCTATCATCATCATCATCATCAGAGACAGACTAACGTGACACATCGACAAGGACAAATCAGGGCTGAAAGACTGCCGGTCGATAGCCATTTAACAGACTAACCTCCTAACACTCATATCATCATAAATGTATTATATTTGTCTTATCTGTATTTTATTTTTGTCTGTTAATAAAGATGTTGTATATATATATATTAAAATTTTAAAATATCTTTTTCTTCATTGTGTTTATTTAAACTCTAAATGCACATTTAGAACTCAAGGTGTTAATTTCAATAGTTTTTTCATGCACTGGTTAATGAAGTAGATGTTCACTTATCAAGTTGTTTTCGTTTTCATTTGAAAAAGAAAATATTAAACACGGTTGACCAGGAAGTCATATTTTAATAATATAAATAATTGATTTATTTTAATTTAACTTGATTGATTTATGATCAATGATCAATCCTAGACCAACAAAAATTATATTTAAGGATAAAACATGTGCATTACAAGTTCTCAAATTAAATAAAGAACATCTACCAACAAATATAAAAATGAAGCGCACTAGTCTCATATAAACAATTTATGTGAAGAACTAGAACGGCGTAAAACAGTGAAGAAAATGTGCCAAATAGATACATTCATGGATTTCCTAAAACAGCAAATGTAAGCAGCACAACGTCAAAAAACGTAAAAAATATTTATTATCAGAACATCGGAGGAATGAATACAAAACATAATACTTTTACAAGCAACGTATTATTAAATGATTACGACTTATTTATTATTTCTGAAACATGGTTAAGTGGAAAATTAAAGCCAAGCTGATGTGATATTTACTGACTTTGAGAAGACCTTTGACAGAGTCTCCCATTCTGTTCTAATTTACAAACTTCGGAACATAGAATTAAATGATTCTATAGTTTATTGGATCAGTAGTTTTATCACTAATAGAACCCAGCAAGTTAGCATAAGTAATAACACTTCCAAGTTAATTAAGGCAACATCCGGGGTGCCGTAAGGATCACACTTGGGTCCAATTTTATTCTTGCTATTTATAAATGATATTATAAGTTGTTTCCATCATTGCAAAGTGTTAATGTACGCTGATGATCTAAAACTGTTTTATGTAGTACATTATTATCACGATTCCTTAATGATTCAAAATGATTTAAATCGTTTACAGAGAGTGGTGTTTTAAAATCGGGCTATATTTGAATATTCATAAATGTAAAGTCATCTTTTTTTCACGTAGACGAGAAATTGATTTATGGCAATATAAAATGAATTCTAAGGTGGTACAGAGAGTGTCAAATATTGATGACCTGGGAGTAACATTTGACACTAAGCTAACGTTTAAACTACATATTAATAATCTTGTTAATACATGCATAAAATTTGCTGGGCTATGTGTCCAGAGTAGGTAAAAATTTGTCTGTAGATTCAATTAAAATATTATACTGTTGGTACGATCGCGTCTGGAATATGCCGCACCAAATCTATTTAGTTAAACAATTGGACAAAGTTCAAAACAAATTCTTGCGGGTTTATAGAATCATTGAGTGACAATAACTTAATATACAATTTTTAGTTTTTAGACGCCTTGTAGGTGACTTAGTATTTATTTTTAAAATTGTTAATAACTTTATTTCGTGTTCGGAACTACACGGAATATGTCAGCGTTTATTATTACTCATTACCGAACCGACCATAGACTTAATGAACCACTAACAAGGGCGTTAATTTTAGTTAATAAACTACAAGAGTATAGGGAGTTTAATTTATATTCCAGAAATTTAAAAGCGTTTAAGGCGCATTTATACAAACTAGACCTAGTTGATATGTATAACATTTAGATTAAGATAACCTGTAATTAATTTATTAGAATTGTATATTTTCTTTATATTTCAAGGGCGTTGTCCCGTTAATAAATGTATTCTTAATTGCTTGAAAAAAATAACATGAACAAATAATTTCCCCAATCCCTAGAAATTTTAAATTCTATTTATCTGTTTGGTACCGAATCTTCAAAATATTAAAATGTTAAATTTTATTGCTTTTGTTCAAAGCTTTAAAAGTTTATATATTTATGATATTTTTAAATCCTTCTTTAAATTATTTGAGGTTCATAAAAAAATCATTCTAAAACTTATTATTATTTTTGTATACGTTTGTAAGTCTCGAAATTGTTATATTCACATTGGATAAATAAATAAATATCAAATATCAAATAAGTATTACATTTAATGTATAGCGCTGGCGAATAGGGTAGTCATCAGATGTGTGCTAATATGTTCAGTTGTATTTCTGCTATCTGTGTGCAAAGTTACATCTCGCCGGCACTAACTGTGTTGTTTATGTTAGTGTTTATAATGTTCAAGATAATTTAGAACGCCGCTAGTTATGAAATTAGGTCAGTTTGATCAATTATTAGTAGAATTTCAGGGTTACGTTTAATTTTATAAATCTCAAGAGATTCGAGTAAATCCATTGTTAGCCCTTTTCAGCGAAACGAATTATTTCAGATACATCTGTGTCATCAAAATTGTGATTATTGTTTAGTAAATAATTAGCAAAAGTTGATATTTAATTTTTGTTATTATATGAACTTATATGTTCTTAAGTCTAATTTTAAAATTTTAAATTTAGGGAACTGGATAACCAATTGGTTTGAAATGGGAAAATACGCTACATTTTCCTTTTAAGAGCGCTCCAAAGCATTAGACTGCGTCTTACATGGAATTTTAATACATAAGTTATATGCTTACAATGTAAATCCTGACAGCTGCCAATTACTATGCTAATATCTTTCAAACCGAAAACAGGTAGTGAACAATATCGGTGTTCCTCAATGATCTGCACTTGGGTCAATCCTGTTTTTAATTTATGTAAATGATCTGGGTAAATACCTTAACGAAGCTAATGTAGTCCTCTTTGCTGATATATCAGTTTTATTTATTTATAATAAAGTTCCTCATTCGAGATATATCAAAAGTTATTGCTTTAGGCATCCAACATATAAAACACTTTTGAGATTATAAAGCCTAGTACTTACAAAATAGTACTTGCCTAAAAATATCAATTTAAATTAAAAACCTTACAAATATGTAAGATTTCTATTCTAAGCATTTTGAATCACCCTCAGTTTTAAGTTTTTGTGTTTCGTAAATAATTCTGATTATTTTTTAAAGAATTTCGTTATTTTGTTTTGTTTATCAATTTAAAAAATAAAACTTTGAAGATAATCTTATGAAAACAAACGACACATTTCTCCTGTACATAAAATAACTAATATTATAATATAATATATAAAATAATATAAATATAATAATTTTTAAGATTTCTGTGTTTATCGAACAAAAAATTATTGGTATATTTGAATTTTCTTATTTACTTTCTAGACCGATTATGTTAACATTTAAAAAATGTAATATAAATTCAGCCTTATTAGGCTCCGCAGGCTTTCTCTAGTGATTAAGTTAGTTTTGAAAGAAAACAAATATATATTTCATTGCAAATATCATATTTCTGAAATAAACAAGTTTTTTTTTAAAACTTATGTCATTTATATGATTTTTAACAGACAACATTTGATTGTGAATTGAAAACGTTAAAAATTTGTTTCCCTTATATTTTTTGTTATGTTTTTATGGATATAATCAATTATTTTTAAGTTTTAAAATGTTTAATAAAGTTTTTTCTGCCAGTTTTTTAACATTAAGATTTTTAAAGACTTTCCTTCAAGTTACATGCTTCAATCTCATTTTTAACTTTGAAGGGATATCAACTTTTTAATTTCAAAACTTTGTGGCCTCTAAATTATATAATTGGTAGATTTATTTATTATTGAACCTAATCATTTTATAGATTATAAATTAAAATCCATCTATATAGATTAAACGCTTCAGAATATTAAAGTTTTAATAATTATAAAAAGCCAAACTATCTTAAATCGGTTTCAAATTCATTCATTTCACTTGTTTTTCATAGGTTTCGCAGACACTTTGTTAACGTTTTTGAGATTTTTAAAAGAAGAGGTACACTTTTTATATAATTTAAATAATCTCAATTGCAGATACCTCAAGGATTAATTCTTCTTTAAACAGTGGCTCCCGAAAATTACATAATTATTTTCTTTCTGCTCTAATATATTCACAAGTAATTTAATAAACTTAGGCTTTAAAATCTAATATTCTCTAAAATCTCAGTCTATTAAAGGTCGTAGAATAATTTTTTGAAAACGATAAGGAAGAAGTATATATATATATTGATATATAAATTAATTTATAGAGTAATTAATTTCCAATCATTATGAGAATGGCATACAAAATTTAATATAAGAACGAAAACACTATTAAATTGACTTGATTTTTGTCTACACGTTTTATAGTAATATTTCGTTCACCTGCGCTATTTTGATAAAACCCGAATCAAATCGAATTCGATCTGTAGCTGTTATACTAATATTTCCAACTCTCTAATAATTTGTTAGAATTTGTACATAAACAAAAAATACGTATTATCGTGCTGATAATAAAAAAATGCTTTTAAATCACCATCTACATGTGAAAACTCTAGCTGCAAATAATCAATTCACCTTCTTAATTATGTAACAGAACTAAAATACTGTAATATAAAATCTATCCTAAACACAAAACAACACGTACAAAATAGGTGATAATAATTAATCTGAAGAAAAATATTTATAGTTAGGCTGAAAGTCCGTAGGTCAATAGCCGTTTGACAGAAAAAATAAATTATTGTATCATAACATTGTCATATTGTTAATTACATGTAAATTATTTTCATTTTTCTTTCTGTAAATGTAAAGATGTTTATTATTATTATTTATATTTTATGCATTCTTCTCTGTCTTATAGACGTTAATTAGTTTTAATGAGAAAATTATTTAATTAAAGGAATAAATAAGTTATCCGTAGCGCAATGTTATTTATTTAGTCATATTTATTTATAGTAAATTCAACCCTTAACATAATATAGTATTATCTCTTAACGAGATTTGTAATTAATGCTAGCTAATTTTACTAAGGAACTCTTTATTTTATTTTCAGTTACAACATTTTACAGTATTTTGTTATAATGCTTAATTAATGCTCATCATTAAGTTGATTAGACTTAAAACAACGTTTCTCAAAGGATGAGAAGAAAAAACAAATCGAAGCTCTTTGGCAGCAATAGACCTTGACGAAATAGAGTGCTTCCAGACTTGTTTACGATTAAGGTAATGTGTTGATAAAATACACAGTTAATTAGTTTTATCGGGATTTACTTGTAAATATCAACTTAGAAAGTTGTAATGGAAGGTTAAAAATAGTTAACATTATCGCAGGTAAATAAAATTATTATTAACTAATTGAAAGTAGACTGTTACATTATATTATGTATACTTATTTAAAAAAAATCTCTACCTAAGATTATATTTAATATTTTTATGAGTAATTTGATGTACTATCATCATAGAGCAGTCATCGGAAGAACAGCGGTTACAAACTTTTAGGAGAGATACATATATATATATTTTGGGAATAGACGATCCAAATGCTGCCACCTGACAACTTTTTGTGTTATTTCCAGTGTAATGAAAAATTGATGTCGGCTAAGAAATGGAATTAAGGCGTGAACATTTTTTAGAACTTTCAATGTCGATTATCTCAACAAGAGTGTATCAATGAACCTAGTTCTACTTTCTAAGTTGAAGCACCATCAAAATCGATGGTATACGGAATTTAACTACGATCCCAAGTAGTTCACTTAGTGATGAATAATGTGAAGGTCATCAAAAATTGCTTGTTGTTCCATATATTGAGGTTGTGAACTGATACTGCAAGTTCGCCATGTGATCGTGGAATAGACGGATTCTTGGCAATTGTTAGGAAAAGCATTCATTCAATATTGCATGAACATTATGTTTAAAAATAGCTCAAACAACGGTTGTATTAATTTACAAAATCGTGCTCGTCTATTCTTCTGACGAAGGTACTGCTACTACATAGATTCTTTTAATAATAATTCAATAATTAGTTGGCCAATATGGGCATTTTTACCCTAAGAAAAGATTACACTTTGACTCTACTTGTCACTATATTAGCATAATACGTGTTACATTGTTAAGATAAATCTTAGTATGGTTAGAAATATGATAACAGAAAGGAGTATCAATTGTGTGAAACATTTTAAGTTTATTAAAAGCTCAAACAATATTTGCAATTATTTCAGTGTTAAAACAAAAGAGATTACATTCGCAGCTCTTAACGCTTTTTTTAAATTCAAATTTATTGTAATCCGATCCATTTTATACAGCATCATTTAAATATACAGTATCCGCATGTATTTCACTTCATCATCACTCACGGATCGTCCTCGTAAAACAAGTGAGAGACACATGGTGATCAATACACGTTTCTCTATATATTTCCTCGGAGAATTTTACAATATTTCTATTGAATATTACGATCTAGGCGGATTAGACCGGCACTACGCGATACCCCGTTTGATCTGCTTCGCTGAAATACGGCTGGGAATATGTGAGAAATAGTTCTTGTATTTCATATTCAGGTGAGCGCTCCTCTGTCGGGATCAAGGACTTTCTCGGGATGGGGCAGAGGAGGCGGGAGGGGGGCCTGGACGACTTGTCGTGCGCGGCAAAAGGGGTTGCTCCCCTAATAAAAACGTACGAAGGGTTGTAACGCTGGAATGGAACAATGCACGTGAACTGGGTTCTTGTGTACTACTCGTATCGGTATTCCGGATTAATTGGCCTTGTATAACATTACGTGATATTTATAAGGAGTATTGCGATTCGGTTGGTTTTGTTTGGTCCCCATTAATTCATTTCGATAACGAAGATTTCCAATATAGTTTTTTTATCCAATACTTTGTCAATTTTATTTTATATTGCATTATTTGGTTTGTACTATATAAATTAAAAAAATTAATCAATTTTTCCGCAAGTTTTGTAGTTAAGAGATAAGATTAGATTTCTCATCGTTATTTGAATGACGTGTATGAAGAAAATTTTATAGCTGAGTCTTCTCTTCGACGCTGTTGTCGTAATTTTAACTGGCTGTGGAGGAATATGAAGCTGGGATACAAAAGCTTTTCACACGTTACGACAAATGCTTAAATTTTGGAAGAAACTATTGTATGTAGTGAAGTAATTTAAGGTATGTTCTTTAGAAAGATAACGTAAGTATTTGTTAATATATACGAGTTTTTTTAAATATATATTCCTAAACGTTTACTACTTTCCGAATGGCCCTCCTAATAGAAATTGTTTTTTGCTCTTTTTGTATTATGGTTAGTAGACACTTATTCCATTCATCTGGGATATCTCAATACCTTCAAATTTTATTTATGATATTATGTCAATCTTTAATAATTATTTCACCTGCTGGCTTTTGAAGATCGTTTTACTGTTTTTACCTTAGTATTTTGAAAACTATTAAATATGTATCCCTATCTTTAGCGTTTATTTAAGCATAATCAATATTGTCTTCCTGTTTATTAAGTCTTAAATGTATCTTGTCTGTTTCTTCACCTTTATTTGTTGGTAATTTTTATAATATAATAATAATAGCTTTAAATGATTGCTTTCTTCTTAATAACAGCATAGATCATTTTAAATATTTATTTGGTCCATAAACGTAATGAAGTTAAAATAGACCAATTATTTGTTTAGGAAAGTTTGGTGCAATACTTTGGATAATAAAGGACATCCTATTTGTCTAATTTATTACTCGAGATATATTTAAAATATATAGTCTCTAACTGCTAACAAGATCCAAAGTGTTTATTGTTGTTGATATTTTTCTTAAGTGGTTGGTGGTGTATTCATTCAATTTATTGTAATAATTTTGAAAATTTATTCATACACTTATAACAATACTTTTAAAAGCATTGAATTATTTCTTCCTTGTCAACAACAACCACGGTCTGGTTTCGATCTATTTTGGAACCCGTCATTGTAGTGCAGTTAAATATATTTATTTATTTATTCATCTTTCTTAAAAAATTATGTATACAATAAATAAATTTAAAAAAAAACGTACTTCAAAGAGAAACCGTTAAGGCGACATCTATTTTCTAAAGAGTTGCAGTATATTTTCCAATTTCCAAATTTAGTTTAAAGCAAATTAAACACATTTTTTACTTTTCTTGGTGTATTTTAGGTCCAAGTGATCGCCGATTACTGGAATTTTCGGGTTGGCCCGGGCTTTGTGAATTTATAGACTCAAGGAGATCCATTTTATGACCCCGCAAAACGAATAATTGTTTTCAGTCACATGTTGTAAATACCGTTGCTTAATATCACACACTTGTCTAAACTTTATTGGCGACTTCATTTTCAAAACTATACTTCGAATATTTTTACAAACAATTTTAGATGGCGTTGAACAAAGGGATATATATATTACCCTTCGTTGTCTTTTATTAGGTTTATGAGTAGTGTCTGCCAACGAACCAAGAATCCAGAATATATTCAAATTAAAAATAAGTATAAAACAAACTATTTACATGCAATAGAAATTGAAGCAAATAGTAAATATATAAAAAACCACGAAAACCATAAAATGGCAATGTGGAAAATTATTAATAAAAATAAATAAATAATAAAATCATGAATTTTGGAGGCGTTCACTTCGTAGTATATTTTCAATGAATACCAGAAAAACGTTTAAATTTTTTATACATTTTTTTTTCAAAAAATTATCATTATCAAATTTAGTTTGATATTGATTACTGTGTA
Organism: Ontholestes murinus; assembly: GCA_963969525.1. Classification (NCBI taxonomy): domain Eukaryota; kingdom Metazoa; phylum Arthropoda; class Insecta; order Coleoptera; family Staphylinidae; genus Ontholestes; species Ontholestes murinus. Next base: position 47,618,816 of record OZ018393.1, on the reverse strand, counting down.
ATTGAAACTAGTCACGGAGTATTGTGTAAAAAATAAAAAGTAGTATAAAAAAGCTAAACGTTTTTCTGTTATTCAACAGCAAATTAGTTAAATACTTATAAACGCACCAAAATCACTAGCGCCATCAAGAATAGAATATTGATCCAATTGTTTTAATGTGTAGTGTAGAAAATCCTATGACTGTCCCGTCATATTTTAATTTTCGCGAAGTTACAATCAATGAAGTAGAGATTAATAGCCAGCATGTTAAAAGCCAAAAAAAAATCTATTATTATACCGTTAACTGAACTTTTTAATACTTGCATTAAAAATAAAAAATTTCCAGAAAATTTAAAAGTTGCAAAAATAATGCCTATTTTTAAGAAAGGCGACCCAAATTGTCTATCAAACTATAGACCAATTAGTTTATTGCCAGTAGTTTTGAAAATTTTTGAAAAATTACTGAAAATGGAGTTATGTAGTTCAATACCTAGAACTAAACAACATACTAAATAGACGACAATTTGGATTTAGAGAAGGCTTATCAACAACAGATGCCGTCATATATTTCACTGAATTACCTACTTAAACATAGTATATTACATAACGAGAGTTGTAAGTCATATATTACGTACGAGTGGAAAAAGTTGCGCACGAGCCGTTAGGCGAGTGCAGTAATTCCACGAGTACGTAAGTGACTTACACCTCGAGTTGTGTACTATACTTTTTCTACTCCCATTCATTATAATTTGGAATACTTTAAAATATTGAGGTTATGTTTCACTATTAAAACACTTTGCAGCATCGAATACATGGCCCAAAAAGATGAAGGTTTGTATTTCTTACTTATTTCGCCAAAAAACATTTACCGTAAAAGACTGAACACTATTATTCATACGACAATTCATGAATTTATCGTAAACCACTTCGTAACGCGCTTTGGATTTTTCTGGGAGAAGATCCGCTGCGGTATGTTCTGCTAGTTGTCTAATTTCTGGTGGAGTTCCAACAATTTCTTATGTGGAGTCACTTTCACCATTTTTATCAATGAATAAATGAATTATTAATAATAATTAAACCAAAATAACGTCAATGTAATGTGTATTCAACAACGATAAATGTCAAATTTATTTGTCTAGGCTACTTGATTGGAGTTTTGAATAATAATGGTTACGTAATATATTACGTGCAAGTTTTTTCTTCATTACGTTTATGTTTCATAATACCATGGTTACTAATCAACAAAACGATTGCGCTATTGCTTACTTACTACTATGGGAATAGAAAAACGATCATAATATAGTATTATACACAGATGACACTACTATAAGTACAAACGATTCTAACCTAACGTAATTAGAAATGTGTCGTGGTTCCCCCATGTCAGAGGTATCAAAATGGTTTCGCTACTACGAACTCTGAACACAGCCAAAACTCAGAAACTTTATTTTTCTGTGCAAACCAAGGTTAAAGACATTACAAATACTTCGACAACAACATTTTTAGGAATAACTCTGGATAGCCACCTTAAATGGACACACCATGGCAATATACTAGCCAAAATATTAACTTCCAACATTTTCTTAGGATAGTTTGGTGATTTACCCACTCATAATATTTTCTTAGGAAACTTTTGTATTATATATTTCTCAGAAAATTTTTTTCTTTATAAAAGTTGATACTTGATCTTAGACATACAAAAAAGACAAAACAAATGATATTTGGCTCTGTATTAGCAAGATTAGAAAATTTTCATGAAAACAATACTTCTCCAATATATACGTATATAGGAAAGTAAAAAGAACGTACTAAACCAGTGAGAAATGTGGAGAATTCATTAGATATCTTGCAAATCGTCGTTGAAAATCCTCAAATATCTCTTAGAAAATGCGACAGAAGTTTAGGATTGGGAAAGTCAACAATACATAAGTGAATATAAGTGAATAAGTTTAAAGCATTTAAACCAAGAGAAGTTCAAACTTTGCAAGAACACGATTACGAAAATCGTTCTGAATTTTGTTTCACGGTACAAGGTGAAATAGAATTTGATAAATCATTTCCTGAGAAGATCCTGGTTACGGATGAAGCTACATTTGGTGTAGTTTTATCACAAAACTTTCGTTGGTGATCAACAGAATATCCATCATTCCGAAAAATAAATGTTTGGTATGAAACAGAAATATTATAGAGCCCTATATATTTCGGCAGAGTTTAAATTCAGAAATATATTTAGAATTTTTAAATATGGAATTGGAAAACGAATTTGACATGTTACCTTTGGCTACAAGAAATTCTTTTTGGTTTATGCAGGATGGGGCACCTGCACATAGTGCTCGTGTCGTATCCGATCTAAATCCACTTGATTTCTTTTTATGGGGTGTGGTTAAAAACAGTTTATTCTGCCTTCTGTAAGCTATTTAAATAATCATCCCAATATTCTTGAAAATGTAATCAGATATTTTAAGAGAAGAACAAATGTATGTACTAAGAGGAAAGGGGATTATATCGAGTGATTGTTATTCAATTAATAATATCGTTAAGGTTGTTAATTTCAAAGAAATTACATTTATGTGTTGATTAAAACTGTATGCCATTACCATTTGTTTTGTCTTTATTGTATGCCAGGAATTATTTAATCAAATTCTATTTCTTTCACTTCATCCTCTACTATCTCTTATATTGCTGTCATACTGATATCTTTTTGTGGCTCTGCTTCTCTTTCTACTATTTTTCTCTTTGTCTTTGCCTGTAATTATGTTTCCATATTTGTCTTAAATATTCATCATGTTGTATTTTTGTTATGTTTTGCTTTCTTTAATATACCGTAAAATAGTTTTTGGTTTTCTCTGTAGTTCTCATTCATTATATTTACAAACATTTTCGTGATTCTTGTTTAGCTTTTTTAATTTGTAGGTATCCTTCTATTCTTTTTCTTTGTATTTTTCGTAATCCGTTATTTTTACCATTTAACTTTTTTGTGTTTTATTTCCTTCTCCTGTTCACAATTCTCTTCAATTGTTTTTTTGTTCAACAGCACTTCTTCGATGTTTCCAGTATAATTTTTTGAATGCCATGTTATTTCTCTTTTACTTTTCTTTAAATTTCCTTTGAAGTGTGTCTTTCTTAATATTTTTCTTTTGTGCTTCATTTAGTTTATATCGTCATATATTTACTTATTTTTTGTCTGCGCTTTGTTTCTGATACTTTTATATACTTTCCCGAAATGTGATGAAAATAAGTAAGCAATCTAATTTAACTTATTTTTTTAGTATTTTTATTTAGAACATCCAGCTGTTATAAACAACGATGAATTAAATTATCACTTAACCCGTATTTTAATTTTAAGATTAAATGAACACTTGGTTTTGTTTCACTACTTTTATCTTTCTCCCACTACTCTTGGTCGTTGGTCATTCTCAAGGAGACCAATGGTCAAAACTAGTCGGAGGAATATAAAAATAGTGAAACATGATTATTGATCTTGTTATATTTAATCACATTATTAAAACGTATGTTTCTTTCTTAAATTTCTAAATGGATTCAATACGATTAATTACTTGTAACTATATTTAAATCAGCATCTATCCTATCTTGTAACCGTCCAAATTGAACATGATATCACGTGCTCATCCTACCTTTTTTTAAAGGGAGGATAAGCTTAGAGGTAAATTAACTCAATCTTGCAAAACCCTAGTTATTATATCATAAATTCAATGGGGTAAAACACTTGTTAAGTTCCATCAAGAGTGTAGCTCTGCCAGTATCAATTATATTATATCATAGTTATTGTATTGAAATATATTCTGTTAATTTTGACACTATTATTTTATAACATATGTTATACTAATAAAATATATAAGTCCTTTACGTTGTAGATAATTCACTAATAAATAGAAAAAACACGAAAATATATTCGTTTACGAATATATTTTCGTGTTTTTTCTATTTATTAATATATTATACTGTTTAATTAATAATAAGCGTTTTACAAATTGTTTAAGGAAATAGAAACCTTAAGCAAAAATAAAATCATGTTGATGGTTAGTTGTCATAAAACCAGACACGCAAAGAAAGTGTATTAATTAATATGACACGGTAAAATTAAGTTATTAATTTAAGAAGTAAGAAGTAAGTCAGCAAAGTTTATTAGATTGAATATTTGATAAATGCACAGGGAAACGCTGTTGCGCCTAGAAAGCAATTTTGCGTTGCTAAATGTTGACCAATTAAGTTCAGCTGGAGTTATTTACAAAGGCTCTAAAAGGCATAAAGCGTGAACTTAATATTCTTCACCATACACACTTTATTAAAAATGTATTTTAATACTAATACTGTTATGTTTGTAAATTTCTGTAAAACTAATTATTGATTAATATTATAAACCAATAATTTTAGAGAGAAATTAAATAGATTAAAATTCCCCGTCTTTTACCACCGAACTATAATGAAATGTAAATAGTCTGCAACAACTTAATATTTATTATTTATAGGTGTATAGTAACTAAACACTAATTAAATATAAGAAGCCATTTACTTAAAGCTTGAGATCAAATATATAAATTACAAATCTAAATCATTCATCGCTGGGAATTTCAATTAAACCGCAGAACACAATAACAACATGTAAATACGTGAGTTAATTGCATGACGTAGTAGAAGTTTAAATTTTACTAGAGGTATTATATATTTTAGCACATCAGTTAGTAATTAGATATACTGTAAATCTTTTAACAAAACACATACACACACGGATAATTACATATTTAATGCCTAGTAATTATGCTTTCAGTAATGGGAAATTAACCGGAGCCATAAAAGCTATTCATTAACATAACAATTTCAAATTCCGATGATTTCCCATAGCCATCAACTATCAACAAAATCATCGTTAACGTCAAGCGCGACCGTTACGGTCATATTTAATTGATAACTGCTTCAGAAACGAATCGATTCCGATAATTCTAGGTGATACAAACATTCACTCCGGTACCAATGGCCGAACAACGCACGACACATCACTTTCCTAGACGATTCTAATTACGGAGCAATAAGAAATGAAAAACCATCCGCGGAGAGATTAATCGTTGTAAATCTTGATATTAACAAGGAAACGTCCGGAGTATTAGCGCGACAAAAATGTATCGCGAACTCGCGGATAATGGATGGACGTAACGGGAAAGATACTACACATTAAAAGAAGAAGTAGCGGTCAGGGAAAAAAGGTACAATGTCCAGCGGAGCGGCCAGTGAAAGGATCCGCGAGGTGCAGTAAATATTCACTGCGCCTCTGGTTATTATTACATTACCGATATTACCGGTGTTGGGCTCGCCCTTATTGTCCTTCTGTTCCGCAGATACTCACCTGAAACAAGAGAAAAAGACATAAATTATATTGAATTATATTGAAATTACTTAATGATATATCTTGAGTTAATGTTTTAGTTTTATGTCTATGATTATATTGTAATTTACAGTTAACATTCACACCTGAAGACCATTATGCGTAATGTAGTCAATAATTTTCATTTAATGGAATTAAACAAATTTATGTTTAGTATTCTCATAATATAAACAACAATTCCTTTATAGTAAATTGCAAGAATTATTATCACTAAAATAAACTACAGTAAGATAATTAATACAAAACTTAAAATTAAGATTTATTCCAGATACACATGTACATTTCCGAGTTTAAGATCATAACGAAGAATCAATTTGGTTATTGTCTTTAAGTTCTGTGAAGAAGATTCTAATTGTGAAAATTATTGACGTATTTATTTATCAATAAATGAGTCCATTTCTGTCCCTTCAGCAAGCTGGTTTTATAAAACGTAGATCAGTGTTGAAGAATTAGTTTAACATTACCCAGGATGTAGCTATTGCTATAGAAAATAAGAAACTGTTTAGCGTTTTCTATGGAGATATCCCAAAGCTTTTGACACCTTGAATCATCATCTACTTATATTCAAATTAATAAAATTCAGGTGTTGACATCATAACTGCATAACTGAGTATAATAAGTATAAATACAATGTTATACCAGTCCAATCGTTATGTTGCCTCCAGTGGTATACCTCAAGGGCCAAATTTGGGGCCTCTTGTTATATTATATGCAGGTAATATTAAACTTTATAATGCTGTTGAGAGTGTAAGTGACTGTCATACGCCTAAAGGAAATATCAACAGATTTACTTCGTGGTATGTATCTAACAAACTATCATTTAATGAACATTGAATAAAACACTAACTATGTTTTAATCACTATAATTTATTATAATATATAAATATATTACAACATAGACGACTTATGTTTCGACTTTTGACGGTCATTATCAAATGTATCATTTAATGTTAAAAAGTGTTCTAAAATTCGGTAGAAAATCTAATTTATTCATTAATTTATACATATTAAAAATTATTATATTAAGAAGGCTAAAACTAAATATGTTGGAATTATAATTTAAAATTTTGTGAAGAAAGACGACACAATATTTCGGTTAATATCATGGAATTACTTTTGATTATAAGTTGATGATAAATATTCTTGTTACACAAGTATTACATAAGTGACATCGTGTCCTTGGTTTTGTAATGCTTAAATGTAGATCTTTTACTCATATGCGTTAAGTAAAATATAGTATTGTGCCATAATTTAGACGCCTATGTATATAAAATATATTAATATGATAGAAAAACTTACAGAGAAAAAAATGTTATTTTAGTTATTTAAGGTACAAGTGTAAAAAGTGATGCTTTATTGCACGAACTGGCTTTTAAAAACACGAGCGAGGAACGAGCGAGTTTTTTTAAAGCCAGGAGTGCAATAAAGAAACTTTTTACACGTGTGCCTTACAAAATTTTATCTTCGATCGTAAAGGATTTCAAAGAATATATTCTTATGAGTAATATTTTAATGTCATTTCAATAATTCAATTAATGAAAACATATTTTACTCGCAGTGCACTAATGAAAGCGTTACTTAGCAACCAGTAAACAAGTTGCACAAATGTCGGCCGCCATTATTATTTATGGAAAAAATGTTCGCTTTATTGTAATCGCTTCGACTTGCATTAAATGAAATCTTCAGAGTTCTTAAATCTGCCATTAGGTTTGTATTATATATTTTATTTATAGTTTATTAGTTATTTGTATCAAGTAATAAAAAATTCAGTTTTTCGTCGAAATATATTCATCTGTCAAATTTGACAATTCTGTGCAATAAAAACAGTTTGACATTACCGTGCAATAAAAACTTAAAAAAGCACTAGTGCGTTAAAAAGCCACTTTTACAATGAAAAATGATGCAAAAAGCGTCTACTTTCTGTACGATCGTAGATAAATACTTTTAAAATACCCTGTATATAATTTTGATGTACTAATAACTTCACATTTACAAAATGCTATCTGTTGAATCATTTGACTTAAGGATTGAGCGCAACCCAACACTTAAAACCCAATATGACATCCGATCCGGACAATATACCTGCTTTCATATTACGTGATTGTTGTACATTTATAACTTAATAAAATACTAAAATCAAATGTATTTTGTGATATCTGAAAAATATCCAATATTATCCTATCCACGAAGCAAGAAATCAACAAGATCATGAACTACAGACCCATATCATAATTATAGAACTTTGCGAAAGTAAGAAAGTCAGAGGATGCCCCGAAATGTTTTCGGAATCAACAAGAAAAATACTATTGATGTGGTATTTTCGATGTAGTCTACTTGAAGATCAATACACTTTTTCAAACGGTGCTCCAGTCTTTTCGAGCCGTCGAAAAAGTAGGATGGTACGAGGTCTGCCCAATAAGCATGTGTAGCGATGTCATTATCGTTTGAGGCAAGTCTTTTTCCTGACAGCGATTTTTTCAGGTTTGGGAGTAAGAAAAATCCGCTGGGGGCTAAGTCCGGTGAATATTGAAGATGAGAGACTAATTCGTAGCGCAACTAATTCAATTTGGACTCGACGATGCCGGATGAATGAGCCAGTGTAGTATCGTGGTGAAAAGGCATTTTTTCCGCTGCAAACGAGGCCGTTTCTCCTTCAATACCAAATCAAATCTGGTCAATAAATCGCTGTAGTATTACCCCATGATCGTCTTTCCCTTCTGAAGATAGTATATAAGGATGACACCTTGGGAATCCCAGAAAAATGGTCGCCATGGCTTTCTCGGCTTTGCTTTGTTCGGAGCTGCTTCGCCCGGAAACGTTCACTGCTTCATCAACGGTAACGAAACGCATGAAGAAATCCCTTAGATTGCGTTGAATCCTAACCAGACACTCCTCCGAAACGGTCACTTGTTATTGTTTTTTCTCCGATGTGGGCAAACGCGGTACTCATCGCACCGAAAGCTTTTTCATTCCCAAAATTTTGTGGCGTTATTCTGAGATGCCGGTTATCTCTGCTTTAATCGGCGATCGGCTAACACGACGTCATGAATCTTGTCGATAATTTCATCGCGTTTTTTTGGACGTGCACTGCGTTGTTCCTCACTTATGCTCGTGCGGCCATCTTTGAACTCGCTCACCCAGAAGCTGATGGTCGAAAATGATGGAGTAGATCCACCATGAAGCTCTGGCAAAATTATTCGAATTTCCGTGGCCGTCCAGAAGTGTTTTATCACTGCACGAAATTCGATTTACAGTATATCACTCTCTCCTGATAATTATGATGAAGCACTAACATAATTAAATCAATACATCAAATCACTTTATGATGTGTCTATATCTCACACTCTTATCTTAAATCCATAAAAATCAACGTATCTTTTGTTTAGGCCAAAAAGAAAATGTGTTGAGTTAATTGATAATTTTAAACCTTATACAAACTTTTTTTTCTTTTTAACAGCAGTGCAAAAAAATAGGCGTTACCTTGGATAATACATTCAGGTATTGCGATTTTATGTCAAAATGTATTAATGTTATTTTTAGCAATCTCAGAATTATATATAATAATCGTGGATTGTTAAATAAGAAAACTATAATTTTAGTATGCGAAGCAACTGTATTATTGCAATTTACATATTACTCCCAATTAGTACGTCCATGTTTAGATCAATCAACTAAATTGCGCATTCAAAAAATTCAACATTTTTGTTTCAGATTAATTTTTGGGATGAGCAAACGAGACCACATTAGTCATAAACTTGTATATTTAAAGTGGTTGAACATGGAAAACCGCCGCATATTGCAATCCTATTATTTATTCTATAATATTATTAATATCAAAATCTCTGCTTACTTCTATGAAAAACTGTCATTCAGAAATAATGTTACGGCTTCTTATGTTAACATTAACATAAGAAGCCGTGGTTGATTATCACCACCAGCACATAGAACTAGCCTATTCGAAAGATCGTTTCACTATATAATAGTCAACGCTTTAAATAACATTGATCACTTCTGCAATAGCGTCGATTCATTCAAAATTTAATTTTAAACAAATATCTTCAATGTTATTTGTCAAACAGTGTTCTTGATATTTTGGTTATAGAGAACTGCATCACTGAATTACAAAATGTAACTTCCTAACTCAATTATTTAATTTATTTTTAGACTCATATATATATTATATTTTTCTGTAAGAGAATCTGTGTTAATTTTATGTCATTGTTTGCACTAATCTGTAATTGTAAATTCGTATAACGAAAATAAAATAATAATAATTATTATTAATAACGTATCTGCAAAGATGAGACACGGGCTATTATTTGTAACGGACATCTTTGGTAAAAATTAGGAACAGTAGTGGGTCACAACGCGACACTTGAGGAACCACAGAAGTAACGTTGATGATTTTTGACAGGTTTTCATTTATATTGACACATTGGACCCGCTTTACTAGATAACTACTAAACCAACTAACATCTGTTCCAAAGCAATAAGCAGACAGCTTGTTGGTATACTCTCTGGCCCAGATTTAGAACTATAATTATTGATTACATTAAAAACAAGAGATGACGAAACACTAAAAGAATTAAAGAAAATTTGAGAGGGAAAGCTAAACATATGCACATTGTGATCATCATTCAGGTGCACTGTAGAAAAAAAAATCATCGAATATGTCGGCGTACTCTTCTTCAGTATTACACTTGCTTTGATCAAAGTATATTGCTACCGTTGACATACGTTCAAAAAGAACATTGATTATAATGCAGATTTTCTTCAACTTGATTTATATATGTCATTGAGTTGTTTGTTTAAATCCTTACATTGTGTAGGTAGGGATGCGAAGTCATTGTAGTCATTCCTATTAGAAGTTCTTTTGTAAAGAATGTGGGCACATTTTTTCTTTTATTTTAAATAATCAAATTGTAGTTAAACCAGGCACAAATTTGTTTATAGTACAGCTATAATAAGTAATTTCATTTAACGTAAAATGCGTAAAATCCTCACGATTAGAATGCTTCAGTATAATACATTGGTCCCGTCAATAGATCTTAGATAGTTGTTAATAGCACTATAGTTTTCGTTCTAAAATTCTAATAATAGTAAATTGAAAAAGCTTGTTCGATACAATTTAAAGGGATTGATAGTTTGATAGCCGTGTGATAAATCAAAAAATAATAAAAGATAAATCCAATAAGATTCCTCTCGAACCAGTCGTAATATTCCTTTGATATAAAAGATAATAGAAGTAACTGTCGCTTAGTTTTTCAACGGGAAAACAGATGTTGCTACGAGGGTCGTTCAATAAGTAATGCCCCATTTTTTTTCTCCACAACGAGCAAAAACTGATAGTTGTACTTCTAGGTACTTTAAGTTCAGTGTTTCTCCTCCTGGTGGATGAACTTTCAAATCATTCCAACAGATCGCAGAGCTCTAGTGAATTTTCAAAATGGCGTCTGTTAGTGATTCAAGTTACAAACAGAGAGCAGTGAGTGAGTTCTTGAATTCTTGAGAAAGAAACTGTGGGAAATATCTATAAACGTTTGTGTGCAGTGTATGGAGATTGTGTTGTCGATAGAAGCACTGTCGGGTCCAACAACTCAACTCCAAGATCTGCCACGTTCCGCCGCATCACATTGCAACAATTGGCCTCACAGCTGTTAGTCAGCAGCGGAAGTGTGTATACAATGATCAAGGCAAGTTTGCGTAAAATAGATCCCAAGAAGTCTCACAGCAGAATACAGGATGCAAAGAACAACCATGTCATCTGGTTTGTTGGCGAGGTTTGATGCCAAAAGATAGTCAATGGAATGGCTCCATCCTCAGTCAACAAGAACGAAAAAATTCAAGTCAACTCCCTCTGCTGGAAACTATTTTTTGGGACATTCTTGTTGATGTGATGCCAAGAGGGACAACCATTAATTCCTAAGCATACGTGAAAACCTTGGACAAACTCAAGAAAGGTTTCCGACGTGTTAGGAATGACAAGAATCCGGCAGAAATCTTGATCCTGCTGATTATGCACGCCCGCACACAAGTCTCAGAACCCGGTAATGCCTCACCAAATTGGGTTGGACATTGCCCCATCCAACATACAGCCCAGATCTGGCACCGTCAAACTTCCATCTCGTCGGACCTCTTAAAGACGGTTTGCGTGGAAGACACTTCGATGATGATGAGAGCGTAATCCTAACGGTGAAAACATGGCTTCGCGTACAGGCCAAGAGTTGGTACCTGCAGGGAATATAGGCACTTGTTTCACGCTGGCGTAAGACCGTATAAGTTGATGGAAACTATGTCGAAAAATATTACGCGTTGAAGAAACATGTAGCTATATTGTCACCAAAATTTAACACTTTTAAATAAATAGTTTCTGAAGAACCCTCGTAGAATCATCATCATTTTCCAAATCATCAGCCCATTTAGCATTTGGTAGATTCAAGTCGCCAGATAGTAAAAAGTTGTCATCGGGGCGGATTTGTAGAAAAATAAGAACACAAATTAGATTTGATGGCAATAAGAACTCCGCCCTCTTTTATTTTAATGCTAGTTAGTGTAGAACGATCTCCTCTGTGTATTGTATGATTTTTAAATCCTAGTTCATTATCAAAATTTGAATAATCAAGCCAAGTTTCCGTAAAAATAAGAACATCATAACTACAAAAATTAACTGCATGCATAATTTCGTTTAATTTAGATTTCATGCCACTGAATTTTAAAAACATACAGTAGAAAATCTAATTTAATTTTAAATCCATTCATTTTCTAAATTAAAAAAAGTGGAAAACATCTAGGTTGTTGAATTAATAAATAAATTCTAATAGTACATTGAAAAATAATTTATAAATTTCGCCAATCTACAACAATGAGTCTTATTAAGACAAATCACATATTGAAACAACTACTTCTCTGACGAATGTTATAAAATAGCAAAACAACAATGGTTTTAATATATTTTTGTATTTAATTATAATGATCAAGTAAAAGTAATAAAACAGGGTACTAATCAAGTTTTACAAACATCTGAAGACAAGTGTTTTGATTTATCCATCTCATCAGTAGAGTTTAATATATATCTGATTTGAAATTCAATTTTCTAATTTGAATTTAAAATGAAGTATTTATTTAACTTAAACTAGAACATTAATAATGAGAAAAAATAATTTCTATGAGCATTTCAGCACTAATGTTTTACATTTTATATAATGTAGAAATGTTCATATAAATTAACTTTTCGTATTATTAATTTTATCATTATTAATACTGCACTAAATATTCAATATTTAATTTATATATTGGAACATTGTTTTTATTATAAATTAATGTCCCGTTTGAATGAAATAGTTAGCTATCGTGAAAATTTAAGGGTTTAAATTTTTCGTTGTTTTGGTATTTTGAAGTGATTATTTCCCTAAAAGAATATTTAAAAAAATATTACACCTGCTTACTACTCAAAACTGAAAGGTGTGAAAATTATTAGACAACAAATTTAACAAATCTGAAGAACACGATATATAAGGAAATATTCAATGACAAGTTGTAATAATGAAAAAATGTATGTCAGTCAAAATCAAAGTAATTTACTAATCAAAGGAATATTTAACATATGCAAAAATTAAAACCCTAATAAATTCGCGGTAGCTAAACATTTGATTCAAATGAGGCATAATTTAAAAAAACATCCAATTACTCAAGCAATATTCCAGTTAATAATTAAATATAAGAGCATTGCAAAATGTGCCTATTAAATTATCCCTTTAGCTTAATTTATTTTTTTCCATAACTTTTCCATAGCTTATATTCACGTTTGCTTTGTTTCCTTTTACCACCTTAATTACTATACACGCGACTATAGTTTCGACTAATAAAGTCATCGTGTCTCCTTCTTCATTATACAACTATACAACTCTGTAATTACCATATATTCACCTATTGTCTTTAATTTATTTTCTTTTTGCTGCAATTAACGTATTTTCCCACTCAATGATTTACATAATTTCTTTTTATATAAGTATCAGATATTTTATTTTTGCATTTAGTAATAAATTAGTAAAAAAACAGTTGACATACACACATTAAGGTAATTATCAAATAATAATTTTAAAACCTTTTCGATCATTAAAATAATTGAAAATTGCAAATTGAATGATAAAAATATACGCTAACAAATAAAATTATCCAAAAAAACTATGCAATAACTAAAATATAATAATATATAAATATATCAAAATGTTTATTTATCTGAAAAATTAACAGACAAATCAATTTGTTTTGACACAACAGGTTATTACTTTCTGATATTTAAAAAATATAAATAAAATAAAAGTACAACAAAATATTGTTGTCATATTAAAATTATTAATTACTAAATTGCTTGAAAACTCGAATCTACTAATTATATGGATAAATTATATTAAAAAGATTTATTGTTTAATTCACGAAACCTTTTATTAATTTTAGTGAATTTTTCGCAGCGTAAAAATGCCATCATTCCTCGCATAATGCTGCATTAAGGCATATTTGTGCACAATTGTGAATCTCCAAGTTCGTAATGTAACAAGTGTAGCGGTGAAAGATATATATTATGCATATTATGGTGTAATAAGTTCATTTACTACAAAGAGATGATGGAAACGAGAAAGTGTCACCTGTAAATTACGCTTATTACAGTTAGTTCGCACAGGCTGCAACTTCTACAATTATTAATAGCCGTCATCATTCAAATGACGCACGGCAAAATCTAATTAAAATTGTTTTATTAAATGCGTATTCAGCTTTGTCGAATCGGCATTACCTTAATAATATAGGCAACGATGCGTAATCCATGCAAACTATGTTGATAAATTGAAAATTCAAAAATTATTTTTGTCGTTTATAGAATTGAGAAAATCAATTTATTTTAAATTTTATACGTAGCTCCAGTTTCTACATTTTTAGATTGCCATTGTCAAACTGTAAGTGATTAAAATATACATAAATTAAAATACACTTTAGCTTTTAATGCCACACTGGTTTTGCTTAAAAAACGCAAGCGTATTTTAAATTAAAATCAAGATCAAAATTGTATTTCTTTCATTGAGATATTTATTCATAGAGATAACTTCAACTTATTTTTCTTGAACTTAAACAATCACATAAATATCATAGTAAATTTGCACACAGATAGTTGAAATATATCTGAACATGTTAGCACACCTCTGGTAGCAACTCTATTCGCCAGCGCTCTGCGCTGTGCATTACTACTACAAACCTCCTAATTAAAAATAAATTGATGAGAATGTTGTGTTATAAAGTTACATTAAATTACTTGCGTAATAAGGTAGCAGATTTTTACAGTATCAGATTAACACGATAATACTTTTGTAACAGCATCAACTCGCGATTATCATACACACATAATCTTGTAGAAAAACGTTTTAGTGTAATTACGACTAGTGCAATAAAAACTGCGATACGGAGACTGTTGAGCACTAAGTAATTTCATAAGATGTAAATGCGAACGGTTACGAGCATTAGCGCTAGATTTAGTAATGCCGCAGACACGAATTAATTCCGGCGAAGATCACCCCTTGAGCGCTGCTTCCTCGTGTGCATATCCGAAGAAATAATAATAACAATAAAATTAGATATGCGATACGTTCGTTCCCCGAGTGCATGTTTATTTATGGGGGCGGACGGTGCGCGCCCCGAGAACAAGCGATGCAATTCCGTGCTCTAGACGGAATCTTCTGCAATAGAATTGCAACCATCATCGCTGATAACAATTCCATCGAGGGCTTGATTTGCATTTTATCCGCTCTATTATTTATGCTTAATATGTGAACTAGTGGCGATGAGCGCTGCACACAACGTCGCATCCGAACGATTGCCCAATGCGCGAGTTTAGTGTTGTACAATTAACATAAACGTGGATTGGTTAAGCATTTCAGCTTATCTGATTCGTTATTGATTTCCTTATTATAGTTATGGTCGGTGATAATTAGGCATATAACATTCAGAGCATAGATAAAGATAAAGTAGCAATTTCAATTTATGCGAATTGTTTTAGACTAAAGTATATTCGTTTTTTTATTCAAGGATTTAAATTGAGAATAATGATTTGGTCGTTAAGATGGAATTATCATTATATTACATTACTGTACCAATTAAACCATTTAATTGACTTTAAAATACCAAACGAGACCTAATTCTATAAGTTATAACACCTCATACCATAAACCTTATAATTTGATGCACAGACCTCTTTACCAAAAATACCATGTATCGACTATATCCACGTCCTTTTCTTTCTTCATACAATTATCACACATCACCAAACAGAATCTGGATTCATCACTAAACACCACCCTATCACACTCTAGGTTCCAGTGCAGACACAACCAGCAACACGAGATTTGGCCGGTAGAAGTCTGATTCTATGGTAAACCGTTTGAAGGGTTATAGGATGACTTTTGTATGGTGACCATAAATCGGTCTCTAGTTGGCAAGTCAAAGATGGTGGTCTTCAACCTCATTTTACTTTTTTGTTTCCCCAGTCCCTATTCTGCGACGTTCTTGACCCTCTCTAGTTTAACCGTGATTGCAACTAATTCTTCTAGTTTTTTTTAGATTATTTGAGCTATTAACAATATTTTGAGAGTGTAGAACGCTCACAATTTTTAAAAATGATTCAGCTATCTAGTTTAGCGACTACATGCAAAATATAGCTGCTATACAAAAGATAAGTTAAGATAGCTCTATAAGCAATGAACTCTTACAGAGAAAAAGTGCAAAGGTAAATCCGTAGCAGTTACGCAGTGTGTAAATTGTAGGCTTCTTTTCATTGATTTGGCAATGGGTGAAAGCAAGGAAGGCAATCTAAGATAGGTTTGGGCGTTGAGCAAGGTGGAAAAGATGTATCAGACAGCATCAAATCTGAAGATGCACAACAGGCGACAATACCCAAGAGAAAGACAAAAATGAATTCTTGCAATCAGGAAAAGGGGATTGAGATGAGCCAAGATTTAGATAGTAAATTTAGATAACTTTAATGAATCTGTTGATCAAGTGGGTGAGACAGAGACAGAGAAAGATGCCGATAGATAATGAAATTTGTAGTTCTGATGATGACGAAGGATCTGAGGGTAAACAAGGCAAAGACGAAGAAACAGGCTTTAGGGGTGAGAAAGAAAGGGAAACTGAACTGTCTTAAAGAAAAAGAAAAAAACGCTTCAAGATGACGAGTAGTCTAGCAAAAATAAGGAGGTAAAGAAACCGCATATTAATGATATAAAAGAGCCATAATTCAACGATGAACAGACCGATCTCT
Organism: Ontholestes murinus; assembly: GCA_963969525.1. NCBI lineage: Eukaryota > Metazoa > Arthropoda > Insecta > Coleoptera > Staphylinidae > Ontholestes > Ontholestes murinus. Next base: position 47,602,131 of record OZ018393.1, on the reverse strand, counting down.
TTCATGGAAATCAAATACTGTTATCGAAACCAGAACCCATTGACCTTCCCGACGATCTGCAGCTAGATGAAGAAGTTGGCGAATAGCAGGCCGAGAAGAATTCATTTGATATCGATGGGTAATAGATCAAATGCCTCCACTAGAAGAGAAGCCTGACAACTAAGTACAAACTGAAACCACAAGGGGAGAATATTAACGGAAAAAATCTAAAGATGGAGTTAATAAAGTATCCGGTATGGACGATAAGTCAACTAAAGAGGATAACGCTCAATCAATGGAAACAGAAGCGAGTGATAATGTGCAAATAACTGAACTGCAAGAAAATACCGCACCTACTAAATTCAAGAATAACATAACCTAGATAAAATGCGACAATCGGGAATAGAAAACACATGCAGTAGATATAAAGTCTAAGCTAATGTACAAAAAGACATGTAAAGCCAAACACAGCCAAAGAACAGGAATACAAGAATTGGCCAGGTAAGGCTGATACGGATTGGAGCTTGGATTACAAAAAAAAAGATAAGACTATGAAAGCTAACAATGAGAGCATGAAGAAGAAAAGGAGGAGAAATCGGTGGAGTCGTATCCACATATTAAAAATGCGAAAGAGAAGAACAGATTTTGGACACACATCGAGGCCGAAAGCTTAGATAACAAAGATATTACTGATATTGAGAAAAATAATTTAGAGAAGGCAGAAGAGTTATTGGACAGAGGAATGAGAGAAAACAGATAAGGAATCTCAAAACCTAACTACTCATTACATACGGTTTAGCCAATTTGATGATAACGTAGTTTATCAATTAAAGACGTGAACGAATTAAAAAATTAAGTGGATAAACAATTATCAGTATGGAACAAGGCACCAACTAATCTAGAAGTTTACCAGCCTTGGGAAAAAATCACGTTGGTTTCAATTTTAGCCCAAGATTTTTCAGAATAGATAAGGCAAAAGTTGGAGCCAACGCAAGCTTTGCGTTCAAAGGGAGATATTCGAATTGGATGATGAGTCAACATTCAAAAAGTTATCCCATACAACCCATATCAGTTATAGAAGGAATATATTTCGCTTTGCCAAATGAAAACCTCGACGAAGAAATATAAAATCGTTCTTCAATCGACCATTCAAAGGAATTGGCATTTAAGAGTGTTGCGTTGATCTCGAAAGCACTGACTCTTTTGAAGAGCGGACACCTGTTTCTGTTCTGTTTCTTCAGATTCGGCGAGGACACGAAATTGCTACATAAAACCCATTCACGGATAAATCCGGCTCGAAGTAGCTGCAGAAATTTCAATTCGACGAGAAGAAGACATGCATTGCACCTCAAGTTCAATATTTGATTATTGTGAGTGATGATTTTTTTCTGAGGGAGAGAGTAACCTCACTGAAGCCGTACGCCGTGCAAAACTGGCAAGTATCTTCGAGTTTAGATACTATGAACCCAGTTTTTAAAGATGGGAAGGTCTTGGAGATAAAATCGTATATGGATACATTTCCATTTCCATTTAATATAATCTTAAGAAATATCAACAGTTTGCAAAATGTTTTAAGTGATGTCTTGCGACAATAGTTTGAAATTATGCCTAATTTTGATATCTAAAATTATAATCTGTACTTGTTTTTTAATGGAATATTTCTATTTACAAATTGCTGATTCGCAGAGAATCGAACTCATGAAAGATCCTATAAAAGTTTCTCTTAGTACATCTACTAACCAGCAGGTGGTTGCACAAAGAGTGCAAAATATCGTCGAAGCAATTGAAAATAGTATTTCCGTTAGCAATGCTGAAAATATATCAGTTCTAAGTCTGTCAAACTAGCCAACTGCCAAAAACAAAAACAACAGTCGGAACATCAGTGCCATGGAAAGTGTACAAATACGCAAGAAGAAAGAGAATGATTTTATCCTTCCTAAGAAGAAATCAAGGCGCCGTGAACGCAAAAATTCTACTGTTTATGTTACATCTAATACAGGTGATTTGAAAGGAGCTAAGAGATATTTTCATTTCCACGTTTATCATAGTGCTCCGAACACGACCGTCGAGGACACCAATAAATTTTTGGAATAGAAAAGTTAAAACGGCGTAAAATGAATGAAACTTGCATCTAAGAGGCCTGATGAGTACTGCTAATTTAAATTATCGGTGCCAGCTAAATATAAAGACAAAATTAACGACCCAACATTGTGGCCTACAAATGTGCGTGTGGATCGTTTTTCCACTATCTTCGGAAGGAGAAAACAACACCGTAAATATTTAACGTAACGTTATACCCCTATATTATGACATTTTAATATTTTCTTTTAAAACTGTGTTGTGTGTGACTTTTTGTGATGTATTTATGAAAGTCCAACGGTATCTGTGATATTTATAACCTATCAATTATTAAGAGTATCATAGATTAGTTGGTAGTACCATTGACCAAACTAATAAACACGATCATTGAGACGAATAGTTATCCTGGTGCACTGAAATTAGCAAAAAAATATCCTTAAGGGATATGCAAATGGTTTTAATAATTATCGACAGATCTCGCTCCTATCCATAATTTTCAAAAATATAGAAAGAATTTTGTTTCTTCAAATGATTAGATTTTTTTAGCGAAAACAAATTATTTAGAGATGGTCAATACGGTTTCAGGGAGAAAAATTATCTATTTTGTTAATATAGTTATGGATGCATATGAAAAGGAGAATTTTGCTGTAGTAACTTTTATCGATCTGAGAAAAACTTTCGATTTAATTAATCACAAAATTCCAAAAAAAGAAATTAAATTCCACAACTTTAATCAGAATTGCTGTAATTTAATATTTTCGTATTTGAAAGATCGAAAGCAACGTGTGATATATAATAATAAATACTTGAGTGAGGCTGCAGTAGACCTTGGTGTGCCACAGGGATCAAAACCAGGACCTTTACTATTTTTAATATTTATAAATGATTTTCCTGATTTTATAATCTCATCAGATGTGCAGATTTGCAGATGTTACGACATTAATTTCATCAGCAACAAATCTGCAATGTGCTTCCCAGGCCAATGTAGAAGCTTTAAGTAAGGCCAATGAATAGTTTACAGCAAATAGGTTCATTATGAATAAATCAAAATACAGGTTAAACTAAATTTCTTGGGCTTACACTGGATACTCACTTATTAGGGGAAGGCTCAAGGAAATGCACTGATCAAGAAGATAAATAAATAAATATTTATTCTGCGAAACTTGATGGAAGACATCCTTCAATGGAGGTATTAATGATAATAAAAATAATAAAAATATAATAACAATAATAATGCATACTTCGCATTATGCCATTCACAATTAACATATGGAATTATTCTATGGGGTCATTCCACTGATCGACACAGAATATTTGGTGTCCAGCGTAGAGCACTGCGAATAATCTCAGGCTTAGGTTACCAAGATAATTATCGTTAAAAATTTACAGATTTGCGAATACTTACATTACCCAGTCTATACATCTTTGAATGTCTAAAATATGTTTAAAAACATTTCCAAATACTCTAAAAGCTTGATGAAGCATAACCATCATACACGATTTTGTGAAAATTTGTGTTTGCCTCAATTGCGAATGGCAAGATCTCAAGTTGGAAATAAATCCTACAGTCCAATTTTTTAAAATAAATTACCAAACGATATTCAACATCTTAATTATATCAAGTTTAAGAAGTGAAGACATTATTGGTAAAACATGCATTTTATAGTTACAGTGAGTTTTTAAATTTTAAATTTTAACTATTTATACTAGCTTTAACTATTTTATTTATACATTATACAATGATTTCACTTTTAACTTAAGGTCCATATATATTTTTTGATATATACATTGTTTGTAATTTCTTTTAATTATTATTATCAATTATTTTACTACTACTACTAAACATCTTTATTCACAGAAGGAAATAAATTATAAGACATGTAATGTATACAATAAAATAAAATAAATTCTGATATAGTCGTCTTCTTCTGCTCAATGGCTATCGACCGGTGGTCTTTCAGCCCAATTATTTTATTTTTTTACATTTTTTTATAATAATTTTAGTTATCATATTTAAATATAACATATTTTGGTATTTTACTTATACACCATTATTTAATTGCTGTTACTTCTTTAATGTGTTAAGCACAATTGGCAATTTTATTTACAATTGTAATTTCTGTCAAATATTTTTGTACTATATTATTTACTTATATCGTCGATATTATATGTATGACGTGTGTAAAACTTAAGGTAAAACATGAATAAATTCTATTATCTAGGCAGATTCAAGTTTGAGAGTTGGTTGTGCTCTGTTGATTTGTGGGGGTTAATTTTCTTAGATAGTCCTTTTTCGGCAAGTTCCCCTTCTGTGTATGTGGCGGTACGTATGAGTGAATCTTTGTCGTCTACAGATCATTTAACTTATTAAATGCTAACCTATATCTTGCGGTAATGTCAATAAGAAAAACTCTTCAAAATACAAAATGACAGAGCTTTTCTAAATATAATGAATTAACAATAGCTTCGAAAAAGTTTATGTACATAGGAAGTGATGATTCCTCTATTGAAACATCTTTTGCTTTTGATCAGAAATATTTATTTGCATTTGTGGTTGAGAAACGTTTAAATTTAATTCACTACCGTTACCAAACTTGATTTTGTTTAAAATCATTAATATTTACAAATCTTTGTCCAGTTAATGCGTTCTCGTTGGTAGTAATGATGCATTATGTGTATCGTTAAATAAAGTATGTGCAGGATATAAATGCTACCAAATTGTTAACTCTAGAGGGAAGTTTTGAAATTATCGTCCATATAGATTAAGTTAATGTAATCATAACTGGGTGTAAGATGGAAAAAAATTACAGAGAAGCCAAAAACATGGAAAACCGCAATTATAAATTACATTCAGCAATGCATTCTAAAAAGTTTTCCCGAAAAATCTCTATGTATAAAAGGAATTAGCAATAAAATTAGTTGGTTCAACAATGATTTATGTATGCGTGAAACACTTTTTCTCATGAAAGTCAAGCTTAAGGTATCCGGAAACAAAGACTAACTATCTAAGTTTCAGGTATTCATACAAAATGACATTGAAACATGCTCGAAAAACTACAAATGCTGCGTTTATAAACGTAATGATAATAGCCCTAAAGTTATGTGGTCAATGATAAAAAATAAACCTACAAACTGTGATACTAACTGTGATATACAAGCAAATGAATTTAATACCTATTTTAGTACAAAGCTACCTCATACTAATTCCAGCCCCATCGCAATGTTATGCAATAGTATACCTAACATAGGGGGTTCTTACTTTAAATTTCAAAAACTTAGTCCTGGAGAGGTAAGGGATCTAATCAATAGACTAAGTAAGTCCAAATTACGTGATACCTATGGCATGAATATTGTAATTTTGAAAAAAAATGTTAATGTAATAATTTTACATTTAACAAAATTAAAAAATACTTGCATAGAACAAGGCATATTCCCGCAATGTCTAAAGAAAGGGTATATGTAAACAACTATAGGCCTATTTCTTTACTCCCAATGTATTCAAAAATTCTGGAAAAATCTTATTTAAACAAATTGTGGCCTACTTGGTTGCTAATAACATATTAAACACTAACCAATACGGTTTCAGAAGGGGTCGTTCTACGAGTGATGCAGTCATTGCCCTTGCGGATGAGATACAAAAGGGTTTTAACTATGGAAAAAATACCATTGCAAGCTTCCTGGATCTCAGTAAGGCATTTGACTGTGTTCCTCATGAAATACTACTGAGGAAACTGTATTGCTATAATTTCGATCCATTAAGCTGTCGACTTTAGAACTCTTACTTGACGAATAGATCGCAGCAAGTGTTAGTTAATTCCAATTGGTCTGCAGAAACAAAAATTCGATACGGTGTACCTCAAGGGTCAATTCTAGGCCCTTTATTGTTTATTATATATATAAATGATTTGCCGCAACAACTACAATCTAAGTGTATATTATATGCGGATGATACCACTTATGTTACCTCAAGCAATGACATGAAAACTGCATATCAAAACAGCGAAAACTGCGGTAAAATAGTTATTGACTGGTTTTCTGCAAATAAATTGTCCCTTAACATAAATAAAACTGTAGAGGTTGAATTATCTACAAAGATTGATACTTGCTGTAATTCTGCAAAGTTTTTAGGAGTTTACATAGATAGTAGGCTACAAGATAGTAGGATAGAAGATGCACGGTAAGTTCATTTCAGGTAAACTATGTAAAGTAATTTATTTATTTCGTAGTTTGGATCATTCAAACCGCAATATGCACTATAATCGGCGTATTTGCATTGTTTCATTGCCATATTACATACAGTATTCTTCATGGGGACATTCTAGTATTTCAGATCGATTATTTGGTTTACAGAGGCGTGTAATAAGAGTACTTGCTTCTATAAGATATAGGAATGATTGCAAATCAGTCTTCAGAGATTTAGGCATCCTTACATTACCTTGCATTTTTATATTAGAATCTCTCACATATGTTCGTAAAAACATTTTATCTTATTCCACACATCTAGATACTCACAAGTATCAAACGAGGCATAATGAAAATATTAACTTGCCATTTTTGCGTATTAATAAATGTAGAAATGGTATAAACTAATTTGGTCCTAAACTTTTTAATGCACTACCCCAAAATGTGAAATGTCTCTCCCCAGTGAAGTTTAGAGCTAAAGTTAAAAAGTATCTCATAGAGAAGGTATTTTATAGTATAGCCGAGTGTTTTGCCAATAATTTTATCGATTTTATAATTTCGGATCCGAAGTATGTATTCCTAATTTAATATGAATTTTAAGTTTTTTTGTATTTTTAGTATGTAAGTTTTTACTTTTTAATCTGCGACTATTTATATTTTATCATACATTAATTTTAATATGTTGTGTCGTTATTTAATATTATTTTATTTATAAACCACTATTTATATACAGTATTTTATCTGTACACTTATTTTAACATGTTGTATTTGAATGTCATTTTATTTTTAAAATTTTAATATTATTCTAATTGATTAATTATTTATTATTTTATCTATTGACTTACTTATATATTTTATATATTTTAACGTACTTAACTTATTTAAACACAATATTTTTTTATTTTGTTTTAATTGCTGGTATATATACATATATTTAATGGTAATGCCTGTTTAGAATTAATTATTAAATCCTGAATCTTGTATCTTTCTTTGACGTGTGTAAACAATATGTAAAAGCACAAATAAACATTAATTTAAAATTTTTAACTCTCAAATATCGTATTTACATATACAAAAATCAAACTATTTGAGAGAGTTAACAATTTTTTATCGGTTTTCTCTGTTTTTGGCTTCTCTGCATTTTTTCCGTCTTACTTCCAGTTATGATTGCATTAAGTTAATCTACATGGACGATACTTTCAAAACTACTCTAGAAGGTATATTTTATCATAATATTTGTTCCATTATATAGATTACGCCCCATTGGACTCCATTTTATTCTAAGCACTATAGATGCTTAGAATAAAATCTCTACATGTTACTAGTTATTTCAAGATGTAGGAGTAGTTGCTTTCACCTTTAGTCATAGTTATATCGAGCTATTTCTGAAATAATGCGTTTGTATTTAATCAGTATTTTATGTTAAATAAAACAATAGTTTGGCACTTTTTTCACTTGGTTTATGTTATAGCTAAATGTACATTTCGGTCACAAAGTGACCATTATCAATAGCAAACAGTTTGCTATTGATAATGGTCACTTTGTGACCGAAATGTACATTTAGCTATAACATAAACCAAGTGAAAAAAGTGCCAAACTATTGTTTTATTTAATATAAATATTTTCACGTACTCATAAAACTCACCAGTATTTTATGTGTTTTTATCCGTCTCATTCTAATAAATTTGACATTTTATTATTTAAATTTGCTTAATTAGATTTGGTAAGCAGACCTAAAAGGCATATTGATTTAAAAGCCTTGTTTTCTAAATAAGTACCAGATTTCCTTCCCGTTGTTGAAAACGAATGTTTTAGTAATAACACTTATTCAAGACTTAAATTAATAAAACACGGATCTTTAAAGGATTTTGCTTTTTTATGTATACACTGCTATAATTTTTTCATAACGACATGAAGAATTTCCCTGATGAAACAATTGAATTGAGTGTCAGTAAATAATAAAACAAAACTCTTCAAACGTAATTTAAATGCAGAATGGAGTTCCACCAAGTAACAGTCTTATTAATGCAATACTTAATTGAATTGAAAAATTCACTATGTTTTAACCACAAATATTGGTGGTTAAAACATAATGAATTTTTCAATTGAGTGTAAGTATGGATTACGTAGTAACGGTCGCAACCATTCTCTTTATTAATTCTCGCTTTACTTCAGCCATTGTTTTGTAACTAATCACTCGTTTATGGATACATTAATGACATATTTAATCATTTTTACTTTTTCTTTTATTTTGATATAACTCTGTCCTCGTCGCATCCGATTTGCCAATCAATGCCATTTTACTCAGCTACTGTTGAAGAAACATGTCACATATAGCGCATCTTATATCTACACCTTGAAATGAAAATGGCACTTATTAATTCATTATTTTCATTTACAAAATATTTACGTGTGTGTGTAAACTCAAACCAACAATAGTCTTCACCTTGCACCGCTTGCGATTATCCTCTTTTATTGCTATTTCTGCATCTTCCCCTAAGAAGACTTTCTCTGATTTCTCAGTTAATTTTATTAGTATTTCCATGTTGCTTGTCAGTTCCTTCAGATATTAAATTTGTTTAAAAAAAGCACTTGTTATGTTCCATATTTTTATTTAAGGTAATACCGTTGACAATGAACTGCAAGTTCAAAACACCTGTCAGGAATTTGAAAATAAAAATATGGAACATAACAAGTCATTAAATCTATTTATTGAGTTATCAATAAATAGAAATCAAGAATGTAGCACAACAAGAATTACCTTTAGTTATTATTTTCGTTCTGTAGTTGTTTTTTTGAGGGTTTTGAACTTAATGCTCTAGTTTTTCGACAGCTTAATTATTCGGTATATGTGTTGCCGTTTAAAGAAGGTCTAGAGCAAATTATATGAACAACCTTCGGCAAATTTCAAGATTTAGTACACATATAGTGTTTTCTGCAGAGTCGGTGCGCACCACAAATCGAAAAATAATGTTATTAAGCATAGCAGGTTGCCCATACCTGGTCCAGAATCTTTAGCCTTTATGCATTTAGAATTTTGCAAAAAAGAAATTGAAAATTTGATAAGAAAAAACGGCTAAATCTTCTAATCGTACAGATTTTTATCTTAAACCACTTTTTAGAAAAAAGACTGTTGCAAACTCAGTTTGTAATATATTCAAAGCAGAACATTACAAACAAAGAAATTGGAAATTTCATTCAGAAATTAACAAATATTTCTGATTTTTTTAGAAGCAAAAAGAGACATTATAACTTATAATAAATAAAAAATATTTTAGTTAAAAGCAGTTGAAATTTTGCGAAAAAAGAATTTTAAAAAGCTTGATGAAGAATAGTCTTTACAGAAAACTGTTGGCATTATGAAAATTAATAACTATAAAAACCGGTAGAAAATTTCCCAAAGGAGAGCAGTTGAACATTTTCAAGAAACATTTTCACAATTATGACTATATGTATAAAAAGCAGTTAAAAATTATATTCAAAAAATGTTTACAAACAGGTAGAGCTTTCTAAATTTTAGTCACCGTTTAAGAAGAAAAACAACTTTAAAATTTGATTAAAAAAACTGTTCGAAAGTTTCATTATTAACGTTAATAATATTAATAATTAATATTAAAATCTTAATAATAATGGTTTAAAATCAGTTTTAAAATTGCTCAATTCGATTTTTCATGTGTCTCTTTGATTATCAATATTTTCAAGAATCACCCTCTTATAAATAAATTAATTGAATGAGTTACCTAAAGAACAAAATAATTTGTTGAATAAAGCACTAATCGCCTTTCTTGACACTTTTTTTATTGTGAAGAAAGGTCATTAGCGCTATATTCGTCAAATCTCCCTTATAGGTGAAAGCATTTTCTTTTATTGTAATCTCTGCGACTTTTCTCAATCTCCCTTATTTTAACCTACGTGCCTTTTCCTTACTTACAATTTATATTATGCAGTTATATTATTCTATTTGCCCACGGGGTGATTTTATATTCCTAACCATAATGTAGATTATGTAAGTATATATTATCATTTCCTTCCAGATGTTTCTTCGGCAAAGATCGGGATATTATCGATTGTGTTGTCTCCTCTTTTTTCTTTTCTGATTTGTGATATTTCTACTCATGAGGCCATTAACACCTCTCTGTCACACTTATTTCAGTCAATGAAATATTACTTTTAAGTTGTCTTTGTCTTCTTTTAATCTATTATTGAGACTTCGCATCCTCACTTTAATGTTTATTGCATCAATTTTAAGCATACCCCTATGCCCAAAAAAAAGTCATCTGCAGCAAAGAAGAAAGTCTATAGAAAGAAACTAAAAATACTATTTTTTCTTGGTCTAACGTTTTTTTTTCTAGTTTTTCTTATAGATTCGGTTGATTGGTTAGGCCAATAATATACAATTTCATATTCGTAAACATACACATACCTGATTTCTATCACTTAATAATGTTATTGATATAACGTTTCTTTAAATCTAATTTGCATCATCTTAAAAACTTATTCAATTGAAATATTGGTGTGTTTTCTGTTGATATACAAATTAGTTTGAAATCTTGGAATGCAGGCCGGGCTTAAATTTATTCCCTTATCAGCATTCATAGGGATTTTCTGGAAGGACCGCAATTATTTAATCCGTCACGCCATAAATCGGAGGCGGTTTCAGAGGAGGACACTTTAACTTATCTCAAATTTAATAATATTATAAAGTTTTTAACGCTTTTTCACATAATATTTTTGCTTGTGAAAATATCCAACAATTTATTTATTATATTAAATTAACTGCTTATTTAACACGTGGTGAGACATTTTGATATTATGACGATTTAAACTAAATATCATTTCATTTAAATTTAATATCCTCTTTAATCTTAAGATTGGTAAATTATTGTACCGCTTGAAATTATATTTACAAAAAATGGGCAAATTATAATTACCTGGTGTACTTTTTTTATAAAAAACATTTCACACCCTCATTTGCTAATTTTATGAAAACAATGTAAACAAGAAAATGTAAATAACACAAAAATAAATATCATTTGGTTTGTTTCAAACATATTAATTATTTTATCTCTGCGACTAGTTTCGATAATAGTCACGAATTATGAAAACTAATCGGAGAAAAAATAAGAAATATATGTATTTAAATCTTTTATTTATTTAAAGATCTCAAATATAATTTCATAGAGCAGAGTATTTTATTCAGAAGTGTAGCTTGTCATATCAAAGAATGTAAGTGGTTTTGTAGGTTCGAATCCGAATTCTTATTTTATTAACCTAAATAAATGATTTAAAATAAAGGTTTTCCTTTAAACGCCCAATAATATATGGTTTTTCAAAATTATTGCATATATAATAAACTTCTCTGTCTGGGAGGTCTATTGTGGTAAAATAGGCCGTCGTGGTAATTCCAGTCTAGGTTTTCACACAATTTTACCCTTTTCTTTTGTTCGAACTCGATACTTTTCGCTGTCGCGCGAATTATTCCTGCCAAATAGACCGTAAGAAAAACCGAAGGTCACCGTGATTTCGTTTCTGTTTTCTTTTTCGATATTTCGTGGCAGGAAAGACGAGCACTGGGATGGTAAATCACCCACATAATTATAACACACCCAGTGGGTAATTGCATCTGAGTCATTCGATCTGTACGGGGAAGGCTGTTGAACTGGGCAGACAATATCGTCTTTCGTCTCTACAAGAATAATAATAATAAAAAAACGAAAATGTAAAACAAACGGTACGCTGCGCTATCGGATGTCTCCGTTTATCCACCGGTCTGCTCTAATTACATCTAAATTGTTGTTTGTACCAAGAATTAAAAAATACAGTACGGTAAGGAAATATATTCTACTAAAATTAGTGGTTTATATCGAACAAGGAAACAACATATATTAATTTAATAAATATCATATTATAACACACAATAAAAACTTAATAAATTCGTCAGGTAAAATGGAGACATGTTTCTTTTAGTAATAAAAATAAATAAAAAACCTTTCTGCATAAATTTCTCATTTTATTATTATTTTTTGTATTTCTCACGTAAATTTACGAATAAAAGTTTCAATCTTCATTAAATTATTAAATGAGCCGTATATTTAAAGGTGAAAGTGGCCAAAGTCCTTTTATTAGTTCTTTGTGATAACAATAAAAAGATTTATTTGATATTACCTGACATAAATAACAATTTGTTATTAAGAATATTTAAAGCATATGATAATTATTAACACATACATATTCACAGAAAATTATTTATTAAAAAAACATTATTTTGAAAGTCTGCTTCGTTAGTAATAATGTTCGAAGGTGCATATCTACAAATTTATGAAGGCAGTGCTGAAGTTGATAATTTTATTTAATCAGTATTTATTACGTTTAATTAGTGCAGTAAAAATAATCACTTAATAAACACAATTGAATGTTTAAAATATTAAATATTAAATTTATAAAAACAAAACTATTACATCTTTGGGAATGAATAAAAGTACAAGACAAAATTGAAAGATAATTTTAGAACAATATTCCTCATTAGAAGATGAAGAAACATATAAAACAAAACTACTTCGAAATAAAAATTGCCTTTGGCAAAAAGCTGGTATAAAAAAATAGAAAAAGAAAGAAATAACATTTTTGAGATATTTTAATAAGCAAAATGTTTTGCTACACGAAGCTGCTGAGTGCTATGTTGTGAAACAAAGACGTCCAAAAAATGGAAAAAGTACGCCAAATAATTATAGTTTTAGATATTTCTTAAATTCTAAAAACGGGAATGTTTCCGTCTATAAAAATTGTTTTTGAAAGTCATATAAACAATTTTCCCAAATTTGAATCCTTTTATACTGGACCTCTTAACCCTAATAGAAGATATTTACGTCCAGATCCAACTCTAAAAAAAAATAATTTATACGAGGTTCATTGTAATGAAAGTAATAGAAAAGCAGTTAAAGAGTAAACTATTAAAAATACTTTTAATTTACGTTTCTACCCACTGCGCAAAGATAAATGCCAAAAATGTGACATTATTAAACATTAGAAGTAAACCATCGGATGATGATAAAAAAGAATAAACTTATGAAAGAATATCATGTCCATTTAAGACTAGGATAATCGGAAAATAGGTCATTAAAACAAGATCAAGGATTATGATTAAGTAATTCAGATTATTATTTTGCATTTTCTTTCTACTTGTAAAAGGCATTACCTTACCCAAAGTTGACAACTTCAGTAGCAATATGTACGTTCTAAATTCGTAAATTTACAATTTTTATGACAAAGTTCACATTATGTACGTTTGAGATGAAACTATTGCATATAGACGTACGTTCAGAAGAAATAGGTTCATGCATCTTTATCTATTGATTGTTTGTTTGTCGCCTCTTTAGCATACTGAACTGCTAACGTGTTTCCTTCAATGCCCGTATGACCTTTGACTCACATGAATATACAGTTCAGATTTAATTTATATAGCCAGCTCAGTTTTAAAATTATTTGCTTAATAGTTCGGTTTTTGAATTTTGCGAGCATTTTTGTTTGTTTCAGGCCGTCGAGAATCGATAACGAGTCTGTTAGTATTATGTGCTGCATTTGTTGTATTCTCTATGGCCCATTCTAGAAATTATAAAAATATATATACAGCATCTCACCCCATCGTTATTTTTGGAACCATCGGTGTATACTGGCTGGTAATTTGAAAACTGCAGTATTTTTTCTTTCGTTACAACCTCGTATAAATTTAGCTGGTTTGTGTAGTCAAGTATTATTATCTTTGCATGTGTGTGAATAATGTCATATTTCAGAAGAACCATAGAGTACTGTGTCAGCTGTATATTTTTCAATTCAGCTGGTGAAATTGGATGAAACCAATTCCTGTATTATCTTAATTTCAGGTTTCACTTGGATGACTTAAATTTTGTTAATATATTTTATTGCGAGATACTTTAATGGTTACTCTTTGAATTCTGCCAATATTACTTCTATTGATGAAGACTGTATTGCACCCCATTGTTTAATTTTGTCTGTCTTTTATTTTCTGGAGGTGAGTTTTGAAAGCTGAACCATATAGTGTGAATCCATAATCGATAATAGACGAGGATCATTATTTTTGTTTTGTTCTTTATATATTCAATGTAATTTTTCTTTTTCTTAGGGTGCTGTCTCTTAACAGAGGCTAGCTATCATTATGGAAATTTTCACTTTAGATGGAGCAGCTTTAAATAGTTCGGTAGATGTGTGTCCATATCACTCTCGTAGGTTTTTGAGCCAGGAAGTTCTTGGTCGCCCACTTGATCTTTTACCGTCTATTTTTCCTTGTAATATATATTGTCGTCTAGTATTAATTCAAGATATCTGGCTGTCTTAATATTGTTAATGTGAATATTATCTATTTTCAGCACAATCTTTCCATCCGGTGTACGTCGAGAAATAAACCGATTGCGAATTTCTCTACAGCCATTGTAAACCGAAATTTTGTTGGCGATTCTATTGTAGAAGTGGAGCGGAGAGAAGTATATATGTTGAGTAGCATTGGTGCAAATACGGACCCTTGCGGTCTGATATTATTCTAGGTCCTATAATCCTATGGTTATTTTCAATATAAGTTTCTCGTGCTGCTAATCGGATATTATATTTCGGGTCATCCAAAGTAATTGTAGAGACATAGTTTCATCCAGCAGTTTCGGAATTATGAACTGCAAGAATACTACACGGTAATTCTAATTAATTATTAATTTTAATGTTTTTGTTGATCTTTTCTTTGCAAATAATAACAATATTTAAGACTCTAATTCGGAGGATTTACTATTACCTGAAAGCATCTATCATTCTGCATATACCATCACTTGGCCCTTAAATGATGTGTTTAAGTTAGTAACTTATAAAAAAAGTATTATTGCATCGTTTGACTGATTTCGTGAAACTAAATCATTTCATTCTATCGATTGGGATGCTGTTTTTAAGGATACTGATATTGACGAAATGAGATTTTATAGTATTTATTTAATGGATTCTAATCATTTATTCCTATGAAATATGTTTCTTCGAAAAGAGATGATTCATTTGAACGATTATAATAAGTTTTCATCCTTAGGTGAACAGTGTAAGGAATTATCATGATCGCATCAGTAGAAGTAGTAATTGACAGTGATGCCTCTTTGTTTTGGAAATATGCCAATAATTTTAAATAGAAAAGTACAATTCGTGATAGTATGCAACACTTAATTAAGAAGCTAATAATGGCGGATTATTTTTTAACAGTATACGTACCCTCTACATATCGAGATAAACATTTTAAACTAGAATACACTTTTATAGCCAACTCTAAGCTAAATATCACCATTTAAGACGTTTTTAAAGGATAGCTTTGCTGCCAGGCCATATGATTTATTAAATTGGGTACTAGAATTTAATTTGTAATTATTGTTCTGTATGCATACACTCTGTAATACCAAATTGATCAGACAAATAAGCTAATATGGATGTGTAAAAATATTATTTCTGTTCATCAGCAAAGATTTGTTGAAGAAAATCTACAATAACATACAAATATTAAGTTTTTCAAGAAAATGTCATCCGATTGCGTTTAGGAAACATGCCATGTGTTTATGTACAGTTGTTTTTATGCCAGTTGCAGAGCGCCGACTGCTGGTAGCCTACGTGGCAAAGTATTGATCATTCAAATTCGATCACTGGCTCTTTTCACGCCATCACAAATATTTGCGACGTGATCAGTTCTATTTGTAATAATAATAATAAAACTTTGAGTAATAAATACTTGATATTTTAGAGCTAAGTTGAATTTGAATTGCTAAGTTGAATTTGTGTTTTAATCCATCAATAATAAAATACAAAAATTAGTTATTACTATTTTTATTTTATTTATTTATTTAATAAGCAGAAATCGTTATTATTGATGGATTACAACACAAATTCAACTTAGCTCTAAAATATCAAGGCAAGGGAAATTGTTCGAAGAAATAAATAATATAGACCAACTATGCTCTGAAATATATGAAGAAGAAAATTCGGTCTATAAAGATGGTATATATGATCTATTAGAAATTGACTCTGAACTATTCGACACTGATAATGAGAAACAGAACATTGTGAACACGCGTAAGGGTCAGAAAAGAATGAGATTGTTATCTAGTTTCGAAGAAGAATGTGAAGATATTGAAACTTCAATTGACCTTCTCGACCTGAAAGATCGCCGCTTCCTACTAATTTCAAAGAAATATCAGGACTAACGGGTCATGCGAAATGAAAGGTTAAACGTTCATTTTTGTTAATACTTTACATTATGAATCATATAAATATGTGCACAGAATCAGAAGCACGTCAAGTTTTAGAATCCGAATGGAGTTGAGCAGATTTAGACGATTTCATTGCAATTGTATATGCATGTCGGGCATAGAAAAAAGAAATTTGAACGTTTCATATTTATGGGGTAAGAAGTGGGGTCCAGGATTCTTTTTACGAACAATAAGCAGAAATCGTTTCACAGAGATTATGTGATTTATTCGGTTTGATAGAGCCAGTGCTTTCAGACTCATAAATTAACTTTCATGTCGAAGGTATGGAATACATTTATTGAAAATAGCCAAAACTGCTAAAAGCTAGGTGCAAATATTACTGTTGGTGAACAGCTATTTGTGACAAATGCAAGATGCAGATTTATACATATTACGCCCAGTTCGGAATTAAATTCTGGTTGTCATCGGACGTTGAGTGTAAATATATTGTGAATGGATAATCATATTTGGGAAATGATTGATGAGACCATCAGCAATACCACCCTGTAACTGGTGCGTAAGAAATATAACAACTGATATTTTTTTTACGAGTAAATCTTTAGCAACAAAACTTCTATCAAAAAGGACTACCTTAGTAGGAACTATTCGAGCGAATAAAAGGGAATTACCAAAATCTGCGAATCAAAAGGAAGAAAATATGGCACGTTTTTAAAAGAAGTTTTACAAACCAAATCATTGTACTCTGACTAAAACCATAAATATTTGTTCTACATGTAAAACATATGTTTGTGGAATGAAACAATTACAATAGAAACTTATAGTCATAGTTTTAATTGGCTGCCATTTTGTAATAAATGAAAAAAAAGAGCTATGTTTTCATCAAAAGTTATTTTGAAAGTGTATTATTGGTTACATTACTTGGAAACTATTATATCTCTCAAATGGCCACCTCTCGAGTTGATGTTATGATTGCGCTCATTTTATGGCAGTTTGAATTGTTACTCGCAAAACATCTGGCTCTAAATTGGCGATTTCTTCTTCAATGTTAGCTTTAAGTCTTGCAAGGTTCGTGGTTAGTTGTGGTAAACGCGAGTTTTTAAAAAGCCCCAAAGGAGGAAGTCTAGTGCTGTTAGATCTGGGAATCTGGACGGCCAGTTCAAATCTCCAAAACGGGAGATCACTCGATCTTGAAATTGGTGACTGTCAGCAGGTACCAATTCGTGAACAGTTTGCACTTTGTAGGGGAACATTTTCTTTCACCAAAATCCGTTGCAACGAACGTCTGATGATACCTAATTATGTGCATCGTCGTTTCGTTGATGCTTGTGGATTTCCTCTGTCGTCGTTTGCAATAGCAGCGATATTCTCCTTCGAACGCGCAATACGAGGCTGGCCACTTCTTGCGACATCTATAGTGGACCCAGTTTGCACGAGGCGCTTAACCAAACGCTTAATTGTTCGAGCACATGAAACACGACGATAGGGAAAACGACAACGAAATTCACATTGCGTTAAAATAACTGACTTAAAATTTGTCAATTAAGCAGTAACAATAAATCCACGATCTTGAGATGTGTATCGCTCCATGGCTTCTTGACAACTAATTCACTATATATCTACATGATAAATATCAAAGCACATCTGCAAAAGTGGCGGCCAATTCAAACTATGATTCATCTTGTAAATATCAAATTTTCTACTATTTCATAGCTTGCCGACGAGCTGTGATACTGTGAAACACGTGTCTGGAAATTGCCATTACATAATAACATTTGTAACGCATTAAAAAAAACACCAAAATGTTACTTAGTGTGATTTAAGTTATGTGATTGTATCTATTAGTTATGTAATCTTATGCCTAGATGTGCTTTAGTACGAGGAGTAGATGTTTTAACTATTAGCGGTTAGTTCTTGCATAATTATTGTAAAACACCGATGCAGTAATGCTCAAAGAAATTAATGTTTCTCATTAATATGTTTAATTCCACTGCAACTTATATTATTTTGAGGATAGTATATATAATATATCAGAGAAAATACTTAAACTAAAACCGTAAAACTTTGGAACTCTTTGTGCTGTCGTATTCGAATTAATTCTTTACCATTCTTTGAAGAAGAGTTTTGAATATTCAACTTATTTTTAAAGTGCTTTATTTACACCAATTTATTAGAAATTTAATATTTTCCTCTAACTCGTCATTCAAACTGTAAAACAAGAAACAGTACTTCGTATAAGGTAACGTAAAAAAGGTTATAAAAAGTTATCATGTTTAATTTAAAACTTGTTGTTCGAAACTATAGTATTTTTTTGTTAGAATGTTTGAGTACGTGAAGAGAACACTTAATATTAAAAGTAGCAGTATTTTATTAACTCCCTAACTAGCTTCGACTTATACTCGAATAATAATGAATATATTATTCCTTGAAAACGACGACCACTTTACTATATTTTTCGAAGCTAGTAAATGTTAAAAGTACAGAAGTTTTTAAAACAAGCTAAGAGCATGTAATTGCAAAAATGCAAAGTTAATAACATCCAAATTAAGTTATCGTAATATATTAATTGATATGATATCATGATACTTGAGATTTATTTCTTTTTAGTTAATGCAGTTTGTAATATTGTATATAATAATCAATTAGAGAATGTATTAACTGTCAATATATAACTCTAATAAATTATGATTTTATCACTTCGATTAATATATTATGATATAGTTATTTACATTAATTTTACATAATATTTCACGTGCAAATACCAATGGTAATGTTTACAATAGGTAAGCGTCCAGTGGGGAATAACGTGTTGAATCAATAGAAGTATTCTGCTGTTTGCATTAATTTTTCATTTCCCCGTGTTGGCAGCGACGGATAAAGAGCGTAAAACAAGTGGGAGCTTATCAATTAATTACTTTCACACAAACAGCTATCTCTTGTACCACCTAGCCGCCGAGAGTAATTATTTATCGATTAGCCACGTTAGCTCGCCAATTAACGCTAATCGATCCAAGTTAATTTATCGCCAATCAAAATTTAACGCACAAGAGCGTACCGTTCGCTCGTGGTATTCGAAGTCAATTGTTCGGTTTTGATTACAAATTATCATTTGTTTAAATTAAAACACACAGTCGTGAAATTAAAATAAACCGTAGGCATATTTTATAGTTTTTTTTTGTTTGTTTCGTATTACATAAGCTAACAACACATAAGTATATTGAATTGATGAGACGGATACATAATGAAATTCTAAAATACAAAGAAACAAAACAATGCAATTAAGAAGGTTTTACATTTATTGCTAAACACTGCAAGATGTTTCACCACACAGTGGCTTCATCAGGCAGATGAATACATGTTGCACTGTTCAACGAAAATGTGAAACCCTCTCAAACTTTAAACTTATATTGTTTGTTGGAAGATCTTAAAACTTTTGAAGTAATTGCTCCCTCCGTAATATAACTATTGATAATGAGTACATTGTTCTCAAAATGTACATCTAATAAATAAAAATTAATTTATAAAGGAAGTGTTAGTGTTTCAATACAAGTTGGGAACCCTTTTTGTTTAATCTTTAATTTTCCTGTACAAATATGAAAATTCGATGGATTAAAACACTTGTTAAGTTCCATAATATTTTTATTTTCAGTTGCCTGACACGTGTTTTGATCATTCCTGATCATTTTCAAAGTACAAATTTAATTGAATTTACCCCATCGATTACATATCTCGTTCCATCAAGGGTGTAGCTAAACCAGTTTCAACAAATATGAAAAATTTTACATTTTTTAGAAAAAAGGGTAAGGCTAATAGACAAATTAAACAACGTTCTTTAGATTAATATTTTGTTTTACTTATATTTGAGAATAAATTAAAATATAAAATTTGTATATGTTTCTAGGTAAAATGAAGAAATCAGAACCCAATTCGAATTCTTTCTAAGAACCATAAGAAAAGTTAAGTGATATGGAATGAAATTCTATCTCTTGAAGGTATTACAAGAGAATTAACAAAAAACCTAAACTAAGTTAAGAGAAACACAGTGCTTTTATAATTAAGTTTGAGGGATTAGGTCCACAAATCCGAACTATTTTCAAGAACTTTATTTCAAGCAATGTTAAATGAAGGGGAACGTGAATATATGTTTTATGGCCAATAATAAATGCAGATATTGTGAAATATGTTTTGAAGATTTAATTTAGAAATTTAATTTAATTTAAATGTATTTATTTTTAGAAATAGAAGTTGCAAACTTAGACCATTTAGAGTTCATTGATCTTATCAAGTGGGTATGTTGAATTTGAACTCAACAGCGAAAATCTCGTGAATCAAATTCTCAGTACAAATGTTGCTGCACTTACCAAGCTTGTCTTGATTCGATTGCTGGTAATTTTCATACGTTATCCGTTAACCTTAGCAAATCCACGTCTGTAGATCAATTCACGAACACTCTTCAAATTTGGATATCCCCACGTAATGTAGGGCTCGCAGATACGCAGCATGTTCACACTAGCCTTGTTGAGATTGCAAGTTTGATTACAGATACTGTTTGTTAAATATTTCGTACTATAACCTGACAAGTTATATAATAATAAGAAACATACAAATTTATATCCTCTAGATCTAAACGTTTGCAGATAACAAGTTTTTACTGTCCTTTTACGAAATAGAGAAATGTGTTGTGATTGTAAAACTTTATTATTACCTGTGATATACTTTATGAAAATTTATATAGAGTATTTAATCGTCACGTTCCGAAAACATCGCGAAAAGCGACTGATATTTCTTTTTCACCCTGGATAAATCATGAAATACGCCAGCAATTAAATTTAAAAAACAGATTTCGAAGGTTATTTCAAAAATATCGCTTAATTGAATATAAAAAGAAATACTCGGACTTTATTCAGCAAACGAAAAATCGAATTAAGACTTCGCCCAATATGCTATTCAACTATGCGCATGCGAAAAACAACTCGTCACGAATTCCTGGTGAAATGACTTACGAAGAGACTATTAAAACTGATCCGCAAAAAATAGTGGATAGCTTTGCTGATTATTTCAGCAAGGCCTTTGTACCAAAAACTCCGACCATTCTTCGAATTTTAAGTCTTGCCCTGACTCTGGAAGGTTTTCGATGAATAGTGATGAAGTTAGACAAAAACTGTGTCGAACGAAAGCCAAATTTACTTCAGGTTTGGATATGGTTTCTGGAATTATAGTGCGTGACTGTGCTTCTGTGTTATGTGAGCCACTGACATTTATATACAACTTAATATTGCGCAATGGTTCATTCCCTGACATATGGAAACAAGTTCGCGTTTGTCCCATATAGAAAAGTGGTAGCTCCAATAGTATTGAAAATTATCGCCCGATTTCTATTTTATGTTACTTTTCTAAAGTTTTTGAGTCCATATTATGCGATCATATTTACTCCAGTGTATCTGCTGAATTTCCGGAGCAACAACATGGATTTTGCAAGAAACGATCCACATCAACAAATTTATGCCACTTGACACGGCTGATGTGTGAAGGAATGGATTCTGGTAAACAAGTGGATGTCATATACACTGATCTAACAAAAGCGTTTGATAGGTTATATCATGGTTTTCTAATTAAACGCATATATCAATACGATATTAACCTTAGTATAGTTTCAACAATTGCCAGTTACTTAACTAACAGACGATTTCTGGTTGAAATAAATGGCTACAAGTCCCGCTTTCTTACAGTAGACAGTTGGGTTCCTCCGGGATCCAACTTAGGTCCCTTATTGTTTTTGTTGTATTTTAACAATGTTTGTAAGTACATGGCATGTCCAGTTTTAATATACGCCGATGACTTAAAAATCTATAAAGCAATCGACTCGCTTCACGATTGCATACAATTGCAATCTGATATTAACACGTTCAACGAATGGTGCTTTAATAACAAGTTATCCGTAAATATCTCCAAATGTAATGTTATGACCTTTTTCCCGTAAAGTTAAATGTACACGAATTTGACTACACTATTGGTAACACTATTATTAATCGTTGCGTAGAGTTAAAGGATCTTGGTATCACCTTCGACTGTTCGTTGCGATTTGACTTACATATTAATAATGTGGTTAAAAGTTGTTACAGAATGTGGGGATTTATATCATGCGCAATTGTAAAGTGTTCAGGAATATTGATGTAATGAAAACGTTATTCTCTTCGTATATTTTATCTAAACTCACCTATTGTTCTGTTTTCTGGTCACCGATGTACTTAAAATATATAAATTTGCTTGAACGTGTTCAGAAACGGTTCTTAAGGTATCTTTACTTCATTAAAAATAGCACATACGATTTCCAAATTTCATATGTTCATCTGTTGCGAGAATTTCACAATATTTCCGTTTATAACAGACATTTATACATTTCGCTGTGTTATTTATACAATTTAATCGATTATAAAAAAGATAATCCTCAATTTCTATAACAATTTAAGTTTCATGTAGCTAGGATATCGTCACGCCATGCTAAAACCTTTACATATTATATCCCCAATACTAAATATTGCCTGAACTCCCCCGTTTATAAGTTGTCACGCGCATACAATTGACTAACTGACTAACTTATGAAAAAACAAAATTTTCGTACATTTATTAAAACTTTCAAGAGTTTCTATATTTTATTCAAAAACTATAATACTTTCATGAAAGCCGTATAAAAATAATTATTTAAAAATAGGTAATTTATAAGAAAGAGTCTTTTTGTGTAAAATAGAATGATTGCCCTTGATCCCTTCAACGAAATGCTACCTCTTGTGTTACGTAGATAGCACCACTTGACTCTAGGGATCAATTCAGCTGATAAAATGGCGTTAATGTGAAGCTGTCTGTGCTTTTTCAAAGATATCGCTGTAATTCTTCTACAACAAAGTAAATGACAATCCCCCTTCCGAAATAATCTTCTCAAAATACAATGTCAGCGCTAATAGCAAACATCGAAGGGCACGTACGGTTCCAATTGGCACCAATATCGCTCCCTAAAACCTTGAGCCGCCGTATTCTGCTCAGTATTGCTGCTCCTTTCGAGAAGAGCGGCACGCTGGCCGACCGGATCCCTCAAAATTTTAACGATCATTGCGCTTAAGACCAGTCTAGAGAAGACCTCTTGGTCCTGGACTAATCACAACAGCGATGGCGGAGGAGTGGTTTTAGTCGGTAGGAGTTTGACACTACCCTACTGTAGAGTTGTCCATGATCTACTTCCTTTCCTCTCATCAAACAATATATTGGTGCCGTTAATATAAGTAAATTATATGATAAAGAAATCAAATCAACTGATATATTCACAAAGTGTTATGGATTGTATAACAGTGTAGTACATGAAGTATGTACAGACTTAAAAGAAAGTGATTTACGCCTTTTAAACAGCAAAAAGAATATAGTTATGTACGATGTGTATGATATCTCTTCAAGAAGGTCAGTAATTATTTATATCATAAACCATCTAGAGGGAATACACAGTTGCCTATATCAAGCATCTCGGCGAGCAAGGAGCAAATACCTCGAGTTGTTAAAAACTTTTTTTTCTTAAAGTGCTCAGTAACCCAAGATCTAAAAACGAACATAGGGGAGTTGCTCTATCATCTATTTATACTTGTAGAATATATCGATGTAGAATTAAAGTTTTATATATATATTTTTATATACTCTGTAGATATCTACTGAACGGATCGCCTGTTTAACTATTTTCTTATGAGAAAGTCGGATTATGACTAATCGTTATAATTATGGCGACAGCTGCCAGGGCAAGGGTTGGCAAATTTTTGATTGATGCATGCTCTACATTCTGAACTGATAATCTATTCAGGTCTACAATTAGGTGTATGTATTCAGGATGGCAAGAGCAACCGAATTGACCGCTAACCTCTTTAAATTGGCTGTTAGGCCCGCATGGTAAGGAATTACATAGATTTACAGGCTCGCATTGGTCTTTATACTTATTTTTCATACAAGCTTTATTGGATGGACAGTCAGAGTTTAGAATAGAAAGATCCCGAGTGTTCTGAAGCATATCAAAGAGATCGCTTTTAACTTTTACAGCAAAGCTGACGAAAATCCCCCTTCTGGAATAATCATCCCGAAATACGATGTTACTGCTGGTAGCAAACATCGAAGGCCACGAATGATTCTAGTTGACACATAATTAGCTCCCCAAAACCTTGAGCCACGATGTATCTGATTCTTTCGAGTAGAGTGGGACTCAGGGCGACCGGATCCCTCCAACTCTTAGCGATCAATTCGCTTAAGAACAGACTGGAGAAGACCTTTTGGTCCTGCACTAGCCAAACAAGAGTGATTCCAGAGGAGAGGTTTTACACTACCCTACTATAAGGGTGTCCATTCAGGATTTCCCCTTCTCTTATAAAAAAAGTTTAGAAGGCATTCAGGCCTACAATGTTTTCGGGTAAGCAAGTGCGAACACATGCAAATTGCAATTTTGCTTTGGTAAAATAATTATAGGGATGGATTTAATGAGATTACTTATGTTCAGGTAGATATTATGATGACTACATTCAACGTTCGTATCGTATTGATTGAAGCAGGCTAGCTAATTAACGTACTTAGAGTTGCTGAAGCATTTAGGGCGAAAGTTTGGTAGTTGGCTATTAAATTCGGGCAGGCAAGAACAATTTGGACGGAATGGTGATAGGTGGTAATCGTCTGTCGGCATTGCTGGTGGGTGCTCCTCTATAATTTATTATTCCTTTTTACGCTTTAAATACATTAAATACGATAATTTTTAAGATTAAGTGATCGTCACTTCCTAAATTGGTGTATTGACCAACGTAAGATATTGCACCAACTGATTATCTTTAATTTCTTTTAATTATTAATTAACCAACGGATTTCGGGTATGCTGCACTGTGCAGCAATACAGCAAGTGCCTGAATAAGAATAGATATATTTCTGATTAACGCACGCGAGATTTAGTGGACACTCTGAACCAGATACGCATTCCGGGGTGCAATTAGGTGGTGGGCTTCCAATATAACCGGGGTCACAGGAGCAAACTGCCAGTTTCTTAATTTCCCTGTTTTGCGAAAGGTGATGTTACCGGCGTTCAGTTTACCTGAACGTCGTAACAAATGCGTAATTATATTTTAATCCATTTTACGAGCTACCCATTGCTCCTAATAATAATTTGCATAAATTCCGCATTATTGAAATAATCCAAACGAGATAATTTTCCAAAATGTGCAGCTGCCAGTGTGGAACATAGGACGGGCCCTTTTTCGGCGAAGAGGATCATTACCTGTTCCCGGAATTGCGGGACCTACGTGACCGAAACAAAGCCGCGTCACCGAAGACCACCATATAAAACCAGGCTCCGGCCATCGCTCTTTACCAGTCGTCTGCCATCAGCAGCGGTGGTCAGCCTGGTCGGCTTTGCCGATCCAAGCCTCTTGCTATTTTTAATTAATTGTATATTTGTCTATGTCTCTATGTTTTTCTATGTTTCTTTATTCTGTAATATATTTTCTTCTTCCCTGGCCCCATGGTTTAATTTACACACTTTCTCTTGTTCTTTACTCTTTTCACAGCTAGCCGGTGCCCATACGTTGACGTGGCGTGGAAGCTCAAGCAAGTATCACCGACGGGAAACTGTTTAATCGAAGCCTGCAGCTGCTAATCGATGGTGAGCCTCGCCAGGGACCCCTGTGCCACCTCCAGTGCGTGTTGGTTCCAGAAAGTACCGCCGGTGCTACTTCCTTGACAGTCCGTCACCAGGACGTCTTCCGCGTCCACCGTTAACAGTGAGGGGTTGAAAGAATTGTTCTTTTTGCGTGCTAAAAATTTTCACTAACGTAAATTTAAATTAAAACAAAACTTAATAATAATCTTATGTGGAACTGGTGTGCAAAGTATAAAGACATTCCCGGTGTATCCAGTAATTCAAGAGCACATAGGTTTATGAATCATAACATTAAATTCCGTCCTCTAGCACCTATTATTTATCACCTGCCATCAATATAGAGACAAAAATCAATTGTTATTTGCAATTTGCCAAGCAAATGCTGTCATTAAGTATCTGTCTGCTCTCAGTCATGTATCGATTGTCAATTAAAATTTGCTGATTGTCTAATCCCAACTATCAATTATTATGTATTATGGTAATAATGACAAAAAATAATTTCTTTGAGCGTTTCTGTACCTCAGTTTTATAATTTATATAATGTAAAATTTGCCAACTAATAGTTAAAACAACTACTCATTAAACTAAAGCATCATCAGGCATCGAATTACATAACTGTTAGATGCCGTTACATGTCTGAAATTACACATTATTTATTATGTTTAAATTGTTTAATGTTACTTACTTTTTTATACTTAATACTACTAAAATACTAATCCGTTTGTTTTAATGGTCTTTAGGGTATAACAAAGATTTCAGAGAGAGAAAGGGATAAAAAATATTGATTCTCGTCGCCTCGGCATATAGTTTTATTTTTTGCTTAGCCTGTCATTAATCGTTAATTCAGTAATTTACGAGCTGAATGTAAGAATAAATCTACTACGCTTTATAATAATTATATAAGAAAGATTGAATCAGATATTTTGGCTAATCCTCGCTCCTTCTGGAAATTTGCAAAAGAATCCCGAAAGGAGACTGGTTTTCCCAAACACATTGTGTATCCTTTATATTGATACACAATGTGTTTGGGATGACGGGCTGGAGATCGTGGATTTATTCGCTGATTTTTTTTCTACAGTATACACGAACGACTCCCTAACTGATGTGTCAAATATATCTATTTCTGGCACTCATCAAGTCCTCGATTTAAGTTTATCTATCTCCATTGCCGATCTTTTCAATCAAATCTTAGCCTTGAAAAATACGTATTGCACTGGACCTGATGGTGTACCAACAAATTTGCTGATCAATTGTGTTTATTCATTATGCCGACCGATTCACATTTTATTTAAAAGATCCCTAAGTTGTGGAACTTTCCCGGATAAATGGAAATCATGCTTCCTACGCCCTATTTTTAAAAAGGGTAATCGCGTTATTGCTGAGAATTACCGTGGCATTTCCTTACAATCGGCGATTCCAAAACTTCTCGACAAAATGGTTAGTGATTATATAGCTTGGATTTCCCGTCCAGTTATTTCCGATATTCAACATGGCTTTCAGCGTTGCAAATCAACCACCTCGAATCTCCTTGAATTCAAACAGTTCCTGTCAAATGCCTTGGAAGAGCACAAACAGGTAGATGCTATCTACACCGACTTTTCCAAAGCATTTGACAGAGTTGACCATACTATTCTACTACACAAGTTAAAATTGCTAGGCCTCAATGACGCTACATTATCTTGGTTAAAGTCTTTTCTTACAAATCGGACTCGGCAAGTTAAAATTAATAACTTTTTATCATCCCCTATTTCAGTCACTTCAGGTGTGCCACAGGGCACACATATTGGTCCAGTTTTATTCTTACTTTTCATCAATGACCTTGTTGATGTTGTGAAATTTGGAAAATGTGTAATGTATGCTGATGATCTGAAAATATATCAAGTGGTGCAAACTAGAAGCGATTGTAACAGATTACAAATTGATTTAGATAATGTTAATAACTGGTGCCAGGTTAATCGTCTATATTTAAATATTGATAAGTGTAGTGTGATTTCTTTTTTTAAATCTAAATACTGTACTCAATTTGATTATATGTTGGACTCCATTCCTTTGTCTAGGACTAACACAATTAAAGATCTTGGTATTTTATTTGATAGCGCCTTAACCTTCAGAAATCACATTATTTCTATATGTGACAAAGCTAGGAAAGTATGGGGTTTTGTGTGGCATCTGTCGAAGGAACTGAGTCCAATATGCCTTAAAATATTATATTGTTCACTTGTTCGTTGTCACCTCGAGTATGCTTCTCCAATTTGGTCACCATATTTACAAACGGATATTAATAGAATTGAGGGCGTACAGAAAAAATTCTTACGATCAATTGAATTCAAAAATGGCATGGAACATATACAAGGTTCGTATTCATCGGTGATGGCCCTGTTGAAGATGCATACTCTGGAGACCCGCAGATCAATTTCCGATCTATGCACACTTCACGGTTTATTAAATTCAAATATTACATCTTCTTCCTTATTGTCTACTATTAGTTTATTTCCCTCAAATTTTTCAACCGCTTTAAGGAGTAAGACTTTATTTTTTATAAATAAGCATAACACGAACTTTTCGTATAATAACACCATTAGTCGTATGCTTAGATTGGAAAATGATCTAAACATTCATTCCTGGTTTAATTTATTTAATGGCACAGGTCACCAATTTAGAAGGTCACTTAAGTCTAATTTATAATATTTTAATTAATATTATCCATATAATATTTAATTTTCATTCTAATATAATGATATTTATTTTATTTTAGTTGAGCTTATTTTAATTTTTTTAAATTTTAAATTATTATGTTACCTTATTTAGTTTAAGTTAATTTAAGTATGTATTACGTTGTGCATTATTGTAAAAAGGGGCTTCCCGTATGTAATAAATAAATAAATAAATAAAAATAAATAAAATGCTTTATTTTTTGCCAACCTTTCATCAAGTATATGTCTTCTGTCATTTGACAATTATCAACTTGTAAGTAGCACACTTTAACTGCCCCAAGTCATACCTAAATATTTGTATAAATCTTACTACTATAAAGTGCTCTATGCCTTTCTCTAAAATATTCAACGAGTCCTTCAGTTTTGTAATAATATTTATTTATCGCGGTGTTCTGTATAATTTAGTATCAGAATTTAATGTTATTTAAAAGCTACTAAGAATGTTAATGTATAAACTGTTTTAGAGAGATAAAAGTCTTTATTGGAAAATAGTGTTGCATCTGATATTAGGACAATTACTATGCTTCTTCTCTTCTTGTTTTTATTTTTTATTGGATATCGAATCGATTCAAGATGAAATGTTGAAATGAATTGATAAATGGTGGTGCTGGGAATTTGGGTGGTATATTAGGATTGCGAGGAATACAGAGATGATTAAGGATGGCACGGATGTGGGTATTAGTAGCAAATTTGGGTGCTAGATGTATGAGTCGTTGTGTTTTTAGGATTACCACACTTGTGTTATTTTAGAATAGTAGGTTTTTTTTTACCTAATTTTTATTAATGTTTAAAGGGCTGATAATTCACCCACTTGGAGATTTTTTAAAACAGGAGGGCTGCATTATCAAGTAAGGGCCAAAAAATAATTTTGTATGTACACACATACAAAATAGAGGCATGTACACACATGCCTCTATTTTGATATGTAAGTGCTCTGAAGTGTCGAGCCCTATTCTTGATTTTTAGCTTAAGATTTGTTGTTGTTAAAGTAAACTTAGGGTCTAGCGATATTCCTAGTTATTTACAGTTTTGGGTTGGAGGTATTAGGCTGCTATTTAAAGATATAGAAAAGGGGGAGTTTAAAGTACGATGGAATGGAAGGAGCAGATGGGATTTGTTAGGGTTTCTTGATATTCTTCATTTGGCGAAAGAATGCTTGGTATTATATGCGTGTGCAATTAATGCTGTTTCTCCTGCAAAAAGGAGACAATAGGCTGCAGGATTTAGATATTATGGGTTGCGATTATATATGTTATGGACAAAGATATTATATGGAAGTTGAGAAAGGGGAGAGCCTTCGGGCACATCTTGATGTAGAATAAATGGGTGGGATAGGGTATTTCTGACCCATACATTAAGATGTGGTGGTATTTTAAGGGAACTGCAATTTAACAGCAGACCTCGATGCAAGACAGAGTAAAACGCTTTTTGTACAATACAATCGCGGACTTCTAACATTCGAGGTTTGCTGTCTGGCAATTAGACGTAAGTATCGATAAGTAACTATGAAATGTGGTATATCTATTTTGGAGGAAACCAAACTGATAAGGAGAGATATGTTTGGATATGTGAAAAAATATGTTGTTTTTAAGAATAGTCTCGAAAACAGGACTTGGCATATAATTTTATTCCGTTGTACAACTAAACAAAACCAACAAATAAAAACACTGTCACACCTTACTTCACTTATCTATTAGTCACAAATAATAATAATAATAATAATAATAACCGGGTAACCGAACAGAGATTAGTAGACCAAAAACGAACAATTATAAAAAACAATAGAATAACACCCCACGAACTGCAGAAAATAAAAGAAGAAGTCGCCCAACAAATCAAAAAGCGAGATAATAATCTAGATAGATCCATGAATAAGGAGGTAATAGCCTAAGACCAAAAGGTACTATTCACACAACAAGAGGCAGTGGAGCCACATACAGAAAACACAGAAATACAGGCAACAGAACTAGATGACAGTACCATGATACCAACTACAAAAAAATACCTAACAGAAATTTTAAAATTTGAGATGCAGAAAAATATGATCCCACGACAAGAAAAAGTCTTCCAATAGTAGAATACAAACAAAACACTAGGTTGCTATTGGACATAATGAATAATGAACTCATCGGTAAATACATCACAGCACTGAGTAAACTGGAAGAAATACAAACTGTCATATACACAGCTGCAATAACTACACACTTATATGCAACGGCCAAAAAATACAAGAAAGTGAGCCTAACAGAGATAATGGAGAATATAAACCACAATGGTACAAAAGAATCGAAAAAAAGAAAAAAACCTACAAATGGATATAGGCAGAACAACGCAATATATAAAGGGCAACAGATCAAAAAAAATTCTGAGATACATCGAAAACCTTACTAAAGACAACAATAAGTCTGTAGTGGAAATACTCGACACACTAAAGCAGAAACTAGCGCTCTACGCAGCACGTTTACAAAGGTATAAAGAATCCAATAAAAGAGTCAAGTCACGAAAAACTGTTCTATAGCAAATTAACAAACAAGGAAACGGTCAGAGTGGTACCCCCAACAAAAGAAGAAATTACACATTTCTGGGGAAACATATGGTCAAACAGTGCTCAGCATTATGACTCGGTGATATGGATCAAACGTGAAGAGGACAGGCAAAAACATATACAAGAACAAGATAATTTCCAAGTAACAGAAGAAGAACTTACAAAAATAATCAAAAGCACACATAATTGGAAAAGCCCAGGTATAGATCATATACAAAACTTTTGGTATAAAGAATTCACGTCAACACACGGCCACCTACACAAACGAATAAATAAACTGATTGAACATCCACACCTACTACCACCATTCCTGACAGAAGGTAAGACCTACATAAAACCCAAAAACGACAAGACGGAAAACCCAGCTAATTACCGACCCATAACATGCCTCCCAACTCTATACAAAATAATAACTTCAACAATATGTATGAAAATAGAACATCTTACGAAAAACAACATCTTAACGGAAGAACAAAAAGAATGCAAGAAACATACCCAAGTGTGCAAAGAACAGTTGATCATCGACAGTGTTATTATGAAACAAACCGAAAAACAATAATTCGGTGTCCCACGCCTGGCTGCAAAAAGTGTTGCATATATACAAAATACACCAAACATTTATAAATTTCCTCACAAAAACTATGGCAACATGGCGAACGACCATTAATCTAAAAGTCGGAAAAGTTCAAATAAAAACAAGTCCAATTCAAATCAAAAGAGGGATATTCCAAGGAGACGCATTAAGTGCGCTATGGTTTTGCATGTGTCTGAATCCCCTATCAAATGCTCTAAACGATACAAAGTATGGCTTCCAAATTAAACATCACAAAGCGACAAAACATGCCATCAATAATCTACTCTATATGGATGATATTAAAATGTGGCCCAACACAAATCCAAATAAACGAACTGTTAAGAATCGTCGAAGATATCTCATCAGATATAAAAATGGAATTCGGAATGAATAAAACAAAAATTCTAATTATCGAGAAAGGGAGATGGAAAGACGCAGCCACATCCGAAACACTTAACAAGCATACATTAGTTAATATGCAAAAAGACGATACATACAAATACCTAGGCTTTGAACAAAATACTAGACTAGGCCATGGAACAATAAAACGACATCCTACTAAGCAGTACAGAAAGAGACTAACACTAGTACTAAGGACAAAACTAAATTCAAAAAATATCTTCAAGGTGATAAAAACATACGCAATCTCTTTACTTACCTATTCATTTGATATAATTAAATGGGCGACAACCGACCTAGAAAATATAAACATACTCACCGGAGCAGAACTTACAAAACATAGATCACTGCATCCAAACTCCTGCAAAGAAAGGTTAAATATATCGAGAAGCGACGGAGGTAAAGGGCTAATTGATGTTCATACACTGCACGATAAACAAATAAAAATGTAAAGGATTATTTTCACAACAAACACTGCTCTACATTTAGCAATTGGAAAAGCAGATACGGAATATACACCACTCAACTTATCATTACAAGAGGTACAGCCGCAGGCACAGACACAACAGCGGAGAATGGAGCAATGGTCACAAAAAACTCTTCATGGCAAGCATCTGTAGATAGTCAACAATGAGGGTATAGTCCTGGTTCAAGTGAATGTAATGTAGTACCATCTCACATTAATTTTTCCTATACAATTCAGTAAAGAGATTCAAGAAAAATACAGTTTTTTGTACAGAATGTCATAAATAAGCACCTAATAATTATTAGTTGTAAATAAGAGATTGCTAATATAAGGATAGGATCATATATTTTAAACAGAAAGCAAGCTGTTAAAATATAAGATGCACGTGAAGGGTGATGTGCTATCAGATACCTTGTATATCAATATGGGTATTCCACAAGGAAGCATTTTAGGTCAACTTCTCGATTACGCAGATGATGAGATAATTTAGTGATGTGAAGAATCGAAACCGTGTGCGTCGCTCAAGAACATTTGAGAATATTGCTGCTGTAGACAATAGTGTTAACGAAAACCCAGATTTATCTATTTCTCGTGAATCTTTGGAATTAGACATTCCAAAAACGACTTTACACCGTATTTTGCATAAAGACTTAGGTGTTTGGTGCGGTTCTTGGACTGGCGGTGTGATTGGACTTATTCAAAAATTAGGTTGGTGCAACTGTTACGGTGATTGGATTGCGCTATCGAGCTATGATTAATGATTTTTTACGGACGGAATTGGAAGTTATTGATGTGGACGACGTTTATTTTCAACAAGACGGCGCTACATGCCGTGTTATTTCGCAAAAAGGTGATCACAATTGGCCCCTGAGATCTTGTGAGTTTTTTTCTGACCACGTAAAAATAAGGTCTATGCCAATGCTCTACAATCCATTAAAGACCTTATGGATGGAGTTCTTGAAATTATCGAGGACATACAGCTGCAAATGTGCGAATTGGCCATGGATGATTTTATGAAAAGGTGCTGCAACCGTAGTCGTGGCATTTGGCTGATAGCGTTTTTCATCGTTAATGACATACCTTTCTCTTTACAACGAAATATATATCCATTGATTTCTCTTAAAATACACTCGTTTTTTTTTTTCTTCTAAATATCAAAATGAAACCTCTTATTGGAAAACCCAAAGTGTTAACAATGGCTGAATCAACTCGTGCTTCTGCTAGCTTCGACCGAGATAAAACGTGCAAGTGTGGGAGTAAAGCAAAAAATGGTCATATCTGTGTAAAATGTGGTTTAATTTATTACAAAAGTTGTAGTGAACGTTACAAAAGATGCTGTGGCATCACGTTAATTGAAGATCAAATGAAATTAACCTCCAAAAATTGTACTGATGAGAAAACACTGCTGATCGCTCTGGTTTGCGAACTACGTAAGAACAACAACTATCTACAAAACCGGATGAGTGATCTTGAAGATATAATAGAATCTAAAAATGCAGAAATATCGACATTAAAAGATGTTATTAGAACAAGTACTTTAGATGCGAAAAGCCGTAAAGAATCGATGAAATCCATGCAATCTAGACAATACCGCGAAGCAGTTGGCACCACTACGGTTCGGGCGATTCAAAATTTTAAATTTGAATTCCAAATCACAAAAAACTCGCACTGCGGACTCGGGCGATAAAATCGTTAATGCCTTTCATACAGTACACGATGATAAGCAGATCATTTCACCAACGGTCCAAAGTTATGATAATGAGTGGAAAATAAAAACCTACAATAAAAGAAAGGCAAATTCAGGTATCACCGGTAAAAAAGAATTCAGTACAGCCCCCAAAAAACATGCATGGTTGTACATTGGAAACTGCGACGAACCTGTTAAGTGCGCTACAATCACAAACTATTTAAAAGAAAATCATCCAGAAATTACTGTAACACATATTACAGAATTAAACAATAAAGGAATCAATAAATCCTTTAAATTAGGCGCGGATTTCACAATGTTAAAGACGCTTATGGATGAAAACACTTGGCCTATTGGGATCAAAGTGAGACGTTTTACATTTAAAAGAAACGATGGTGAAAATTTTTGGCCACGTACTACGGAAATAGTGCTTCAATAATACAAGGAAATAGCCAACGAACATCCAATTGTGACCAATTAGATATTTTATTTCTGAATGCGAGATCGTTGAGAAATAAAATAAATGAACTAGAAACATCATTGGTAGATAATTCATCTGGTGCCATCGCTATCACTGAATGTGTGAAAATGAATGCCTAACATCAAATATTAACAAATTGTCTGCAAAAAGTTACTTCGCACGGACCTGCAGCAACCATGGTGGATCCATCATATACACCGATAAAACTGTAAAAGTGGACTCTCTGAATAATATCACCCAGGAAATCAGTATTGATAAAACTTGTGAAATATCTTGTGTATATGTTAAGCATCTAAATACCTATATTGTCTGTGTTTACCGCTCTCCGTCAGGAGATTTTAATATGTTTGGGAATTTACTTGTGTCTTTTCTGTCTAAAATCAAGTAACAATGTAGACATATCATTTTGGGAGGAGATTTTAATATACATTTTAATAAAAATGACAACAGGGAATTAGTATTAATTGGCAATCTGAAAAGTTTTAATTTAAACAAATTAGTACATTTTAATACAAGAAAAAACAATTGCATCGACAATGTATTTAGTAATGTAACACAATGCAACATTAATGTGTCAAGTATAGATACTGCTTTATCAGATCACCTAGGTATATGGGTTAGCATAGAATAAAATATCCTTTTTCACCATGTTCCAAGAAATTAATTGGCGTTTTATTGAATTGAAGAACAACGTAGATACTCAATGAGAACAAATAACTAACGAAATAAGTAGGGTAATTTTAACAGCATTTCCCTTAAAAATAACTAAACAAAATTGTACAAGATCTCACCACCTTCAGTGGTATACTGCCGAACTCAAACAAATGCGCGAATGTATGAAACTTATACAAAGCGATTACAATTTACACCCCACTCAAAAAACAAAGGAACTAAGGGACAGTTACAGACAGTTCTATAGCAATGCCATCAAACTGAATAAACGAAGTGCTACTCAACATTTTATAAAACAAAGTAATAATAAATCAACATTTTTGTGGTCGCTTATAAATAACCAAATAAATGTGTCTCGTGAAGAAGACAATAATAACATTACTTGCAATGAGTTTAATTCATACTTTGCTACTATTGCAAAAGTTCGAGCAAACTACATACATCAAGGTACGAGATGCACTCTCTAAAGTAAAATCGAGTAAATCACGTGATATATATGGTTTTAGCGCCGACTTAATTAAGAGCGTAAAAGACTTTCTTGTGGTACCACTTACCAAGCTTATAAACAACATCATAGAAACAGGACAATTTCCTAGTGCACTAAAACTTGCAAAAATCATTCCTATCTATAAAACAGGTAGTAAGAGTGATATTATTAATTACCGGCCAATAGCAATTCTACCTGTTCTTTCTAAAATAGTAGAAATAATTTTAAAAGATCAATTAACTAATTACTTTAAATCAAACAATATATTCTTTTCTGGTCAATTTGGATTTCGTCCAAAACACTCGACCATAGACGCCCTACTTGAGATGAGCGTATCAATATTAAAATGCTTTGAGTATAAAACATCTTGCATAGGCTAATTCGTTGATCTCACCAAGGCGTTTGATTGCGTATCGCATGTTCTTCTGATCAAGAAAATTACAAAATATAACGTTCATTTTGATAGTATAAAACTTGTTAAGTCGTACTTAGAAAATAGAACTCAAATAGTTAGTTTAGATAATAATTTATACGACCCACTACCAATGATGCATGGTGTGCCACAAGGGTCTGTTCAAGGTCCTATCCTAAAAATGACTTACCACAACATTTACATAATGTCCATACCATTTTATTTGCAGATGATACTACTGTCCTAAATGTGGAAGACAGGGCACTAAACGATTGTAATCAACAAACTTTAAATGATATTATGTCTTGGTGTAACAGTAACAAATTGCATTTGAATGAATCTAAAACAAAAACTTTGAGTTTTAAAATAAATTCGCGAAATAAAGACTCCGTTCAATTTCTTGGAGTACACCTAACTGCCAATCTAAACTGGAATAAACATGGTAAGGAAGTCGCAAAAAAGAGTCTCCAAAAACAGGCAGGTTTCAATCTACATATTAAAAATTGCGTATTTTTCATTAGTTGAATCCCATTTTAGATATGGTATTCTAATATGGGGCCATTCCGCAATCAGTCATCGTATGTTTGCACTGCAAAGAAGTGCAATACGAATTATTGCAGGTATTGGGTACAAAGATGAATGCAAACCACAATTTGTATGGCTAAACATTCAAACTTTACCATGTATCTATATTCTTGAGTGTTTACTCTACGTTAGAAAACACGAATCTAAATTCAAGAGGCACAGCCATCACAATTACTCCACAAGATGCAAGAGTAATATGTATCACACCCAGATGAGATTAAAAAAGTCTAATACCGGTATAAACTACTTTGGTAAAGTATTTTTTAATAAATTGCCCGAAAACATCAGAACTCTATCATTTAATAAATTCAAAACAAAAATAAAAAAATGTCTCCTTTCAAAGGCATTCCACACAATTGAAGAATTTATTAACTCAGATATTAATAATATGGCATAATATCTAGCACTGTTACTATACACTGATTGTATGTGTTACATAACGTCCCGTCTGTCATTAATTTAAGATTACCCTTAATTACGTGTCTTCTACTTATTTATTATTAAACCTGACTTGATTTTACTATTTTACTCTTTAAATAACTAGATCTATAAGATTATTTTAATTATTTAAATTTTTTAGATGACATGTTTTTAATGCCTATTTTAATATTGTATGAAGTTATTGTATTTTTATCTTTATTTGTGTCACTCAAAATGCCTTCATGTGTTTGGGTACTTGATTTTAGATATTGTTAGTTTTAGGATTGTTTTGTAATTACTGCTGCATTTAATTAATTAGGTTAAGTAAGTTTATTTACCATATTTTGTTATCTGACATGTGTGAAATGTAATATTATTAACACGAATAAATCAAATCAAATTAAATCAAATCAAATACAGAAAAAAACTAACTATATATTATTCTGAACCAATCACTAATATAACAAACTATTACTTTATATGAAACAAGCTATACTTTCGCAGTTAATACCATTTTTTTTTCAAGAGCTAGATTTAAAAGAATTAAAATCACGAAAACATTTCGTAAATCTACAACAAATGAGTCTTATTAAGGCTACAAAACAAATCACTTATTGAAACAACTATGTCTCTTTGTAATACCCCAACTGACCGAAGGATACAAAAGTAATTTGCTACAACGTAAAGGACTTTAATACATTTTTATTAAAATTACTTTTGCTTATTAAAATAAATAAATAAGAGAATGAAAACATCAATTTTACTTTTATTGACATCTAACATTAGTTTTGTCCAAGTTTAGAGACGATAAAAGTAAAAAGCTTGCGCAAGTTGAGGAACCAAGTACGAAAAGATTTACATAATTAACGCACACTTCAAACTTATTTAAGAATGGGCGAAATTTTAAATACATAACGGTGTCCGCGTTTAAATGAGGCTATTCGTATCCTCGGGGAGCATAAAAATAATTTAGGTAAACTATGAGCACGCTTTGTAAAACTTTTCTCCGCGCGCGCGAAAAAAAAAGATAGTCGGATAATGATTTTCATTAGGTGAGAGAAGTCGGGCTGTGGAGCTTTGTGTACACGAGTGTGCCGAAGTTTTCGAATGAATCCCTAAAGACAAAACAAGGTATAAGAAAATTGTATTGTCGCAAAGTTGGGAATTAATCCGGGGAGGACGACGGCTCAATTGGCCCTTTGATTGGAGGCCGGGGCGCGAAACTCGGCTGCCTCCAATTAAAGCGGCACTTAATTGCGGAATAACGAACTTCATTCAAATATAATAATCTGTTTCTATTTTCAACGCCACACCGGGCCCTCACGGCACCCCTTCCACTGTAAACAGCAAGGGCACTGCGAAAGGATTAACCGCTCCACGCGGATGGATTTAATCGACCGGCTAATTTACATTCGTGTAGTTTTAATGAATAAGCCTCATTTATCAGTCACTTTTTATTAGGTCGTGGTTTAAATTGATTACATTGTATAAAGATATACATCTTGAAACGGGTATAGTCTCATCCCCTTCGTTCATTATTCAAACACCACTTAATTTGTTAGTGCAGACTATAATGGCGTGGAACCACTTAACCTAGTTTATACATTTTTATAAAAAGGAGCAAATGAGGGATGAAACATAAAACAAAATACGAAATTACTAAGTTATTTTAAATATATTCCACCAGGAGGTAATATTAGTCACTATTCAAATCATAACGTTGGAAGAAATTTGTAATAATCTTAGTTATCACTTTGGGTTAATTATAATTTACCAAATGCTAACTGGAGTACGAATGGTCAAATAGTTTTGGATGTCAACATGAATTAGTTTCCTGCTAATATATTGGCTAATTTGTTAGAATATTATAACTTGACTAAAATTAATAGAATTCAAAATCAAAGGGGTGGTTAATTATAGGAAATTAATCCTATAATTAACATAAAAATGTTTCACCATGGGTTAACCCAGAAATTAAATCATCGTAATGGGATGAATTTATGTTTTCCAAATATTGCTGATTTAGAAATCACTTTAGCACATAATACATTATATCGGTCTGACAGTAATAAATACCCATATTTAACTGAAGCAGGTTTAATATTCGAGTTTTAAATTTTAGTGCTTTTGAAAAGAATTTACGTTTCGACTAATCAATTAAAATCGATGAATCAATCAAAATATACAAGATATACAAGTTTCAAATCATATTTATTGAACGAACCTTATATCACGACTACAACTCAATCCTAGAATTTGAAAAGCGCTTACAATATGTTTTTCTGCACCGGTAACCAATAATTAAGTAATAATGGAATTTTCCACGTGACGACCTCCATCATATATCCACCTCTATAACAAACAACACTTTCCATCGCGCCCAAAAAACCATTTATCACGCGGGGCGAATAATTGTGGAGCGATTGAAAAAAAAAATCACGACAAGCAGCTGTTAACTAAAATTGCCTCAGTGCTCTTTACAAATGATCGATTGATGATCCTCGAACCTACGTACCGCATCCGAGTCGATCGTTTTTTAATGCTGATTGATACGCCAATAGTTCTCATTGCGATTTGAATAGCGATTTATTCTCTCCCCATCCCCCCAGGGGATTCGCACTATGTTCGCCTATTAATTAAACGAAGCGGTGGCTTTTAAAAATAATCTCTCCAAATAAATTGGAAGCAATATTTTTATTTAAATTTATTTTATGTGAAAGGAGTTATTCAAATATATCATTAAATATAAACTAAATTGACATTTTTACTCAGAAAATTTGCATACCTCATCATTCAATCAATAGGTTTGGATTGTTCTTCTATATTTAGTAGAAGGAAATGAAATAGCTACTTGTGCCAAAATTACGGATCATGTGGTACGTACGTAAAGTAGTAGTAAAAATACTACGGATGGAAATGGAGCAAACGTGGTTTTCATTCTCTGTTTTATGTGGTAACTATGATTAGATATTATACTAGTAAAATGCTCGACGTTTTGGTCAACGGCATATGGAACATCGGACAGCCAGCCCTTACAATATTGTCTTGAAAATAACAAAGAAAGTACACAAATAAGACAGCTTATTTGCTTTTACCCGGTCTTCTGTGCTTTGAGTACTGCCACGACGATCTTTTGTTCTTCTAAAGTACTGAAAGTATGGAAGTTCAAGGCATGTTAGAATTGTTTGCAAAAGAAGAAAATATACAAAAAATATGCAGAATATAAAACAGTACATTGAGGTGGACGACACGAAGTCGTTAAAAGCTTTATTACAATAGGATAAGGAAGTAGAAAAATTATGTCAATCAGGTGCAAAAAAGAGTTCGAGACTTCGAAACACAAAAATGAACTAAAACATAAGTGGGCGAGGTGCCAAAAAAACTAAGAGACAAATTGATAAACGACTTAGATACTTATTATAGACTTGTAATAAGACGTAACCCGAATAACATTGTCCAAGCTGACCGAATACATGATGAAATTGGCGGAAAGTTAAACCAGCTGGAACTGTGAGAAACTATAATCACCCTCTCCCCTCAAGTCTAAGGTGCAGGAAGTAATTCTTCCAGTTTATCAAGATTTATCATCGCATCATTCATAGATTTGTTACCATGGAGAACAACAAGAGCTGCAACAAAACTCTTCGCACAAAAGCGGGCTTTCCGCGGCTATAACATTAAAAATATTATTATATATCCGCATTTATAGCCATCTGTATTTTCAATGAAAGTTTCATTTTTATTAAAAAAATATGGAAATTGTGGGTATCACGACCTATTTACCTCTAATCCTAATATGGAGGGCATAAAAGATACATAACAATGGATCAATCTGCTGAACAAATAAAGCCTAATTTCGAGAAAACTAGAGGGTACACTGTAGATCTTAAATACCGAATTAGCTGTAAGAATCTACGTATAAATATTTATATCAACAAAAACTTAACTTTAGACGCATTTTTCGGAAAACTACATTTTTGACTTGATCAAAACCGACTTTTTTTAATATAGATAATAATGTTTTATTTATAGAATAGATTATTCTATTGATATCAGTAATATATTATTTGTTAGCCACAAAAAGGTGTCGAAAAATGGAAAATAAATTTTGTAATTTTTTAGTCTCTTCCAGAATTACACTTACTCTTAACAGTAAAAATCAAGTAGTTGGCTGATTCTGGCACATTCTACTAGGACTTAGCAAAATTCAGTTTTGAAGAGAAAGCCTAGCTCGTTTATTATAGAGGTTTAATTTAACATATTATTGTACAACATATAATTAAAATTATTAGACCTTCCTCGATGAAAATAAATACATACACACTTTTTTAAATTCCTGTTTAGATGAATAAAAATAACACACAGTTTATTCCTTACTTCACTTGTTTGATAATACAGGGTCCGGCAGAGAAGTATGACGTTTTTGAAAAAATCATAACTCAGACAATTGTCAATTAAATTAAAACTTAATTTGTTTAATAGGTATTGATTTGTAAAAAAAACATTTATGTTTGCAAAATAATGTCATCTAAGTAATGTACGTTCTTTTCCATACACTCCTGAAGTAGAGTCTTTCCAACATTTTAGCCGAAACCGCTAGAACTTCTCAGGTGATAGCATTGAACATCTGATCAAGGGTGCGTGCTTTTTCAATAAATATGTGGGGCTTTAGGTACTCCCATAGAAAAAAATCGCGGGGCGTAAGATCAGGCGATCGTGGGGGGCAGTCAGTGTACCCTCGTAGCGAAATAAGTTGTCTTGGAAATAATTTGGTTTCAGTTTCGGTAGAACAATTATCTTTTATGGGTGAAAATGTAAATCTAAATGCAAAATTCGCCATAGTGTGTATTATGCTACACTACCGATAGACGTAGACTTGCTTTCGCAGCTGCTCTAACTCGAGCTACATTTTCAGAGGTTCAGAATCTTCTTTCTCCACCTCGAGATATTCCAGGCTTTAACGATCCTCTAGTATGAAGGTTTTGTACCCACTTCAGAATAGTGTTTCGCATAGGAACACGACCGGGCCTTCCAACATTAAATTGTGTTCCAAATCTGCGTTGTCTAGCAACCATCGAACGCACAGACTCAACGCAAGTTTCATAAGCAAATAAGCATTGCTCTAGCGGCAATGGTTCCATAACTACTAAACCAAACAAAAAAAAAACTTCTCTGCCGGACCGTGTATAATGCAGTATCAATTTGAATTTATAGTTTATTATTTAAGGAATTAATACTTATAAATTTTGAAGTTATCAGCATATAGAAGAAAATGAATGTCTTTAATATGTAATTCAATATCATTTATTTTTATGCATAAGAAGAAGCAACAGCCTAGACAAGTTGTGGATAAGGAAGAGCTAACTTCAAACATGCCGTGCGGAGCATCAAGAGGACAACTTGAAAGAGCCTCGAGCTGGGAGAGGCTTGTCCCAGTCCCAACATGCTCATACCGGAGGGAGACTGGGGCGGTCGTGAGCGCCCTCTTCCCCGGAAACATTGATAACGTGACTCTTAGGGGTTCTCCTATCCACTAGGATGAAGCAGGAGGTGGAGATGTAGAGATCCCGAGGGTGTCCGTAGCAATCTCACAATGCAAGGCGCTCCGACCCGGGGAAATTTCGAATCAGGCATACAAGAAGATAATACGGGGAGTATGTTGTCAGAATCCCCATCACTATAGCCTCGTCAATGAACGCCTGTCTAAAGGAGAGACTGTTTCCGTAACAGTTGAAGAAGGTAAGGGGTCCTCCTTCTCTCTAGGACAAAGCTACTTATTGCTTAAAGGAGATAAAGATGTTAAGATCCTGGTGGTGTCCGCAGCAATTTCACAATGCAAGAGGCTCAGGCCCGGGGAAATTTCGAACCAGGCATACAGGAAGTATGTTCTTTCTAAAGAAAGGACTGTTTTCGTAACGGTTGAAAATTATCTGGTTAGTCTGACTTCCGAAGGACGAGAAATTATCATAGACCACCAAGGGAGTAGCTACTAAGCATGTTGAACGTAGAAGGCAAACTATTGAGAAGTGTTATTAGACATAGGCTAGTCAAGTGAGGCTTATTCAACCGTCAATATGACAATTAAAAGGGCAGATCGACCATGGACGCCGCGTAGGAGGTTAGTAGGATAGATAGCGAAGCCAAAAAGGGTCCTCTAAGAAGAAGACGGCAATTGCAGTGAATGTCAGAAACGCCTCCTATTCCACTCTGGAGAGAAAGGGGTTATGCAGTATCTGGTGTTTATCATTGCGGATTATCTGCACGACTGCATGATGCTGTTCAAATGAGGCAAAGGCCCACAGAAGA
The DNA here is from genome assembly GCA_963969525.1 of Ontholestes murinus. Lineage (NCBI taxonomy): Eukaryota > Metazoa > Arthropoda > Insecta > Coleoptera > Staphylinidae > Ontholestes > Ontholestes murinus. The sequence goes on along the minus strand of OZ018393.1, from coordinate 47,558,238 downwards.
CAGGGTTCCGCAGACATCCATAGTTAGCCCCATAATGTGGAACGAACTTGGCCTATAACGGCGTCCTCGAGCTACCCATGCCCCCCGAGATAGATATACGAATAATAGGGTTATTTATTTATTTAACGTACAACAATTTGTAATCCTAAATCCATAACACAAATCAAACATAACTTTTCTATAACGAAAGTTTATAATTTCAGACACTCCAACATCTGCGAGCTGTTGAAATTTATTCTTGATATACTCATCCTATATGATGCAAGCCTCAAAAATTTACACTGAAGTTTTTTTAGTAAATTACTAGTACTACTATAATAAGGATACCATATGATTGTACAGTATTCTAATTGTGGTCCAACCAAAGCCAAATATAAGGTCACATAAGTAGTCAACCAAAATTGTTTTAAAAATTTGCCAATAAAGCCTAACGCGTAAAGAGTTTTACTGGTAATTTATATCTGGAATAACTGACATCGAATAATACACCTAAGTCACGGACTTTATTAACAGAGATTAATTTATAATCACCAAATATTCGAAAGTATTTAATCTACCCACGGCCAAATGAAATAGACAAACATTTCTTTAAATTAAGGTTAAGATATTTAATTAATTGCTCATTTAACCCGTGGTGAAACATTTTTAAAATATCTTTATTAGAAATTAAAAACACTTGGTTCGTTTCACAGTGAAACTTCTAATTAAGGTTAAGATGATTAATTGAATACCACTCAGATAGATTATTTAAGTCATATTGTAAAATATTGTGATCACTACGGTTTTTGATGACAGTGAATACTTTAAGGACATGAGAAAACATTAAAAACTGAATTTAATAAAACTTCCCAAATCATTGATAAAAAAGCAGTAAAGTGATCGAGCCATGATGCGATACCTGTGGTAGGCCTGATGTGACTGTAATTTCTCCAGAAATAAACTTATCAACCATGAAAAATTGGTTCCGCTCAAGCATGAAACTGGCAAACCAGTTTATTATTAACTGACTAAATACCAGACTTTCTATTTTACTTAAAAGATCGGTGCAATTGACACGATCGAATGCCTTGGAGAAATCAGAGATCCATCAAACAATAACTGTAGTGATGTCGTAAGTGAAAAAATGCATCTTTTCAAAAAATAAGGAAGTAAACCATCAGGCTAACCATTAAGAAAATTAGATAATTCATTTAAAGAAATAAAAATATCAGTGGTATTGAGCATAAATGAGAAATTTTAGAGTCATAAACATTATTATATACATCACTGTAAACATTGCTAAAATAGTCTGCAAATAAATCAACACAATCATTATTTGAATCACATTGCTTGTCGTTATAATGCCCTTGATTAGGAAATCCCTTAATATTTTTACATTCGCTAACAAATGATCAGAAATGTTTTGTAAATTGAATAAAATATATAACATAAGAAATGTTTTGAATTATGTTTGATGCAATTTTCAGACTTAACAATATAATCAAGTAGAGAGACTGACTTAAATTAGAAGATAAAGAGCATAATTTCTTAAATTTATGCTATGCAATTAAACAACCACTCATTTTAAAATCAATATGAGCGTTCATTTTCGCTTTTATTAATTGATTAAGTTCGTAATTGAACCATTTCGGATAGCTGGATAACTTATGTCGTTTCTTTGGTACATACATTGAAATGAGCTGAGGGAGTTGTCGAATCATCTGACGCTAAGAAGGCCTTAGACGAGGTGCGTCTTCGGCTGTGGGTGATGGTCCATAGAGCAAAAGCAGCTGGACAGGGCAGTAAGGGGGCCAATTACACTCGGAACCCTTACTTAGACTATCCTCGAAGATGAGGGCAAAAGGGAGGCGGTGAACCAGACGGCTAAAGAAATGCAAAAGAGGCAAGAATAAGAAAGAAGTAGAATGAGAAAAGAAGGATGACGACGACGGCGACAAGGAAGAGTAGAAAAAACTGGGCGGAGTCGAGCAGTAGGACGACGACAAAGGGGACGCCAGTAGAAGTGTAATAGTTTTACTGGTGTTCTTGATTGATCGATCAGCTATTGATCGATAACCTACGGACTGTTATCACTAAGATGGCCACTGAAAATGACTTACATCTTGCAGGGGCTCAGATTTATTATGCGGCGATAGTAAAAAGACCACAGTAGCAACACTGTAGATCGTACGCCCTTTATTAGGATACAGTCCATTAAAAATGTAATTTATAAATAATAAAAATAGCAAGCGCCCATAATGCGAACCCTGAGATATTTCCATTGCTACTTATATATTACCTGATATGTGCTTTTCTGTGCGTTTTATTTAATAATTGAACAGGACACCTTATCTAATGAACCGCAATAAGATCGGCCGATAAGATCCACTATACATATAATTATCCACAGTTTGTAGACTGATAATAAAGAAATTAGATTTTGGTATTGTAAACCTAGATATGACGTATATTATGTAAATATAAATTAACTCGAATTACTCGTTTCTCACCAAAGAATCTAAAAACCGCAGAGAACAATTTCTCCCTCATCCTGCTTGATCTCCGCTGTCTTACACCCAGAGTCAACAAACATCACGAAGCCACTTCCTTCCAAGCACATACCAGTGCCTCACCGAGCAGACGAGCTCATCTCCGTACCGGCGCTCATCACCGCAGCGTGTGCGTACACATTGGTCCTTCGAACCAGATCAAATATTCAAAGAAAAATCTAAAACGAACTTACAACTCGTTCTAAATTTCGCCACCGTAACCAGCGAATCTTCGTGCATACTCTGAGGATCGAGCACCGGAACCTATGCTCGTTGTTTGTTTTAGTTGACAGCAGTTACGCTGTGAACAGCCCCTCCGAGATGAACGTTGATCCACATGAGAGATAACCTTTTGATTCGGATTTGCGACCCGAGTCAAAACAGAAGCTCCCACACGAGAAGCTTTAACAACAACCAAATTCTACAACACTGCGAAAACACAATTCGGATTAACGACCCGAGTAAAGCATTTGCTTCTGCACAAGCAGATTTAACAACTAACTTCAACAACACTTTAAAGATGACCTAGACCTGGTCCGAAAAATACGACTCTAGATCCAAAATCGATAGGAAGAAGAAGTAAGTAATTGAACGAGTACGTCCTGAAGCAGTAATACTTCACCAGAATACTAACCGACATAACAAAGACGAGTGTCACCAGACAGAAAATAAAATCAGCATTAACAGAAGTGGACAGGGTTTGACAAAAGATTAAAGTCACAGATGAACTTTATCAGAAGTTAAACGTACAGACTTACCAGTACCATAAAGAAAACTATTACATATAACTTCGAAACAAGTATGAAGAAGTGCTTCGCCAGCTAACCACGGTGATCATCGGTCCATAACCAACCACCAAAGAACAGACTTAGGAAGCATCAATAGCAGTCATAGGCTATAACAATTTGGTATCCAGCTTCATTGAACTTCTCGGCAAAGCAAAGCAAGTAGCCACAATATAATTAGATGAAGCCGTCGTGTGGATACAGCAAATCGATCAACACTGGGCCGAAGTAAACAAGAAGAAGTTTGCATTATAGGATGCAAACTTGTGGATAAACACCACTAACCACAACACCTTAAGGGGGTATTACTCTCCTGAAGCGCGTTTTGAGAGTAATTTTTAGGAATTATTTCTGTGAAAACTATCAAACCTACAATATTGGGATTTTCTACTCATATTAAGACATGTTTAAACTAACAATATAAATTTTATTGAATTATTTAATCGAAATGTATACAAGTTATGCGCTGTTATGTATGTCGCGGCGTAAGACGCTCGTCCAATCAGGCGCACGGGTTGTGGCGATGCTAATCGTCTAAAATATAAAAGCAATTTATTTTTTAAATCTATATGAGTGTAGTTATCGTCCGAACTAGAACTAAACAAGAACACATATTTTTATAGAAACGGCAGCTGTTTAAAAATCAAAGTTCAATTTTTCCGAAAAAGATTCAACTAAAACATCAGATTGGAAGTGAAATATACAAGCCATCAAAATAATTCTAGATCCAACCATAATTGAAGGTTCCTTCAATATGTGTGCCAAACCGCAAGTCAATCGGTTCAATAGTTTTTGAGAAAAACGTGCGCCCGTCTTTCAAAATGCCGTTCCGAGAAAAACGCGTTCAAAGTTTGCAATACATTTAGCACTGATACGGTTGAACTTACGGTGGATAACAACTGATTTGAGTAATTTACGTTTAATCAGCTGTACTGGGGCCATAGATACAAAGGGGGACCATAGAGACAAGGGGGGACCATAAACCAGAAAAACGGTGGAGGTTTAACAGTCGACAGTATAATTACCGCGCCGCAGCCTAAGCTTGTGTAGCTATGGGAGTTCTACGAATTTCAAATTAATATTATCGAAACACACCCTCAGAACCTCAGACTATAATAAACTCTAAAGAGTAATTCCCCCTTAATATTTCAAAACATGGAAGTGAAGAAACATATCTGTGTCAACATTGCACTACTCAAACAATGATCAAATCTTCATGAGTTACTTGAACAAATAATCCATAACAACAGCACGATTTCTTCAATGGAAACAATAAAGTACCTAAAAGGATACATACGTGGTTAAGTAGCACAACTCATAAACCATCTTCCAATGACGGGTACCAATTATACAACTGCTTGAAAAACTCTTAAACGTCGGTATGACAACAAACGGCTCTTCATTGCTCAACTAGTGGACAAGTTTATGGTTTAGCCAATATGCAAAACAGATTCTCCAGGAAAACTTAAGATAAGATTCTCTACGATACCAACAAAAATTCGACAGAACGCTCTCCAGGATTTGATTTGATTACCAAAACAGGAAATAAAAATGACCTTTCAGAATTCTGACAGGCCCAATAACCACCGAAGAAGAACAATGTGAAGAGATTTACAACCATGCAACTACATGCAAAATCAACTACACAAGAACATATTGAATTTACAATATCAACAGAATTATTTAAAAGAAACCGAAATCTTATCAACATAAAAGGGATGCTTGTTGCCAATTCAAGACTAAAATACTATGGTTCAGGGATTAGGTATCCAACCGATCTTTGTAATAGGGGTCATCACAAGAGCTCCAGAACCGATCCAACAAGAGAGGGTATACTAGTAATACGTTTCACGACATCCTGGACCACGAGATCAAATACATGGGCCAAGTGAAATAGAGGGTGATTCATCATCATGGCGTTCAGCATAGGAAGGACTATTTGGTATATTAGACCGAACATCAGCCAATGTTAATTTAGACGACTCCTATATTCCCGGAGGCTCCAATATGTTAAATTTAATAATTGGCCATGGCACCGGACCACCAAGAGTAAATAACCGCGCCTAATCTAGCAAACCATATTCGAAGCAGTCGATAGATTCCCCAATACATATAATTATCCATAGTTTGTAGACTGACATGAAATAAAATAGATTCAAGCCAGTTTTGACTTGAGTTACTTGTTTCTCATCGAAGAGCCTAAAGACTTCGGAGAAGCATTTCTCACCCATCATTATTCATTGCTGAGACACCAACCAAGCAAACATTTTGGCGATAAAAGAATTCAATCTTTAACTCCCACGATAGTTTTCAATATTTTCTCTACAACCACTTTTAAATATTGGCACCACAAAGCATCCTTTCCATCTTCCTTCCATCCTTCTATCTTGTCATATAAATATTTTGGGCATGGAGAATTATAAATTTCAAAAATTTATTGTATAAAGTTGTCTATCTTTAAACTCGTGTGTTTTAAGCTTCACTTTATTTTCTGTACATAAAACTCAGCAGAAATAAAACGTGCGGTTATATAATCAGCACGTCTCATTAAAACCAAAATTGTAAAAATTTGTGGCCTGTCACGGAGTGCGTTTCGCGAAACCGAATTCGGAGGTTCGAGCGCATAAACCGTTCCGGAAACGACCGTCCGTAGTGATCGAACGAGTTTACAGTGTCGTAAGGAATTAAAATCCGGACGGACTCCCTCTACCATGTCCGAATGTTTATGGGTGGTTTTACAACGAATTTCGTAAGTATCGGAGGCAAGTTTATTGCCTTTTAAAAGCCGCCGGTATCCGGCAGCACCGGCACGTAAAGCGGGATTACGGAAAATTGCGCCAGTAAAACATTTGATTTCTGGCCGTGCCGAAAAGTAAAAAAAAACAAAAACAAACGGGCGGGAACACTTTTAATTAATACGGGGAAAACTTTCCGCATAAATAATCATTTCGCCCGGGACTCGAATTAAAAGCGGAAACGCCGTAAATCGCACTTCAGCTCGTGACGCCAGTCAACGTTGACATTAAAAATGCGCAATCCGGGAAAATTTTATTTACCTTCGATACGTAATAAAAAGCCAAATCATAATTTTACTCGATTTAATCAACTATTTTATTATTGTTATTTTATTTAAGTTAAGTTTAAGATAAATTCTTCAAACAACCAACAAAGGGAGGATACAAAAATAATGTAAAAAAGAAACAATGCAATTCAAACTGTGAAGTAGAATAATACGAATAAAGAGAAATAAGGCAAGAGGAAAATAAAATAATAGTAGATAAACATATGAAAAGCAAAAAATAGTAAAGACGTTTGCTAGTTATTTTGAAGACAATTGTACTCTGACAGTTAATAATACATATGATAATGACTTTTTCACACAAGGAAATTCCTGGTATAAATTCTTCAAAAATATCCCTACCCTACACCCTCCTGATGCTATAACAGAGGAAGAGTATTACACTAACCTTCACAAAGGTAAAAACACAGCACCCAGTTATGACAACATTCCTAGAAGTATCCTGAAATCTCTTCCTGACATTATCCATAAATACATTATACAAATATTCAACCACATTTACCAGTCCCAAATTATTAGGTTTGATGTTTAAATGCCATTCCCTAAAAACTCCTTCTCATCTCCTTAATTTAATTGACAACTTCTTGTTTAGACTCCTTCAAGTTAAAGTCAAAAATACGTTATCCAATCCTTTTGTTCCCAACAAGGTGTCCGCCAAGGTCCTCCCTTATCCCCACTCCTCTATAATACAATATGTATGTACAAGACCTTTATAATCCCGACCCCCTCTATCGCAACCCATCCACCTATCCACTGCTTTACGCAGATGATACAGCGCAAACATAACCGATAGTAAAAAAATAATGATAAATGCACTTAAATCTATAAGAAACATTTTCGTCTCACTTTGCTAATAAAGGGTCTTCCAAAATTTCACGGTTGATAGCGATCATATTGCTAAAGCTTCACCTATCGCATTGGCTGTCATTTTTCAGTTTGTTTTGCCAATTCACCAATGACGGATATAGCATTCAACAATACGAGCAAATGATGAAATTGTTTTATCAAAATTGGTGTCGGACAACGTTCCGCGCATAATTTTCCTATTCGCAGTATGGTGGATAAATTTGAGTCCACTGGTTTAGTAAGCAATAAACCAACAACCGTACGACGATAAAATCTAAGATTTGCCGAAGACATCGCCGCTGTCCGTGAGATTGTGCAGAAAAACCAAAGTCAGTCAATTTCGCGTCGTTCATACGTACACCGGCCTTTTACAGTCCATAACTTGGTGAATTTTGCATCAACAACGAAGGTATGTTTGCTGAATGGGCCCTGAAGCAGTTGGAAACTTACCCTAATTTTCATCAAAAAAACATCTTGGCCATTTCTGGGTATGTCAAGAAACAAAATTGTCGAATTTGGACGATATTAAACCACATAAGATGTAAGAGTGTCCAATGCATCCCAAAAAAAGTCACTGTTTGGTGTGGATTTTGAGTTAGTGTTGTTATGGTACATATTTCTTTGATATCTATAGGTTGATAATTAGCAACTTCTTTCCGCCTAAATTGCATGATATGGACACCAATGACATGTGGGTTCAACAAGACGGCGCTACATGCCACATTGGACATTCTGCACGAGCGATTTGAGAACATGGTTATCTCAGGTGGAGGTGATGAGAACTGGCCATCGATATCGTGAGATTTGACGCCGTTAGACTTTAACTTGTGGGTTTTTTTTAAGCAGCAGATCTATGCAAATGATATCTCATACATACTTTGCTTTATTTACATTTAAAGAACCTATAGTAAGGTCTAAGAAGTTTATTAATTTGTTGGTTTCTACATCTATTGAGAATTTGATTAATAGAAGTTCAGAAAGTAAGAGCTCTAAGGATTACCCACTATTAAACAATCGGTTCGTTGGTAAAATCTATAATTACATAAAAATTACTTTTGTTCTAAACATTCTTCCAAAAATAATATGATTTACTACGTTGAAAGAAACGAGTGAACAAGTGTGGATGATTTTGGTATTGACGATTTGATTAGTTAGGTCAGTTTAGTTTATACACTAGTGGAGTTTGGTTGACTAGTTTGATGAGAATTTAATATACTCTACTAGACATTTGTAGAAGAATAAAAGGAAGAAAGTTAATATGAATTGTTTCGTAAATTTATTGCTTCTTCATGTGAATGTAAACTACATTGACATTAGAAATCTTTGATGCTATTGATGTTAGAGTCTGATAATGATTTTAGCTGGGATTTGGACAAGTTTTCCAGTAAGTAATTCCTGATTGAAGTTGTGGTTTTTGGCGAGTATGTGATTTACATAGGTTGAGGTGTTTTTGATGGGTTTCTCATGCACTTTTATGTTCTGTAATCCCTTCTTCAAACGAACTCCGTGTTTGTCCGATGTATATTTTTGGGCATTCGTCGAACTTAAGCAAATATTCAACAGCGATCGACTAAATTGTCGAGCGGGAGCTGTGAGTGGTCTAACTCCCTCTTAATGAAGATGGCGGTACCGCAATGACTTGGATCGTTGTCATTGACGTGTAGGTATGCAGTTAGAGACGAGTTTCGTTCACCAGCATGATCATTCTCCTGAACGAAAAGTTCGATCTCGTCAATACATTCTCGAAGCCCATTCGCATTCCAGAAAGCAATGCGAAGGAAGTCCAAGTGGTTTGGCAAATTCGGTGTTTGTGCAGCCATTTGTGGTTGGTAAATGGTTGGATCTGCTCTGGCCATTTAGTTGGCCGGACCAAGAGGTGTAGAAACAGCGAAAGCGATGTTGACCCGTTCGGCGTCAGTATGCACCGTTGTCAAGAGCTTTTGAAGAAGCATAAAGCTCCACGGGGTTACTAGGAAGAGCCGCAAAATCTGCAGCAGAAGCTGTAAAATGGGCGTATGAAACGCTATCGCGTCTTTGGGCGTTGGAAGCCCTTGAGGTCCTCTGAGAGGCCTGAATGGGCTTGTTACGCCTGGAATTTGCAAATACGGGGAAGTCACTTTAGTTGTCCGGGTATTCACAGTCGCAATTTCCACATCGATATGTGGTTTCAGGAGCGTTGGGCATGGCCAACTTTCTGGCAACGATGGCATTGATTAATGCCCTTGAATTTAAGTTTTGGCTCTACTTTAACCATTAACCCGTTGATGTGAATGCACTGGGCTTCGACGCGGTCGAATTCGGCAGATGCGGATAATGTGGAATATTCTTTTACCCGCATCGTACTTCTGTACGTTGACGTACATTTTAAGAGTATGGCCATTACGACCTGTCATGCGGTGGATTTCAATCACCGGAATTCGCGGAGCTCGTCTGTGGTCATGCCAACGGGGATGTTGCGCACGACCACTTTAAGACTTTTTTCTTCAGTAGGGAAACTATATTACTCGATGTTAGCATCATCAAAAAACGCGGTCACCTTTCAGAAATAGACTGGTGTTGCTGTGTGGATACGAATGCCCAGAGGAATTAGTTGCACTCTTAGAACGCAAACACCTAATTTATTTTAAATTTAGTATTTTCATTGAAAATGTAGGGGCGATGTCTTAATTTTTTTCTTTCAAAGCTTTAAATTAAGCACTTGGCTAACGTCTAGGGTAATTAATGATAACATGTAAGACATTCGCCTATGAAACAATCTCATTTTTTTGATTTCGTGATGGACCTCTCATCTTATCTATCACCTTCTCCAAGTCATTTGTAAATAATCTTTTAAGCCCCTTATGTTGCCCTTGCTTCTTTCCCGGTTAGTAAAAGAGTACCACTTTTTTTAGGAAGTCCTATATTATCAAGCATACGTTAACTGTCTGTTCTTTTCTTTCCCTCCGGGAAATTATCGATGAGTAATACTTTAATAGGAAGCCGATTTACTCTTAGTATCATATAATAGCAACTAAAACCCCTTAAATAATTTATTTTAAGATATCTTCTATAGGTTAGTGTCCAGTGATTACTTTTTACTTCCTCATAAATATTCATTAATTCGTTTGTCAAATGAGTCATTTCTCTTTAAGCATTTACAAATTGATTTGCCTAAAGGGTACATACAATTTAATGAAAATATTAATTCAAAAACCGGTTTTAACGAAATCCTAGCATCATAATACCGAATTCTTCTGATGCTTCCGTAAAAATGTCGACAAACACTTCATCTTCTAGGGAAACCCCTCCAATCGTTGTTCTGTAGGGGGATTGTCCCAGCCAAGAGGGCACAATGGGCCTAGTGAGCCCCAGGTGCTCTGGTCAATGATTTGATCACCCTTGGCAAACTCTATCTAGATCCAGATCCAGAATACTTCATCTTATTCCATTATTACTTTTAAAAGTTCCAAAAGCATGTTTTAGAACTCGAAACATAATTTATTTAAAAAGACATTATATCTAAAACCTTGATATATGAAGGTTTTCTATATAATAAAAATATTTAATTAATTATTCTTTCCCAAACACATTAATTTTTTTTTATTTCGAATTATTACCAATAACTATCTATAAATTAATGAAATACAAGAGCTTAACTCGACGTATCGTGCAATACCAAGAGGTTTACGTTTATGAAATTTAAAACTTTATTATTGTATTCACGTTATATTATAGAGTAGAACAATGGCATATTATTTCATATGAATGTTTAACAATAATGATTTTATCGAGAATATCAATTCGCCTTCGTTAAAAATTCTGCGCGCCCTGCAGCTGAACATGCCACTAATGCACATAAAATATTGGATTGCATTAATGGAATTGCGCCGAGCTTTGTTTATGATGCTGCAGTAATAATTAAGAAATGTAAATTAATTAATTAATTTTCAGCGCGGAGTTGTATTTCGGTGGATGAATAGAGGAGGACGTTGCGTTGAAATTTCCGGTTAATTAAATTAGTTTACAAAAACAACTTTAACATATTTCTATAAACGAATTTAAATGGCAAAGTCTGCCCTAATATTATATAGTAGCAGGTAATGGTATATGCAGAAATATCAGTATAAATGTGAGCAAACTTCTCAAAGAGAAGGTATATTTATTTATTTAAATTAAATTCTAGTACTTTATATATAACTACTTGATACATATGGTACACATTGTGATTACAAAAAAAAAATTCATAGAATTTGAAGAGTTCAGATTTCAAAGCCACTATTCTTCTAGTCATATCCCATTACTTGAGGTGATGATAATTTACAATCAAACCTAGATCAATATTTCAGTCCCAATTAAGGTGAGATTATACTGAATAGATTATCCCTTTATTTTTCAATAATATGGTCTCCAAGTAAATAAACCAGAAATGGCAAAATATTACTTCAGTGGCTAGAGTAGCAAAGTATAAGTGGAAGTACACCAGAAGTTGTGAACTCCGCATTCAAGTGATTATTTAGTGTATTATGTATTTTTTTTAAATTATCTTTTAAAGAAAATAAACTAAACTAAACTATTCAACGAAAAAAAATTACATACGATTATCCATAATATTCTACCTACGTGGTTGTAGTTGTTTTGACTTTGTTATGCATTTTTGAATAATTTAAATAAAACGAATAACTTTGTAGGTGACACACTTTTATTTTCGTTGCTGCAGTTTCGACAATGACAAACTACATATTTCAAAACTGCAGCCACGAAAGTAAAAGTGTGACTTTTACGTAGTTATTTGTCAAAGTTGAAGACAATAGATGGCATATTAATGGTGCCGGGGCAACAAATATTATAATAGAAAATGTTAGTGAAAGGAGGTACCCTTGTTTACGATTAATAGTAAAATAGATAGTGTTCTTGATTCTGACTTTATGAAATATATTACAGACGAATTTATTGATGATAAATATGATATAAAAACTATGTTTAAGAAGTGGTTCAAAAGAACTTATGCTAAATAGAGTCGAAAACTTTCTAAAAATCTGGAATAGAGTCGTTGAGTTATGTTGTGGCAGTGGAAGGATAGTTGAACGTTTAGAGCGAAATAAACAAATGAATTTTTTTATAAATATTTTTATTGCTTTTCAAAATAATTGCTTTTAAGATCTTTATGTTTTTACATGCGGTTGAACTATCCTTTAAAGCTGAGAAGATGGTAACTCTAAATAATGCGATTTGAAGGCCTCAGCCGCTTCTTCGGAGGATGAAAATCGTTGTTCATGCAGTTCTTTAATTACTGGGAACAAGAAAATGCAATTGGGTTCCAAGTCAGGTCTGTAAGTCGGATGACCCATCAATTCATCAATTCGACCTGTTGTTTCTCCAAATATTTATTCGTTGCATGTGATGTGTATGAGCTCGGATTGTCGGGTCGCAAAATGATGCGTCGTTTTGGTTTCTCAAATTTCTCTCAAATTACCAAAAACTTCAGACAAACCAATAGTCGTAAACCACGCTGAATTAACGGTCTTTTTATTTTCGAGAGCTGCAGTTGCCATATGACTGGTTTTCATGAAAAAAAATGCAACCATTTGCTCTTAACGCTTGTTCGTTCTGAACTTTTGGTAGCTTAGCTTCACACTGAAATACCCAAACTGCCAATTGGCTTTTCATTTCTGGCGCATATGCATAATCCACGACTCGTCATCTATGATGATGCTGTATACGGCTTTAGATGCACCACAGTTGTATTTTGATATCATTTTACGCACCAATCGACACGAGTATTTTTTGAGCATCTGTAACAAATGTGAAGTGCAACGCGCACACAACCTCTGAATACCCTAATTTTCATACAAAATTTTATGTATAGCATATTCTTTTAGATATAATCAGGTACTATTGCCCCAAATGCCCGAGAGGCTATACACACAAAAAACATTTGCACCACCATCTGCGTTACGAGTGTGAACAAGAACCGCAATTTCGGTGCGATGCTTGTGGAAGAAAATTCCATCAAAAATCTAACTAAATTAGTAATTAACATTAGAGGTGTTCATTAAAAACTAAAATTGTAAAAGAATATTTTTAATAAGAATTTTTAATTAATTGTAAGTTTTTACAACATTATTCATCGACAGATGCTCATTAAAAGGGCAAATTCCATTAATGTCAGTCGCAACAATTTACGATTATCTAAAGTTTCCTTATGTTTATAAGGCATACTTTACAGTGTATTGGGTGTATGAGCATCCAGCTAAGTTTTGTAACTACTTAGTTAAAATTCAGTATTTTTAGAAATTTTATAAAGTTATATATAAACGAATATTGAATAGATGAGGCCGTTACTTGTTGAAACTCCATTATAATCACCCCATAAATAAAACACTGGTATTGCGTGAGGTTTCAAAAATTAATTAATTAACTTAATTACATAACGACAATTGTTGTCGTAGTACAATAAATTAATTTTTGAAACTTCACGCTATACCAGTGTTTTATTAAGTGATTATTTATAATCGATTTGGCCAGAGGCATTTTTACGATTGTTTTCAACTTTATTAGTTTACGATATTTCTCTGAAATTGAATGAACAATTTTTTTGTTTTTTCTGTTAAACTGACTTCACACGTGTAATCGTGTAATTTCAATTCAATTTCCGTAGAACATTAAATATATCAATAAGAAATTCTCCTTCTGAAGGTTGAGACTAACCTATCAATTACACCACTCTGATCCAAAGCTACGGTTTGTAGATGTTGCTGTGTTCTTAAATACCCTAATAAGAGAAGTGGTGTAGCAAATTTCCTCTGAAAAACACATCAACTGGCAGGGCAGGTTCTAGCTGTTAAGGTGATACGCTTTCGGTAACAGTGATGAATCTGCTCTGGATAGTGTGAATGAACTGGTACTACTTGTGGTTGAAACTTCTTTACATATTGCGCTCTTTTACAAACCAGGCTCAAGGTTTATTTGCAGTAATCGCAAGAATACTCAAAGTAGACTGAATTAATCTCTAAGCTTTTCCAAAAATTTATTGTAAAACCTAAGAATGGGTTAATAATTTATCAAAATCTTACACTATATTAATTAGCGTTTTTCAGATAGGAGTTCCTATATTATATATTCACAGATCAATTTGATTGCTGCCATCAATTATTTTATTATGTCATACTAATGCTTTAACATTTTCTCGATTTCGTGATATGTCATATGATGACCTTCTTTAATTAGTCTTCACAGCAAGGATATTTTTCGGCATAACGACCAATTTTGAACGACCTTCTTTAACTTTGTCCGTGAGCGAAATACGTCCAATAAAATGAAAACACTTGGTAGCTTTGTATAATTGGATTTTATTATCGTTAAATATAGTTTCGGCAAAACACTTGCCATTATAAAAACATAATATAATAATAGGCTAATATAACATCAGTTTGACATCAGAGTGAAAATATAATGAGCGCAATTCAGTCGCTAAATAATGATTTTTGGAGCAAAATAAAGCCAAAATGGCAATTCGTAGTCTGCAAGTATGATAAGCTGAAGATTTTCAAATGCAGCATTGGGCTGAAGTGGAAGAACATTCTGCTGAATGAACTCCCTCCGGATCTCTTAAGTCAAAATTCTAGGTACATATTTTTATCTATCTAATTTGTAATATATTTATTTATTGTAAGAAGATCAAAGTATTACATACAAATACAAATAGGTGAATTAAGTTCGTGTTTGAATTAAGTGTACAAGCGATACAAAGTGGCTGTGGATGGCGATTTATCGCCAAAAGTTGAATTCAGTTGATTCTTGACCACATCGAAAATCATAATAAATAATAGCTAGAGTTAATTTCATCTTTTAGACGAAATTAAATTTTCAATTTAGTGTAAACATCAACTAGCGCTTGCTTTAGGACGTTCTTAGTACTTATATCGCCAATAATCTAAAAATTTATGTCAGAATTCACCTTGCAATACCAGTATTCTCAGTACATAAATAGAACCCTCGTAGGTAAGTTAATTTATTATTCAATTTAGAAACTGATTATAGAATATACAGAAATTGAAGCAAAATAATTAAAGGCTTGATTCTAATTAATTAATCAAGATTAAGTAGTTCTTATTCTTATACAAATAAAATAATTCAAACACGATTTTATATTTAAACTTATTTGTTGTCATACTGTATTATTGGCATTTTACAAAAATAATACAAGCATTAAAAAATTATTGATGATAAAAACCCCGATAGAGATTTTTTTATTAAGTAATCAATGAAAACAAGAATGGAACACTTAATTATTTAGTAAAAACAAAAAGAATAACTTAGAAACATTTAATTTTATAAATCGGTAAATAATACTCTTTCATTTATTATTTTAAAAAATAGTTTATATCTATTATAAGTTCATATATATTGTAGATAGCGTGTTTCATAAAATGTTTTATAATTTTCTAATTAAACAGCGGATTAAGGTATCATTATAGAGAAAGGGAAGCAACAGAATAAAGAGATCATCTTTCGATTTATGTTTGGTATACCATAGAGGTTTGCTTATAGATTCCTTGCTACGATATATCTCTATATTAGGGATAAGGATGAAACATACTATATATCTTTTGATCGTTAAAAACTTATCTTCACTTTAATTTAGAAGAGCATTATTTATATTCTTTAAATATTGAAAGGGCTTCTTATTGACAAATGTGAAACCTTCTCAACTGTGTTGTTTTATTTCTATGTTTTATGGAGTTTCATTATGTATTAGCCTATCAATTTAATAACTTTAAATATTTTGTTCTTATTAGTTTCGTTTATTTTTTGTCGGAGTACCCCTTCCATTTTCTCTCTCTTGTGTAATCTTATTTACTTCTTTTCATATATTCTCCTTTATTTGTGCTTCTTTTATTCTTTTCTCTTTTTTAATCTTTGTTTTTTGTTCCGTTTGGAAGTGTTCACTTGTTGTTTCTTTCGTCTTTAATTCTACATACGTGTCGGCTGTCCTTTCGTTATTTTTTCATTTATTAATTTTATCTCTAGATTTGTCTGTATACCTCGTTTCTGATACTGTTTCTATTTTTTTTAATTTATAGTGAATATTCTATTTTTGTTTCTTATTTTCTTTTCATTATTCCCTACTATATGTCAAGTGGGTCTTTTTTCAACTATTTATGTTTTCCTACCTTTTACTATTTATTTTCTGCAAAGAACGTGTTTTTCAGTATTTTAAAATGTTTTATTTTATTATCTGTTTCATTTTCTATCCTGTTGTTTTAAATTACTGGTCCTAGATATCTGTAGTTTTCCACTTTTTCTAATTTCTTTCCTTGCTATTTTGTCCTTGTGCAATTATCATGGTCTTCGATTTATTTTTATATTGAATTTACTCACATTATTATTTAATATTTCCATATTGTGTCGTTGTTATTCTTCTGTTTCTATCATAATCACCATGCCATCTGCAAATAGTAGCTCTGTTAGCTGTATTAATTCCATTTTGTAGTATACAATTTTTAGTGCTTCCATCTTTTAATGTTAATTGATGAGTTACGTCACGATGATACATAAAATAACTTGTAATCACTTAAAAGTAAGTGCAAGTTATCTTTGTTTGCTTTGATTCTTTCATTGCCTTTGTTTAATATCAGTCTAAATAACAATGGACGCATCCATCCTTATTTCATCCTTTTCTTTGTTTTAAATGTTTTTGATTCTTCATTGTTCATTCTTATTATATTTTTGTTCTCATATATTTCAATTTGTCTGTAATTGATCGAATGCTTTTTTTCCAAATCTACATAATATATGTGTATTTCTCTGTTTTTATTTTATGAATGTGTATATCTGATCTTGTGTACTTCTCCGGCTTCTGAATGTATTCTATTGTATCTTATAATTTTATTCTCAGCTCTTTTTCTAAAATTTATTTATTGTTGTGATGCCTTCGTAATTTTGGCTTTTTCTTTTATATTCTGTCTTATATATTTGGAAGTATAATTCTTGTATTTTGTTCTCTTGGTGTTTTTAGTTTTTCGTTTTCCACTTCTGCCTTCTATTGTTCTATAGCTCTTTTTCGAAAATTCTTCCTAATGGTATATTTGTTGATGTAGTGCATTTGTAATTTTGGCTTTTTGTTTTATCTTCCTTCTTATGCATTGGGAGAATAAATCCGGTGTTCCATTCACTTATTGTTTTTTCGTTTTCTACTAATTGTGTTTTATAATTCGTTGTTTCATCATTTCAGTTAGTTAACCTGGCGATTCTTTATTTTCTTAGTTTTGTAATTATTTATTTTACGTTATTATCCTGCATCTCTTTATCGGTATTATATTGTACTCAAATTGTCTGTCCCTCTTCTATTTCTTCTTCGGTCAGCTCCAACCTTCTATGAATTTGCCTTCGTCTCTAATTACGTCTCTATATTTGTCTTATTTGTTCATCATGTTGTTTTCTTTTTATCTATTTTAGTTGCTTCAATGCTAGATTAAACAGTTTCTGGATTTCTCTATAGTTATCATTTATTATATTTCCAAACTTTGTCCCTTATTATTGTTTAGCTTTTTTATTTGTAGGTAAGGTAAGCTTCTGTCGAGTTTTAGTATTACAATTCTTCAAACAGGTCATAAAAAGTATCCAGAGCAACCGTGAAATACTATTTTTGAGAAATATTAGTACGTCATTAGGGGCGTAGTAATTTTTGTAAATAGCTTTTAAATATTGTCGATTATTGAAGGCAGATGTCTAAATGCATTAAGCAGAAACTTTCGAAATATTGGACATTGTTGCTAATACACTCTTTATCTTCCGTTGCATAATCTTCTACTTATCCCAGTACCAATAAGATAATTTATCCCTATCCGCGGTTTGTGTGGGTAAGTTAATAAATATTTTGTAAATATTTATATTCTGTGATTGACTCTCTAGAAATAAAAGGAATAACATCAAAATGTAAATCGTGTTTAATTTTTATTCACAAAACCCAACGATAAAAAGTTGCAACAAATCAGCTTTATCCTTTCTCCTTTTGGATGATTCATAGGCCATTATTCTTTTATTTTGCAGGTATTTTACCATTAAAATTTATTTTTTTAATTTTATTCTATGTCACCCGTTTATCATTCGGTAATTAAGTAATAATTACTTTCCCTATATAGTATATATAGGGGAAGTATTGTTTTTGTGCAGGAAAATATGTCTGTGGGCGCTGTATATCAAAAATGAACGATCCGATTGAGGTGAAACTTTAAACTTAAGGTTTTATCGTTAAAAACTGGAACTGAAAAGCTTTTGGAGAACATTCATAAACGGGAAGTGGGTGTTTACTCGAGGCGTTTTTTTGTTCTATTCTGATATTTTTTTAGAATGGAAAATGTTACAAAATTTTTCAAACAAAAGTTAAAGGGAATGAGAAACTGGACAAGTTTTGTTAAAACATATTTTTCATAAAATTCTTAATTTTCGAGAAAAAAAAATAAAAATTGAAAATTTTGACATTTTTTCCAATTTATTTATTTATTTATTTCCACACAATAATACACAACGTAATACATACTTAAATTAACTTAAACTATATAAGGTTACATAATAATTTAAAATAAGCTCAACTAAAATAAAATAGATATTATTAAATTAGAGTGAAAGTTAAATAATAGTTATTGTCCTTCTAAATTGGTGACCTGTACCATTAAATAAATTGAACCAGGAATGAATGTTTAGATCATTTGACAATCTAAGCATACGACTAATAGTGTTATTATACGAAAAGTTCGTGTTATACTTGTTTATAAAAAATAAAATCTTACTCCTTAAGGTGGTTGAAAAATTTGAGGGAAATAAACTAATAGTAGGCAATAAGGAAGAAGTATTAATAAACCGTGAAGTGTGCATAGATCGGAAATTGATCTATTGATCTATTGCAACTAAACTATTGGAGCTACATGGAATTAATAAAAGTAAACAAACTACTAAGAATATCCTTTTTGCGCAAACCTCGTAGTTTTCGAGAAAAATATAGGGAAAATACTATGATGGCCACATCACCATTTTATAGATTATTAAGATGGTCTCAAAGAGATGAGTTGATTGGTCTGAGCAGATTTTCTCTATTATTGGAAAGAATTGTTGTAAAATTCTAAAACTCTCTCTCTATATGGTATGTACTGATAAAATTAAACAAAGAATACTACAAATTCCAAATATTTTAAAGAGAGAACTTTTTGGAAAATAATTGATTGATGAGGCTGTCACTCTAAGACTTTAAGAAGAGATGTACTCTCAACTTACATCAAGGTAATTCACTCTGAATTATCTTCTAAGCTACACAATGCAGAATTTGATTGCATTTTTGGAAAAGTCCTAAAATTTGGAATAAATTGTTAGAACCCTCAAAAAATCTGAAATATTGTAGTAAATTAAAGCAAGAGTCCATCAGATTCTAGAAACCTAAAAGGAAGAAAAAAATAGATGAAAAAGTCTAGAATACACTTATACAAAAAATATCGCAATTTGGTAATTTTTTGAAATTCTAGAAAAACACTGCTAGAAAATTCTACAATCCTCAAATAACTTTAAAATAGAATAGATTCTTTATTGTGTTATAAACATTTAAGTTTTTACACTCGTCAGGCATATTTTGAAAGGAAAACTTCTAAAAATCTAAAACAGAATTAACTGGAAAATCTTCATTATTCACTAAAGAAATTAAAAAGAAAAATGTTTACCAAATCTTAACACTCTCTAACTAAATTGAAGAAAAATTTTGGAAAAAGCTGCAGGTCTTAGACTCTTGTCAAAAGTCTGAAAAAATCAAAAATTAAAATATTTATAGCTAGAATTAGAAACATGAAAAATTGCTGCAAAACCTAAATAGTTTGAAAAATTACTGGAAATTTTAAGAACCATAAAATAAATTTTCCACATGTTTCTGAAAATACTAATGAAATTAAAAAAAAATATTAAGAAAATCTGAGGTGCTGCAAAATTCTAGCTGAAAAATTCCAGAATTCTTGACAAGAAAATATAAGAATATTGAATCATTTTAAAACTATTCATAACCTTTATGAATTATTCTAAAAAAAGTAAGAAACAAAAGCTGAGGAAATACACGAAAAAAAAATTTGGAAGAGAATTTTTGGAAATTTTAGAATGTTAAAATTTTAAAATATGAAAAAATATTCTGGAAAATTCTATCCTTAAAAAACATTTTGGCAATATGAAAGAAAGTGGTTATTTATTTACTTATTTATCGATATTTACCCAATACCCAAAAGGCCAATTATTCTAGAACTTTTGTCACAAATTGGCGTAAGAAATGCTAAATAATTCTAGGAGTCTAGAAGAAATGCTGTCCCTAAAAAATTCTTTGCAATTTAGAAGATAAATTTTCGAAATTTCAGAGATCTAGTTGAAACTTTTTTTGACGAATTCTAAAAATCCGACAAAATTGCTATAAAACCTGAAGAATAAAATAAAATATGTGGAAAATTGTAGGACAGTTTAAGAAAATCTTACCAATTTCAAAAATCTGAAAAAAAGTTAGTAAATTCTAGAATATTAAAATTCCACAAATTCAAGAATTTTGGAAAAGAAATGTCTAGAAAATTCCAGAAATCTAAAATAAATTGAATAGAAAATTTCATAACCTTTCAAGAAATTTCTCTTAATTTGGAGGAGAAAATTCTGGTATATTCTGATGAAATACATTTTTATTGTATTTCATCAGATATTACAGTTCAATAAGGCGCTGAAAAATTATATGAGTCTGGAAGAAAAAATGTTGGAAAATTTATATCCTTCGAAGAAAAAAATGTTAAAAATTTCAGAATTTTTTAAGAATTATTGTAAAATTTTAGAAATTTCGAGGAAAATTTACTGGAAAATTCTTAAACTATGCGAGACAATATTATAAATAAAAACGACGACATATTTAGACAAAATAGAATAATAATTGTGAAAGACCTCTGGTCTATAGCCTAGACGGACTAACACCATCTATTTGTATTGTGTTCATTTTTATTGTTATTATGTATTTTGTATTGTCCAAATAAAGATTATTGTATATATAAAGCTATAAAATTCGGATGAAATGAATTAAGAAATAGTGAAAGAATGTAAGTCTAAAGAAAAAAAATACTCGAAAATTCCAGAATTATTAACATTCTACTAATTAGGAAAAGAAATTTCTTTAAAATTCTATAATAACATTTTGCATTCTGTATTGTTTCTGTTTTGAATAATGTTATTATTATTATAAAAAATCTGTGAGAAATTATGAAGAAACGTCGTTGCCAAATCAATTCTAAGAAAATTCAAGGAATCTGGATAAGAAAATTCTGAAAAACCTTTAAAAAAAATTTCAAGAAAATTCCAGATATATAAAATAAATTTAATGGAAAATCCTAGGCACCCTCCAAAAATATTCTTCCAATTTAGAGGAGACAGAGGAAGGAAAGAGAGAAATGAAAGATTTTTGAAAAAAAATTAAAGAAAATTGCAGAAATCTTTAACAATTGTTAGAAAATTTTTGAAATTCGAAGGAAAATGTTAAAAAATTCTAGAGATATTGTTTTCGAAATTTAGAAATGAAATTATGGAATGTTCTGAAAAAACTAACTCAAAAATTCTCTGAGCCTAAAAGAAAATTTCTAAAAAAAATGTTTCAATTGGGAATATAAATTTCTAGCAAATTCGTAGCTAGAAATCTGAAATTCTAGAACTTTGAAAACAATTCTTCTAATTTAAATGAGAAATTTTGGAATATGCTAATAAAATAAACTAAAAAAATTCCAACAAAATATAGCAAAAAATTGTTTCTAAAAGAAAATTCCACATTCATTGCAAAAATTTCGTAGTTAGCAAAAGAAATTTCTATAAAATACATAAAATCTATAAGAAGAGCTAAAAAATTTCAAAAAAGAATAATTATTGTCAAAACCTAAAACTATTTCAAAAATAATTCAAATTAATTCAAAATATCTGGAAAACAAAAAGAGAAATTTCTAAAAAAAGAAAATTTATTCGAGTAAATGACCATCACTTATAGTATTACTTGTGAATATTCCATAATCCTTATAATAATTCTCGTAATTAGCAAAAGAAACTTCTAGAAAATCCAAAAAATCCATTCGAAAAAAGCCGATAAGTTTGGAATAAGAATAATTATTGCCAAAACTTAAAAACTTTTTAAGAAAATTCAAAGAATCTAGAAGATAAGTTTCTGGAAAACACGAAAGAGGAAAATCTGAAATAAATGAAAAGAAAATTCTAGTAAGTTATCATTCAAACTTTTAAGAAAATTCCGGGAATCTGTAGAAACAATTGTTGAGAAACTTTGGAAATCTAAGAAATAAAAATGGTGGAAAGTTCTATAGATATAAAGTGTGAAGAGAGGAGACAACAGTGTTATTACTTTCTCTATATTTCTAGAAAAAAAAAATGTGTCTGTGTGTGTCTGTCTGTCGGTGTATCTCAAAAATGAATTATCTATTTGAGATGAAACTTCAAACTTAAGTTTTTTTTTTAATCAAAATCTGGAACTGAAAAGCTTTTGGCAAACATTCATAAACCGGAAGTGGGTGTTTTTTTGAGTTTTTTTTTCTGATATTACAAATATTTTCTAACAAAAGTTAAAGAGAATGAAAATCTGAATATATTTTTCATAAAATTCATAGCTTTCGAGAAAAATAAAATAAAAATTGAAAATTTTAAAATTTTTTGCCCATTACTAATAAACTATTAGAGTTACATGAAACTTGTATTGCAAATAATTGTAAAGAATTCAAAAGTGAACAAATCATTAGGAATAGCCTTTTTGCGTAAACCTCATAGTTTTCGAGTAAAATATAGGGAAAGTAGTATGATGGCCACATCACCATTTTCTATTATTGTTTCCTCGTTTCTCTTTAACTATGTTCTCGTAAATTTATAAATGTGTTTTTGTTTGAATTTTAAGATCATTATTATTAAGCACTTTCCACACATGGATTATTCTTAATTTTAATAATTTTTCCTTCTTTTCCCAAAGTGTCTCCTAAATCACTGTTTCAGTTCCCTACCCTTCGTTTACGTCTCCTAAGATTCTGCTAACATGATTCTATTTTCTAGTGATGTTTTTCTTAAAAAGTTTCCATAATTTCACGTTCCGTTCCCCTTTCATTCTGGAATCGTAGCACGTTGGCATAGATCCTTCTCTTCAAATTGCCTAAGAGGAAAAAGTCTAGTATGATTAGATCCCAAAACCTCACTGGCCAATTGATGTTGCCCATTTGAGAGATTCCAGGATATTTGGTTTAAAGTAAAGTGGCTATTTTACATGTTGTGTAACATGTGGATTCATCTTGTTAGAACCACATATCATCAAATCATTAGTTTAATTAAAAAAAAAAGTGTCTAACATCTCTCGATTGCGTAGATTGTTGACTATAATAGCGCTACCGGTATCGTCAAAAAAATATCGATCAATAATTCCTTCAGCCCACAAAAAAAACAATCCATTTAGAAAATGGACTGTTTTTTTAATAGCATGCGAAATTTCACTATCCCAAATGCGATAATTTTGGTGATTCACATAAGAATTCAAATGAAAATGGACATCATAGCTCGATATGATTTTTTTTGTGTGAAAATCATCATCCACTTCTTTGTTTTGTGAAACCCTGTTCACAAATGTGTTGCATTTCTGATGGTCCGCTGGTTTAAGTTATTAAACGAGTTGACTTTTTTACGCCTTTAATTGCAGCTAGTCAACTCTTATTAATAACTATGACACTTGATTCAAATTTTTACTTTTGCAGTAGATCACGAATTTCATGCACAGTTGGAACATTATTACGTCCGAAGTGTACTTCGCGTAATTGCAACTGATTACCTGTTTTCATAATAAACTTGCACAAATAAAATGTATGAAAATCCTTAGATTGTTGTAAAAAAGTTAAGTAATCATTAGAAATAACAACATATTTCGTTAATCTATAAATTATTAAAACTTGTGAAGAAAGGAGACTAGTATTTCATTTAATATAGCAACGAGTAATACAATGATTATGGCGACCGTAAAATAGTTAAACAAGTTTATATTAAACTTAAGCTTTCTAAAGAAAAAAACCTTCGAATACGCCATGGATAAGATTAATAAGATTTAAAATGTGTTAAAAAGAGAACTCATTAAATGTTGGCATTCTTTCCGGATGAATTAGGGCCAGGTTGGGTCAGGGACTGTTGGAGACGAACCCTACCAATTACGCCCAGCCCAGTTCCGTTGGACGCGCGGATAAATTTCAATCGGTTACGTCACTCATTGAAATGCCCATCATTATTCATTACCTTCGCTGCTTGCTCGATTAAAACGCATTTATTCAATTTCATAATTACGCGCGGTCATTTGGAAATAATAAGAGCGAAATAAATGATGATAAATAAAATTCCGGCGAGTTCAGAAACGCGGAATGAGGATATCGGGAATTAAGCGAATCCACATTCACTGCGAAGAGTGAAGAATCCGCTTAATTCACTCCGCACGTGCACTTGGAAGTAGTTCAAGTGTAACAAATATTGATTTGCGATTGTAATTTAAACGATCCGCAGACGCGTAAATAAATAATTCACGTCGGCTAATTGTGGAAGATAAATATTTGCGGTTATTTATCGACTCTGTAAATTAAAACATCTATCGGAATTATCGTGCATCTCCGCATAATGATGTCAAATTAATTAGCATGAATTCACGGATGATTAATTACGTATAATCGTTCAAACGGTTTGTGAGGAAGTAATTATTGTAATATTATATTTATACGGGAGGTTTGTTTATTTTTATGAAAAAAATAGTAATTAAAATATTAAAATTACTTAAAAATAACAATAAAAATCATTTCAAAGTTGATTTGGCAACAATAAGAATGTTAATTCATCGCTAAAAAAGAATTTAATGTCTGGTATTATACCATTTTATGTAGAGTATTAAATATAAATCAATTTTTTATTAAAAATATTATTACAATTAATGTTCAAATGATTAAATTAATTCCTAATAGATATTTTGTTTAAACTGCCCCGAAAGAAGTAAGTTATCTACTCTTTAAATATACAGAATAAATTACCATCATTTTGTGCATGTTGAATATTTAATTAAGATGTATTGAAAATGAACTTCAGAGAATAAAAATGGAAAAACCCCTCCATTTGTGGATCAATATTTCTGACATTCCTCTGGTATATTGTATTATAAAATATCTGTTTTAGCATTATATTTACTAAATATATTATTTTATTTCCCTAGGATACTTATTTAAACGACATATAAGATGTTTATGCACGAATTCTAGATATACAAAAATACTAGGCGTGCGCAAGTTTAAAATTAAATATATATTCGTGACTTAAATTAAGTTCTTAACAAATTTAAATTGGCAGATGTAATATTTTGTCTATATTGTGAAGGAAAATTTGCTCTACCAGCCAAGAAGTATTTTTCTGGCCTATAGATAATTATTGTCCCTGTTAAAAATAGCCACGGACCGGTTTCGATCGATTTTGGATCTTATCATAGTAGGGTGGAGACAGAGAAACGAGTTTGTTGGTGATTATCCACTCAATCTAGCGAGAGATAGACAATAGATGCCATCTTTATGGTAATATCTTAATATAAATAATGTCACAAACCAACTTAAACTTGGATGCTGTCTAAACTTCATGACATTTTCCTCACCTATGAAGTTATTGTGGCTATGGATAGAAGTGTGTTTTGAATACACATAGCTTCGTGGTGTTGAAAATACTATCGAAGCTGCTTTCGCTACGTTAAATTTTTAGTAGCTTGACAAATGTTACTGCACATCTGCCCTACCGAACTCAATCTTCAAATATTGGTTTGCTGAGATTCATCATAACCGTTCGAGCTCTAATAATGTACCACTTTAGGAAGGCCAAATAAGGCAGTTATTTTAAACATCCTTAAAATCAGAGAAACTGTTTTAAATAACTGAAAAATGAAATTAAGTAAGCTATCTAAAATTATAGATACCTCAAAAGAACGTGTTGGTCATACCATTCATGGATAAATGAACACATGGCCCTGTTTAACTAAAATGGATGAAACTTGGATCCAGCATTTCATACCTGAGTCTAATCGATAGTCATTCTAAATGTAGTCCGAACCGCCCGAAAAAGATACAATCAGCAGGAAAACCTTTGCCAATAGTTTTCTTTTTGAGAAGCGCATGACAATATAAATTTATTATGTTGAACATTGTATAACTATTAAAACTATCAATGAAGAAGATTACTATGCCTTACTGGATCGATTGGAAGACGTAATAAAGGTGAAAGGGCTGCATTTATCAAGTCAAAAAAAATCACCAATACAATGCTTCAGCTCATTCAGCTACTGATAGAACCGATAAATTATAGATATTACGCTATTAATTGATCCCGTACCCCTCGCATTCTTAAGATTTACCCACCAGTTACTATTTCCTTTTTTGATAACCGAAGCAGTGCCTTAAGGAGGTTGGAAACAAATACCTATTTTAAGATAGTTGACACGAAACACAATAAAACTGGCATCTAAATCTTATCAGACTGTTACAAAAAGTGCATTATTATAAATGGAGATTATGTCGAGGAATAAAACACTTTTTGAATAACAAAATCGTTTTATTTTCATTGCCAAACAAAAGACTTTTTTCAGATCATGTAGTAAATTATTAAAAGAAAAAGTACGCAAACTGTATCAGATTTAATCTAATATGATAATTGTAGCTTATTGATGAATTTTCTAATAGATCCCCTGAACATACCTGATTAACAGCATACCATAATGGGTTATTTTCTTAAGGGACAGTATATTCTACCTTTGAGAACTTGTAGACCTATGTTATCAATCTTTTAAAAAATAGTTAGTTAGAGAATATTTTGTTACAAATAGCGTTATTTATTTAAAAAAATGTCCAGTATTTTAATAATATAAATCATTTATCAAATAACCTAGGATATTTAACAAAGGTCTAGGTTGAGACCACTGCTATACCAAGTCTATAAATATGAAACCGGAATTTGCCTATAGATGTCCCTAGATGTCAATGTAGTTACCGACAAACCGAGTCATTCGCGCTATTTCCATGTTAACATTATGACAAACGTTGAAAATGTCTAATTTTATGCCTGGAAACTACGATTTGCGGACAGCATTGATTTTCTGTTACCAATTGAAGAAAACTGCTGTAGAATCGCATCTAATGCTTGTCGAAGCTTACGGTGAGCATGCTCTTGGTAAATCACAATTCTTTGAGCGGTTTAAAAATTTCAAACCTGGTAATTTTGACTTGAGAAACGAAAAACGTGGAAGACCACCGAAAAAGTTTGAAGACAACGAATTGCAAACATTGTTGGATGAGCATGACGCTCAAACGCAACAACAACGCCATTGTCCTGGAACTGAATATTAGAAAGAAAATTGTTTTGGACCATTTGTATAAAGCGCACGAATTGATGTCTGCGAGTTTTTGGTGAAACGCAGTGAAATTGATCTATTTTGAAAAGAATGTTGACTAACTAGCCGGCCAAAACAAACGCTAATCCCAGTTTAACGACCAATAAGGTTTTACTATGGGGCTAAACACTAAATTTAGATAGTAGATAGTATCTGTATGGATTAAAGCAAGCAATCGACCAAAAACGCTCTGTATTGACTAATAGAGAGGATGTTGTGTACCCCAAAACAACGATAAGCCACACGCAATATTTACCATGCGCCAGAAGATTTAGAGGACTACACCCGCTATTTAGTGCAGACCTGGCACCACATTCATCACATTTTCAACAATTTGCAAAAAAATTTCGATGGTAAAAAACTGGCATCAAGAGAGGCTTATGGAAATTAGCTGGTCAAGCCTTTTATCTTCAATCGCGAAATAATGAATTTTTCAAACGATATCGAATAAAAGTTCATGTAATTGATCAAATATAATCCTAATTATATTATTTATGTCATCTAAATAAACCAAAAAAGGTCAGAACTTTTCCCTTTATCGAATATTAAACCCAAGCAATTATTTATATCGATGTTTGCATTTAACCTTCTAATGAAATATAAATAAATAATTACAAATTTATAGTTTATAGTTGCATAATGTAATATAAAGCTAATCAAATAATATTAATAATAAAGTACAGCGTCTACATGTAATGTAAATGCACGAGGTGGAATAAATATATAACGCAATACATGTTTTATTATGAAACAAGGTTTTTTTTTCGAATAGATCATGTTATTGCCCAAAAACAAAACACTATTTTTAACGTAATCTCCATTAAATGCTATGGCTCTATGCTACCTTGACGCGAGGGTCTGTATGTCTGCACGGATCTATGTCGGAACCAACTTCGTGCTGCATCTATAAGGTCTTTATTATCTGTGTAGTGCTTCCCGCGTATTGCGTTCTTCGTTTGGCCAAACAGATGAAAATATCCGATATCCGACGGTGAGAGATCGGGTCTGTAGAATGGATGAGGAAAAACAGTCCACTGAAGTTTTGTGAGCTCCTCTTGGATGCGAATATTTGTGTGAGTTGTCATGGAGAAAGAGAAGTTTGTTTGGCTGTTTGCGCCTACGAACGAGCTGAAGTCGTTTCTTCAATTTTCGAAGAGTAGCAAAATATACTTCGAAGTTGATCGTTTGACCATGAGAAATGATGTCGAACAAAATAACCCCTTCAGTATTCCAGAAGACTTAAAACTTTTTCTTGGTAGGTAAGTGGGTGTGGCGGCGTCCACTTTCAGATCTCCGTAGATATTCTGCAAGCGTCTATGAATATTTGAGATGCCCTGATTTTGCGCCAAAAGAAAGTCAATCACTGCCCGTTGTTTGGAACGCATCTCCGCTACAGACGCCATTTTAACAGCGTATATGTAAAGCGCTGTCACCCATTGGAAATTAATGAAATTATACGAGAGGAAGCGAGAATAGTAAATGATATTCCGCACGAAATATTCAGGTTTTCAACCAAACGTAGCCGAGAAAAAATGTGTTGCATTAATTATTGAATTTCCCGCGCGTTATTCGAGCCAATCGTTATGAATGTATAATAAAACTATATGTTTTTCATATTTTTAAAGGAAATATGAACTACCTCTACGATTTCAACCTGCGAGTTATTTGATAGGCAATTGTACAAAACTGCTTCCAATGTAAACTTTATTCAACAGAAATAAGACTTTAATACAATACAATATAATATTATGACAAATTTATCATTCAAGCGTTTGTAATAGTTTTTTTTTTAATAGTTTTAATCGGTAATGTAATATAATGTTTTCGTGGTTTTTCTAATTATTAATTAATTTTCTACAACGTAAAGGACTTATATTTTTATTATTATGATAAATGTTAGAAATCTGAAAAAATAATTGCTTAATAATTTAAAGCGAGCAAAAAGAAAATGAAAGAGAGCAAAATAGAGCTAAAGAGACCAAGGGGGACCCAAAGATAGCAAGGGGGAGCAAAAAGAACAAGGGAGAGCGAAAAAGTGCAAAGAGAGCGAAAGAGAGCAAAGATAGCCAAATAGAGCAAAGAAGAGCATAAGAGAGCAAAAGAGAATAAAATAGAGCAAGGAAGAACGATAGAGAGGAAGAGAAAGCAAGGAGTAGCGAAAGAGAACAAGAGAGAGCGATTGAGCATGGAAGAGCGAAAGAGTAAGAGATCGAAAAAGAGCAAGAGATAGCGAATGAGGGCAAGAGAGAGCAAATGAGAACAAGTGTGAACGGAAGAGGGAGCAGGAGAGAATGAAAGAGAAAGCAAGAGAGAGAGAGAGCGAAAGTGAACAACAAGGTAGATCAAAATCGAGCACAGGAGAGCGAAAAGAGCAAGGGAGAGCCAAACAGAACAAGAGTGAATGGAAGAGAGAGCAGGAGAGAACGAAAGGTGAACAAAAAGGTAGACCAAAATAAAACAAGGGAGAGCGGAAAAGAGCAAGGGAGGAGCAAAAGTGAACAAGAGTGAACGATAGAGAGCAAGGGATAGCAAAAGAGAGTAAATCTACAAGATTTCTAGAAATTTCAAATGAATTCATACAAACTAGAAAAAATTATATAAAAATTGCAAGAAAACTTTATTGAAAATTTTAAAAGATTTTAGTGAGAGCTAAAGCAAGCAAGGAAGGGCAAAAGAGGGTAAATCTGCAAAATTTGTACAAACTTCAAAATAATTTATACAAATTAGAAAAGATTATATAAAAATTGGAAGGAAACCGTATGGAAAATTTTAGAAATCTGGAAGAAGAAATGCTCAATAAGTTAAAAATATTAACAGAAAATTTCACAAAACTTCTGGGAAAATTGCTAACAGTGAATACTGCTTTCGTTAGTAACACTAGCAAATAAAAAAATGCTAGAACTCAAAAACAATATCGAAAATAAATCTTCGCACCGTGCAGACGTTTGCTCTAGAGTTATTAATAAATACCAAATTAATATTCTTAAAGTGTTTTACAACAATTATAATTTTAATATTAATAGTGGTAACATAATGGCACCTACCTCCGACTCGGAGTAGGAATTCAAAACTAATAAGAAGAGAGGAAGAAGAGGACGGCCGCGGAAATAAGGGAGATTGAAAGAGATCAAAAGAGAGCAAGGGAGAATGATCAAGCAAAAGAGAGAGCATGGACGAGCGAATGAATGTAAGGGAACGTGAGAAAGAGCAAGAGATAGCGAACGGAAGAGAGAGCCAAAGGGATTGAAAGAGAGAGAACGGAAGAGAGAGAGTGAAAGAGAACAAAGGAGAGCAAAAGATAGCAAAATAGAGCAAAAAGTAGAAGGTAGAGCAAAATAGAGCAAGGGAGAGTGAAAGTAAATAAAAGAGAGCGAAAGAGAACAAAAGACAGTAAATCTGCAAGATTTCTATAGAATTCAAAAGAATGCCTAGAAACTAGAAAAGATTATATAAAAATTGAAAGGAAACTTTATGGAAAATTTTAGAAATCTAGGAAAAGAAATGCTCAATAATTTAGAAATTTTAACGAAAAAATTCACAAAACTTCTGAGAAAATTACTAAAAGTGTATACCTGCTGCTTTTGTTAGTAACTCTAGCAAATAAAAGAAATATTGTTAGAAAAATCTAGGATAAAAAGTATTGAAAATAAGTCTTTGCACCGTGCAAACATATGCTCTAAAGTTATTAATAAACATACACTTAATATTCTTAAGGTGTTTCTGAACAAAAAAAAATATTAATACAATTTCTGACAGTAAAGTTCGGTGAATAGTCCTGTAATATTAACGTAGATGAAATATTAACGAAAGTTATCTTACTGCTCTTCGAAATATTACTATCCTCCCATAACTATGCACCGCTGAGATCTGCTATACATGTCCTAGAAAGTTTTCAAGAAGTCTTCGTTTGGGATGTAGTTTAAAAGCCTCGCTAAATTTCTTTGGATTTTCTTTGAATGTCGTCAAATTTTTTTATGAAGAAGTCTGGAGGATTGAGATCTGGAGAGTATTGTGGATGTTCAATATGCACCACCCTCTTTTTTGCGAGGTACTGTTTGACGATATTGACTGTGTGAGGGCGAACATTGCTGTGAACCAAAAGCACAAACCTTGTTGTGTATACTTAATTAAATGGTTTAAAATGTACCTTGAATCATTGAAAGGAAAAAGATTTGATGATATTCCTGACATCCAAGAAAACGTGATGAGGCTTTTGAACTCCATCCCAAAAGAACATTCTTGAAACATTTCCAGAACATGTATAGAAGATCTCATTTTATGTCATATGGTTACCGTTTCTGTTTTCTTGGGAGTCCACAGATGTTGAGCCTGGGAAGTGCGTCCCCTAATATAAGGGTATCCTTTATTTCCTCTCATAAAAAAATCGATCATTTGATTCAGTAGAATACTTGCTTGTTTGGTGAAATGAAATCAGACTTTTATTTTCATGGTTTACAAACAAAACCGCCGATAAGTAGAAAAAATTCAAGATCAACCTGAGCTACAAAATGATAATTCTACTCCTGATATAGGTACACCGAATGTAAATTGATTAAGCACTACCATATCACATTTATGCAATTTCTTGCTCCTTAAATATTTTTTTAAAACACCTTATATTTAGAACATAACCTTAATATTACAAGACTGAATTCTCTAATCTTTTTCTTTAGCTAGATAGCTCCTCATGTCAACTTAAAGATCAATAGGGCAACGTATATTTATATAGTACATCAAAGCATATTCTCAATTTTGATTTTGTTTTTGAACGTTTAACCTTATGTCCTCAAGAAATATTATTGTACATATTATAAATTAAATTAAATTTACGCCTGACGAACTTAATGGCAACTTGCGTTGCTAGATAACTACAGTCTCTGCATTGTATCTCTATCGTGGCCATATAAGCGTAAATTCGAACGGGATTTATTGCAGACGACTTACTTGCTCTTGATACTTTTATATGGATTATCACACTGTTAATGTTTTCTACTTCTTTTATGTTACTATGAGTATGACATTGATTTAGGATAGTAATATTAAGAGCTTAGAACATAACAGTGAATGTAATGTTTGTTAACTTATTATTATTCTTAGGATATATGTCTTTAACCAACAGTATACTTAATGTCTGTATATTTCATCGTATCAGTATTTTTTGTTATATGTAAGTATGAAAAAGTTTATAAATAATAATCTGTAAAATAAACCAAGTAATCACTATAGATTACAATTTATAACTATTAGAATGCTTCATCAAATTATAGCTTTATTATTCATTTTTGGTGGTTACTGATTTTTCTACGATGAAAAAATCTGTTCCAAAAAATATTTTTCTTCCTGTTTTATCACATTTTATTACATAGATGACGTATCGTAACAATTATCAGTGAACCGATTGACAGGTGTATTTATATAAGCATATGAAATACAGTTGCTTTATATTAAACACTTAACATAATTTTTATATAAAATTTTTCACAGAATTAATTTTGTTTATTTAAATAGGAGCTGCATAACCCAAATACAATAGACACAATATATTAAATATGATTGTATAAATGCAATATGATTTTTAAATACTCGTTCCAGTTTAATGTAAATCAAGTATTATTCCTAAATATTTGATGAAATAGAGATGAAATTAATGCAAGCATTTTTTTTAAGTAAGGCTCTACCTTTAGAAACACTTGTTTCTAGTAATCATCTGAATATAGATAGATAAATCATATGCACATGATATCAGTACAGAATCGTTAGTTACTTTTAATAAACCTTTTTTTATATTGGATCAATAAAACATGCCCCAAAACAGAACTCTGCGACACCCCACAAGTTGGTATCTATCTGAAAAGTAATTTTGTAACAGGAACTATATTATGATAATTTAAATATCCCTTTAATATAATGTAATCTCTTTCCTTAAAATATGTAGACGAACAATCATTTAATGAAAAAAAAAACAATTGATGTAATGTATTTTTTTTATAATACTTTAATTTAGATACGAGCACAAGTTTATTAAAATACATACTAGGGGTACAATATATAAAAACATTGTACATTTAAACTCTTAATTCCTAGCTAAAAACCGTTTCTAAAATCAATAGACACATTTTATAATATTAATAGATTATTTAAGCAGTTATGAAATATTATATTCATACGATGTACGTTACAGTCTATTGTGCTTAAACTAAATCCTAGCATTTCTGAGGAATAATAGCTTTAATTCAAATATATATCGAGGAACGCTTGAACAACCCCTATAATAACACAGCCGTTTTCTTTGTGTGCGCCCCTTCCCTAAAATGTTTTAGTTAAATAAAGTGAAAATTTCGAACGAGAGTATACGTCGAATTTTACAACAACCTAAAAAAATACAACGGTGCCCACAAAAGGAGGTATGCTAGTCAAACATTACAGTTGATACATTATATGATATCCGCCATCTTCACGCGCACTTCCGGCTGTCGCCCCGTGTGACATCCGTGTCCTTTCTCGCCTTCCTTCCTCTCCACGGAATTCGCGCCTACATTATGTCAATTCGTTTCTGCCTGCTCGCTCTTTCGCCCACCTCTTGTCTGTGCCCTCGTATCGAATTATTGCTCGATTATTATTTCGCGTGTCTCTTCGAGGAATTTTTCCGTTCACGGCTTATTTGAATACGTTCCGTGTCACTTTTGCTGATATTCAGAAATTATATTTACACCCATCGGTTCCGCTGGAGCGGAAAGGTTAAAACAAAACATACGACGACGGCTTTTGAAAAAGTGAACGTACGCTTGATGGATTTATTTGAAAATGTTAAAGGAACTTTATCAGACGATAAATAAAACTGTCCTTTGTTAATATCACACACGGAATGTATTCAGTTACTATAGTTTTAACCTTTACAAGGCCATTATTAAACTTACAGTAAATGATTGATACCGTGATGATTTCGGAAGATGAGGACAATCTGCAGAGAATGGCCTTTCGATTTGAAAACATAGCTGCCAGAAATAATATAATGATATCGGTGGACAAATCAAAAGCATTGATTGATGAGGCTGATAAAAGTTGAAAGTTCATCTTCACTTTTATATCCAAAACACTTACTATATCGAGGGAACAGAAAAGATGTAAACTGGTAATATACAACGAATCTCCAAGAAGAAGTTAATGCTCAGACAATCAGATCAGCCTTAATATCCGGATACTTGCGAGATGTAGTATGGCGGAACAAACACATCACCATACAAAGTAAAGTCCGCATATATAAGACCTATGTACCTCCCGTTATGTCATATGCCCACAGCATTGAAACAAGAACCGTAAACTCCACAACAAAGAAAATCATCCGTATGAGATGAGAACATTAAGATCCATTGCTGGATACATTTTGAGGGACCATAAAAGAAACGAAGACATCCCAGATATTGGAGAAATAATGGAGAAATAATATTGAGCGGATGGATGACAGCAGATTGCCGAAATTCGCAAGGAACGATCTCCCAAGATCTAACAGACCTCTTGGACGTCCACCCAACGACGGTGTGAAAGCTAAAACTCATTATACCAGCTGCGACTCTAGCAGAGAGAGAGAGAGTACAAGGCAAACGCCTTAGAAAAAGGAGAAGAGCATGATTTTTTTTTCTGGGGGCATAGGAGTGTAATCTTATTTTATTCACTGGGCCATTGATTCTTTTATATTTGTAAGGTAAATTTTAGGTGTGTGTAAGATTTTTTTGTCCTTACGTGGTCGTCCAGTTCGAATAAAAGTGAAACCAAACCATATTTTCTTATACTTAGTAGTGTTCAAAGCCAAATAATATATGTATACAACTTTAAAGAATCTTGTTGTACCAATATAAATATACGTATAAACCACAACTAGACGACTATAACTAATCTTTTTAGAACATTACCTAGTATTACTCTACAACCAAATTATTCACATGTCCTATGAAATTATTTTTTAATAATAGAACAACTGTTGAATGCAATTTATGATAAACTAGTAAAATAATAAATTAAACTAAACTTAAAATCAAACCAGACTTAACAGCCATGCAGTGCCGTGTGTTTCTAAATGAATATCGCGGTTGTAGAGTATTAAGGTGGGAAGTACCAGTATTTTTTATTATTTATTATTAAACCTTAATGTTGTGATTCCACTTTTAAATTTTATTAACTGTATTTATTGGTTTTATTTACTGTTAACTTATTTTCGTTCTAAAGTATTGTTTATATTTTTTATATTTTACTAAGATATGTTTAATTTAGTTCTAGCTTATTAATAAGTCATTTCAATTATTTTATTTTTTTAAACAATTTGCTCTTCATTGGTTTTATTATGAATTGTCTTTGTGTTCATTCAATTAATATTATATTTCATTAATCAATTTTGCAAATGTTTATTGTATTTTTCTCTGACGTATGTAAAACTATTTGGTTCTGGCATTAATATGGATTATTATTATTATTATTATTATGTCTGTTTTCTGTTAAATAGTCGCTATTTTTGTTACTAGCGCCCTCTAGCGCATGCGCTTACAAACAGAACAGTTTGAATAGATTTTTCATTTCATGTATTAACTATGATTTTAAGTTTTACGTAATAAGTACCACAAAGCAATAAAACCACGATAGTCATTTGGAAATACCCAATATTATATAATTATAATAACTAAGCAGAAAACAGCAAAGGGAGAATAACATTTAGAGATATTTGAGAATAGTTGTTAATATGTTTAAACAACCACCTCCAAATATATAACCACTGAAACATAAATTAATATATGTGGTTATAATATTATTATTCTTGTCAAAATATTGCTGACTCACTGAGGAATGGGTTTACTATATTTCACTCTAACCATTTATTACTAACAAGTGACAAAAATCGCGAGGGTATAAGTAAAGTATTAAAATTTTATTAAATGATTTTGTTTATGTATAAAAAATAGGTGCAAACAAAATAATTCTTTTTGGATTATATATTTCTCTAACGCAAGAAAAATATTTGAAACACACTAAAAAAGTTGAAAAATCATATAATAATAGTGATTTATAATTTAATTTGCAATGTACTTAATGTACTTGACCAACAAGTAACAGCCTCATCAATCCAGTACTTGACATTAATTAGACGAATATTTGCGATTATTGTTTGGAAATTTTACTTTCTTAAATATTTTTAGATTTATACATTTCCAAACCTACTATTTTTGTTTTCATATAACAAAGAAGATTATAACGTAAAACTTCGAAATAAATGTGAAGAAGTACTTCACCATGGTCATTAATTCAATTGAACTCCGTGAAAATCTCACACAAGAAGTATCATCAGAGATGGCAGGCTAAAACAACCTAGTATACAACATCATTGAGCTTCCCAATCAAGCAAATCAACATTAGAAGATTTTATATTAATTTTATTGAGTCTTTGCTCTCCTTTTTAATAAAATATCACAAAAAGTATATACAAAATTTGAAACGATACCTAAAATTTTAGGATTTTTAAGAAGTCGACTGGGCTGAAATAAAAATGAGCTTTCTTTGTTGAATGGAAACTTACCAATCCAACACAAGTAACTCCAACAATTAAAAGTAATTAACGTAAAGAAACATTTAGTACATCAACACAAATCATGGCCGAAACTTCTAGATTAAATCACAACATAGCAACTAAAACTATACCAATTTATGAGGATGTATTATTATAAATTGGCAACAACACAGCAATTTTCTGAACAAAAAGACTAGAATACTTAAAACTATACGTATGCAGAGAAGCAGTACAACTCATAAACCACTTTCCACGCTGATTATACAATTGCATGGGAAACTTCTTAACGCCGCTATGACAACAAATTACTTATTATAAATTATTCAACCA
This sequence comes from Ontholestes murinus, assembly GCA_963969525.1. Taxonomy (NCBI): domain Eukaryota; kingdom Metazoa; phylum Arthropoda; class Insecta; order Coleoptera; family Staphylinidae; genus Ontholestes; species Ontholestes murinus. The sequence continues at coordinate 47,520,662 of OZ018393.1, read as the reverse complement.
ACCTGCAAAGCAGTTCATTAACAACTCAGACTTAGACATCAAAGGGGTGGACCCAGATTACCCTACGTTCTATCCAGCAAATTCTAATTTTCGGGCTGATGTCCTAGACATAGCCGTTCTCTCTAATGTCAATTGAAACCACGAGATTTGGTCTTCCAATAGACTAAGTTCCGACCATAACCCGGTCTTCCTAGACATAACTGTCGGATCAACTAGACCGACTAGAGAGATTAAAACCACTACCTGACCTGAATACCACACAATGGTGGAAAAGTCCATTATTCCCCTTCTAGTCATCAACTCGATGATTAATCTTGATGCAGCTGTCTCACAGCTCTCTTCGGCCATCCTTACAGCTTTCAAAGAGTCTACAATTACTAGGACCTCCTCACATGTTGATCCTCTCTATATTCCCTCCGAGCTCAAAGCTCTCATCCGGGACAAAAAGCTCGCTCGCCGAAGATGGCAAAATACCTGCGATATGTCCTTCCATACGGAAGCAAATCAACTCGGCCGCCGGGTGTGAAACCAGTTACGCCTTCTGCGTAATGAGCGTTGGGAAAGACGTTTTGAGTCGCTCAACAAGCACCCAAACTCTGTATTTCCACCTTACTAGAGAAAATCTGGGATAGCGGGTAGAACCGCCTGCTAGACATAATAAATGCTTTAATGCGATTAGGAACTTTCCCATCGACTTGGGAGCTGGCCTTTGTGATCAACATCCCTAAATGGGAAAAATCTCCAACCTTTCTACAAAATTACCGCCCAATCAGCTTGCGTTGCTCGTTAGGCAAACTTTTAGAAAAAGTCCTGCTAACTCGTCTTTCGGCCTTCACTGAAGACCATAATATAATCCCCGATTCACAAGTCGGTTTCAGAGCCGGCATGTTTAGCAACCATCAGCTGTTGAGAGTGACCGAGTATATCTTTGAGGGCTTTGCCATCAGACGAGCCACTATCGCAGTTTAGCTCGGCGTCTCTAAGATGTCCGACAGAGTCTGGTATGTCTATAAAACCTTAACGCTCGAGTACCCCAAATTCCTGATACTTACAATATCCGATTTTCTGCGTAACAGAAAACTTTGCACTAAAGTGAACGCTATGTTCTGAACCCAGCGACCCATATTAGCAGGCATCCCACAGGGCTCTGCCTTGTCCCCGGCCCTCTATAATATCTACACAGCGACATACCGAATTTGGCTCCGGTGAGACCGCACAATACGATGATAATGACTCATTCGAGGAATGGTCCGATAAGTAGCGATTAAAGCTGACAAAAGTGTCTCCATGCACTTCAATAAAAACAAGCATCGCGACATCGGCTCTCCTGAATGTTCCTTTGAGAGTCACTAATTAAGATTCAAAACAACTTTAAATACCTCGGACTAACTATTCGATCAGCATCTGGGTTGGTCGAACCTGCATAGCAGACTATCTAAGACAGCTAAAAAATCTAAGTGTTTTAAAAATTAGGTTATAAAACGGAATCGTAGGATAACAAAACGAACAAGATATTTTATGAGTAACAGGAATCACGAATTTCCTGATTTGAAAACCATTCTCACATACCCAGAGAAGACTTTTTATCCTCGAAACAAAACCGACTCACCCGGACCAAGAAGAATGCAAACAATAAATATGTGGAATGTCAAAGCACACATCATGATATCACACGCTGTCCTATATTCTTAGCCCTTAACGTGCAAGAAAAAAAAATAAAACAGTAAAGGAAGGAAACCTTTGCTGAAATTACCGTATGCACTCAAGCAATCAATAACGGATATTACTAGACTCATTTACACCTGAATCAATCTAAAGCTCGACAAGGAGACATACGTCGTACTAAAATAAGCAAAAACAAACAAAAACGACATCGATTCAGCAATGGCTATAGAACAAAAATCACGGAGAGTCCAACCAGGGAACAAAAATTATTGCTCGTGTACTCAGAGGCCAACCTTCCCAAGGCTTATTTATTACGGAACAAGTAGCCCAAGTCATAGGGTTGTCCAACGAAAAGATTAAAACACAATTATCAGATTAGGAGACACACTTGGTCAAGTGTCAAAATCTTTAATCCAAGCAGTATTGACACCACTAAACTCCGAAAACAAAGTTAGTTACTCAACTCTATGCCTTGCTAAAAGATATCAGTCAACATCCAACAGTGCGCATATCAGACAAAATTGACAACCAGTTCAAATTATTTAACCTTGTGGATATAACATTTAACCATGCTGGAAATCGACATTTTCCTAGGAACAAGATTTTATGAAAAACTCATTCTTAGCGGCATGGAATAACACGACGGTTCTTTATCAAAAGAAATAAAAGTTTAGATGGATAGTCTCAGGCGGAAATTAAAAAAAACAACTGTCCACTAATAGCCTGCATGGTTACTAAACCAGGGAATGAAAATAATCTATCAAAATTCCGGGCAATTATTTATTTCGCCTCACTCATATACCAGGAACGAAGAAAAGTGCGTAGAAATTTTTAATCAAAGCACTGATGCATCATTGATCACACGGCCACCAAAACTTAGTCAATCCCGGGATCGCAATAAAGAATAAACATTAATTTGGATAGAACTTAGTGCAGCCTATTTATTGGCCAAACTTTTGATGAAGGTACGCATTAGCATAAGGTGCGATGTACATTCACAACAGCCATTGATAATGTGTGTGTTAACACAATTCATCTTAATTATTATGAAGTCAACCACTTGAAATTCATAATGCCAAAATTAGTCCAGGTTTATCCATCCTTAATGACCAAAATGATTTAGTGTATTTTCCTCTTATTGAGAGTATATAAACATCATTTGTTTCAAATTTGAAAATGATCAACGAACGATCGAAACTATTGTCACAGTTTAAAAGTATAGTTGTAAAACAAAGTTATAGAGCGTCTTATTTAAATTATTATTAGTTTCGCGAAGTATAGTATGATTTTAAAAACTGTATTATTATTGATCAATCAATCAATTATTTAATAATTCGAAAAAACAGGAAGATATTTCGTAAATCTACATCAAATGAGTCTTAATAAGGCTTTCTAATTATTAGTTAATTTTCTACAACGTAAAGGATTAATAGTTTTTGTTTTAATGGCCAATAAATAGTTAAAACGTTTTATCAGGTATGCCCCAAGGTTTACACATTGGACCCTACATTTGTCAAGCATGTTTGTTTTAATTATGGTAGTGGTTTATTATATGCAGATTACATGGTATTGTGTCACCTACTTGATGATATCTCTCATAGCTATAAGCTTCAATATGATTTGGATAATTTACAAGACCTGTGTGACTACAAATCCTTTCTAAATATATATTAAATTAACCTTTTATTATATTTATTTCTATATATACATATATACACACGTTAAGAGATTGTATTCCATGATAAAGTTTAATTACAGTCTATCAATCTACCTTTTTTTCGGGCCGGTGTGTTTTGCACACGCAAGCGACAGTTGGCGGATTGGTGGTTAAAGGTGTTCGGCGAAAAAAGGAAACGTACGAATATCGGCAAGCTGCGCAATTTTCGGCGTACCCAGAAACCCCTTCATTGTGCTCCAGGTCGATAAACTTATTATTTTGGGTTTACCTGGCCCGAACGACCGGTGCGCGGCTCTCGTTCCCGTCCTTTTGTTCGCGCGATTTGACAATGTACACCCGGATTCTTGCGCACAAAAGGACGAATATGACGGATCGATGCCAATTGCATTTATGCCACATATCGGCCGGTCCACGGTGCACATCTAAAAGGGCGGCTGGGTAAACAGCACGAAATAATACGGGTGTGCTTACAAAAATAATCTATTATTGCGTTTCTACGTGACTGAGAAAATTCTACAATTAGTATTACATTTTTGGCAAAAGAATAAATAAGTGGAATTTTAAATCAAATAGTGTTGTATAACGAAATTTCAATTACTATAGGTAATACTTATGGACAACTTAGTCTTTCAGTTTATCAATTGCAAACTTATGAATTTGTATACTGCGGAAAATAAATGACATAAATGAAATTGATAAAAGCACAGAATCTGAAAGTAAAGATGAATAGAATGATAATTTCATAAATCACCGATTCGATAGCGATTATGAAAATTACTCGTCAATGAAAATAAAAAAAAAATGAATCCAAGTAGAATTAGATTGTTGTCAGATTCTGAAAACGGTAGTGAAGAAAATAATGATCGAAAAAATATTAAAATAACTGTTTGGAATAGTTTGAAAAATGATAGAAACAAGGTATTTTCCTGACATACCATTTTGAAAGATGTATTTGTTCCAACTGAAAACAATATTTTATTATGGATAAATTAAGCACCGCATTTTGTTTGGTATTCGAAAATAATATTATGGAATACATTATAACATTTACGGAATTGGAAGCATTAAGGATTGTAGAAAAAGAATGGAGTGTATCTCTAGATAAAATAGAGTCATTTATAGGTTTTTTTTATAAGCGCTGCATACGAACAAAAATGATAATATATCATTTTAAAAAATGAGGTTTTTTAATTTTCAAATTGTCATGAACCAAAATTGCTTTATATTACTACGATTTTTGCACTTTGATAATGAAAAAATAGCGCAGTCATCGTTTAGGGAAAGGTAAATTTGTTTTAGAATGCAGAGTATAGAAGACATTTATAAAAAAAAAACAGTCAAAGCGGTTACAAGTTACAGCTTTACTAATGCTTGGATAATGACATCGATAAAATTAGCATCATATGTTGGTTGGTGCCTTAAGTGAACAAATATGTTACGTATGTATTTCCACACTTAGTAAAAAATAAAATAAGACCTTTTTATATTTTATTAGCTGAGTTTGTTGCTTCGAAGCTGGTTAAACCTTTTACTGACTGTATACCACCGGCAATTTGTTCACAACTTTTCCCTGCCAACAAAGGGTTATCAAATGTCCGTACTCTAACAAACTATAAAAGCAAACCGAATAAAAAGTACTTTCCCTAATTCCACGGCATAAATCTATAACACTGGAAAAAACAATAAACGACTTTATGCTGACGTAAAACTGTAAAAAGGTTCCTCTTAAAAAGCGGAAGGAACAATATTAAAGAAAATAAAAAAGTTTCCGGAAATGGTAGATGATACCTGCATTCCCAACATCATGGTGCAAAAAAAATTTGAGTGGAAGATCATAATTTGTTATTGTGAACTCCGCCCGTGCTTCATTCGTTCAAAATTTTACGTATGATGTTTGTTGTTAATTTGTTTCTATATCTAGTTTTTGAGTAAGAAGACAAAGAATTTAAATAAATAAATAAATAAGTCAACTATTTTATTTTCATGAGAGCACAAATTTTGGGAACGTGAATATGTAACAAATGCTTTTTAATTTTACTTAGGATAAATCTAAAAACGACTAGAACGTTCATTAATCTCAAGTAAAACCAAAAACTTAGGACGATAAATAAAATCTTAACTCATAGACAAAAATACCAAATAAAGTATTGTTCTGGTAATTAAGAAATGGAAACATACAGTGCATATACAGTATATGTGTGACGCGTGGTTAATAGATTGATTTTCTGAAACTGTGGGATCTAGAATAAAAGATAAGAAAATACAATTCTGTTTTTATATTTCTTAAATAATTTTCTCACTTATCTCTACCTAAACCATTATGAAATAATAGGTAAAGAATTGATAAACACTTGATTTGTTTCACTGATTTTTTATATTTACTCAACTAGTTTCGTATGTTTCAGCAATTAAATATTTAATTATCAAATCAAGAATGATTACAAAAGAAACCGACAGTTTTTATGGTTTACTATTTGTTTATTACAAAGATTGGATTTTTATACTGAAAGGTTGTTAGATTAAGACTATATACCTCTCTTCTAAGGTATATAAATAACATTTGTTAAAATTTTTAAGTACTTTAATGACTATAGTCGCAGTCAATAAATAACTATTGTGGTAAAACAAAGTGAAAAGTGTTTTATTTATTTTTAATCAAAATGTACCACTAAGTAAACGCCGACAACATTAAAGAATTACGATATTACAATGTTTAATCAAGATATTACCATAAAGGTGCTATTTATTGTCTATGTGATTGACGGTTTTCCCGGAGAGTTAAATACTCCAAAGTAAAACTCATATCCCTCTTTCCAATTGCGCGTTGTTGATAAGTGCCAAAATAGATCGAAACCGCTATTGTTGACAGGGAACAAGAAAAAATTATTACAATGTTTAATAATTTAAATTTTTTATTACAATGTGTGATAATGTTTCAAATATAAATAAAAAAGGTGATATTTTTTAATGTTGTTGCCGTTATATTGCTTAAATTATTTTTTAATAATTATATAAAAATCTGACATTTTAATGCATTCATTCAAACACAAATATGTCAAAAGGCACAATTGTAAAAGTAGTGTTAAGCGTTTGTAATTTAACTCCTAAATAGGCAATTTAAAAATACTTAAAGAAATACTGACTACTAAATATTACTAAGAAGTAACAGCCTCATCAATCCAAAATTTAAAAATATATTATATATAGAATAACAGTGATAACCAACAAAAAAATAAATTACTACTTATATGATGCAAAGTACAATCCTCTAAATTAGCAGTTTTCTATTCAAAGTTATAATAATTACTCAAATTATGTTTAGATTATAGTTGATATAAAAATAACAAAATGAGAACTATATTATATTAGAATACTTGGGGTACACCGAATCAACATGAACTTATCATGTTAGTTCTTGTAACAAATTCAAGAGTAAATTATGGTTAAATCTTTTAAATAGCTCAGGAAAAATTAAATATTTAATATCTACTTAAAGCACTGTTACAACACATTCGTTGGAAATATTGTTATAAATTTAATACTACCTTCCTCCTCGGTAAGAAATAAATATAAGTATCTTAAGTACACATTGGAGGTAGATGTATCCAACATTTTGTAAATTTTAAACTACTAGCATGTATTGTGGTGTTTCTAGATTGATTGATCTGAACTTCTAGATATCAAGAAGAATTAATTCATTAATAGATCATATATAGTTTGTTTAGTAAACGTACGGCAAAAATTCAAAAGGTTATTCCCTTGGCTATTCTGAGAATACCTTGTATTTTGATGATTTTTAAAAACCCGCTTTATTTCGAAGATATAGGATGACCAACATTTTTGACAGTACCATTTGCGATATTTCTAAAATTATTAATCTTTCTGTCTTTAATAGTTAAACTTTTAATCATTAGACTGGTGACGATCGTTACTGATAAACACTAAACTAACGCAATTACTATGTTTATACAACTAAAAATTTAGTGGTAAAAATAAGTGCGTTAGTTTAGAGATAAACTTTTATTTAAAAAAAATATTTTTAAAGGTAGATATCTTTAAAACGGCCAAGTTTAGCTTTATGATGTGAAACAAATTTTGCTAGCTATCTTACTTTAGGAGATATCCGATCGTTTCCATACATATTAGCGACCCTGTATATAATATATACACGTTGTCCCTTGAAATTTTGAATATGAGTAATGCAATGTGTTTGGATTGTATCTCGATTACTATTATTATTGGTCGTGGCTTTATACATGTCAATTAACTTACTTAGCTTCAAAATATTAACAAGTGAACAGAAAATGTTAAATGGCTTTATGGAGATTATTCTGTGAATGAAATCGCAAATAATTTATTTCAGTAACACAGTATAAACACCGCTCGGTCTTCTATGTTATATGATTTATTTGAGGAAACAGATTCTGTAAATCCACCATGTAAGTGCTCAAAGGAAGTAGCTGAAATGCGGGAAATGATAACAGAAAATGACACGTTATTAACTCTTGCAGAAAATCCATAAATTAATGCCGAAAATTCAGAAGTGCATAGACTACTTAAAAGGAAATATTTTAAGTCTTTCAAAGTTAAAACAACAAAAGAGGTTTTCGCGGATGACCACGGTAGTCGAATAGAATTTTATTAAGTGATGGATATAGTAACCAATAATTACGAATTTCTTCGAAATAGGTTGTTTAGTGACGAATGGACTTTAATGTTAAATGGTCGCCATAATCCTTCGGTCGAGTGCTACTGGCTCCAAGAAAATAAGCTCCGAAGAATAAATTTAAGAACATAATCATAGGACAATTTTTTATTGATATGTCCCCAAATTATTTTTTTCTTTGGGGCTATATAAAGCAAACAATTTATACCAGCATCAAAGAGCTAACAACGTGGATGATCTCAGATTGAAAATTTTTCAAGCCACGCAAAATATTACTCTTGCCACGTTAAAAGAAATGCGACAAGCATTTCATGATCGTCTGGAATATTGTATGGCTCAACAAGAAGATGTTTTCTAACATTTAATAGGATGAACATTGTCAGAATTGTGTTTATTAAAATTTTTATATTAAAATATTGTGTAAATATGTTTCACTTTGATTCCCGAGTTTATTACAAATTAGAAACTACTGATCATTTCCCGTTGGTTAGTCCATTAAAATATGTGACTTAGCTATGCAAAAACCAAGTTTGGTAACTAAGTGCCAAGTAATGCAATTAATTGAATGCCCGTATTCAAAATTTTAGGGGACAACGTCTATGTTGTAAAATAACAATTAATCATATCAAAATCAAAAATCATATTATAGAAGAAATTTAAATCAATAGCTCTAAAAAATTTAAGATTTGGACAAACTTGTGCTTTCTACCATAGATATTGAGGTTAATAATGGCAGCTAAAAGAATACTTGCAGTATACAGCGTGAGTTTTTTTAGATATTCTCTATGAGAATCTCGGAACCTATAAGAAATAGAAAAACGGTTAAATGAGGAAAGAAATGTAGATCTACGAACGAATACTGCTTTTCATTTTTTGATTATTTCTGTAAAACTAATAATTACAATATTGCTAATATTATAAACAACTGCAATTGTTCTACTTTTATCTTTTTCATGGCTAACTATTTTTTATTTATAATAAAATTTAAAATGATTATAACTCACTAATTTTTAGAAATAACTATGTCATATGTGAAATTGTATTAAAGAGAAAAAAATAATCTATTGAATGAGACGATAGCCAACTATGGTTTCCATTTAAAAAGTGTAAGTTTGCACGAAGCAAAAAAAATAATGACAATATTAATCTGCATAAAATTATCTAAAACTTTTATTTTACAGTTTTTATCTATCGGTTATAATATAATTGACACTTTTTACTTTTTCAAAATATCTACTTACCCCTGACTTTTTTGAAAACTTTGAAAGTGGAATTTTATTTTTCCATCTCTTATAGTTTCCGAGATCCCCATAGAGAACATTAAAAAAAACTCACCCTGTAGATACAAGAAATAGAAACAATTCATAATTGTGGTTGCAACCGTTACTATGTGCTAATTCATAATATAGGCATTTAATGCCAAGGAAAGATAATTATTTTGGGTGACACTGGATTCTCAAATAAATTATTTTTAGTGATAGAGTGAAAAATCCCGAACTCCCCAGGTTATATTGTTTACCGAAAATCCATTAACCGGGCAATAAATGGAGTTCAATTGTCTCTAACATAAATTCCCCTACGTACCTTTGAGCAATATGGTTGGGAAATGAATTTAAAGGACTAAAGTAAAATAAATATCTACAGTTGCAGAAAGAAATCGAAGAAATTCTCGAATAAATGGGAACATTCATCATCAACAGGGTTTAACTGGAAGAACATTCTGAAGAATGAAGTTTTTTATATGTATCTCTAATTTAATGTATTTTTTTAACAGGTAATACAAAGCGTTATAATAAATAAATAATAATAAAGTTAAATAACAATTTTTCAATTATAAACTGAATACACCTTAGCGAAAAACTACAACAAATCCAAATATAAAAGATATAGAGGCCCTCTTTCCGAGCATACCATTACAAGAAACGATAATCGTTCTTAAAGACCTTTTGATTAATAATTTTCCAATGACAAAATTAATGAATATATAAACCTCACATAACTTGCAATCGAATGCAATACATTTGAATTTAATAAGAAATATTATAAACAGACCTTTGGAGCAGCTTTCTTCTTTCTTCGGATACATATTTCTAAATAACCTAGAAAATTTGGCCAAGAATAAAATTACCAAAATCCCAAGGGTGTGCTAGATATGTGGATGATATAATTAATGAATTACAGTCTATTCTAATGAAACGCTTGAATACTAAAGATGTCATCTGCGAAAAAATAACTCGAAAGTATTCAAATGCTTATCTAGGTAAACTGATGGACGAAAATCTCTGGGAAAAAGGAATCGCTGTCAACAATTTTTTCGTGGAACGCAGGAAAATCCCACCAACGTCTTAATTCATCAATCCGAAGAAAAAGAATCTCCAAAAAATAAAAGTTTTAAATTATTACACCAAAATGTTCAATGCTTAAGTAATTGCATAAACGAAAGAATTGATATGTGTGATTCAAACGGCGTTCATGCATTGTGTATAACGGAACATTGGCAATCCAATGAACAGCTTAAAATATGCAATATTTCTAATTTTAGATTAATATAGAACTTTTGTAGAGACGATAAAGAACATGGCGGCGTTGCAATATATTGTAAAACTGGAATAAAAGCTACTAAATTAAAAATTATAGGCTCCCTTTCGTAGAAAAAAAAATATTAGAGTGCGCGGATGCTGAACTTCAAATTTCTAGACGCAAAATCTGTGTAATTTGCATTTATAGACCTCCTCAATCTGATGTAACTATATTCCTTAGTAAATTAGATCAAATTTTGGATTATGTGACATCAACAAATGATGTTTACTTTATTGCTGGGGATTTTAATATTAATACACTGCGAAATTCTAATGAGACCAGAGAATTTAAAAATTTGCTGATGACACATAATACAGCTTTAACAAGCCACACAAATACATTATATTGGCACTGCAAAGTGCATTGATAATATAGTAACAAATGCTAACTACAATAAATCATTCTGCTAGTGTTATTAATTCATTTGTATCTGATCATAAGGCATAAATTATATCACATAGTTAAGATTTTAATGATGATATTACGAAACATCACAATAAAACCAGAATATACTCAGAGAAGGCGTTACATGAATTCTGTGTTGATGTTGAAAGTGAGTCTTTTGATACTATAAAGATATGCTACGACACCAATAATAAATATAGACATTTCGTTTTTACTTTCTTAATGTATGTGAATAAGCATTTTCCACTAAAAAGTGTGTCACCGAATAAGAAAAAGCATATTATATTTAAGTCAGCAGAAATTACAAAATGTAAAAATCAAATGCAAATCTATGAAATTATTTCACAATATATGCCATAGTTTAAACCTGCATTAAAATGTGAAATAGCAAAATATAAACAATTACTGCATAAAGAACGGTGTTCATATTATGAAAATAAATTAACAAAATCACCAAACAAATCTAAAGTAGCCTAGGAATAATCAGCGATGTTGTGAGCACTAAGGATAAGACGAAGTGTACTTTACCAAAATCAAATAATATAGGTAAACAAGCTGATGATTTTAATATTCATTTTAAAAATGTTGCAGCTGATATGTTAAATAGTCAATTATGTCCAAACAGTGTCTCCTATGTGTGCAATATTCCAATAAACAGGAGTACATTATTACTAGAACCGATCACTAAATCAGAAATATTAAAAATTTTGTCTGATATAGACACTAAAAAAAGCTATGGATATGATAATATCCCGATATTATTAATAAAAGTTTGCATTAATACTATAGTGAGACCACTTCAGCAACTCATTTAACACAGGCATTTTTCCAAATATGTTAAAGTATTCCATTATTAAACCTATATATAAAAAAGGTAACATTGATGAGCTTGATAATTAGACTCATCAGCATTCTTAGAACTTTCTCAAAAATACTAGAAACTTTAATGTCAAATCGATTAATCAATTTCTGAATACGAATTATTATTTTCCAAATTTCAGCACGGATTTACTAAGGGTAAAAGCATAGACACAGCATTATTTCAGTTCACTCAGTCAATTCTATCAGCTCTAGATAATAAAAATGTCGTATGCGGTATACTATTGGACTTATCCAAAGCATTTGATACGATCCAACACTCAATTTTAATTACTAAGCTTAGTCACTATGGTATTCGTATAAATGGTTTAGTTCCTACTTAAGTAATCGGTATCAATCTGTTAAAACAAATAATGGTATACTTGAAGCAATATCTGGAAAATTACCAATTGATTTGGGGATTCCCCAGGGGAGTATTCTAGGCCCTCTTCTTTTTAACATTTTCGTAAACGATATATTCGATAACATACATGCCATCAGTGGAATCGTTTGCTATGCCGATGACACAAATTTATTACTTTTTGGTAAAACATATACGGATATCATTTGTTCTGGAAATATAATCATGAGAAGTATCAGTGAGTGGTTCATAAAAAATCAGCTCATATTAAATGCAGATAAAACTAACACGATTCTTTTCAAAACAAATCAATCTTAAATTACTCCTGCGCATATAACACTAACTAATAATAAATTCAAGTTTTAAAGATATGCTAAGTTTCTTGGAGTAATATTCGATGAAACTCTAAGCTACCGACCGCACATAGAAAATCTTATATCTAAGCTTAGCAAATCCTGCGATGGCTTAAAGATCCTTGCAAAAAATACAAATGACCATATTATTAAAGCATTCTACTATGCCAACTTCTACTCCCATATTAAATATGGAATTTTATTCTGGGGTAGTAATACACACGGCCGATGATTAATTACGCACTTGGTTAAGTTTCACTATTTTTATATTTCTCCGACTAGTTTCGACCGTTGGTCATTCTTCATATCTCCTTGAGAATGACCAACGGTCGAAACTAGTCGGAGAAATATAAAAATAGTGAAACATAACTAAGTGCTTAATTAATCCTTTTATTAATGAATATAATTTTAAACATCTCGAAAAATCGGCAATAGCACACCACTCATCAACAGCAACAACAACAAAATTTTGAAATATTCAAAACACTATAAGTTAAATATGACATCGAAATGTATAAAAATAAAAACATTGACCTGAGTCCCGTAGATATTCCGCTACTGGATTTATTAGCTAAAAAGGAACCGAAATAATGTAAACCCTTCATTAGAATCCCTCATTAAAGTAATTACTGCCTGTTTTTTCCCGATATTCTCTTTACTGTATATATACTACGCTAATAGTTTTAAGAATTTAGTTTGTTTTTGATAATGTTCACCTTATGAACGAATTTTAGATCTAACAAGTGAAGTAAGGAATAAACTGTAGTATTATTTTCATTTTGAAAACACTTCACGTAAACTTAAACCATCAATAGGGGAAGGTAGTTTAATTTGGACCAATTTTATATTTTTCACTACCTACTAATACAATTAAAATTAAGTTGTAGAAGTGTCTACTTAAAATAAAAACTATTTATTAAGTTTTCAAAGTGATTTATAACAGTCAAAAATTAATTATACAAATCGAGTCATCAGTTAAATGTGGAAACTGGTTTCTTAATTTGGACCGTTTTCTAAGATATACCTTTAGTTTTCTTAATAACAAATACAATGAAAGAATGTTTTGCTGACAGAGAGGTGCGATATATTCTGCATTGTATCATTTTTTCTTCCTTAGTTTATTTACACAATACGCAAAACTATATTTCATTTCTGCATTTTGTCAAAACTCGTTTTTTTAAAGTTTTGTAAGGGCTGTTTCTTTGCTCGCGGTGATGTTACTTCAAGAACTCTTCTAAATTCTCATTCTGCGGTGGTCTATCACTTCTATCATTATCGTCATCGTTACTGTTGAAAGTTGTAATAAGGGCTTCAGAAGTTTGCAAAACATCTTCTGATCCAAATCCATAAAAAGTACTCGTAAAATGGCCGACGAAGTCGGTCGCGAATTTACTAGGTCCAAAGTGAATAATAAAGTAAACTTAAGTGTTAAAAAATTATGTTCGTGCGGATATACAGCTAAATCAGGAGTTCAGTGTTCTACATGTAAGACATTATACCACCCTGGTTGTGTTAAAAGAGCCAAATCATGCTGTGGAGTTCCAATTCACAACGGTGAGGTTAGTCCAATGGACTATTCATTGGACTAACCTCACCGTTGTGAATTGAACAAACAATTGATTTTGAAAAAGAGGCATTCTTAAGCCTAAAAGAACGCGTAAGTGAACTAAAATACACTAATTCGCTTATGCTAGATAAAATAAACTTACTAGAACAGGAAATAAAGAGGCTGAATTCAAAACTTAATTCTATGGAGAAAAAAATGTCAATAAACCTGAAGTTGCATCCAGTGTAAAGCCATGTACGGCAGCGACAGAAATTATACCTAATGTCAATAAAAGTGAAAATGCAACCCGAGTAAAAATATGCACGGACTCGGCAGCACATGTACTGAATAAAGAGAAGGAAGTTGGCAACCGTATATCCTACTCAAGTAATGCAGATCAACCGAATATCAATATAAACAAATCAACACCACATACTATTGATAATTCCCAGGATGAGGGGTTTTCTATCGTCACTGGTAAACGACAGCGAAAATCGCAAAATCCCAAGAATCAAAGAAAAAGAAAAATTAACCCGACTATCACAGGTACAAGAGAATCAACGTTGTCACTTCGTGCTCCTGAGAAGATGGCCTGGTTATATATTGGCAACTGTGTTACGACCGTCGAAACCAGTATAATTGAAACGTACGTCAAAGAAAACTTTCCAGGATTGAAACATATCACGGTTGAAAAGTTAAATACACGAGGTAATGGATGCAAATAATTGGCCAATGGGTATAAAAGTCAGACGCTTCTTTTACCGCCAAGAAAAAAATGCCAATCGAAATTTTCAAACCGCTGCAACGTCACCGTTCCCTATTTGATGAATACTGTGGCAACACAACCCCTAACAATAGAAGGAAATAATATTAACATTTTATTTATAAATGCTCAGTCTATTCGGAACAAAATAAGTGAGTTTGAATCATTATTAATTGATAAAGATTTCAGTTTTTTAGCCATATCAGAACACTGGTTATCTTCAAGCGAATGTGAAATATCAATTGTTAATCAGCTACACTCATGTGCGTTTTCTGCGAGGAAATGTGGAAACTAATTCTATTAACAACGATAAAAATTGTGAGCTTTGTTGTATTTATGTTCCAAATTTGAACACATATATCATAAGTCTCTACCGTTCACCAAAAGGCGATTTTTATATATTTTTAAATTTGTTAATATCGTTTTTGGATAGAATTCAGTATCAGCACAGCCATGTTATATTAGGAGGTGATTTTAATATTAATTTTAACAAAACTGATCACAGAGTTCAAATACTACTTGATTGCCTTAGATCTTATGACTTAACCAAGCTGGTATATTTTAATACAAGAAACGAAAATTGCATAGATAATGTTTTTACAAATATTAAGGAAGATTTAATTACTGTAAATCGTTTTGTAACTGACCTATCAGATCATTTTGGTATTGCGATGAATGTAGTGTATCCACATAATTCCTAATCCTCTAGGGGTCAAACAAATTTTTTCAGACCATTCACAATAGGTGGAAAAATTAGATTTTTTAATTCTACTTCAAATATAAATTGGAATTTTGTCGATGACTCTGAACTTAGTGTAAACTCCAAGTGGGAGATATTGCTAAATGAGCTT
This sequence comes from Ontholestes murinus, assembly GCA_963969525.1. Classification (NCBI taxonomy): domain Eukaryota; kingdom Metazoa; phylum Arthropoda; class Insecta; order Coleoptera; family Staphylinidae; genus Ontholestes; species Ontholestes murinus. The sequence goes on along the minus strand of OZ018393.1, from coordinate 47,504,936 downwards.
TTATATCATAAAAACGAAGCCTTTCCTCTTAGAGCGATTAATGAGCGTACACGTAGAAACACTGCGACATGGTTCAATTCTAGCTTAAGAGAAATGAGGGAAAGAATGCACCTCCTGCAAGAGGATTATAATAAATTCCCCTCCCCTAAAACCAAACAAATTAGAGATGACTTTAGGAAACGTTACAAAAATGCAATTAAAAATTCTAAAATAAATGCTAATGATCATTATATAACTAAATATAAAAATAAACCGAAGGCAATGTGGTTAGTGATCAATAAAGAACGCAAACTAAAAACCCATGCAAGTAATAAAAATATCTGTGATATCGCTAGTGATGATTTTAATGCTTATTTTACAAATATAGCAAGAAAGCTAAACAATGGTATTCAAGTGAGTATTGAGACGAACCAAAATATAAACAATTGCAGAAATCACTTAGAATTTAAATTCTGTGGTGTATCACAAATTCAAATAAGAGATGCAATTAAGAAATTAAAGAATAGTACCGCCACCGATTTATATGGTTTTAGTGCCGATATTATTAAACATATTTCTAATGTATGTATGTATGTATTTTATTTATTCAATGTGCTTACATAAAATATTCAAATATAAGTTTTTAATTTTACAAAAATTTCGGTCACACACGAAAAGGCTCGAGTTCACTGCTTGTGTTCTTCCACTCGCGCCCATTTTTTAAGTTGATCCACTTACTAAATTAATTAATTACATAATAGCAACATCTACATTTCCAGACTGCCTGAAATACGCAAAAATATTACCAATCCATAAAAAAAGGTGATATAAATGATATGGATAATTATCGTCCTATAGCTCTCTTACCAATATTATCCAAAATAGTAGAAATGGTCCTAAAGGTTCAAATAGTGGACTATTTCGAACACTACAATTTGTTTTATAAAAACCAATTTGGGTTTAGATCAAATCGCTCAACTACAGCAGTAGTATTAGAACTCTGTGATATTATACAGGGTGAGTTTTTTTCGATGTTCTCTATGGGGATCTCGGAAACTATAAGAGATAGAGAAACGGTTAAATGGGGAAAGAAGTGTAGATTTACGAGACGAATAAAATTCCACTATCAAAGTTTTCAAAAAAGTCAAGGGTAACTAGATATTTTGAAAAAAGTAAAAAGTGTCAATTTTTTCAAATCAATATATCTCGGTTATTATAACAGATAGAAAAAAAACTGTAAAGGACAAAGTTTTAGATAATTTTATGTAGATTAATAAAAAATAATCAGAAAATTTCTATCGCCATTATTTTCCGAGATATGATGCAAACTTACATTTTTTTAAATGGAAACCATAGTTGGCTATGGCCTCATTCAAACGGTAATTTTTTTCTCTTTAATCCAATATGACATATGACATAGTTATTTCTAAAAATAAGTGAGTTATAGTCATTTTAAATTTTATTATAAATAAAAAATGGGTAGCCATGAAAAAGATGAAAGTAAAACAATTGCGGTTGTTTATAATAATAGCAATATTGTAATTATTAGTTCTACAAAGTTAAATAAAAATGAAAAACCAGCATAAGAATAATAATTTTGTAATTATCAAATGGCCTTATGCATGTAGTATAAACCCATTTGTCAAGAGGATAATACGTTTCTTACAAAAATATTATGAACAGATGAATCGCGATTCACTAATTGTGGTATTTTTAATCGCCACAATGAACATAGATGAACTCGAGAGAATCCACGAGAAGTTTGACAGAGAAAACTACAAATTAAATTTGGGTTTAATCCATGGTCTGTTTGGATTAATAATTCTCGGTCCATATATTTTTGAAAGCTCACTAAGTCAAAAGGATTACTTTCATTTTCTTCAGAAAACATTTGAAGGTACGCTCGATTGTTTAAATTTATCATTACATGTAAGATTGAAATGGTTCCAATATGATGGTGTTCCACCTCATAATATGTTGGCTTTACAAATTATTTAAATGATGCTATTCCTAACTCATAAGCGGGAAGAAATAAACCAATCCCAGGGCCACCTAGATCTCCCGATCTGCGCATTTTAGAATTTTTTCTGTGGGGTTATGTAAAAAACAAAGTATATGAAAAATCATATCAATATGTGAAGGATCATAAACTAGTTGTTATTGAAACATTTAATTCAATTCACATGAGAATAGTAAAAAAAGTCATAAATTCAATTTTAAAAAGATATAATTTATGTCATAATAGTAATAATAGTGCACTTTTTGACCATATTTTTTTAATATTAAAATTTCTCTCCCGTTGATATATTGATAATTACAGAATTACTTTATGCTGTTGTTTCATTTTGATTTATCTCTGTAAAACTAATAATTGCAATATTGCTATTATTATAAACAACTGCAATTGTTTTATTTTCAACTTTTTCATGGCTACCCATTTTAATTTATAATAAAATTTAAAATGATTATAACTCACTTATTTTTAGAATTAACTATGTCGTATGCCATATTGGATTAAAGAGAAAAAAAATTACCTTTTGAATTAGGTCACAGCCAACTATGGTTTCCATTTAAAAAAATGTAAGTTTGCGTCATATCTCGGAAAATATTGGCGATAAAAATTTTCTGATTACTTTTTATTAATCTGCATAAAATTATCTAAAACTTTGTCCTTTACAGTTTTTTTCTACCTGTTATAATAACCGAGATATATTGATTTGAAAAAATTGACACTTTTTACTTTTTTCAAAATATCTAGTTACCCTTGACTTTTTTGAAAACTTTGAAAGTGGAATTTTATTCGTCTCGTAAATCTACACTTCTTTCCCCATTTAACCGTTTCTCTATCTCTTATAGTTTCCGAGATCCCCATAGAGAACATCGAAAAAAACTCACCCTGTATACGACTCTTTTGAAAATAAATCAAAGTGCATAGGCTCGTTTTTGGATCTCAGTAAAGCATTCGATTATGTCCCGCACAATATATTGCTAGGTAAATTGGATCAATATAAATTCAACACTGACAGTTTAGAACTATTAAAGTCATATCTATCTAACAGAAAACAAGTTGTTTATGTAAACAAAAAACTATCTAACGAACTAGAGAAATCAATAGGGGTCCCACAAGGATCTATACTAGGGCCAGTAGTGTTTCTTATTTTCATTAACGATTTACCTAATTGTTTAATTGACAGCCAGGTACTGCTCTTTGCGGATGATACGACTATAATAAATGTGGCGAATACGGTAGACACAGTAAAATTACAAAATTCGGAATCTTTAAAACAAAGTCATGAATGGTGTACTAAAAATGGTCTAATTTTAAATGCATCGTAATCTAAAACTATTCAGTTTTCATCGAATCCTCTCGATCAAATTGATACGACCATATTTTTAGGAATTCATATAGATTCTAACCTAACATGGAATACTCATGGTGAAAAATTAGTTGTTATCTTGTCTAAGAATCTATTTTGTCTACGCAACCTAGCTCGCAATGTATCAATAAATATTTTACGTAGTGCTTATTTTGCATTAGTCGAGTCGCATTTAAGATACGGTATTTTAATTTGGGGACACTCGACTATTAGACACCGTATATTTTTATTACAAAGACGCGCCATTCGCATTATTGCTAATATAAGTTATACAGAAGCCTGTAAATCATCTTTTAAGAGTTTGGGATTGCTAACATTACCATATATTTATATACTAGAATGTTTATGCTATATAAAGATAAATATTCAAAATTACCCCATACATGACAATCATGAGTACCAAACCCGAAATAAAAACAAGTTATGCCTTTCGAAATTAAGGCTAACAACAGGTGTTAAGTATCTTGGTATCAATTTTTTTTAATAAATGAACAGAAGAAACTCGCAATCTTCCGTTTAAACAATTTAAACAAAAACTAAAAAACGTTTTAATATCCAATACGTATTTTTCAACGGATGAATTCTTAAAATGCAATACTGAGATCTAATTACAGATATTTATGTTTTAAATATTTATTATTGCTTTTATCTTATTTATTTATTTTATGTGCTTATTAACTGTATTCTATACTTACCTAATCTGTTTAATTTTTTAATTTTTTATCATTTAGTTTTAATTTTATTTTATTTTAGCAAATTTTGACTATTTTATCACGTTTTGTTAAATTTATTTATTTATTAGTGTGCATTGCAAATTTTACTTACTATTATGTGTTTAATTTTAATTAAGATCCAATCCTTAAGAGAAATTTTAACATTTTGATTTCAATTGTCTTTTATTGCTTTTGATTTGCGGTTTTATTCTTTTGACCCACTATTAGTTTTAACTTATGTATCAAATATTTTTAGTATTAGGTTATATATTTTTGTATTTGTTTTATTTTTTCGGGGCTAAGTGCTGATACTGATCTATTATAGTTACTCTGACCTATGTAAGACTATGTCGATAACATCAATAAACATTATGAATTATGAATTATGAAATCGGTTATTTGCAAATACATGCCTATTTACCGGATAAATCCTGGCAGCACGGAAATCACTAGCTGCAATCTTTACATTGGCCACTCTGCCACATGCCTCATTAAGTAATTTTGACATTTGCGTTTGATACACCATATGAAATTAGCACTCACTTTCTAGACTTCCTACTCTATAGTTGTAAACTCAGCCATATTTCTTAGAAAGAAATATGTTGCATTTTGAAAGTTATAATAGAAGCATTCAAAAGTATTATCATATTTTAGAGACAATTAGTGACATGACTAATATACAATATCTATGAAATAACATCCAAGATTTTCAGTGTTATTTGGTCGCTATAAAAATCTTGATAATTTTAACAAGCTAGAATTTGCGTTCTGAACTAGGTACACTATGTACACATTATTAGATTCGTACACAGATGACTAAATCAAGCGGGTTTTGGATTAGATGCAAATGTAACTACTGCCACTAACGATTTAGTATAAAATATGCTAAAATTAAATTACTACTAGTGCTTAAACTAAAAAATATTTCTAAAATGTATATTTAAATGATAAAGCAAGTTGTGGTAACAAGTCTACGAATATACCATCACCATTTTCTGCGTTATTTCCTGTGCAATAGTAAATAAATCGAATGGGTTAAATCGAACTCCTTCGCATATTTCAAAGTGCCACTAGCAATGCCCATTGATAAATCAAATAACGGGCAAGAGGAAATATGTGGAGATAAAATATGTACCAAACGACATTCAAGTTATTTTTTCCCATTTATTGGGCAAACTTCAGCGATGTAATTTTTAACAACGAAAAAAACCCGAATTAACATTGGATAATCCAGGGGCAACAGCGTAATAATAAAGTTGGAGGGTCCGTGATATATCGTGCGCGTTCATAAGATACGAGCTCGTCGTCCTTGCTCCGAAAAGAAATTTGATCCCCATTCAACCGGTCCCCTTTTGTTCCCTATCTGGGTTATCCCCGTCAAATTTAACCCTTATTCCTCCGCGTAATGCTGCCAACGGAGACGACGTGATATTTGTGTTTGAAATCTCCTTGATTACAAAAGAACTTATAATCCTTCCACCTTACTACTTCATGCGTACACTAATTTTAAATAGACGACGTCCTCTTCCTCAGACCCGCTCGTTATGATTCTGCCCTTCGCCCTTTTCCTCACCTCCGCTCTTTTTATTCTCTCTTCGTTTTTTTTTTCTTGCCCTCTTAAAGTTGCAACCCATCTAATGCTCACAGCTGTTTATTGTTATCGGTCGGCTTTATTAGAAGGCCTTGAACTTTCTAACGTTAAAGCTGGGGGTAGTAATGATATTTGCTCGGCTTTGTTAACTAGTTCTCGATCAGTGAATTGTACAAGTGTGTACATTTAATGGCAAACACTATTAACGGCAAGGTTGCCATATGATTGTGGAGTCGTTTACATTGTGGTGATGTTACAAAAGATAACCTTATTATACATTAGTTACGAATTAAAGATAACTATTATTACCTTAAAAATATTTAGGTATATAATTTAAGAGAATATATATCAAATAGCTATCTTGAAAAGCACTTATCGATAGGCTTATAATGTAATTGAAAATTTAAACGTTTTATAGTCTTCAACTTGAATAGGATTTCGAATAAATTTACAACACTGTCTTTAAAACTATCAAGATTAATTTTCAATGGTTGGCTTTTATGTACTCACTTCGGCAATTATAAATATTGGATGAAACCATCCATTCGATTTGAAACAAGTGTACGGACAAAGTTTCGAGGGCACGACTGTGAAATGGGATGCTCAAGTTATCAATTCGAATAAAATTAATAGAACTTCGCTGGACCGAGTAAATTGCTCTAGAGGTAAAGAGGGAATAGGAAATCATTTGACAAAACAACGGTCCAAAACTATGAACACTGCACTTCCATATGACTAGAGAACTAATCCATTGTCCTCCGGCTACAGAAAGGTTACAAAGTTCTACAAAGTTCCGGGTTTCGTTATACTTGTTAAAAGCTCTATTTATATTAGTTCGGTCTTAATGTAATTAAATTTAATGTAATCTCTATAAATTATTAGATAGTGTATGAAATTGTAATAGTAAGTATTGTAATTAAATTGCTGTTACTGAATCAACATAATTTTTTATTAATTATATAATGGAATTAATAAAATATACTAAATATTTATTGGCACACTTATTTTATAAATATTTTTAATAACAAAACTTAATTATTACTTTTTCAATATGATAATTAGATAATAATGATTTGATTTATTCAAATCTGAGTTACAAAGTTTAAAAAATATATATAATTTGTCTTTTTTAATAAATTGAAATTAAGAAATGATTAACGCACAAATAATGTTTAAACACCTTTTTTTAGAAGTTTATACCTCTTAATCACACAAAAACAAATAAAATTAATATAGAATGCATTGGCTACCACCCCTATTATTTGTTACTTAATTCTCATTGAAAATAACTATTCCTCCGTGGCGGCAGACTAAATTCTGAAGATAACTAGTTATTAGAGAAGACAATGAGTTTTAACAGTTAACACTGACATGGCGTCAACAAAAAGCAAGTAAAACAGTATTGGGAAGAAATTAAAAAAAAACTCAAAATATCAAAAACAGATTATAACAGAAAATCCTATGAAATAGTCTATAATCACAGCCAACTACGATATTGGGAACATGTTTGGCAAATTATTTCCAAAATAATTTTACCACGACACATTCGATAATGTCTTTTCAATAAAGTAAATTCCTGGTACACGTCTTTTAAAATGTCACAACCTTACATACCCCGAATGACGCTATAATTGAGAAAGGATATTTCATCACCTTATAGAAAGCTAAAAATAGTGAAAGTATTAGTAGAAATATTTGTAAATTTCTTCCCGAAAATATCAAAAATCCGGACAAGACGCCTTAGAAGTCTCAAGCTATCGCCCTATTACCAAGTTTCTAGTCCTGGGTGAGTTTTCAAACCCTTCCTAAAATTAAACTTGCCTTACATTGATGTCATTTTATTCATGCTATTGGTGCAAGCCTTACATGCCTCAACAAAATTGCATTTGGATAAACTTGTGTTATGCTTGTGAAGATCGGAATGAGTGGTGGTACATAAAATGTTGGTAAGGTAAGTATATTTATACTTCGATAATATACTTACCAAATATGCGATGATGTACGAAGGAATGACTCCACATAAATAAACCATAACTGATTGTATATTCGAAATATAAGTATCCCTTAGCATTTCAGTTTAAATTGAAAAAGAAAGTCGATGCAATAAAAATATATTTCGACTGAGTGTTGGCCAATTCACTTCCATGATAGACCCAAGAGAGCTTGCCATCAAAATGAAATCCAAGAAACATAACTGTTAAAGTACCACACTGTTAATTTTTGGATAGCCATGATATCAAAATTGCTGTTTTGCTTGCATTTTAAAGCCTATTATTATTAAACCACAAAAGGGCTTCTGATTGTAATTGCCTGTATATATAATTGTGATATCAAAAGACCAAAGTCACTGACTCCTGACTCTAGTGTCATCGGCATAGGGACATACTTGAGAGTCGGCCATATATCCAGGGAAATCATTAATATAAATAAAAAATAAGACTCTCCCTTGTGGGATACCTTATTCAATTAACATTTGTTGGGAGACTTCACCGTTATAAAATACAGATTGTGTCCTATTTGAAAGATAAGACATAATGAGCCTACAACTTTCAGGGTGTAATTTATAACATAATAATTTACGCAATAGAATTTTATTTGACACACAGTCAAAGGTCTAGGAATGTTGAAATATATAATTCACCTCTTTCAAAACAATCTATGTTATTTTCGGTGTAATCAACTATAGCGGAAGTAGTAATATAAATCCAAATTGATGTGGGTGAATAAATTATTTCTCTCAAGTTGAGACACCAATTGCTTTAGAAGAATTTTTTCGTGGATATCGACAAAATAGATATAGTCATTCGCGAGCAATACAGTGAAGTGAACGGACGTATGTACAAGCGAAATAACGTAAAGTGCTAGTCAATGCTATAATTATTAACATTCACCTCGAACCAAATCTTCCATCGTGTGAGTTTCGTCAGACTATGACGGAAGCGACGCCATGGAAACGGAGAATGCGGGTTTCACCAAGGCAAAAAGAAAAAGAGGGCGACCCCCCAAATTCAAAACGCCAAAAAAACCCACGTGTCAGGTCATTCACCTAAGACATCTAACAAAACGTTACAAGTGATACTACAAAGAATTACACAAGCACCAACACGCTCTCAAACAGCACGACATCTCTCCACACAAATTACTAACATCACCAAACAAACCTCCTCACAACAGTTTGCAAAAACTAGCAGAACATCAACCACTTCACAATATACACTTATGAATATAGCACAGATACAAGAACGATCATTCATACAATCAAAAGTACAAAACACACAACAACGCCGTTATAAAAACACATTTACACTCTCGACGGTGGTCGAAATGTCGAGACTTCAGTTCATAGCACAAATATGACACTAATGGGGCTTGGTCCACTAGGTGTCCGAAGAGGCCTCAAAAACCAATAGAGGGAATTCCCAATGTAAACATAATAAATCAAAATAAAAAATCCACACAAATTGACAGAGACTTGACAAAAAACACAAGAATTCATACACCCATCACACTTCATAATTTTATCATCGACGTTTACACGACAAAAATCAACGATCCGACAAACATAGACAGACAAGAACTGTTAAAAAAATTAAGGACAATATTCATCGACTCATTTCAAATCGACACACATGTGAATTTTTCTAGAAACAAAATGTTCATAAATGTTTGACCTCCACATCCCCAATCATACCAGTAATGCCAATCTCCGGAGTACATACTGGGTTCACTCATATTAATAGCAATGACTAAAATAAATTTTATGTATACCAACATCAACTTCATAACCAGTAAGTCCCATTTACTACCCCATTTCATTACCAACAATACAATTCACATTAAAATACTAGTGAATACTAGTCGAAACCAAGTCCAACAAACCCTTTCCCTTAAAAAAAACTGGTCATATATCCAAATCTCTGCAACTACTCCCATTCAAAACACACGGGGTGGCTCAATGTTGGCAGTGCGCTCGGAAATAACTCTTAGTAAAGCTAATCCACCGAGAATTAATAATTCTATGAATGAATGTCTGCATTGCATCATTGAGCTACCTTCATATAAACTGCACATTTTCCTTGTCTACATACATCACTCCTCTTCCATTAAAAACACTATTTTCACCAAAGCTTCCCTATAATGACCATCCCATTATAATCTAAGACTTCAACTTGAATTAACAAAAATCGAAACCGTTAACCTCCTTTATTTCTCATTCCAACTTCATGGGCATACCAACCAATCCCATATCTGACAATCAATAATCCACTCCCGATTTCCTTTTTTGTACCAACAAATTTAAACCCCTAATATATAACTTATAACTTATCCACGATTTGGGCTCAGATCATCTATCAATTAAATTCTCATTATAAATTTCCTCCTGACTCCTGCTCCACTCCACCTAAAACCATATACCTATTTAAGGACAGCGACATCGACGCAATAACTAATTTCATTGAATCTCATCAAATTATTAATCCTGATTCCATATCCCTATCCTTAAACAAATTTTCCAATTCAATCTTAAATAATACGCCGAAAAGCTCTAAAAAAAACCCTACAAAGCGACAACTATACAGAGATTTTACGCAGACTGAAGACGTTACATTAGAACAGAAATTTAATAAACTGACAAAGGACATTCATAATTTAATAATTCAATATAAAAGTGATTTGTGGATTAAATAATGCGAAACCATTAATGAGTTGCGCGGCAAAAATTACTAGCAAGAAATAAAAAAGCTAAGCAAATATCGGAAATCGTATTTCATCTAGAAAATCAAAGACCCAATGACAAATGAAATGACAACGGACGAATCAGAAAACACAGAGATTTTTGCTAATCATTTTCAAAAATCTTATAAAGTAACACATACTAAGCATTTAAAGACCAAACTGACAAATGGTATGAAGCTGAATATAGCTCCAGGTTACAATATACCATCATCCTAGGCTCATCATGAAATCCCTCCCCTTACACATCCATTCCTACATAATTAAAATATTTAATTACATATATCATAATCAAAAAATACCTCCCGAATGGAAAAATGGAATAATTACCTGTATCCCCAAACTTAATACCGATCCTCTCATTTCTAGCAGTTACCGCTCAATTACCCTACTTTCTGTTCTTAGAAAAATATTTAAAGCTCTTTTCAAAGGCAAAATAATGTGCTATATTTCTAGTTTAATCCCAGAATATCAGTTTGGCTTTCTAGAACACAAATGCAAAACCTTTCCACTAGATATTCGCTCTTCTAACTGCCAAACAGCAGGCCTCGAAGGAAATAAATCCGCGATCGTCTTTCTAGGCATCAAAAAAGTTTTCGATTCCGTTTGGCACCGAGGTCTGCTGATTAAATGCAGTACTCTTAAACTCCCAACCCATCTATTATATCTCCTAGAGAGTTTCCTACACAACCGCGCCCTTCAGATCAAACACCTTATTTTTACCAGAGCAAGGCCTACCTCAAGGCTCACCTTTATTTCCCATTCTTTACAATCTCCTGGTTCACGATATCTACCATCTCAATACAAAATATTTCAATAAATTTGCCTATCCACTCCTTTGCGCCGACGATACCGCCCTACTTACCTACACCCCCACTCTCCCCAAAGCCCTCAGCACCCTACAGGGCATGTTAGACCGCATAGAGACATAATTTGCAAAATGGCGCATTTCCATCAATCCTAACAAATCCCAACTCCTACTTCCCTTTCACAGACTTAAGGAACCGCTTCCCTCAATATTGATAAATGGACAATATATATATATATATATATATATATATATATATATATATATATATATATATATATATATATATATATACATATATACATATTACCTTGACCAAACAAGAGTCGTGAATATAATTTACAAACCACGCGGAGTATAACCCGAAAACCAACTACAATATATATATGGTATATATATATATATATATATATATATATATATATATATATATATATATATATATATATATATACCGTGTGTCCCGTTTGAAGACGCATCATAGGGAATTCCCATGTAAAATTTTCAATTGCAGTTTGTATCTCTATTATTGAACAAAAATAATGAAAATAAAATTAGAATGATTCCTTTATCTACTAAGATTATTTTACAGGTTTTATTTTTGTTTCATCTTTAGTTTTAATCGAAATATAGCTTAGAAAGTGTGAAGAAATATTCAACAATAAAATCCTCAAAATAGTAGTTGCTATGAAATGTCAGTGTTTGTCATCTAAATTGATTAAGCCACAAACAAATAATTCAATTCAAAATAAGTGCTTACACCACAAAAGAAAAAGTTCAGATCATCAAATTGAGTTTTGGCGGACATTTGCGACTTATTTAGTATAATGATAATTAATAATGAGAGAAATAAATCTCTATGAGCTTCTGCACTAATGTTTTACATAATAATGTAAATTGTTACATAGTGCTAAATATAATTTTAGACATGTAACGACAGCTAACAGTTATATCATTCAATGCCTGGCGGTGCTTTAGTACGGGGAGTAGTTGTTTTAACTGTTAGCTGGAGTTTTTACATTATTATGTAAAACATTAGTGCAGAAGCTCATAGAGATTTATTTCTCTCATTATTAATTATCATTAATTACTGCACTAGAAATTTCAATACTTAATTTGTTTATTTAGTATACATTTTGAAGCCGGTCCATATGCACATATTCTTAGGAATAAAGGGAGGATATCTGAAGAAACTGTAACAAATGTATTGCAAGGATAACAGTACGTCTAACATCAAGTGTAAGCTTATAGTTACCGACCCTATAAAACCCAAAATCACAAAGAACTGAGCAGTGGATCCTGATTCAAGATCTAAATTTTGTTAAATTATTGTGGGAAAGTGTAACGAGAAGAAGAGATTTCCAAATAGTGTGTGTTTTACAGATGAATGTACTTTCTATTTGGTGTCTGAAAATAATGAACAAAATAATCGTCAATGGTTTAAAAACATTCTTCATATTGTAACATCAAGAAGTGAATATCCGCAAAAACTCAATGTATGGGCAAGCATTTTAAAAATAGCGTTGTTAGTTTTATTTTTATTGCAAGCAAATTAAAGTATTAATCGGTTTCACTTTATGTGTTTTCTTTACATAAGCATTCTTTCTAAATTTGGAATAGTATAATAATTATAATTTAACTGGATGCAGTTTTGAAATTTTGTAGAAAATAATTGAGAAATACTAAAAACAGTTTTATTCTGTTTCGGGCAATTGTACCTTTGAGTTAACTCGTTTCAACAAGAATAATGAATTTGTGCCTTTGAACTCGCACAAAATTTTTCCTTCTGTGTTGTAAGCACTTATTTTGAATTTAATTATTTATTTGTGGGTTATACAATTTAGATGACAAGCACTGACTTTTCACAGCAACTACTATTTTGAGGATCTTATTATCAAATATTTGCTTACACATTTTAAGGTATATTTTGACTAAAAATGAAGATGAAACAAAAATAAAACCTCCAAAATATCTTTAGTAGGTAAAGGAATCATTCTAATTTTATACAGATCATTTTCATTAAATAATAGAGATACAAACTGCAATTGAAAATTTAACATGGGAATTCCCTATGATGCGTCTTCAAACGGGACACACGGTATATATATATATACCGTGTGTCCCGTTTGAAGACGCATCATAGGGAATTCCCATGTAAAATTTTCAATTGAAGTTTGTATCTCCATTATTGAACGAAAATTATCAAAATAAAATTATAATGATTCCTTTATCTACTAAGATTATTTTGGAGGTTTTATTTTTGTTTCATCTTTAGTTTTAATCGAAATATAGCTTAAAAAGTGCGAAGAAATATTCGATAATAAAATCCTCAAAATAGTAGTTGCTATGAAATGTCAGTGTCATCTAAATTGATTAAGCCACAAACAAATAATTCAATTCAAAATACCTAAGTTCTTACACCACAAAGAAAAAGTTCAGATCATCAAATTGAGTTTTGGCGGACATTTGTGACTCATTTAGTATACATTTTGAAACCTGTCCAGTGCCGTGTCAATCAACAATTATTAGAATTGATCAGAAATTTGAGGATAATGGTTGTGTAAACGATGAACATATTGTTAGGAATAAAGGGAGGAAATCTGAAGAAACTGTAACAAATGTGTTGCAAGTATAACAGTACATCTAACACCAAGTGTAAGCTTATAGTTACCGACCCTATAAAATCCAAAATCATATAGAACTGAGCAGTGGATCCTGATTCAAGATCTAAATTTTGTTAAATTATTATGAAAAAGTGTAACCAGAATAAGACCAAATAGTGTGTGTTTTACAGATGAATGTAGTTTCTAATAAACAAAATAATAATCAATGGTCTCAAAACATTCTTCATATTGTAACACCAAGAAGTGAATATTCACAAAAACTTAATGTATGGGCATGAATTTTAAAAATAGCGTTGTTAGTTTTATTTTTATTGAAAGCAAATTAAAGTATTTATAGGTTTCACTTTATGTTTATTCTTAACATAAACATTCTTTCTAAGTTTAGAATAGTATAATAATTATAATTTAACTGGATGCGGTTTTGAAATTTTGTACAAAATAAATGAGAAATACTAAAAAGAGTCTTATTCTTATTATTAAGTGTAGCCCGCTGTATGGTAAAGATCGTAGTCTGCATGTGCTCTGTATTTTAAGTGTATTTTAGTGGTTTATAATTACCAAATAATTGTGAAATTTAGTGTGGTAAATACTTCACTTGTTATATATATATATGGTGAGTGAATATCAATTGATTATATTGAATAATACACTGTATATTTGATATTTTACTTCGGTGAATTTCCATCCCGTCAGTCCGTCCGTACGAGGCCGCGGTCCCGCAAAAAAAATTATCGACGGTCACTGAACCTATAACTTTTATATTTTAAATACACCTATTAAATTGAATCTAAAACATTTTCCATTCATTCATTTCTTCCTTTCTATTATCCAACTTTAAGTTCCGTGGTCTACCGTGTTTGTTTTTCTAAGTCCTCACAATCGACCCTGTGAGGTGAAGCGTGTGTCCCTTGTGTTTTATTGTTGCTTCCTCTGTTTTAAATTAGTAATTAATTATAATGGCTATTACTTGCAATACCTGTAAATTAGTTATAAGCCCTCGCTCTGACTCCCTTAAATGTCATAGCAAATGTGGTAAATGGTTCCACGCTAACTGTCTCAATTATACAATAGATTTAATTGAGTATTACATTAGTGAAGGTAAAAAACGTGATGGTGACCATTGGGTTTGCCATGTATGTTTACCTAATGACCCATCAGCGAAACCACGTGAGGTTGGATCGTCGTTATCTATTAATGACACAATTAAACAAGTTCTTAAAAATGAACTAGCGGCTCTCTTCAAACAAGAATTTCAAACTGCAATGCAAAGTGTGCTTAATGAAATTAGTGAAGTTAAACAACGAATTTCAAAACTCGAGAATGCTACTGCGATTAATCAACCATCGATTTTAATTGAAAATAACATTGTGGCTGAAATTGAAGAGCGTCAACAACGATCCTTAAATGTTATGGTTTATAATCTACAGGAATCTTCTGGCACATCTTTAGAAAAAAATGAGAAGGACATATCGACCATTAAATCAATTATTAATTTAAATAATGAAGAGTTCCGTCCACGGAAGGCCATTCGTGTGGGTAAACAGGGGGGAAAACCAAGACCGATCAAACTTATTTTTCAAACGCGCCAAGAAGCTATCAATGTTTTTAAAGCAGCCAAAGGAATTGACACGAGAAATATTAAATTTTCTAGCGATAGAACCAAGATGCAGCGTGATCACCAGTCATCTTTAAAACAGGAACTTGAAAGTCGTAAAGAAAAAGGTGAACGTAACTTAACGATAAAATATGTTCAAGGACTTCCGTCAATTGTATCAACCAATAAAAATACGATTTCAAAAAACTGAAAATTTATTTTCAGAATGTTGGCGGTATGCGCTCGAAAATTCGTGATTTAAATTTAAGTGTTCAACTATCTGATTACGATATTTTAATTATTGTAGAAACTTGGTTAGATTCGTCTATATCTAATAGTGAACTGGGCCTTTGTGAATTTACATTGTATAGGCGTGATAGATCCGATAATAATAAATCAAGGGGCGGTGGTGTTATGATTGCGGTTCGTTCTAATCTTAATAGTAGTAATTTAAATGTTTCATCCTATATTGAAGAGATATATGTCAAAGTGAATAACAACTTAATATTATCTTCCGTATATATTCCACCAGGATCTAGTTCAGAGATATATGCGGATTATTGTACGTCTATTAATCATATTTGTAATTTAAATCCTAATTATAAATTCATTTTTTGCGGAGATTTTAATTTACCACGTGCTGCCTGGAGTAGTGATTGTAAAAATATTTTATCTCCTGTTAATATTTGTCCTAATGCTCAAATTTTAGCCGAATCGCTGGCATTTTACAATTTAAATCAAATTAATTTTATTCCAAATAATCGTGATGTGTTTCTTGATTTAATTTTTTCTAATGTGTCCAATATTACTGTATCGCGGTCGGATGATCCTCTTTTTAATAATAGTTTTCATCACGTTTCATATACTGTTTTCATTAATACCTGTGAAATTAAAGATTCTCTGAGCTATAATGATATTGTATATAATTTTAAAGCTGCTGATTACTCTGGAATTAATGATTTTTTTCCAATATATCATGGAAGGAATACCTTGATGAAAGTAATGTTAATGTTATTTTAGACAAGTTTTATGTTGTGTGTAGGTATGCTATTCAGAAATATGTGCCGGTTAAAATTATTAAGTCTTCATCTTATCCAAAATGGTTCAGTTCTACTTTAATTAATTTAATTAAATTAAAAAAGAAAGCACACATTAAATATAAAAATACTGGCAAATATTATGATTATGAACAATTTAAATCTTTACGTTCACAGTGCAAAATGCTTGGTGATCAGCTCTATTCCAATTATATTAATAGAGTAGAATCTAATATTTCCAGTAACACACGTACATTTTGGAATTATGTAAATGAATCTAGGAAAACTTTAGGCTTTCCTAAGAATATGTATCTTAAAAATACAGAATGTGATTCTGGTGAGAACTGTGTGAACTTATTTGCTGAACATTTTTCTAATGTATTTATTAATAATAATAACGATATTGATAACAGCACAGAAGGTTTGTTCAATCCGAATTTAGTTAATTTATCTACATTTAATATTAACATTTCGGAAATATTTAATGCAATAAACTCTCTCTCTGATTCATGTAACCCAGGACCTGATGGCATACCTAACTATTTTGTAAAAAGATGCATTTATTCAATTTGTTTACCATTGAACATTATTTTCAACTTTTCATTAAAATCGTGTGAATTTCCTTCAATCTGGAAAGAAAGTTTTATTCATCCAATATTTAAGACGGGCAGCCGGAAAAATATTGAGAACTACAGAGGCGTTTCAATTCAATCTGCCATTCCGAAGATATTAGATAGACTAATTGCAGATCAATTAATGTTCTCCTGTAAAAGTATTATATGTGATGAGCAACATGGTTTTTTTGTAGGCAGATCTACTATATCAAACTTACTCATCTACCAATCTTACATTAACAATGCACTCGAGAAAAATTGTCAAGTAGATGCAGTATACACAGATTTCTCCAAAGCCTTCGATCGTGTATCTCAGTCAATTTTAGTATCCAAATTGCATTCTATGGGCAATGGAGACTCGGTGACGAAATGGATTAGTAGCTATTTGTCGAATAGAAAACAATTTGTTAAAATTAATAACTATATATCTCATCCAATTACTGTTACCTCCGGGGTTCCGCAAGGATCTCATTGTGGACCTATACTATTTTTGTTATTTATTAACGACCTAAAATCATACTTTAAACATTGTAGATTTTTATTATTTGCAGATGATCTGAAAATATTTCGTGAGATACATACAGATTCTGATGTTGCTGATTTACAGGATGATCTGAACAATGTTTATAAATGGTGTTCGGATAACGATCTCTATTTTAATTACAACAAGTGTATGTCAATATCTTTTAGTAGGGGTCGTTTTATTAATAATACTTACGAAATTAATGGTCATGCGTTACCAGTAGCTAACCAAGTTAAAGATCTTGGAGTATTATTTGATTGTAATCTCTCCTTCTCTAAACATATTGACACCATTTGTTCTAAAGCTTTACAGACCTTGGGATTTATAAATAGATTCGGTAAGAATTTTTCAATTAATACTCAGAAATTATTATTTACCTCCTTAGTAAGACCTCAACTGGAGTATGCGTCTTGCATTTGGTCACCATACTACAATAATAAAATTTGTCAAATTGAACGTGTTCAAAACAAGTTTCTTTTGACCATTTCTTATAGATGTGGTATTAATAGAACAGAGTACAGTCGCAGTAATATGCTGTCTTTGCTTAAATTTTCTACCTTGCGCGACAGGCGCATTCACGCCGATTTATGCATTGTTTACAAGGTAGTGAATGGTTTAATTAATTGTTGCGAGCTACTGGAATATTTAAACTTTGTTATACCCTTCAGGACAAGAAACGTTAATATGTTCAGAGAATCTTTCCACAGGTCTAATTATTCAAGAAATAATCCATTAAGTCGTATGATTCGTATAACAAATGCAGTATGTAGGTCACCCAATTTTATATTATACGGTTCTTATAATAAATTTAAAAAACATTTAAATTACATTGATTTTTCAGTTTATGATAATGTTTTATTTTGATTTACTTTTATTATAATAGCATTGTATTCATTTAGATTTCACTTTTATTGATTAATTTATTACTTTTGTTTTATAGGGTTCTTGTTATTTTGTTTTCATTGCTTATTTCTAATTTTCTTTAATTTGGTATTGTAGCGTTGTATATATTTATTTTATTAATGGAGATTATTTTTATTTGTTTATTGTTTTATATAGTTTTATTTATTACATATCTATTGTTAATTAGCTTATATCTTTACCATATTGTTATTTATTTATTGTTATATATTTTTGTAAAAAGGATTTTGTCCGTAAATAAAGTTATTATTATTATTATTATTATTCTGTTTCGGACAATTGTACCTTTGAGTTAACTCGTTTCAACAAGAATAATGAATTTGTGCCTTTGAACTCGCCATCTGTAATTTTAGATGTTATACACTGACTTTTCAAAGCACATAACTTTTCCTTCTGTGTTGTAAGCACTAATTTTGAATTTAATTATTTATTTGTGGGTTATACAATTTAGATGACAAGCACTGACTTTTCACAGCAACTACTATTTTGAGGATCTTATTATCAAATATTTTCTTACACATTTTAAGGTATATTTTGACTAAAAATGAAGATGAAACAAAAATAAAACCTCTAAAATATCTTTAGTAGGCAAAGGAATCATTCTAATTTGATTCTGATCATTTTCTTTCAATAATAGAGATACAAACTGCAATTGAAAATTTTACATGGGAATTCCCTATGATGCGTCTTCAAACGGGACACACGGTATATATATATATATATATATATATATATATATATATATATATGTAAAATTGAAAAGTCTTCATCGTTGTAATTCAAAATGATATCAAGTTCGTTGAATTTTGATTTTAACGATTGGATATTGATGTAGAGTCCAGTAATTATTAAATTGTCTTCTTCCTGATCGTCGATTAGATGAAGTTTTTTTGGGCAAGATGTATCTGATGGTGTCGTGAAGATAATTTATCATTAGTGATGACATAGCTGCATTGAATATTATTTGCATACAAAGACGCTTCTCATACTTAAATAGGTGAAAGTTTGGTTTAATTTTTATTCTATGTTACGATAGAAGTTCTGAAGTATTGATAAAAATTTCAACTAATGATGAGTTAATACCATCTATAATTTTATTAAGAATAAATCTTCCCTACCAATGGGGATTGCTGACAATATGCTGACGTGTTGTAATGTCATTAATATTTATTTGTTGACAATTTATTGCATCGATAGTGTCTGCTAAAATGAACACATGCTCATTTCAATTTTAATGTTTGCATAACTTGTCTGCGTCCTCTATTATATTTTTCAAGTCTTGCATATGGTTTGCGAATTACCACAAATTTTTTGTTGCCTAAAGTATTATGTATTATATCGCATAATACATGAGATTGTTTGTCAATCATAAAATTTTACAATTAGAATTTAATTGCTGGTCCCTGAATTTCAAATATGATTCTTTGTATATGTTAATAATCTCAGTTAATTCTATAACTTTCTCCTTTAAGATAACATTACTGGCATTTAGATTATTAATTTCGGATGTTTGTTCTATTTGTTGCTTACGTAATAGTTCATTGGTATTTATTACCTGATCTGTTTGTTTAACACGTTAACGCCGGCGGGTACCACCGGTGGTACACGAGTTTTTACGCATTTGGTACGCCACTGATTACTTCCATGGTGACAATAAATAACTATTATCGCGCATTTAGAACTTCAGTCACCATAGCAACCATAACAACCATAGGCGTGCGAGCCAAATTTTGTCATTTTAAATGAATAATTGTAAGGTACAAAAACGCCGGCGTCAACGTGTTAAGTTTGTCTTTTATTTGCGATTGTGATGGCGCATTATCAATTGCATTTACTTTTGCTTTCCAATAATCGATCGTGAAATCCATTTTTTTATTTTTGCGGTTGGCATTTAACAGGAGCAGTTTACACTATTTTACACTATCTAGTACTTCTTCAATTTTTTCCGTAAGTTATTCTTCGGCTTCTACATCTTCTTTTTTAATAAGTTTGAGTCGTTCAGTTAACTTATCGATGCAATTTGTCACGCTGCATTAACCTTATTTTTTTTACGAATTTCGAATAAACTAGCAAAAAAAACACTTCACGCTGCATTTAGTAAAAGACTAGACTCGAGAAGTCATTAAGTGAAAATAAGAAAAATATAGGTTATGTACACTTTTAACTTTTCATTTATCATCATGAAATGTTAAAAGTGTATGACGTTTAATTGTGCACACAATGACAATATAATGTTGTGTTCACTGACAATTAGTCGTGTTACAGAATTTCAGAATTAATGAATTCTGAAATCCTTTAATAAACTGTCGATCGCGCACACTTTCTTTAATAAATTAATATGCCATTTTAATTTTTTTTGAAAATCAGAAATCACACACATCTTTTAAGATTCTCACAAAACTCTTGCTTTATAATGGGATCCAGTCATTTGTTCCTTAACGTGGTGTTGCTAAAGATCTGCCTTATCCGCCCTGCTTTATAACATTTTTGTTTCTGATATATACAGAGTGACTGACGAAAAACCTTTGGTGCTGTATCTCGCTTATTTTTTTATCCGATTTTAATAAATAAAACATCAAATTAAACCATTTTTAAAAGACTTTAATAGGATCTGAACTGTTATTTTTTCTCGCACCCAGTTTTCGACAAAATACAATCAACATTTTTTTTTTAAATTGCACTGTATATATATTTTTATTGATTCGCAAGAAGATTTTTTTTCTGAATATAAAATTGTAGACAAATTTATCCATACTTCAAACTTAAGTCGAGAAATTGAGGATTAAAAAAATAAATAAATAGTCAAGTATACATTGTAAACAATATACAGACCCTATTTTAAATGTCAAAAGTGACAGTGACAGCCATTGATACAATACTGCAACGATTTTTAATTATTTCATAATTAAAATGTTGCAATATTTCAAACACTGTACTAGAATTTTGTGCTTCTACAGAAATCGTTTTTCAGTTTTTGAAATCTTGCAACATTTTTATTATGAAATTATTAAAAATCATTGCAGTATTGTACCAATGACTGACACTGTCACTTTTGACATTTGGAATAGGCTCTGGATATTGTTTACTATAGGTATTTGATTTTTAATTTTTTAACTTTGGTTTGATGAATGGATAAAATCGTTTACAAATTTAGATTCAGAAAAAAATCTCCTTGAGGATCAGTACAAAATATATATACAGTGCAATTTGAAAAAAAAAGTTGATCGTCTTTTGTCAAAAACTGGATGCAAGAAAAAATATCAGTACAGTTCATATTAAAGTCTTTTAAAAATCATTTAATTTGATGTTTTATTTATTCAAATCGGATCAAAAATAAGCGAGCTACAGCACCAAAGGTTTTTTGTCAGTCACCTTGTATATATAATTCTAGTCTTTATCGTAATATTTTCTGTATGCTAATAGCCCACACCAACTATAAAGACAATCTGATGAGGCTGAACTATTCGATACACACTTTTTTTGCGAAATAGAGAATATTCATCAACACCAACAACAGCTTCATTCTAATTTGACCGTCTTCAGAATTCCTAATATAAAATTAACAAAAGTAAATAAAGTAAGTCTTCGTAATCCTGCATATACCTTCGTATAACATTTGATATAAAACAAACAATTTAAATGCACACCCAAAACATTAAAGCCCTATTCCTGGCACGATATTTTAGAAACTTATCAAAATCAAGGAATTTCTACTATTCCACAATCCTCACCCGCCATCTTAACACACCTGCAAGTATCTGAACGAACAGCTTTTGGTACCCTTACTAAAATTCGATATCATTTATTAACATAAATAATCCTTATTGAAGAAACTTTGAAACATCTTTCCCAATACCACCTCCAAATGAGTATTTCTAGAAATCTTTTAATAATCAACAAGACAAGATACCCTGAATCATGCGATCATGACCTTTAAACAACAGAGCACAGTTAGATTCTTTGAAATTTAGTAATCACTATATTTCCAAGACAAGGCTGAAAGACCACAGGTCGATAGCCATTCATCAGAAGTAAAATGATGTTTATGACTTTACACTTACAAGCATTATTTATAAACTTGTGTTAATGAAGGTGTTTATTATTGATATTTAACACTGAAACGAACATTCCTCGTAATTTTTAAATTTTGATGCAATACATATTTCATTATGAAAAATTCATAATTGCGTTAGTTAAAAAAAGTCGCTAATTAGAGCCAGTATCGGTTGACGTTGTAAAACTCCATATCTCCTATCACTGGCGAATAATTTTTCATTAACGACCGTACACCCTCATTTCCGATACATGCGAGCGGGCAATTATGAAAAGCGGAGGCTAAAAGCGAAAATTTACATGCAATAATTTCCTCGTTAATTATCGCGGGCACCGATACGCATCTGCGGCCCCCGCCCGCTTGTCTCTATGATCCCACGTCTTCTATGAAACCGCCGCCCGGTCATATTCCGGGGGATTAATTAACGGCCGGCGACCGGCGAGGATTTCAGCCGGGGCGCGGAAATCGCCTCCCTCTTACACAGTATGTGTGCGCGCGGCAACGGTTTTATTAAATACCAAAAACCGGAATCTCGTTAACCGCGACATCTATGAGAGAGATGTTTTTTTAGAATAAATTACGTTAGTATTGCTTGCATTTTTTTGCCGTTAATTACTTAATAAGTACAAGCGGTGAAATTAATTTAACAAGTAATGGTGAAGATGATAAATTACACGATGCCAGTGTGTTAGTTTAAAGAGGATTACACAAAACTTTTAACGTTCGCATATGTCATTCTGGTACACACTTTATGATTTAATGCAATTTGTTCGGATGTAAATTGATAATTAATTAAGATAATATAAGTCAATGATAGATGGTATATTAAAATTGATCAACGACAAAAAGATAAATAAATGATGTAATAACCGATGGCAGATGACAGATAACAGTTGATAGAAGACAAATATTGAAACAGATAACGCATGTCATACTTATTTACGTCAAGTTTTCAGAAACATATTATTTATTAGTTCAATTAGGTCAAAATGATTAACGATTCTAAATTACATGTTTCATTGTATGTACAGTCAATTTTATGATTTATAATAGCTATAGCATCTTTATAACAAAATGCATTTATATCTTGGTAAAATATCCATACCTATTTTATTATTGTTATTGTATTTACTATTTACTATGATATGTAAATACATTTTACCATCTTTCAACTTTATTAAAAAGTTCTCTATTATACAAGGAATGGTTGGAAAATAGCACCCGTATACATTATGCAAAGTGTTGGTAAATAGAGCAGCCGTTAACATGTTCAGTTTAATTTCAGTTTTATGCGTGCAAGTGGTATTGAGTGTGCTGTTTATGTGAGTATTTATAGTGTTCAAGAAAATAAAAAAAACACCGCCAGTTGTGAAGTTAGGGCCATGATTTGATTTCTCAGCGTGTCTTTGCGATATTTTTCGTTAATTAAAGGATGAGTATGAAAATATAATTTCAGCTTGGGAAGAGAAAACATTCATGATAACGAGTAGTTGAAATGGTCTTCAATCATAGTGGTCGTACTTTCAAAAATTCACCTTAGAGTCCAGAATTAGCCCAGGAACCAATGAAAATGATGGTGGCATACAAATTTTGTCACACATTACGACAAATGCTTAGATTTGCGAAGTAGAAAAGTAGTATACAAATAAAACCTTAACAATTTGTTAATATATACCAGTTTTATTGTATATCCCTAAAGGGGTATTAGTTTTCGGATATATAGCCATTCTATAAGATTATTCATTGCAACGTTAGAACAATTATTTGTTAGAATATGCAATGAGTTTGTAATCGGCGCAACATACATACCACAGAATTCTAATGTTTCATTTTATGAACATCATACCATGACACTAGATCAAATTTGTATGGAAAATTCTAATTTAGAATATACATACTATGGCGACTATAATTTACGTAGCTCAATTTTGGATCTAGTGGATGGAGATATTCATATTTCTAATTGTGAGCAATGTTTACGTGACTTTTTAGCTTTTAATAATTTAAGTCAAAAGAACATTATCCTGAATTCACGCAACGTATTTTTAGATTTAGTATTATCTAACATTTAGGAATTAAATATTTAAATATTGTTAAGTGTTAAGTGTATACCTTATTTACTTAGTATAAAGTTTTCTGGTGACGTTGAATATATACTGATTCACTTATTTTATTACGACTTTAAATCTGCAGACTACATTTCACTAAATAATTTTTATCTACGATCGTACAGAAAGTAGACGATTTTTGCATCATTTTTCATTGTAAAAGTGGCTTTTTAAAGCACTAGTGCTTTTTTACGTTTTTATTGCACAGTAATGTCAAATTTGACAGATGAATAGATTATAGCACAAATTTTCGACGAAAAACTTAATTTTTTATTAATTGATACAAATAACTAATAAACTATAAATAAAATATATAATACAAACGAAATGGCAGGTTTAAGAACTCCGAAGATTTCATTTAATGCAAGTCGAAGCGATTACAATAAAGCAAACATTTTTTTCATAAATTATAATGGCGGCCGACATTTGTGCAACTTTTTTACTGGTTGCTAAGTAACGCTCTATCCTCGCTCACGTTTTTAAGAGCCAGTTCGTGCAATAAAGCATCACTTTTTACACTTGTACCTTAAATAACTATTTTAGCATCGGTGGACTGGAAATCCATTTTGTATCATCCTAATATAAATATTTCTTTGGAAAATTTTTACGAAGTTATTAATGCGGGGTTAAGTTTGTATGTTCCTACGAAACGTAAAAAAATCTTCTACTTTTCCAAGGTGATTTAATGCACGTCTAATTAAACTTGCTGATTTTAAGGCTAATGGCAGATTATGTGATTATGAATAGTTTAAAATGCTCAGATCTCTTTGTGTTAACTTATTAGCAATTTATTAAACGTACTAAAGAATGTCTTGGCTATAACGGTAAATATTTTTGGAATTATGTTAATGAATGCACTAACCTGCATGGTCTTCCTAAGCATATGTTCTACGAAAGTAATACCTGCGATAATGGCAATGATTGTGTAAACTTATTTGCTAATTATTTTTCTACTGTGTACAGCAATGATAATCTACATTCCTTTATAAATGTGATGAGTTGGAATCCAAACAAGTGATGTGGGTTTTTAAGCGTATGATCTGTGATGAACAACATGGTTTCCTGCAGGGTAAATCTATAATTACAAATCTATTAACATATTAATGTTTTTTATTAAATGCCTTAGATAATGGATATTAGGTGGATGCTATTTATATCGATCTTTCTAAAGCCTTTGATCATGTCAACCATAATATCTTATTAAATAAATTATCATTGCTTGGATTTGGCGACATAGTTATCAAATGGATTAAGAGTTTTTTGTCTTCTTTTTGCAGTTTGTGAAAATTGATAATTAATGTATCAACAGTAATAAATATTAAATC
The DNA here is from genome assembly GCA_963969525.1 of Ontholestes murinus. Lineage (NCBI taxonomy): Eukaryota > Metazoa > Arthropoda > Insecta > Coleoptera > Staphylinidae > Ontholestes > Ontholestes murinus. Next base: position 47,478,934 of record OZ018393.1, on the reverse strand, counting down.
TGGTGTACCTCAAGGTTCTCATTATTCCAATAATTTTCTTCCGTTTTATTAATGATATCGGACAATGTATCAAGTATTCTAAATATTTAATGTTGCAGACGATTTGAAATTATTTTCTATAGTACAAAGTGTAAAGAAAGAAAGACCGTGGCAGACTCCAAAGTGATCTAAACAATATTGTTACTTCGTGTAATTCAATAAACTTGACTTAAATATTTAAAAAAAAATGTGTAATTTCTTTCAGTCTTGTAAATTAATAAGGTTTAACTATGTATAATAATATCCCACGATTTGTTGATGAAGTTAAAGTATTAGGTATTTTACACTCGATTGACTTTTTCGTCTCATATTAATATACTGAGGAATAGAGCCTTCAAAATACTTGGAGCAATTTCCAGATTTTTATCTAATAATAATAATAATAATATACTTTATGTCAGTGTTTACATAATATATACATAAAGAAGTATCATATTCACATGAAACATCATCAAAAGAAAAAATATAACTAAGGTGTAACATATATATTAATTTATTAAATTATAAAATTCGTGCATATTGTAAGGTTCAATATCAAGAATTTTTTTAAATAGTTCTTTCTTCATGAATGAATAGGAGTTTAATAATGTAATTGTTTTCGGCAACTTGTTATATAATTTTATGCAGCTATAGTAAGGACTTTTTCAAATATAGTTAGCTTATGTGGAGGGTACGCATATTCAATCGGATGCCTCGTATTATTCCTACTTTGTAGTTTGTTATTATGAAATGGAGATTCCACATAAATTTTATACATTCGTATATATAGACTGCAGTGCAGGTCAAAAAACCTGCTTACCTAAATAGACCCCGACAGTTGAAAGTTGCTTTTACATTACAGATGATTCTAATTGCTCTTTTCTGTACAATGAATACTTTATCAATAAAGCTTGAACTACCCCAGAAAATTATTCCATACCTCAGATATGAATAAAAATTAGCATAATAGAATATTTATATTATGTTCTTATTGGTATTTTTGGCTAATATTCGTCAATGTGAATGTTATATTTCAGGTTGTTATCAAGGTAAATCCCTAGAAATTTTACATTATCATTGAATTCATAGATTTTTTTATTGATTTCTATTGTTTCTGATGTCGCTGTACTATAATTTGTTTTAAATACAACGAAATTTGTCTTGCCCGGGTTTAATATTAGTTTATTACAGGCAAACCAATATTCCAAATCTCTCAGAATAAGATTACCATGTTCTGTAACATCTTTCATCAGCATAAGACGTTAGTGTGCAATTCTGAGATATTGTGATATTCATAAAAATAATAAAAAGAGGGGACCTAGGATGCTTCCTTGAGGTACACCCATAATGATCTCTAGGGCATGGTTTCCATGTATATCATCTGTTATTTTTACAAATTGCTTCCTCGATGTAAGGTATGATTTAATTCAGTCATTAGCTTTTCCTCGTATGTCATAATGGTTTAATTTAGTTAGTAAAATGTTATAATCAATTGTATCAAATTTCAGCAATGAAACAGCTAAACTATTATATGTATCGTTAGTAAGATCGCAGCTTGAATATGGTTCTTTATATAGTTTTTATCTCAGTAGTAATATAATTGAAATGGTTCCTTAGAATGATGTCTAAAATTTCCTATAATTTCTAGAGACTTCAGTCATTCCTATAGTTTGATTTAGTTTATTCACTTTACAAAACCTATTTAAATAATAACACAAAAATACATACATAAATATGATTAATCACTTTGGAATTTCGAGCATAGATCTTGAAGGCGGAGTTCACAGTTTTTCGTGATCTTCCACTCGATCCATTACACTTATTAGGTGCTGATGTAGCCACTTCTATAACCTCATGTTATAGAAGGGCTATGTTCAATATATGTTTAGGTTTTAAAATAATAAACGACTTCGTTGATAGCAGTATCTTGCTTTCACCTTTTAATTTTAATTGTATTAAAGATACTCGTTTTCTGTCATTGTTTCGTTTATCATTTCATTCAACTAATTATGGATCGCATTACCCATTAAGAAAGATAATGAAATATTGTAACACTGAATTCTTATACAAATTTTTACATATTTAATTCTTCCTTTATAAAATTTAAATGTAAATTTATCTATGTATTTAAATAATACCTCATTATTAAAAGTCCTTTAGGTTATTTATATTTATAATATACAATTTGATTTGTTTTGTATATACAAGGATAATTTGATATTTTTCCATATTAATGTTTTGATTTCAGTTCGTATTGTTTGTGTTTGGTAATACTTAATTATTATGTTATTTTAGGTTATTTTGTGATTTACATAATATAGAATATATATATATATATATTTTATATTTATATTTAAAAATTAAGATTACTTTTTTTATTTAGTAAAATTAATGAATTATGTTTGTTTGTATTACTTATTATTTTATTTAAGTTATGTAAAAAGGAAATGATCCGGTAAATAAATAAATAAATAAATTCTCCCTTTTTTTACAAATATACGATTAGTTTAGAGTAGTTTGTAAGTTTGTAGGTAATGTTAAAGGTACTTATACCTTATTTAGATTCCATTTTTTATTCAATTTCTCCTTATTGTCAAAAATTAAGGTTTTAGTCGCGATCAGGAGAAATCTTAATAATAAGAAATAGAAAAAACACAAAAATATTTTCGTAAAATCTACAACAAATGAGTCTTATTAAGACTACAAGAACAAATCACTTTTGAAATAACTACTTCTCTAGATAATACTTCGACAGACATTGAATAATACAAAAGTAATTTTGATAGCAAGGCTATCAAAGCAACACTAGTTTGAACGTATTTCTTTCTATAAAATGAACTAAAAATGATTGAATGTACGTTAAAATAGTTTGTGAGTTACTATACTATGGTAATTTTACAAAAATATTTTCGTGTTTTTTCTATTTATTAGTGAATTTTCTACAACGTAAAGGACTTATATATTTTATTATTAATAAAAGAGTCTTGAAGTTAAAATTTCATTACCTACTCTATAACAAAAATCAATATCAGATTTACTGAGATGCTGTTGTGTATTCTTTGGTACTTTTATATTCAACAATTGTTTCTATTGTTTTATCGAAATATATTAATAAGATGAATATTGCATTCATCTACTTGTTATTCATTTTAAATAAGATTAAGCATTATTATTATTTTACTCAGAAACATTTAAGAAATGACTTAACCGTTTTATATTACTTTGGATTTTGTAACTTTCTGAATTAAAACTTTTTAAATGTTTTTATCTATTATATATTTTTAAGTAAATAATGGAAGAAGAAGAGATAAGAGAAGAACAAAACTGGAGTGGGACAACACAAAAAAGAAAATAGATTAGATAAACCCAAGATAATGAAACAGACAAGAGAATTATTGAGAATTAGTGACAATTTTTTTATTTATAACATCTGTAAATCAGTCAAGTATTTCACAAACTTTAGTTATAAAAAAATTATTTTTATTTTTCTGTATAAAATTTTTCACTGAATTTGGCAAGCATTTAAAAAATTTCAATTAGTTATTTTAATTTTTTGATATATTTAACGAAATTTAAAAATAACATAAAAGCTTCTTAGTAATTATTATTTATGTGTTCTTGGAGTTTTCTTTCATTTACATTTTTCCCTTATTCTTGGTGTTATTGAACTGTTTTTAAATCTTTAAATAAACATTTTATTAATTATATGCTTTTAATAATTTTTATCTATTCAAATAATTATTTTCAAGTCTCAACTTCTTATGAATATTCAACTAGATTTAACAATATTTATCGTTTTGATACTTTAACTTGACTATTGAAAACTAAAAGAATATTAGTAATATTTATCTCTACGTCTTTATAATCTTTCCAGTTTTATTGTTTTCCTTGATTGTTGATGTTATTTAAGTTTGATAAGTTTTCTACCTTTTCAGATCATTAATTTTAAAGTTTCAACATTTTAAATGCGTCAAGCTTGTTAATTTTTGTAGCAATACCTATCTGCTTTGCTGTGAATATTGAAATTTATTTTTATATATTTAACAATTATTTAATAAATATAAATTTCTTTAGCAATCTTAAATTAGTTATAATTATTTCACTTTTTTTATTTCACTAATTTGTACATCTTTACTGATAAACATATACATAATAATAATTATTATTATTATTACAAATCTCGAGTATACATGGTATATTGTTAAAGTAAACGTAAGATTTAATTGTGACGGGACTATCTCTCGCAGATGTCATCACCAGCGCCTGCTCTTCCAATGAAAACGGTCGCGTTTGTTCCGAGCAGTCTGAGTGGAAAATTGTCCCTTCGCGTAAAGTTTGATTTTTCGTTCAACAGCGATACGGAATCAAGTTTTGTATGCGGCTTGGAAAGAATGCAACCAAAAATTTCCAGATGCTTCAAGAGGCCTTCAAAGATAACTGCATTTTAAGGTCACAGTCTGGGAGATCACACAAGGCGATCAAGGAGGGTCTGGAGAAGATTGCCAATGAACCAAATTCTGGACGCCTAGTAACGGCAAGAATCAATGAAAATGGAAATGTGAAATGAGCGGTACCTACGATCTGCAAATGCGCAAAGCGCGAAGCTTGTGCTGAAGTGTTAACGGAAGACCAGAAAGGACTTCAAAATAAGCCCAACTTAACTGTCATAACTGGTGATTAATCCAGCATGTTTAAGTATGACCCAGAATTGAAAGCAGCAGCAAGAAAGCGCGAATGAGCAAATCTCGTATCAAAATGATTCTTATTGTCTTTTTGATGTCCGAAGAATTGTCTCTTTCAGTGTGTACGGCAGGAAGAAACTGTCAACTCAGCCTTTTATCTCCAGGTGCTCAAAAGATTGAAACCCGGGTTATACGCGTGATGGCTAACATCAAAGACACGGTCAGACTCTACCAATACCGGTGATCACTCAGTCCCCTTACATTCTTGACTTTGGTCTGTGTGACATTTTTTTGTTTTCCCGACAGAAGAGAGAGCTGAATGAAGAGCATTGGGAGTCCATAGAAAACATCCAAAAACAAGTTATAACGTTCTTAAAAGACATGCACGTTGAGGGAGTTTTCTAGACATGGAAGTCACGTTTAAGCAAATGTGTTGACGCTAGCGAGAGAACTTTAAGCATTTGTATCGATATGATTAATAAATATACTTTTCCCAGAAAATGCGCATTACTTTCATAATGGACCCTGTATATTTTATATTTTACCAATGATAATTGGTCTTTCTGTCTACAATTTTTTTATTTGTTAACTAATACTCCTAATGTAGTTCTAACATTTTAAATTATTACTTTATATATTTTTTTTTATTCGCATGTAATTTTAAGTTATATTAACATAATTGTATGTTGTAATATGAATATGTGAATAAATAAAATAAAAAAATAAAAAATATATTTATTTTAAATAAATTATTTCTCAAATTTATGATACTTTTGATAATTTTTGTACATTAATATTTGAACGTTTTTAAAATTTAAGGTTTGTGTATGTCTCAACAATAATAACTGTTTTGTCACGAATATTCAAAATTATTTTTATTATTTAACAAATTTTCAGCAATTTAAAATTATATTCCGAGTTTTACAATTTTCAATTTACCAATTAAATATTAATATAGTTTAATTATTTAGGTCATATTCACTTTTAACAATTTGAATCACTTTTAACATTCTTTAATTACCCTTTATATTATTATGGCAGTTTTATCTGTTTATCGTCAGTCTTAATTTTATTTGGTTTCAATATTTCCAATATTTAATCTTATTGAGTATTTAAACTGTTTTTTAATAATTTGGGATAATTTCTAAAACATTATTACCTTTATTATTACGATTACCTTTTTAAAAGCTTTTGATTATATAATTTCTGGGGTTTGGTTAATTTTTCAGATTTGGAAATTGTTGGCAATAAAATTATATACTTTTATTTATACAATTTTAAACAATATTCAATTCTGTTATAATTTAAATTACATTCGATCATTTGTATACATTTTTATAGTAATAAATTGTTTTTCTTTTTAAATATTTAACTACTATCTTTTTCTGAAAAAGTATTTCTTTAATTTTAAATTGTTGTTAAAAATACTATTTTTTTAGCAGTTTTAAATGTTGGATTGTTTGATTTCATTGTTCTGATAAATGCGGGATATTTGATAATTCTTATTTATATGGTACTATATACTAAATACTATATTATTTTCCTAATTCTTATTGCAGTAATAATTTAGCTGTTTTTAATCAATAAAAGAAAACTTCTAGCGCCTTCAACAATAATTAATTAAAATTTAATTTTTAAATATTGATTTCACTTTCAAATATCTGTAAAAAAATTTAGTCATATTTCTTTAAAGCAAAATAATAATAACCAACAAAATTATTTGCTGTATACTGCCAATCTATGTTATTTTAATTTAAATGATTTTGTTGGTTATTAATAATTTGGTTTAAAGAAATATCTACTTTTTGAAATTTTAGTTACCCTTGTCTTATTCTAAAGCAATTTCGATTAAGATATAATCACAATTTCTAATTTTCTGTCAAAGGTAATACTTTCCACTCGATTTAAAAAAAGGTATAATTGCTTGAAGTCCCAAGCCCGGGGAAGACCCGTTGTCAAGCTAAACATCCATCACTCTACGCCGGGTCCTAGTTATACTATATATTTGAATCCCTGATCCAAATGGAAATTTATTTCTAAGTACCTATGTACCCGAATAACAATTTGAGCCTCAATAAAAAATCCACTATTAATTCCAAAACTGTCCACCTTGAAGCCAAGAAAACTCCTATTGTTTTTTAAACATAAAAGAGCGCATTCGACTGCATCAAACTATGCTGTATCTTCTTGGTATAACCAAACATTTACTAATTCTTCTTAACTCCTGTTAGAAACAGGTTCTTGGAAATTAAAATAAATCAATAATAAACCATCATAAATAGCATTACAATACAACTAAAATAAAATATAAAAATGTCGTGACCGAATGGTTAACACCTAAGTCAAAAAATAAATAAATAAATCAATTCCAAAATTTTCACCTAACTCGGGGTACCTAAATGTTCCCTTTTATTACCGCTGATATATAGCATTCATTGCAATGATATATACCATCCGGATTCCATGTTTTTTAGTACCAATAAGTACTTAAATTTATTTGTAGATGATACTGCCCTAGTTTGCCATGCCCTAACATAACTAAATGCTATCAAATCATTACAAGCATCAATATATGCACTTCTACAAGGGGCTAATAAATGGCGTATAAAAATTAGTCTTATAGTCCCAATTATTTCTTTCATTCTACAGAATATCTCAAAATTCCCAATTTAAATTATAATACACTTATTCTGACATCATTTCATTGTAAATACCTAGACATGCTCATCAACAAATTTGTTATGGCCATACTTTCGGCAATTATTATTGTTATTCTTTATGTATTCGTAAACAAATTAGTATAAATAATATAACACAGGGAAAAACATTTATCTGCATTTCGTCCACTCCTAAAAGTCTAAAATATTTATATTCATTTGTGCTAGTGCTTTGTTTAATGCTAAATGAGGTCTTCAAATGAAATTACCAGTTTTAGCTTTTCCTGACGTTTCGAAGAAAATAGTATTAATTAGATAATTTATTGTTTCCCTGTCAACAAAAGACACGAATCTATTTTAAAATGAAGAATAAACAATACTAGATTTGGATTGTATAATTCACTGTTTTTATATTATAATGTACATTTAATAATCCTGTAGAAGTGTATCTTTAAATCTAAATTTTAATTTAAGTTTTTATTAAGTATGCGGTAAATTGTAGTTCTAAAAATAAGCAATATTAGATATATTTTCCGCTTAATTAATAATAATTCTAACAATAAAATAATTGGGAGAGGCATAGTAGTATGATGTATTATAATATTTTTTAGCAAAAAATTGTTTCTATATGTACAAAACACCATAGAATCAATAGCGACGAGAGTCAGACATGATAAGTACTGAAATACTCCAAAAAATTCCCACAGAACGAACTCTCGGTCAAATCTTCACCGTGCGGACACGGAATCCGTTTCCTTATATTTATTTTCTCTTAGGGTTTTTTTTCCCTCCGGCGAACGTATTGAATGGTTCCACCGCTCAATCGGAGTGAGCGCGTCGATTCATCAATTTGGTAAATGGACCCTGAATATGGAACGGTGTCTTTCCGATTTCCTCATTTGTCTGCAGGGTCGGGACGACCCCACAACTCCGTCGGGTTCGTGGAAATGTAAATAGATTCAAATGTGTGTGTGCATGCGTGTGTGTGTGTGTGTATATGTGTGTGCGTGTATTTTTCTTCCCCCTTATATCGAATTTACTCCTTGTCACGAATTCTAAACAAACAATTTAGGCGGGCTTTATTAATGTTTATATAAATATTTACAACCGCCACTTGGATACAAACAACGTAAATCAAAATGTATACGTTCGATGTCGTGAATATTTTGGCATACAAATTGTTTACATTTGTACTGTTGTCTTCTTTATTTCAATTCGAAATCAGTATATGTATATCCCGTATTAGTATTATAGTGGATGAATATGTATAAATGGTGGATGCGCCGGGTAAACTTTCGTATCATTTATATATGATATATTTTATTATACATAATTACAATTTCATTTTAAGTTTCATAAAATATTTTAGGTTTAAATCAGTATACTTGTTTCAAGCTAACAATGTTTAACGAACTAATTGTTAATTCATATAAAACATATTATTTGAAAATCAAGTTTCGTTGCTTATAGTTTGTATTTTTAAAGCATAACAACTGTTTCATTTGTGATGGTATTTTTAAGTAGAATTCAATTAATTTTATTATTATGACAATCAAATTGTAGAACGTTTCAATTATCTCTAAAAACCAACATATAATGAATAATTCCAAGCTTGTTCCCGGCGAAATAATAATATTGTAAACAATTAATAATTTATATAAATAATATATTTATATCCAACCAATAATATTAATTTAAAAAAATTACCATACTGAAAAATCGTTGCAATTTTTAAAGGTGATTTTTCCAATGTCCACAAATCCGATAATGGATGGGCCATTTTAAATTCCAAACGACGTAATGTTTTATCGAACACCCACCCTCCAATTTTCAGTGGAAATAGCCGTGACAATTCCAAACCACCTCTACATTTCTTTTTGTTTATCTTTATAGTAGTCTTAGCTTTAACTATACACTCGAGAGGGCAAAAAATAAGATCGAGTGTGTATGCAAATGCATATACATGTTGGTTTTCCGCTACTTAGCTTCTGGGATAAATGTCCCGTGGGTGCATTAAATTTTTACGGTTGGATGGGATGCAGGGGTAGGGTTCGCAGAAGAAAAAAAGAGGGCGTCGCTGCAGCACGCAAGGATTTCTTGCGGATTTCGGAAACGGCGACGGATTCGCTGGGCGCGTTCATTAAATCGGGACGGAGTAAAATATGGGGATGGCTCGGTTTAAATTATTTTACATTACATTATTGCCGAAGTTGCCTAGTTCTGGGAATGATTAATACGCGGTATTAAAACTTACCCCCTTCTGAGCGCGGTCGCGGCGGGGAAACTTTTGGCCTCTGGACTTTTACAGAGTCTCTCAAAAAAAAAAATAAATGACATGAATGTTTTTAAGAAATTGGAGTCAAATAAATTTATATTTATTAATTTAATATTATTTTATCGAAAAAGTTCAATTTTACTAGATGGGATTATTTCAGATAAAAATACTTTCATTATTAGGATTAAGTTTATTTTTTTACAATAGTTATCTATATTTTAAGTCAACTGTAAATATTATTTATATAGAAGACCTGGCGTACTTTCCTATAAAATCATATTTTAAGTAAATTTTTCCGAGCTTAATAATTGCAGAGAAGCATAAAAAAGAATGTATCGTAATCGGCGTAGACGCATAATAAAAAAAAACGGCTAAGGAGAAGAGAACAAGAAAAGCGCCGCAATCCATCTAACCGCGGGGCCGAAATGCGATTTGTTGACTTTAGTGCTCTCCTCGTAACGTGATAAATGGCCGATACTAGTTGCAGAAATTGTTTTCGCCGGGTATTGGATTGTAAATGCATTAGGAATATATTCAATTCGGTTTGTTATTGGAGAGATTGCGGCCGCCCCGTCTTCCCCGGAAATAAAATTACAGCCCGTGGTCACCGCAAATGTGAATTTATTTATCTTCAAAGATCTCGTCGAGAAATTGCCGTTTCGGCGGCCCATCCTACCATTCGCCTCCCCGACTACGCCGCCACCCCCGCACGAAAATGCGATTTATATTTCTGTCCGCGATCCCATTTCGTCCCAAATTTAAACACTTTTGTCCGTCAAGATGAAAGGCTTCGCCGCACACATCTATATACGGTCGAAATATTGCATCATTTGATTCGTCGAAAAAAAAGTATATTTATATATATATATATATATATATATATATATATATATATATATGTGTGTGTGTGTATGAAATTAGAATTCTTTATTTATTTACAACAGAGTAAAGAAGAAGATTTACGTAAAGTAATTGGTATTGCACTTAGTATGTATAAATAAATATTACAAAATCTTTAGTGGTGAAAAAATATGTGCGTTAGTTTAGTGCGATGTAGGAAATGTTATGCAAAAACATGTTTTAACAATGTGTTTAAACATATACACATAATTACGAACAAATTGAGGAATAAATTTAAATATAATAAATAATTGAGTCATATTACAAAATCAATATTTACAAGACGTTTTTACTTTCCCTATATAGTATATATTGGGGAAATATTGTTTTCGTGCATGAAAATGTCTGTGGGCGCTGTATCTCAAAAACTAATGATCCTATTGAGATGAAACTTTAAACTTAAGGTTTTATCCGTAAAAACTGGAACTGAAAAGCTTTTGGTAAACATTCATAAACCGGAAGTGGGTGTTTATTCAAGGTGATTTTTGATTTTTTGTCGATATTTTTCTAAATTATAAAAATATTACAAAACCATTTAAACAATAGTTAAAGAGAATGAGTATCTAAACAAGTTTTATTAAAACATGTTTTTCCATAAAATTCTTAACATACGAGAAAATTTAAAATTTTGATATTTTTTGCCTATGGCTAATAAACTATAGGAGTTACATGAAATTTATATAACAAATAATTGTAATAAATTAAAAATTGAGCAAATTGTTAAAAATCGCAATTTTGCGCAAACCTCATAGTTTTCGAGGAAATTGTAAAGAAATTACTATGATGGCCACATCACCATTTTTGTTTTGTTTTTATTTTTACGTTTTAGAACTTTTAATTAAAACCCTCGCTTTTAATTTACTGATTGAAAGGTACGATAGAGGCCTCCCATCCACCCTAAATATACATGATTACTTTAAATACTAATCGTTGATGATTTTGCTGCTTAGAAAACAATAAAACCCTGGATGTAATAAAAACTAAAGCATAATCCAAATTTACGTTTGAATATAAATGACCTTTTATAGCTAATTTTATCAAAGCTTGATTTAAAGCCTTTTCAATTATCATGTATATAATTTTTATTAATTTCACACTCAAAATTTTACTTTGTCAATTTCTTTTATTCAAATTTTGTAATTAAAGTTATTGAAAACCACGACGCAATCAGTAATTAAAGTTAATATGTATATGTAGGGTGGAAAAGGAAATTTTAAGATTCGTAAAATATTCCACCATTGTTTTATGTCATCAGTAGCTTCTAGGATCTTTCTAAAAATATTGTTTCGAAGCAATTTTTTAAATGTCTAAATTCTTTCAATGTCTCACACAAAATTGCAAAAATAATCTTTAAAAACATTTGTATGTGTTCTTGACTTATGTGAAGATTATATTAATAATAAACGCGGTTAAATTAAATTAAAACAGCGAAGAATGGAATTGAACCGCGTTTATTTTTAAAAACATTGTTTAATTTTAACTTTAGTTTCTTAATAATTATCTGGGGTTCAAGCATTTTCAACAGTTTTATTTAACAAATCTTTAAAATTTTCCAGCCATTTTTCATCAGTTCAAGAATTTTCCGGATTTTATTTTTTATTTTTTAGAAACTTTATTTATTATTTCTTATTTTACCTTATTCAAATTTGCTTGATTCATTTAGAGAACTTCTAGAAACTTCCAAGTAATTTTACATCCTCATTTGTCAAGACTTTTAGAAATGTCAAGTAGTTTAATTTAGATTTTAATTTGAGGAAAAAATGTAACCAATTCGTGAAGAATATTTTTTTTTAATGAATTTTGAAATAATTAATAATAAATAATAGTTTTCTACAAATTATTGGGGATTCAAGCATATTTAACAGTTTTTCTTTCCAGTCTTTAAAATATTCGAGAAATTTTTCTTTTCACCCTAACTGTAGAATTATCTTCAAGAATTTAAGAATTCACTGTATTTTTTTAATATTTGCTTGTTTTTTTTTTAAACTAGAAAGTTTCAAGTAATTTTGTGTCCCCGCTTCTACAAACTTTGTTGAGACTTTTCGAAATATAAAGCCTTTTTTTAGATTCGATGAAAAACTCCCCAAATGTTTACTTACAGGCCCTTAAAAATTTACAGAATGTCTTCATTTATAAATTTTGGAAAATCTTGCAAAAATAAATCCTGGAAAATTTCAAAGGTTTATATAAGTAAAAATTCTGAATATTGGTAAATTTCTAAACAGGTTCCAGAATTTATGATTAAATCCCTTGAAATTTTGTCATGGGTTTTAGAATTTTCTGCATATTTTTTTCTTCTTTATTTACACAATTTTTTCAATTTTTATTTTTCAGATTGCAAGAATTATTTTTAAGTGTTGGAACTTTTCAAAAATATTCTTTGAGACTTTAAAATTTTCAGCATTTCTTATCTCATCCTAATTTTTCAAGAGATAATTATTTAATAATCGATAAATAAATAAAAAATATTTACAAGTAATTTTAAAACCCAATTTTTTCTAGTAATTTCTCGTCCAAATACCTAATTTCAAACATTTTTTTGCTAGATTTCTAGAATTTTTTTTTCGTGTAGAAATTTTCGCTCCAATTGTAATCATCCATCAAGAGTTTTTTTTGCTTTACTTGCTTTATTTTATTGAAATTCTCTAGGATTTAAATAAATGTAATGCTTTTTATGCTACATTCTTGATGAAATCGGATGTATAAGTATGGTGAAGAAAATCACTTGTTATGTTCGATATTTTTATTTACAGTTTCCTGACACGTATCAGGAAACTGTAAACTGCTTTTCTTCTCCAAAAATCTCTAGGATTTTTACAAGGATACTTGGGATTTCAGTAATTTGAAGTTTCTAGTTTCCAAATTTATAGCAATTTGGTCGTGAGCTCTCCTTTAAGGAAAAACTGCTACAAAAAAATCTTATCAGGATTAGCCACGATTTTCTTAGAGGATTCTAGAATTTTAATATAATTTAAAGTTGAGATTCCCAGAAAATTTGTCAAAATTTCTAGATTTTTCTTTATTTCTAGACTCTTATAACGTTTACAATTTTTTATTTTAGGTTTTTCTTCCAAATTGTAAGAATTTTCTTTGAGAATCCAAAAATTTTACAAACATTTTTCTTATGGACCATTTATTATTTTAACTTTTTCAGATTTCCTACAAGGGTTCTAGAAATATCGACTAATTATGTCCAAGATACCAAGAAATTTTTTATATAAATTTCTAGATTATTTCAGTAATTTTTCTTTTTGAAATTTTCATTAGGTTTTGAAAGGTTTACAATTTTCAACAAAAATAGGTCCAGATTATTTAAAGTGGTTAAGGTTTTTTTAGAAAAAAAATTCTTCGAATTGCATTGTTTCGAGAGAGAGAGAATAACATCTTTATTCGAACATTAATAAATACAAAATTAAAAACATTTGCAGATGATTTATAAAGTGTTAGTCTGTCCGTTTGGGCTATCGACCATCGGTCTTTCTGCCCTGTCTTGACTAATTATGTGTAAAAAAATAAATAACTTCGCTAGCTAGCTTAACTGTCTGGATGATTCGCACTAATGAATTGATGTAGGGTGACTGAAGGGTGTTTATATTTAGGTGGGATATTGGGATTTCGGGGAATGCAAAAATTGTTGTTTCGAGATTTTCTTTCAGAAATATTTTCTTTCAGACTCTTAGAGAGGGAGATATAATAATATCTTTATTCGAACATATAAATATACAATTTAAAAACATTTACAAATAATATATGATGTGTTAGTCTACCGTTTGAGCTATCTACCATTGGTCTTTCTGCCTTTTCTTGACTCTAATTATGTGTAAATAAATAACTTTGCTTGGTAGCGTAATTGTTTGGATGATTCTAACTATTGATTTGATGTAGGACTGAAGGGTGTTTAAATTTGGGTGGGATATTGAGATTTCGGAGAATGCAAAATTTGTTAAGAAGAAGTTACATTAGAAGGATTGTTTACGAATTTATAAACAAGGCTATGTATACGTTGGGAAATAGGAGTAACCTGCGTGTAAAAAAGAGCACATTTAGGGGTTTATTGTAAGGGTTAATTGGATGTCTATTGGTAAGGGTTCGTAGGGCTGATCTTTCGGCTACATTAAAGTGATTTGTATATCCTAACTGCTGTTTTAGTAGAAATATCTTGGTTTTTATAGGTTAGTGTTCTAAAATGTCGATCTTTAGTTTTGATCTTGACCTTTATAGCTTGTGCCTGGGCTTTGAAGAAGAGTTGGTGGTCGGGCAGGATGCCTAGGTATTTACAGGAGTAGGTAGAGTAACAGACAGAGTTTTCTAGCTTTCCTTGCTTTTTCCTATCCGAATTTTTAATTATTCTAAAATTTTCTAGTAAGTTTTAATCTACATTCCTAGAAATTTTCTAGATATCTAAAATACACAGTCAATATTTGACAAAATTTTCTTGAATATGAAGGAAATCTTATACCAATAGATATATCATTTATAAAAATATTAAATAAAGGGGGACATAAGTGAGGCCCTTGAGGGGCACCAGATGTTACCTAAAATGGATCTGATAAAAAATATTAATGCCAACTTGCTGAGTGTAATCATTTAAATAGGATCCAAGCCATTTAAGGAGAGAACCAAAAATACTTTTCAAGTTTAATTAACAAAAGTGTAATGTTTACCTTACTAAAGTCCATATATTCTGAATGAAGTTCAGCCTACCCTTCAAAAGATTGCAATATAAAGTTAGTATACAAAAATTATTCGTGTCAACTGATCTACCACTCATGAACACCTGCTGTTGAGATATAATGATGTTTTTAAAAGAATTAGATCTTTTACAATTAGTGATTAAACAAATTTTGATATCACTAAAAGAATGCAGACCGCCCTATAATTTTTAATGTTTTTGTCTGCTGTTTTAAAAATTGGTTGAACAAATGAAAACTTCCATAGTGAGGAAAATGCCCCTTGAGATAATGACATAGAAAATAAAATATGCAATGGCGTAAATAATGAGGAATGACGTACATTAAGTAAGAGGGGAGGCAAACCATCAGGCCTACAAGTACCACCTTTAATATCAACATTGCAATGCCATCTGGATTTCTAATGGAGAAATAATTATTTCAGATATATTTGAGTTTGATTTTGGTCATTCACATTCTTATAATCGTGAAACATAAACAAAGGTAGTTTACCTGCTGCAGATTTCGACTTCCAGAAATTTCCAGAAATAACTTGGATTATATTGGAAAATAAATGTGTAGCAGTATCAAAATCCGTAATGTCTAAAAATACATAATTCCAATTAATAGATAAAACCAGTTATTAATAATAATGAGCATTTTTAAAATCATATACAACAGAAAAATCTGATGTTACATAGTCGGAGGTAATAGTTGAACAAACAATTTTAAGAGAGGGATGATATATACGCAAGTAATTAAGGGATCACATTTTAAAATGCTTTCGATTGTGTTCGTTGAGCAAGATAAATCTTATATACCGTCTTTATTGTCTATAATATTTTTATAGTGAGAAATGCCATAAAGTGCATAACCATCATAAATAACACTTTCACTTACACTTGTAGCACTCGAGCCACTTCTAACGTTAACTGGAAATTATTTATTTATTCGCAATTTGAATCTTTTATCAATAGACAAACAGTTAAATGATTATTATATATAAATATATGACATTTAGTTTAAATTGGCATTCATAATAAATACACTTTAGATCAAAATATTTTACTATTTCTGTAAAAAGTGGTTCTATTGCAATGGTCTTGGAAATGTCGTCTTTGTTTTGATTTTATCTTCGATATTACTGAAAAATATAAGGATACATTTTTTATGCATATTTATAGAACCGTTTTGGACACTTTTGGTTTGATAACTGTTTTAACATTTATTATAGATAAATATGACGATGATCTCAAACTGCTTAAGCCTATAAACTGCCTAGCCCCTCAAGAAGATTTTGACTCTTTGTATAACTGGTGTACAAATAATGGGCTTTCAGTAAATATTAGTAAATGCTAAATTACGTCTTATAGCAGAAAACGTAACAATGTTGTATTTAATTATAATATTTATAGTGAAAATCTAGAACGCGTATTCAATTTATAGATTTGGGTATTCTTTTCGATGTGAAACTTTCATTCAATGAGCATATTGATCACATAATTGGCAACAGTTATAAATTATTGGGTATCTTGTTAAAAAATACTAAACCGTTTAAGTCAATTCAGTCAATAATAAAATTCTATAATGCTTATATACGTAGTCGCCTAGAATACTGCTCCATAATATGGAATCCCATGTATAACCAAAGTATCAAGGACATCGAGAAGGTTCAGCAAAAATTCTTGAAGTCGCTGTACTATAGAAAATATGTATATCCAAACCAAGGTTATCCATCTCATATTTTGGAACAAGAATTCAACATCCCTTCCCTTCAAAGTAGGCGCATTTTGGCACAAATTATATTTATATATAAGTTAATTCATAACAAAATTGATGATTCTGTGTAATTATCAAAACTTACCAGGTTGCTCCCAAAATAGTAGAACTAAGAATACATTTTATATAACTTCAGCAAAAACTAATTTGCATATAAATTCGCCAATAATATCAATGTGTAACATGGTTAATTCGTACTGTAAATGTATAAATTTATTTAAGATTGACAGTAAACAAATACTGCTGAGTGAATTGTCTAGTTACATGTAGACTAATTAAACCTATATTTTAACTTAATATTAAACAACGTGTTTACTTACTTAATAATAATAACTTCTATCAAAATATTTCTGGCTATATTTGTACTAATATTATGTATTATATTTAATTTTTTCACTTTACATATTGAATTAATCCTGTAATTAGCCTATTTGGCTGTTGGGTTTATAAAATAAATAAATAAATAAATATTTTTCTCAATTTTTATGTTTACCTTCTGCCTTTTCACATTATCAATTTGACAACTTTACTCTTACGTGAGTTCCCGTGTTTCTAATTATAGAAGATAATAATTTATAAAAATTCTTCTGCAAGTTAAAATATCATAAAAGTTTTTCAATTTTTTTTTGTATTTTTTAAATTTGTTTTCTTTAACTTATATTTTTTTAGTTCTTGTTTTAAAACTTAATATCGTAATCAAAGAATAAAGTAAAAAAGTGAATGCGTGTGTGCGATATTGAAATCAGCTAACTTTTTTGAAGATTTTATATTCCAAATTTACTCTTCTCAGATTTTTATATGCAGTTATAAATCTCATATTTTATCTTAAAAGAGGTATCTTTGTAAAGTTGTTTGAAGGGATGTCCTTACTTTGATCTTAAGTTTGATTGACTCTGTTTTAAGAGGAACATTTAAAGACAAATTCTCGATAAAAGCTATTTTAATGTTTGTTCAAGCTTTAATTTTTACGTTTAGGCCTTGTCTTATAACTCTACACTTAAGTAAGTTTAGCATCTCCATAGTTTGTAAGGTAAATAAAACACGAAGTTTGTAGTTTCACTAATTTATTGTTGACACTGCGACATACGTTGCGCCACACAGTGACATCAAATCAGTAAAATTACAAACTTAGTGCTTTATTTACCTTATATATTATGGAATTCCACCAAGTATCAACCTTGTCTATTCTATATTTCCACAGTTAGCATAGTTCCATGGTTTGGCACTTATATCTACTTTATTCACAACTTTCATACCTATGAACCAATTAAATATGATCTCAAATAATCCAGATGTGTTATTTTCTTTATATTAAACCAAATTAGCGTATCTGGACCATTTAAGCTTATAACTCATAGTTACATTTGTTTACTTTTGAATGAAAATTTTCTGTTTTATTTATTTTTAAGGCATCTACTTCGTTATACATGTTGAACACTAATTAAAACACTTTAACTTTGTTTGTATAACACTGTATTTATTTTGTGACTATACACTTTATGTTTGATAATGGTACGTTTAGTTACCGAAACTATAGTCACAAAATAAATACAGTGTTACACACACAAAGTTAAAGTGCTTTAATTAGAAAATTTTCTGGTTTATAACAAACTAAAATTTCATTAAGGATTGTTTGTGAGAAGCAATATTTAATTTTTGAATCTTTACGGCCTTCACTTCGTGGTACATTTTCAATTTTTAAAATAAAGAAAACTTATAACTTTTTTGTACCACATTTAAAAAGTGGTATAAAAAAGTTATGTTTTCTTTATTTTAAAAATATTTAATTATTTACATCTGTTTTCTTGCAATTTACAATTTTTAATTTGTTGTTTTAAAAATTAAAATATTGTAATTAAGTATAAATCTTAACGTGTTTACTTGATATTAAAGTATTATATTTAACTTTTTAGAAACTATAATTTTGTAAATGTACTTTTCTCAGATCTCCATATAAAGATATATTAATGATAGAATTAGAAGCCTGGAAAATAATAAATCAAACCGATTAAATGTGCATAAGAATATTGATGACATCTATGAAGAAAGAGCCAAAATTGAGAAATAGATAATACGGCCTGTGATAAATCACTCAAAAATAGATCCGCGAGTGTATATGAAGATAAGAAACAGCGCAAGGCAAACACTACTTAAGCTGTATTCGATCTCACCAGCATGAATTCGAAGACGAAGCGAGGAAAGATCATAAACGGAAACATAGTTGAAAATCCACTCCAGGCAACCTACATGCAAACCATATAAATATAAACGAAAATATGGTTGAAACAAAAGTAGTCCAAACATGAAATAGATTGGACACATATAAAAAGGAAGAAGAAGAGTATGAAGGACCAGGGAAATATAGGATTATCTGAAACATTGAAGTAGTACCTCGGAAGGCGTTCCTGTATGTGTCACTCATGCAACCAGAGACATCTTTGGAGGATATTTCTAGTTATATGAAGAATGCACTTGCATATGAAAGCCAATGGTGATTACATTTTCACAGTAAACATATAAACTTTAATTTGGCATTATAATAAACATATATCGTTACAAACATAAATCTTTACAGCAACAAACTTTCTCCTAGTTTCCTTCCTCTTTCCCATCCCAATCTAGTCACTATCTTTACTGTGTCTACATTTCCTCTCATCCATTTTTTCGCACTTCTACACCCATCTACCCAATACTTCTTTACTCCCTTGCATTTCTTTGTCAAATTAGAAGAAATTAGGTTTATTTTGCCTGAAAATATGTAACCGAAGCTGAGTTCGTATCTGATGAAACAGTGAAGGAAAGGAGTGAAAAGAGTGAACTCCGCCTTTTAGCTTGCTGTAGGAATTGTTCGTATATTTTTGTTTAATGTTTTATGATTTGTATTTATAAAGCATGTTTTGATAAAGTATTTATAAATTTAAAAAATGACTACACATATCCTTTCCTTCGTCCTACAGTATGCATTTCCCTCATCTCTTGCCCATTAATTTCTCCCTTACACTCTCCTTATATTTTCAAGTATTGTGCTTCTCTTTAGGTAACAACTTTGAAAGAGGTATGGATTCTAAAATATGGCCATATGAAATGTATGTTTCACGATTTTTACAGGAAGATACAGTCCAAGAAGAACAATAGCACCTAGGATCGAGAAACGGAAAAACGGGTTAACAACAACCGTTCTTTATCATAATCGATTAAAAATTAAATTAGCGAAATTTATATCGTCTTGAGTCAACTAAATGTAGATATATTCTTAGGAACCAAACACTGCGGTGACCGAGTGTGAGACCTTCTCTAATATCGCAAACATTAAAAACAAATTTCTGTATTTAAACGTGCGAATTATGTGTATAGGAGAGTTGTGATGGAACAAATTATGCAATTATAGACTTTTTAATGGAATGCATGAATTTGCTGATTGGGAAATATAATGTGAGTCGATCTGGAATTACTGTGATATCAATATTACGGGAGTATAATTGCATGAACGATTGTGTTTTAAGTTCAGTTAGTCTTAGGTTGATTTAAGTCGATGTTCGAAGCATCAATGTACGAAACAAGTGAATAAAACGTATTTATAAGAACCAGTGTCTCCATGAAGTACCCTCCTCTATGAAGTTACATGGCGTCTAATAATACAACACTTGTTGACAGAGCATCTGTTTTATTTAGAAGCTATCTTAATGCAACAAATATACCTGATTTAATAGATTTTTACAAAGAGAACACTCTAGAAGCACCTGATGCAGAACTCAAGGTTAATCCTAAACAAAAAATTGTTATTTTGTACATTTATCTTTTTCTTGATGGGCATTTACTAAATTTCTAAATACTATATAAACTATACAAATGAAATATTAAAATATCTAGTGCAGTGTTAATGATAATAATTAATATTGAGAGTAATAAATCTCTATGAGCATTACTTTATGTAAAACATTAGTGCAGTAATGCTCATAGAGATTTATTACTCTCAATATTAATTACTATATAAACTAATAACATTGGAAAAACAAGATATTATTAGGGGGGATTTTAACGTAGATGTAATGAAACTTGATATGACTATAACCTAGAAGGTTATAATTTAAAATTTACCATTAATACTGATTAAATAATAATATAAGCAAATCTTATAACGAAAATATTCGAAACAATCTTAAATTTAGTGATGCACGTGTAGTTTTCATACATCTCTCAGATCATCGTGAACAAATTTTATCATTTGAGAGTAGACAAAATAATAAGAGTAAAACTATAATTACAAGAATCATAAATACAAAACTCTAAACTCAATGAGTAATGAACTAAATAATATTTTTTGAATCTCATCATCTGAGGAAGGTTTAAATTAAATTAAAATAACTGCGAGACATATTTTAATGAATTTTGTAATAAATTCTTAGAAATATTAAGCTATATATCTCTCAAAAGAATGAAAACAATTAATAATTTTCGAACAAAAACACTATTGTTTATAGATGAATTCGGTAAAGCGACAGAAATATAAAGGTGATTTCTACTAACAGCTTTATCTACACACAAACAGTACACGTGTAAAAGATGATTATAAATTAGCAAAATGCAAATAAAGAACATTATTAAAGGAAGAAATTATAAGATACAACTCAAACCGCAAAAGGAAATCTAAAGAGCAGATAAAAAAAACTGTGGGCCGTAATTAGGAGTAAAACTCAATGTAGCAATAAATGAAATAAGAAAACTTCGAGTTATATTAGAAATAGAAAGTTTACAAGTCATTGCAATTTACAATAAATAAACATTCCAGGAATGTTAGTAACTTTAAATGATTGTCTCAATGTAAACTTTACAATATTAATAATAAAGCAAATAATTCTAATTTCTGAAAATGAAATAAAAGTATAATATTAATGAAAACAAGTGACAGTAAAGACATAGATGACATATCCTAGTAGTATAGTCTTATAAAACACATAATGATGTTTATAGTTGAAGCATTAACACAGACATTAACATGTCATTTCAATACTAAAAAATGGACAAATTGTGCCTTATACATAAAAAAGGGTATTCACATAGTGTTGATAATTATAGGCCTATATCAATATTGCTAATAGCGAGATATTTCCGTAATAACAACATCTTGTGTAACCAGCAATTTGGGTTTCGGAAAGGTCTTACCATGCTAACTACAATTTCCTAAACTTTGTACTTAGAAATCTACACACAAATTAAAATGTTTTTCTCAATTTTTCTACACCTAACTTAGCTTTTGGTTACATGCCACACCAATTACTATTAGAAACAAAATCAATGTGTCATCAACTCCTATCTCCTTACCTGTATAATAAAATACAAACAATCCATGTAAAAACAAATCATTAATCTTATTTTTAAATTATTAGTTATTTTTTTACAACGAGCTACAGGACTTAAATACATTTTACTATTCTAGGTATAATTCAATAGATGCTTGTTGGTGTACCACATGGAAGAATTTTATGTCCACTATTATTTCTCCTATTTATAAATGATATGCCATCTCTGCTAAATGCTCGAATCACAATGTTTGCTAACGACACAAGCAATCAAATTTTAAGCGAATTAAGTAAATAGCTAAATTTTATTTTGTATAAAAGATATTTGTAGAGCAAAAGGGCTAATAACAGCAATGAGTAACAGAAAACAGAATACCAGCTCTCGTGAATTATTCAAAAAACTCCGGATCATGTCACTAATAAGCCTATACATCTTCGGACTAATAAAATTTATAATTAACAATATGCATTTAATTAACATGTGGCAAAATGAACCCAACTATAATATTAAGAATAGAAATATCATGATTCCCATGCATAAACACAGTTATGTGCAAAACTCCTGTATAGAAAGACCTATTAAATTGCCGCACATTCTCAAATCTTTACCAAACAAAATATTATAAACAACATTGAAAGAAATAATTCTAGATAACTTTTCTTTACCATAGATGGGTATAGTAAATACTGCGATGATAATATCTGAACATTCTTGTCATTTATTAGTTTGCGAATGCACGTGTATGTGTGTATTTTTTTAAAATATGTAATAGTTTCATTTCTATATTTTAACTTATTTTAATTTTGGATATCTATTGTTATTTTATTAATTTATTTATTTCAATGTGTCTTAGAGATTTTTAAGTTTTATACTATAGATTTAATTTCTTTGTAGATTTAGATTTGAAGTGTTTAGTAGTAAGACTAGTACAAAGATTATTTTAATTAAATTATATGTCAGATTTTAAGTTATAAAATATTAGACTACATTTCAAATAGTACTTAGTCCTTATATAATTATTTGCATATAAGGTTTTTCTCAATGTCCCATTCAAATTTAGATGAGCCACCCATGAATGTACTTTCTTTTTGGCAATTAATAAATTGATTGAAGCATATTAATGGCATATTTATCGAATTAGCATATAGCTAATTTATACTTATAGAACAATTTTAAATGAGCTAAAATGATGAACATGTGCAATTTCCTTTATATGAGAGGTCATAGACCTATAATATTGCTTATTGTTTTAACATTATAATCCTAACTTATTGTTTTGACCCTTAAAATATATCATTTATTTTGCTCACGATACCGCATAAATACCTCACTTCTACTCCCATAATTACACAAGGTATTTCCTACAAAAACTCTTAAGCTTATAATATTGTTTAAGAGATGGAAAATCTCTCTAAAGCCAACCAAATCAATGTTTAATTCCATTTTCATTTTTAAATTACTCCCAATTATTAAACATTAATGGAAAAACATCATCCTTCGCCAACGTTAAAAAATCTCGTACAGAAGGACAGTAGATCAAAAATTTTATTTTAAATCTCACATCAATATAATGAAGAATAAGGTTTTATCAAGGGCAAGGGAAAGACTTTATAGAGCTTTTACGTACAAGACTGATGTCAAATCAACTTTAACTACTACCAAAATATATAAAGCCATATACTAACACTTATTGGAATTTGGTTTAAATCTCCTTTCGCTGAATCCACCATCAACCATCAAAAGCATGTTGCTGAACTCACCATTTACACTGTTACTAAATTCGTCACCTAAATAATCCTCTCCTTAATCCACCAAATACACTTCCTTACAAATCCACAATTATTTCCCTATCAATAACCACCTACCATTACTTATCCACTAAAATAGCTTCCAATCCATCTAGTTTTAATATCTTTAAAAAATACTGTATTTGTCAATACTCCAATATTCCCCTATAATTTAAACACCCTAGGAATCTTTATTTGAGAATATTTATCAATTTTATAGAAGAAGTTTACCTGTCTGCCAATAAAACTGTTTAGTTTTTCCAACGACTACCGACCGAAGAATATAAATGCCACCTGGTCAAAACGTTGTAAATTGGTTCGTTTCGGAATCATTAAAACTTGTAAATTCGAATTGTTTCAATAAACAAAAATTACTAGTGTCTTGTTAAAAGTAGAAAAGAACCAAAATTATGATTATTATATTACTTATACTCATTATTATTCTATATTGCATACAAAATTTTATATTACAACTTTTGCTGTAATAAGAAAATAATTAAAACATCCTAACAAGGAAAAAATATTTTTTTAATTCCACTTATATACCAGAAATTTTACTCTAAATGGAAATAGAGCTTTATTGTCTACAACTCCAAACCTATAATCGATTTCAACTTGTATTAATCTCTAATCCTACATTAGTACTCTTAATTTAGGTTAACCTATTTGAATTCTGAATCAAACACCTTTACGAGTCCAACGAACATTTTCTGTAATACCATTTTAACCAGTCTCCTCTATCCATTGTAACCAACCACGTGCAAATTAATGATTAAGATGACCACTTTTGGTCACACAGAAAGCTTTTTGACGAGTACAGTAAAGTCCTCAATAAATTATTTCAAACGAAGTCCCATGAAATTGAATGCTCTTATTTTCAGTAGAAATTCAAACCAGGCAAAATACCTTCCAAGCCATTACTAATCCAAAAAAAGATCTCGAATTGTTCCCTTCATATCATACCTTCACAGTCTGCTGTATAAATTAAATTCTACATATTCTAATCTCTAAAATATCACTGCCGTTTAAAGTCAATTAATTGAAGGTGGAAGGATTTAAATTGTTGTAGGAATAAAAATAATTTAAAACCTTACACCTTATAAGTGGTGTTCTAAGTGATACCATAAAGCTTCAACAAGTATACGGCCTCATCGATTCAACATTTAATTTAGTATCAGATCATTGATAATGGTCACTTTGTAGCCCAAATTTACATCTGGTTATAAATAAAATAATGACGAACGCTACATTTAATATGCCTGAAAATTATTATAGTTAACTGATATTTTTCAAAGTATAGTACAACATTTTTGTTATTTTAGCTATCTTTCATCCGCGTATGGTAAAACTTGACAGCTGAAAGAGGCCAGCAAAAAATTAATAAAAATAATAAAAGGGAGCGGTCTTAAGTTCAAACACTGCGACAGACCAGTGTATCAATTAAAAAACTGTAGGAGTGATAGCCATTGACAGATACATAGACTTCATAGAAGTATAAAAAATAGTAGAG
The DNA here is from genome assembly GCA_963969525.1 of Ontholestes murinus. Taxonomy (NCBI): domain Eukaryota; kingdom Metazoa; phylum Arthropoda; class Insecta; order Coleoptera; family Staphylinidae; genus Ontholestes; species Ontholestes murinus. Next base: position 47,453,355 of record OZ018393.1, on the reverse strand, counting down.
CTACAACGAAAGGGAACTAAAATAATATCTAATTGGCGCAAATTAAAAATAAGACATTTGTGTAAGAATCAAATTATTCTACCAAATCACCAGAAAATGGTTAATACTGGCCCAAGCTCTTGAATTTAAATACAGAAATGCCATAGAGAAGTATTTCTACATTTAACTGACTAATCATCGAAGTAAAAAAATGATTATATCATAGAAAATGAATTTGCAATCTGATATTTATTTCTTCTTAGTTTTAAGAAACCTTAGCTAACTCTGAAAATTTGTTGCATCATAGGACTTTCCAATTTAAAAATACTTCTCGACTCAAGTATTCCACCCGATTTAAACAATACATTTTTTACAGGCGCTTGGGCGGGGGCGGGGTTTTAGCGTAAAAGAAAAACGTGTTTTATTAACTTTTGTTTTTGTTCGTAAAAACTTCTTAATAAGCAGAAGTTTATCAAAGAAGAGCAATTACCGACTTACACAATCATTAATTTAGCCCGCAAACATTGATTAAACAGCGAACCATTAATTACGAGATTAAATAATCAGACAACTTTGTTTCGGCGTATCATTCTAATTACGGCAAAAAGTTCTCGCCCTCCCAGGAATTCACCTGTTAACCGCGGATCGGTCGTTATGCAAGAGGCGGCATTAAATTTATCTAAAAAATACAAATAAATAAATATAATTATTGTCGATAATAATTTGCGGTGTCGTTTTGAATTTTCCATGTTTCGGTAATAAATAGTGGATTTCGCCGCGGGCAATAAATAACTCCGTCCGACTGCAATTTATTAGGTAAATTGGTTTTTATGTACCGGGCACATTTAATCAAACATTAAAAATTTATAATTTTTAATTTATTGCGCAAATCGTGTTTTCTGGCCGCGGCCATTCATCATCCGGCTGACGTTGACGATTCAATTTTATGTTTCGCGCGCTTGTAATTCCCCGATGTTTAATTAATTTTATTGATGCTGTTTGATCGCCCGTAACGAGGAATTTTTGAAATAATTTTCGCCCGCCGCACGGACGTTCCAAATTAAATGAAATTTATTAGAAATTACACGGAAAACACGTGACATATGAATTTATATATAAAAAAATAGTTAATGTTGCCCAAAAAAACAGTTTTAAAATAATTACGTTTAATACTTAATTTAGTACAAAATGGAAATATTAACCAGAATGTTTAAATATCATTAACATCAATCGTAAATACTGTTTAGGGGTTATTATTAAGGTTCAAATTAAATAATAAGTTTGCTGTTCAAATTATAAAAAAATAACGTTTTTACAGTATGTTTATGCATAAAGGAAGTTAATTGTTTTGATATTTTAATTTAATTGGTCATTTGATTCTTAGTGAAGCATTTTTGAACTATTGTGCGTAAACTCAGTTCAAAAAATTGAGAGATATATAATGCCATCAACTCATTCCATGAATATGAAGTTATCATGATCTCAAAGGAAAAGATTATTCACCATCTGAAAAAATTGAAAACGACAATGACAATGGGCTTGGATCAAATTCCGTCATTTATTCTAAAATATCGCGCTAATATGTTGGGGTCACTTATAATGTAATATTAAAATATGGTATTTTTTCAGAAATTTGGAAAAGGTCAGAGTATGTCCAAATTTAATAATGGAACGACAACGGAGGCGGACAACTATCGACCAAATACCCAACTTAGCAACTTTTCTAAAGCTTTCAAAATCATCAGTAAATAAATGAATAAAATGGGATGGCAAAATCCCAGAGTAACATGATTTTCTTACAGGAAGATCAACGGGATTTAATTTGATAATTTTATTCAAAACGACTCATCGTCACCGAACAATACATTCCAAGTTGACGTAATCTACACTGATTTTAAAAAAGTCTTTGACACTATATCACAAACAAACCTTACTGAAAATTTTCTCAATTGACGATCAATAATGTTACTTGATTCGTATCTAACAAAAATGCAGCATTTTTTCCACTATGAGAGTTGTATATCTAAGGCTTATATTTTCACAAGCGGTGTACCTCAAGGATCCAGTTAGGGACCTTTATTGTTCATTCTCTTAATGAGAAAATGATGTAATCGAAAACATTAATTATTTAACTCTGCAGTATCAGGATGATTCAAAAATATATAGTCTACCCAATGATTTAAATAACTGCATTAATTTACAGAAATATTTCAATAAACTAACCGAATGGGGTAATATAAATAAACAATATCAATACTTATTCAGTAATGACCTTTTCCAGAAAGTCAGGTAATCTTGTTTTTTATTATATACTTCACGGTTAAATAGAATAAGTTATAAGTAAGATCTTGGAGTAGCATCCGACAAAAAACTGACTATTAACACATTATTGAAAGTACAAATAAATATTATCGTATTCCAGGCTTTGTAATAATTAATGGTGAAGTGTTATTAATTCAGCAAATATAATAAAATTATCTGAAGCCTTTGTTTTAATAAAAATGGAAAATTATTCTATTATATGGCCACATTTTTAAATAATTCATAAATAACTTAAACATATTGTAGAGACTCAAAGACTTGTTGAATATGCATTTTATTTAACACAAAGTCTAGAACGGAATACTTATCATAACCTCATACAAGAGCATAACCTATATACTATAGAAAATACACGAAATATATCATCATTGGTATAATTATATAAATTATATTATATAAACAACATCAATGACATATCAACAATTAATTCTCTAGAATTTAATGAACCTAAACCATCAATAAGAAACTGCGGTATATTTGTATACACCATACCTAACAAACGTCATCATTCAAACTCGCCTCTTTTAAGAATGATTATGTTATATAATAAATTACACAATAATTTTGAGATATTCTAAGATAACTTTCTTGCTAGCTTCAAACAGTCTGTATATAATTTCTTGCGTAACGATAGTAATTAATATTTGTTGCTAAATATTTTAATTATCTGTAGCTTTAAGTAATATTATTTATTATTTTTATACGAAAATATAATTAGTTCTTCTTTCTTTTTAATATTATTGTGTGTTGTTTATTAGGATAAATATTTTGTTTTGTTATGTTTTAAGCAATTCGATTTTAGTTAATTATTTATGTAATCTGATATATCTTTTGTATTTCTTTCTAATTTATTCATTCTGTACATAAGATATTGCTTTGTAATTGGGCTGTAGTTTATTGGGCAGTAAAATATTATTATTAAATTTAAATTCAATGACTTCTGATAGATGTTAATTGTCAGATGATAAATATTTGTTGACATTTGACAGAGCTAACAACTCAATGTTGATGTCGTTGGTTTTCTATCTTCCAACATATGTCACCTGTTATATATCATCTGCCTTCTTTCTTCTGTTCCATCATTTCTTATCTGTAATCTATCGTCTATCATCTATTATGTATCATCTATCATCTGTCATATCTTTTTTATCTACTGTCTTCTGTTTTCTGTCTTGTTTGTTTGCCTTCTGTCTTCTGCCCTCTGTCATCAGTGTTCTGTCTTCTGTTTTCTGTCTTGTTTGTTGTATTCTGACTTTTGTCAGCTGTTTGTTTGTTGATGACCTATGACTAATGAAGGTTGTTTAAGAATTGAGAACAACTTTTCATTAGAGACCTATGATTTATGAGAGTTAATTGAAAGATGTTTCTGAAAAATTACAGTAGTCATTTAATTGATGGTGACCTACGACTTATCTGCCTTCTGACTGATGTTAATACAGATAATTAATAATTGTTGACATTTGACAGAAAATCAATAACGGCTAACAACTCAATGTTTATGTTGTTGGTTTTGTATCGTCTGATATCTGTCATTATTTATATATCATCTGTCTTCTTTCTTCTAATTTGTCATTTCTTATCTGTAATCTATCGTCTATCGTCTATTATCTGTCATCTATCATCTGTCATTTCTTTTTTATCTACTGTCTTCTATTTTCTGTCTTGGTTATTGCCTCCTGTCTGATGTTTTCTGTCAATTCTTATCTGTCATCAGTGTTCTGTCTTCTGTTTTCTGTTTTCTTTCTTGTTTTTTTTCTTTGTTCTATTTTTTGTCACGTGTTTGTAGATGACCTATGACTTATGAGAGTTAATTGAAGTTTGTTTTTGAAAAATTACAGTTGGAATTTAATTGATGATGACCTACGAAGTATGGGAGTTGATTGAAAATTGATGATAACTTTTCTTTACAAGTAACGTTTTCATATGACCGATGACAGATAAAAATAACATATTTTAAGTGATTGTTGATGACCTATGACTAATGACACTTGATTAAGGGTTGATAAAAACTGCTCACTACAGACATTTCCAAATGACTTATGACTTATGACGGTTGATTAAGACATTTTATTACGAGTAACATTTCTATATGACTTATGACAGATAAAAATCATTGAATAAATCTTTGAAGATCTCTGACTAATGACACTTTTCATTCTATTTTAATATCTATGTAAAATACATCTGTGCTAACTATATGTTAGTTTAATTAATTTAATATTATTTAATTTTCTGAGTGAGATTATTTATTACTGTATTTTTGATTAGTTCTTGCATTGATTTTGACTTATATTGAAAACGATTAATCGATTTGTAGAATGAAGTAAAAGTTAGTACTATTTTGTATCTCGAAGTCGAATACATAAATAGTCCTGTTTACATATTATAAATCTATGACATTTTGATTTATTTTGATTTAGTTGGTTAAGTTCTTCGTTGATCTAAGTGTATACTAATTTAAATCTCTAAAAATTTTTATCAATCCTCTAAATCGTGTTTATTTTACTCTAATTACTTTGGCTTAAAATACTTCAATTGTTTCCTTAATATTTTTATGTTTTGAAGCTCTATTTCTTCGTCGGTTAAATTTAGACTAAATCTAAGTTTCTAGGTTTTATGTTAAGTATACATTTAAGATGTGTAATTTGTCGTTTTTTTTTGGGGGGGGGGATTTATTAAAATCGATTAATTCTTGGGTGGGCCTTTCACTTGGACTTCCACTGACGAGCTGTAATACAGAGAAACATGTGTCCGGAGATTGCTATTACATAATAACCTTTGTAACGCGTTTAAAAATCGATAACAATACAAACACTTTACTCTTTATGTTACTTTATATGATTTAAGCAGCTATCAATAATGAAATTCAATGTCTGGCAGTGTTTTAGTACAAAAAGTAATTGTTTCAACTATCAGCTTTTACATCTTTCATACTTTTAAGGGATTAATAATGGTGCAGTTATGCTCAGAAAAAAAATATGTTTTTTCATTAACATGTTTACTATTCACAATACTGCATTAGCAGGGTAATGTTTTTTTAGTTTTCTAGTAATTTTAAGTATTTTATATTAATTTATTTTATGGTTTTAAGCATTTCACAAAATGACGAATATAGAGACTTAAAACTTCTTATGACCATTTTTTATATAGTTAGCAACTACAAAAGATGAAAAGGAAGCATAAATGGTTAAACATGTCTGGTATTATAAGAATATGAAAGTAGAGTTACAATAAATTTGTCCTCTTGGTTCAAAACAATATAGCATTATAACAAGACAGGTTAACAGTTTTTTCGCTTTAAAAATAACACTACAACTATTGTGCTATTTTAGCTTGTAAAGTATTCTTACTGCCCTTTTTGTGCGATGAAAACTTTGGCGTCGACACCGGCACCCTAGAGAATGATACCATAGCTAAAGTAAGGATATATGTTGGCATAAAAGAAGTCTCTTGCTATCAGGTAGTTACTTGCATTAATCAGCGCCCGCAAACCATAGCAACCTTTATTTACTTTAGTACACACCAAATTTATTTGAGGAGAGAAACTAAGAGTTTCAACAATAATGATTCCCAAGAAATTTACGGATTTACGGATTGTATAAATAGGTATCGGTTATTATTATTTATTTTAAGCTTTGGTTGATTTTGAAAAAGATGCAATTGGTCTTATCAGTATTCAATTTGAGCCTGTTGTATTTGAACTAATTTTTTAGAGTAGACATGGCCTGATTACAATTTCTAAACTGGAATAGATTAATTCTCACTTTAATTACAGTTGTATCATCTGCATAATTTAGTAAACAAAAGACTTCTGGAGTGACAAGCGATAGATCATTAATAAATATTATAAGTTATACTGGGCCTAGAATACTACCATGTGGAATACCCTTAGACTTATGTAAGGACTTTGAGACCACATTAGTTCCGCTCCTTCGACTAATTTAGTTGAATGGCTAGTATTACGAAGATAATAGCTTATTAAACACCACGTATGCCGAACTGGTATAAATTTGAATAATGAAAAATAGATAGTATCAAAGACCTGGGATAATTTTGAATTATTACACAGGTGACCTCTCGACCATGCATTTTCGGTATTTAACTATTTGAAAATATAAATAAAACAACACAGTATTCATATTCCAGATAAAGCCACTGTGTGGCGAAACATGTTGCAGTGTTCAACAATGAAACCCTCCCAAATGTGTTGTTTTACTTCAATTTAGAAATAGATTATACCTGGGGAAGAATTTAATATATCACACAAGAATTTAGACACATCAACCACGCAGTGTTTTAAATCACCTACGAGCCCTCCATCATACCCTGCATTCCTTTTATTTTGCAATTTAGTAATTACACTAATCAGCTCTCGTTCAGTTACGGGTCAAGAAATATTGAAACTGGATTTTGTGGTATTTTATCCATGCTATTTATGTTGATATTTTAGGGAATTCGATTGATATAATTATTGAAATTAAGTGGTCATTACTGCCTAATTTGAACTTATATCTCTTTTTTGACCTAACCATATTTGATATAAAATTCCATGTAGTTCGAAATTTCTTTTTAATTTGTTTATTTGGGACTGAAATTATTTATTGTTTTCTTGAGTTAGTAGTGAGCAGTATTTCTTTGGAATTTCTTTAAAAGTAAGTGTATACTCAAGATGATAGCTTGATATAGTATCGTATAGTAGAATTTCATTTTTATAGTATAATATTCCAGGAGTTTCATATAACAGTTATAAACATAATTTTTATTTCTGTAAAATTAATCGGAATTGGATAAGTGAGAGATTTCCTAGCAACTTTTGGTATAAATACATCTTAAGTAATATAGTCTTTTTATTTAAATTATTGGTTTTTGAGTTACGTGAAGAGAAATTTCAATTAATAAAACACGTCAGAATTCACTTTCTTCACAATTTATTTTGTATTCACTAGATGTACATTTCGAGCACTAAATGTTCATTATCAATAGCTAACTAACAGATTCCAAAAAGAGCGGCTTATTTATATTAGTACATTTTGAGTTTACAGGTAATGGCGGCTTATTTGTATTCACAGAAAAAAGGTAATTAGACGGCGGGGGTTGACGAAGATTGGGAATTTTTAATGTGGATTGTCTCAAGCAGCGGGTTGTCCAGTGGACTTAGATCAAAATTTAACAAGTTATTTTTGTGTTTTCTCATTTCTATGGCTTCCAAAATATTTAATCTGTTATCCGTTGATTGTTTTAACAATTTAATATTCTCTACTGAAAATTTATGTCCCGTGGTAATAGTATGGTTTGCAACTGCTCAACTTCCTCGAATATTTTATTAATTGACTTATTGCTTAGAATACATCATTCCTGATATTATACATTCTATAAAATTTGAACAAAAGTTGGGCTTCGTCATATAAAGCCGGATTTGTAACAGCTTACATAAAACAAGTATTTTGTTCAAGATAGATGGAAAATCTCAACACATTTATGTAGCCTGTATAGATCATGAAATCTAACTTCTCCAGATTATCCATTGTTTAAGTGTTTTAAGTATAAAAACATTTTATTATGCCTTTTTAAGAGTAATTAAATTTACTTTAAAGTAAAACTGTCGAGTACTGAATCCTAGTGCGTGCAAAGCTATAGTAAAAAGCAATTCGTGATTTAAGATGCTAATATTTTGATATTGCGTAATATTCATGTAAATTCTAATATTGAATCTGAAATTCTTTAAAAAAAGTATATTGTTAGGTTGAATGGAGGAACATGCAAATATCATATTGAAGAGAAAAAAACAATCAGCTGAACTAGTAATTTTATAGTACATTTACCATAAATACAGTCCAAACTTAACGTAGAAATATTATTAATATAAGAGAGGGAAAATAATGTACCTAGATTGCACCATTGAGGGCATTTTCTAATAGGTATATATTCAAAACATTTAAAATTATAAAATAATTTGTCAAATACGATGAAATAAATATCATGAGATTTTAATCAAATTCAAATGCATACATTTTCGTTAGTCGTTTATTATGTATAGCCAAAACAGTGTTCTTGATATATGTTCGATAACAATTATTAAAATAGTAAAGGAACCAAATTTAACAAGTAGTTGTTCTCAATTTTGCTTTAAAAACTGATTTTTACTATTTTAGTTTATTATGACGATATATTTCGTTCATAATAATTTTTTGAAATATTTAGCGTTCCACAATTTATTTTGTAACATTTTCTTCTTTATGTCAGTGTAGATAATGAACTCTAAAACTAACCGATGTTCTTTTAATTTTATTTCTGAAATTATTTATAACCTTCTTGGTTTTACTGTAAAAAATTTGCATTTTTTCTTATACACTATACTACCAGTTTGAAAAATTGGATACATCTAAAAAGTATTAAAAATATAGCAATAATATAATTTTGAACGCATGGTTTAGTTATATAAAGATAGCCTAAACACATTTTGTTTCTGATGGAATATAGAAATACCTACAATAAATGCACGATATAATTATAGCAGCAGTAAAGTTGTGATAACACTTTAACGGAAATTAAAAGAAAATTTTGTTCGATAAACTTCGTTTAAAAATGAACTAAATGTTAATTTAAAAGTAGAAGATGAAATGCCTAAAAGATGTTTTTTAAAGTTTCACGAAGCAAAGAAAAATACAAACTACAAAAAATAGATTATAAGTATTACAGCGGAAAAATATAACTAAATTATGTAAATGTATTAGCATGTTTCCTTTTTATGCAGTTAAAATTCTTCAGATTGTAAACACTATCTATACGATGAAATTAAAACGAAATAAAATTATTAATAGGAATATGTTGTTAAATAGATATAAGGCCCGAAAAGTGGTTCTGTATGCCAGAAAAAGGTAAAAGATAGATGAAACCCAGAGGGGTATTTTTAATTTTTGGTGGTTGGTAGTTTTCTAGTAAGTTTTAAAAAAACCTTGATGTTTAGGATTCTTGCTTTATTTGGAGAGGCACAATTTTAATTGTCAACTAATAAACTGTTATAATTGTTTTACAAATAAAGCAATACTGTAAAACTTCCCTGTTTTATTAATTTAAGTCGCTGCTTTTGGCGACAATTATTTAAAATTTATTAGAAACCCAACTGTAGATTCTTTAAGATTTAAATTAGTTTTGAGACACAAACAAATAAATATTTTTTTATAATGAAGAAGGAGACACGATGACTTTCTTTTATACCTTTATTCAAAATTACACGTGAGCAGGTGGTAAAACAAAGTCATAGTGTCTCCTTGTTTCTTATATTCAAGATGTACCACAATGTAAACTCCTCCAGAATAAAACATTTATATACATTTTTGTACTGTGTCAGAATTGTTCTTTTTCATTGAAACTATAGTTGGTTTTGATTAAATAAGTGAGAAGAAATATAAAATTTAAGTAAGAGGGATATTAAACAATAAGTACTTGTTTACATCGTGCTGAGTGTTGATTAATAGAGCAATCATATTTAGATGTAATTTAGCTGTCTGTATACCAAGTTAAGACTTGCTGGTTCTGACTGTGCTGTGTATGTAAGTATTTATAATGGTTAAGACAGTAAAGAACGCCGCCAGTTTTGAGTAGGACTGTGATTAGATTATTAATGCAAGACATGTATGACATCGTCAATTGAAGGATGTGTATGGAGAAAATGCAATGACAAACATTTGAGACGGCTATCTGTCATTAAGTAAGAAACTTTCAACCATCCTAAATATAGTCCTATAGTTCCTCCAGAACCATCTTTTTGGTAGGAAAGGCATATATGAAGAACTGAACGAAGAGGTAATTATGAATCTTAGTACACTGGTAGTGGAGCTGATGAAGCTAGATCACAGAAACAAAACACACATGTTAGGAAAAATGATTAAATTTTGAAGAATTAAACGTTAATTTTTGTTAATTTTGTATACTTCTAAATGGGTACTACTTTCCCGATGGCCCTCGTATTGAGATAGTATAAAGGAATAATTTACAAAAATATATGCCATTTTTTTAAATAAACAAAGAAATTTTTGTATTTATGCATTACTCCATTTGGATATATAACCAAAAAGAAATATTGTCATAGAAAAATAATAATTATTATGGTTTTATTCGAGAATTTCTTTTTAGAAATAGAAGAGTTGGTTATTGAAGTTACATAAAATAAAGTAACAAAGTCACAATTAATGAATTTAGAAATCCTTAGTCCCAAATTTAATAATTTCTGTAAAATTCTCAGGTATAAAATCGGACCATTCGTCCATTTTATTGTTAGAATATTTAATTAATTTTGCTAGTTTATTATAATTAAATTCATTACTTGTTTTTCTTCTTTTAATTTCTCACTTACTAACTGTTGTACGTACATTTCATTATTGTTTTAGTTTATTTGATAGAAATAAGAAATAAGTTTTGCTATTTGTCAGAGAAGTATTTGTTTAAATAAGTGATTTCTTTTTTAGTCTTTGTAAGGCTTACTGTTATGGATTTATTAAATAAATACACAATTATCAAATATGTAAACCAAACGAATATTTATTTACAACACGAGTGCCATTAAACTTTTATTTTTGTTTTTTTGTAATCCGCCCAGCGTCAACAAAGAAAATAATAAATAATAAGGAAAGACTTCATTTATTATTATGTTATGCTTATAAATATTACGGAACAAATACAAAAAATAAATTTAACATACGCTTTTGTTTAATAATCAATGTTTTCATAAATATATATTTAATCCAAATACATTGAAGTTTTAATGCATTAAAATAGATAGAGAAATGAATGTTAAATATTAGTATGTATGCACATTAAATCCTGAATTATGTGTGTCGTCAATCGTAAATAAAAAAAAAGTAGAATGTGGTGTTGAGAAGATTGCGTGGATCCAGTGAAACGGGGACATTAATTCCAGGGATAAATTACTTTTAGAGGATTTTATTTCCCTAAGGATATGTAGGAATGTATGTGTGGTGGTGATGCAGTATTATTACTTTGCTGGAGTGTCGGAATTATGTTCTTGACCATTTTTTTTTAGAAAGGATTGTTATGAATTTTTAAGTAATGTTCACTTCACGCACACACACACATACACATATATAACGGTCATAAATACAATAATGTGAAATAATTTACAGCGTGCTTTATATGTACATGGCATTCCCTACTTTTAATGTTAATAATTAACAAGTCTCCTATTTCAAGTTTTGTTGTCATATAAGCTAACTGCATTAGATTCTTGACAGAATAATTTTTAAACCCTCTGCTTACATTAAGATATTGATGATCGCAAATGGAAATAAAATATAAAAGAAACAGAGATGATACTGCTTGGTGTATACATTTGAGATCGCATAACCTTAGTTAAATATGAAATAATTACAAACATGATATTATGATTAATTCTGTAACTAAAAACGCTATTAATGAAGAATTTATTATTATGCTTTAAATACAAGTATATCCACAACACTAACTTGTTTTTTTAGGTCATAGCTTCTGATATTAGCTCAATTAAATTAGGTAAAGTTTTAGTTACAGACCTTCACTGGAAGAGTCATATTTGCTGGTATTATTTTTTATAATTTGTATAATCTATTGAATTAATATTAATACCCATGGGTCGTGCTTTGATACTAATTACTATTCGTAATTGCTTTAATGTAACAAAAATAAATTATTTCGGTACTGATAAATCTATAAAAGTATTAAATTCTATTGGGGTTATTTTTAGAAATGAACCAATATTTGTAGATAATTTTTTTTTATTTAGTTACCTTACTCTTAAATTTTAATTTACAACTATCTACATATGGTTTATTTCTGCAGTTGTATCTTTCTACTAAAGATACAGAATTATTTTACATATTTCGATAGACAGTGTTGAAATATGTGAGGGACTGTTTTAGGATAGGTCGGATAGAGATTTTTATATTTTTAGTATTTTTTAGAAGTAGAAATTTTCTACTTCTTCTCTCGCAAATTTGTCGACCTTTTTGTTCTTACTGATGTTACATTGACTACACTGAATTAAAAACTTCACTGTTTTAACCACAAGTAACAGTAAATTTTTCAGTTCAGTGTATGTATGGATTACCACGTAATAACGATCGCAACTATTTTCTTTATGTTACAGTGACTCTTTATTTTGACCAGGCTCACTATTTGCTTTTTGTCATTTAGTTCACTTATACTCTTTTTTCATGTCCATTTTTAAAAGATTTAAAATTGAGACTGAGTATTTCAAGGAATTGTCAGTGTCAACTTTAAAACATTTAATAATTAATCAGTGATTACTGCAGAAGTATGCAAATATTACCAAAAATCGTTCCACCGATCCTGCATTCAACTACACCAGCAACAATGTCAGAGAAACTGTGTAAAATCAAACAACATAAGTGAGGTTAATGTCCAAGATCAGGGTCTTCAACTTACTCTGGAGGTTTCCGAAAACGTGAGTACCCTTAAAAAAGATAATACCCTATTACGAAAGTTGGATAAAGAAATGGATGAAAAATCATTAATATTAAAATAATTTTTTTATTGAAAGAGAAGATATTAGACCTCTACAAAATTAATTAAAAATCCAAAGAGACCCCTGTAAATGCAATGGAAAACATAGTCCGACTATTAACCTGAAGAATCCTCGAAGAATACTAGAACTAAAAGAATGCAACAGAAATATGCAATACAAAAGGAACACAAGAAAGCATCCAGAAACCCAATCAACAATTTGATAAACAACAAAGGCCCGGTAGATATTAATCCAGCCACGAACCACATCAACACAATTCAAGCTACACAGATCCCGAGTTAACACAGAGCACTGAACATAAAGTCTTCTACTTCATGTTCCATTCTTCTATTGAAAAACCGGCACCAAAAAGAAGAGGAAACGACCGTCTCAAAGAATAATTGGTTTATCCACCAATGATCAAAATTTAAAAATGGTAACACGTAAAACATTCCTATATATAACAAGCCTACATCCGACCACGAACCAGAAAATATTTTAGAAAAGCAACCTGTGAACAATTAGACAATAAATACCCTGAATTTTATTCTTCATTTAAAATTACCCTAGACAGACAAAATTTTGAGAACTCTATGGACACACAAATGTGGCAAGAAGTTAATATTGATTTTCTCAAGAGGGACATAAATAATACATCCGAGTTCATTAATTTGATTGAAAGTTACAACCTATAAGTTAGCAGTAAGTCACACACTCGAGCTACGAACAAAAGCAGCGCATGCCTCGATAACATTATCACTAACATCAATTATGTGAACTCAAATGTAGTCGATACTCATTTATCTGACAACAATGATCAAATGTTAAAATTCGAGTGCAACGTGGGTAGTATGGACTTTCACATAAAATCTGTACAAAGTAGATGTATAAATTCCACAACTAGATCTAATTTAAACTCAGAGATTGAAAAAAAATAATTGGCATGAACTGAAAACATATTGCTCGGACTCCATGTAACATATTTCGTGATAAATCTAACATTTGCTGTCCTATTAAGCAAAAAATATTTAACAACTACAAATTCAAAAAAAAAACAGGGTATACAGAAAACATCAGACATTTCCTTAGCGAAATGGAATTCAACAATACAAAACAGCATTACAAATAGAAATTCAAAACTGTACTACTGATAAAATAAAATTATCAAGTAATAAATCAAAGGAGTTGTGAAATATCTTCAAAAACAAAAAAGGGCACAAGGAGAACTAGAATAAATCCTTAGACTATATATATGACGTGAAACATAAAAATGAGACGATCCAGAAAATATTATAAATTGTATGAACAAATATTTAAGTGAAATTGGTACCGCCGCTGGGGCAAATAGTACTGAAAGCTATAACCTCGCTTTTAATACAATAGGGTCTATATTCCTACATCCAAGATCAGAATGTGAAATCGTGGCTATAATTCGTACAATGAACATAACTCATACTAAAGATATTGATGCCATACCTGCGGCAGTTCTCATGTCTAAATTAAAAAACATTATAAAACCACTAACCCGAGCCATCAGCAAAGCACTTTCAGATGGTATATTTCCATCATTTTTAAAAATAGGCAAAATTATCTCGACATACAAAAAAGGAAATCCACACGAGTTACGTAATTAACTACAGACCGATTTCAATACTACCGATATTTTCAAAAATAATTGAAAGAGTCTTATATAATCGATTACTAAACTACCTTAAGCGTAAAGAAATCCTCTGTAAGCAACACTTTAGCTTTAGAAAAAGTCTCAAAACCTCTAATACCATTTACCACTTTTTAAACTTTGTTATAAACAATCTTGACAAAATTTCTTTAAATCTTTATTGATCTAACAAAGAAATTTGATTGTGCACCATATAAACTATTACCTTATAAACTAGCAGCATACGGTATACGCGGAAATTGCTACCATTTCCTAGCATCGTACCTCACTGACAGAAAGCACATAACTAGTACCTATATTCAAAATAAACTTCGTAATTCACAGATGGGACATAAATTCGTAAGTGCATCACGGGTAAGCATTTTGGGGCCGCTATTGTTCCTAATTTTTGTTAATGATATGCCTCTTGCTATAAATGCTCATTTAACTATGTTTGCTGATGACATGACAATCAATATTAACAATCAATGTATAAAAAGTCTAAATAGTGCAGCCAATAAAACCTTAGATTAACTCAGATCATGGTTAAATATGAACAACTTAATAATGAATGCATCAACAACATCAATTATAAATTAAAAATGACAAATAGGACAAACAAACATCAACATAAATGACCAAACAATCGAAGAAGCGGACCAAGTACGATTTCTAGGACTTACCATATAAAATAATATGAAATGGGATGCAACTACTCAGCAAATATTTGGAAAGTTGGCTCGGTATTCATACCTCATTATGCAAACAGGAAAGATTTCCACGAAAAGGTTACATGTAGCCATAAATGGTTTTGACATGCATTATCTCTATATATGGTTGAATATATGTGGTCATGACTCGGATAATTTACCAGGTATTTCTTGATATAATTGGCTGATGTACTCTTTCTTACAATCTGTTCTGTAGTCTGTCTCCGCCATATTTCTGACAGCATGCCATTGTAGCGAAAAAATCGTTGCATAATAGTTGATCAATATTCCATATCTTATGTGGAACTCAACTCGAAAGCATGCTTGCTTTAATGCATGTCTGTGTATTTTCTGATAATTGTTATGGAAGTATTGAAGAATTGAAGTATTATCTAATAGTGAGTTAGAATATGATGTTCGTAATTTCAGTCATTTAATTTAAATTTATTATTATTACACCAAGTGGCAGCAACTTGTTAGGTATTGGGAGTTTTTGTTATTAACATCGTTTATGTTTTGAGATACATTTATTATATTATTGTATCATCTCGCGAATAATACTGTTGTTGCTTAATTGGTAATTTATTGATATAAATTAGAAATAGTTTAGGCCCTAATATTGAATCTTGAGGTATACCTCGCAGTACTAACAAAGCCCCTGACATGCGACAATTTAGGCCAACATATTATTTACGGTCACTTAGATACGACATAATAAGATCAAACCTGCGGAAAACTAAGTAGATATTCTTTTGATGATCTACTTACTTTTTTAATTTAAACATCATATGGGACACAATCGAGGGTTTTGCTTAAATCTAGGAAAGACAGATAAGATCACGTAAAATAACAATGAATCGGTTGTTGAACGACACTGTCGAAGGATTTGCCAAAGATGCGAAATTCCAACTGCTAGTCTTATTAAATCACTACTTCGACTTGAATTTTCGGCGTTTATGGATGAATTTAATGCAACTATCAAACATGTTTTAGAAAACATGTCTATTTTAAAGAACCAAATACTTGATTTAGAAAGTGAAAACAAAGAATTTCGCGCCGAAGTTGAAAATTTAAAGAGTACTCCCAACGAAGAACTGATAACCGAAATAATTGATAGACAAGTGAGGCAGAATAACGTTATTATCTATAATGTAACTGAATCTACCTCTTCCGATATTGATGTAAGAAGAAATCATGATCTTAATAATTATAATAATAATAATCTTATAGCTTTTTTGTTAACTCAAAATAATATAAGTACAAAAGAAACATCAGGTATAACAATGTAATATATACAATATATAAACATATTAAAAATGCTAATGTAGTACCAAGAGTAACAAAAACGATTTAGATCAGCTTGTGTATCAGATGCGTACATACACGAACATACATAGCATCCAATACTGCTGTTACTTCCTCTAGACCGCAAGTACATATAAATTATCTTATATAATATAATAAAGAAAAGAACAATTAAACTATTTTATTACAGTATAAGACAAAATAAACATTAAACTACCCAAAGATTATACATAAAGACAAAAATCAAATTAGAATTTAATTGCTAGAAATAATAGTTAACATGCTCAAAAACGAATAAAACAAATTAATTGAAATCTTTTTGTTCCATCAATAACTTAGATTTTAGGTAACGTTTGAATTAAAATAAAGTGGCATATCCAAAATTGAATTTATTATAGTAGTAAGATATATTGTAGCTATAACTTCTTTTATATAGTTCTAAACGATATGAAGGATAAGTTAAGACATCTTTTCGGCGAATATTTATATTGTGAATGTCAGTACAGAAAGTTTGTTAAATAGATAAGGAGAAGATTTAGTCATGTCATAATAATTTTGTAAAATTGACATGCAGTGTTTAAAATTCTACGTTTTTTCATAATAAGCCAATTAAGTTTATTAATATATGGACGAACAGTTTTCCTTCCACGTAAACCAAATATGAGCCGTACACATGAGTTTTGAATTCTTTGTATACGGGATTGACAAATCTTATCAATGCAGCTGCCATATACAGAGTCGCAGAAGCTAAAATTAGATAATACCAAGGCTTCACAAAGAATAGTTTTGCATTCTGTTTATATGAACAAGGATATCTTATAAATAGATTTTAGAGCAATAAAGGCATGTCGAGGTGTTATTTGCAAATGTTCTCTGAAATGATGATTATAGTCAATAAGAAGTCCTAACGCTATCTGAAAACATTATTGGCATACCATTTAAATTAATTTTAAGAGATTGCAATACAGAAGCCCTTGTTCGTTTGGAACCAAATACTATTGCTGTAGTTTTGTTGGGATTTACTTTCAGAAAATGTAACATTGAAAATTCGTATATATTTTGCAAATCTTGATTTATATTTAGTTCAGAGTTTGAAATATCAGATACATCGAAAGATATATATAATTGTGTATCGTCGGCATATTGGTGGTACTGACAATAATTAATACAAGAGTGTAAGTTGGATGTATAAATTAAAAATAAAACTGGCCCCTGGATTAAACGTTAAGGCACACCAGAAAAAACTTCAGCTGTTTGAGATCTAACTTGGCCGCATTTAACTGTTTGATATCTATCTGTTAAGTACGATTTTAGAAGTTTACAGGCTGTTGTACAAAATCCTATAAACTTAAGAATTGCCGCAAGTAATTCATAATTGACATTGTTGAAAGCCTTGCTATGGTCCAGTAAAATTAAAACAGATACTTTATAATTATCTAAGGATTTAATAATATCATCAGTAATTTTTAATAAGGCCGTTGGACAGCCGTAGGAGGTACGAAATCCTGATTGAAATTGTGGCAAAATTCTGTATAGTTTTAAATATTCTTGAATTTGTTGTTCCAGAATTTTTTCATACAATTTTGACAAAAATAATAGATATGATACTTATAGGTCGCAGGATCATCAAATGTTTGTCGATTATTTCTTTTAGGTATTGCAGTAACCATAGATTATTTCCATGCATCGGGAAAAATATTAGAAGAAATACTTTCGTTAATGATGTGAGTAATATAAGGCATTATAAAAGAGGAACAGATATTGATCATTTTAGAATTAATATTGTCACTACCACCTTGCGATGGTATGAATTTAATAGTATTATTGACTGTGTTCCCGAGGTTAGTGATAATGTAAATAAAATCGTTCGTTTAGGTCCAGTAAGCCACGGCCTCTAAAAGTAACACTGACAAAAAAATCACGTCAATCAATTAAAAAAACCGTAAAATATTAAAGATAGTCTTAGCTGTAATATATAAGATGTGGAGCAGACGGAATTCCATCTTATTTCTTGAAGAAACGTATTTCTACAATTGGAGTACCTATTACCACTTTATTTGAAAAATCGCTTCGTTATCGAATATTTCCACTGCTATGGAAATCAAGTTTTATTACTCCGCTATTTAAAACTGGTAACCGTAATAATATAAGAAATTACCATGGCATATCAAAACATTCATGCATTGCTAAAATATTTGATGGTCTGATTGCATCACAATTCAAAGTTTTCTTTCAAAATAAAATAATACCGGAACAACATGGGTTCTGCAGTAGACGTTCGAATCTATCTAACCTAAATATATTCAAATCATCTATACTTAATGCCTTTGAGGATGGAATGCAAATGGATTGCGTCTACATAGACTTCTCCAAGGCATTCGATCGTGTCCACCATGGAATGTCGGTATCCAAATTATCTAATATAGGATTAGATGAAGCAACAACCAAATGAATAATGAGTTAACTCTGCAACAGAACACAGTTCTTTAAAATTAACTACCACATTTCCAATGGCATTAACGTTACATCGGGTGTCCCTCAAGGCTCGCACTGTGGGCCTTTATTACTTTTAATATTCGTCAACGACATTGTTTCAAATTTTAAATCTTCTCAATTTCTTTTTTATGCTGATGATGTAAAATTATTTAAATCAATTTCGAATATAAGTGATTGTGAGGCTCTGCAGGGAGATCTATTATCTCTAGAACAATGGTGTATAAGTAATAGCTTAGATGTTAATGTGAACAAATGTAGTAAAATTACCTATTCTCGGAAGAAGCGCATTATTACATATTGTTATAAAATTAATAACATCGCAGTTAAATCTGTAAATTTGGTCAAAGACTTAGGTGTTCTATTTAATCAAAAATTGATGTTTAAGGAGCATATATCTTCACTTGTGGATAGAGCTAACAAAACGCTTGGTTTTGTTAATCGTTTTTCTTTCAGTTTTACACCCAATACTTTACGACCTTTATACTTAACGTTAGTTCGCCCTATACTTGAATATGTTGCTCCTGTTTAGCCATTATCAGTTTAGTTGTGATTGTCCTGCAGTTGAAAAGATTCGACACAAATTTTTGAGGCTGTATTCAAATCATGCTGGTATTGGCAACCCAGATAAAATGTATTTTCGTACAATTTTAAACAACCCTATGTTAGAGACTCGGAGATTGGTTGCTGACTTGTGCATTTTATTTAATCTAGTTAATGGTTTCTATAAAGTTCAGTGAATTTCTTGCTCATTTTATTTTTAACGCTCTTTTTATGTTGAAGTTCCATCTATCTAATTATGGATATAATAACACACTTTTGTAGAGCCATGAGATTGTTTAATACTTTACTTAGTAGTATTGATATTTTTAACTTATCCATGTCTATGTTTCGCAAAAATTGTTATGCTGCACTGTCTAGCTATCGATAATTGTGTTGAATCGAAGCAGCTATTACATTTATTTCACCACACATGCATTTTTTGCATCCTATTATTACGCAACCATTCATGTTATTTATTTTCTTGAAATTTGTAGCATATGTGAATTAAGTTTTTTTTTCTTTTCTGGGATGTAAATAAATTAAATAAAAATACAAATTTACCCTTGTTGGTTATTGGGCAAAAGATTATTAACTTCGAAGTACTGAATAATTTAATTTTTTAAATATTAATACAATTATTTTAGATAACACAGCAGGTATGTAGATTGGACGATAGTTATTTAGATTGCTTACTTGACATTTAAAAAAAATGGTATTGCTTTAGCGAGTTTTAGTACCCTTGGAAATTTCCCGGTGTGCAATTAATAAGATGCGTTAGTGAAATAATGATGTGATCCTTGACATTTTTGAGCTTTTCTACACTAATTCCATATATATCCGTAATTTCTTTCTAATATGTAACAGCTATGAAGATATTATTTATTTGCGTTTTGTTTGGCTAAAACTGTGGCCGACTTGTTTGATTTCTTAAATAATTGGTTTTGCCCAAACATTTTTGTTCACTGGTATGATTTGAATGATCTTTCTTAGGTAGTTTAAGGGTTTCTCTCATTGCCCGGAGCTTAGGAGAAGAACCAATTTATTTTACTGTATTTACCATTGATAATTTTCACTTAATTAATTGGAAACGCTTGTTGCAGAGATTTAATAAGATGGTAATGTAACTAAACCTATTTTTTGTTGAGATCAATATTATCTTTGAAAAATCCCAATCTACATTTTTCACTAATTCAAGAAAGATTTATATTTAATTATATTAACTTAGTTGTAGTTTTCACTTCTTCAGTTAATTATTTTTGATATATGTATTTCATATAGTAACATTAGTCTCTACTAATATTAATAATAAAATTATATCAACAATTTATTCGACACGTTTTGATTTTAATTTCTTCCAACGTAGGCCTAAAATAAGTGAAATAAACATTTTAATGATAAAAATAAAATAATTTGTGTAGCATACAGAATTTTATTGTTACATATAGTTACATATATGGTGGATGCGCCGGGAATTAAATATTTGTTGAGTTACGTGAGGATGATATGTAATATGAAAACTCGGTGAACTCACTTCTTTTACTTATTAATTGACACTGAATGTACATTTAAATTGCTGTGCATTTATTATTAATAGTACAACTGATAATACAAAGAATGGTCGAAACAATAAATATGAAGTAAGTAAGCTGTACCTATGACCGTACAGAACTTACACGGAAGATATAAGAAATCATTATATTAAAAACTGAAATATACTAAGAAAATGTTGATGCCAAATTGTCATATGTTAATGTTAATACATTAAAGTATTGTTGCAATTTCTCAAGAACAAAGTTAATTGCTTTATTACGAATATACAAAGCAACAGCGATTTGTCTTGCGGCCTAGGTGACAAGACAATATGTAGTGCATTATAGCTACCCTTTTAACAAATAAATCTGCTAAATGCTAATTTAAAATTTATGTAGCTGAATTAGATAAGTAGACTGTACAGTAAAATTATTTTTCATAATCTGTAATGAATGATATAGATTTTTCTAATTAAAATTAGTTAAAACTATGTATTACTTTCATAATAATCAATAAAATTTCAGACACATTTATTATTAATACAAAATCATTAACAAATTAAATCAGTTTCATTTAGAAATTAACTGATTAAAACATGTATATGTATAATAAATTCATTTTGAATTAAATCTTCACCTGAGTAGCGTTATTACGCAAACTCGGTGCTTATTATGGAATCCGAGTCACTTATACATTTAATTTCACTGCGGAACGGTTTGGGAACCCCCGGAATTCACCTTTAATTAGAAAGTAAGAGAACGGCGCCGCGACGCTTCGTATGCACCGCTTGTTCGCCGTACGGAAAATAGTTGGCCGCTTAGGAAATTCGCACAGTGGGATAATTAAATGGAACGGAATGACAAAAGTGGAGGGATGAAGGGACCCTCCGCAGACGCGGCGAATTCAATTCGCTATTCCGGCGACTACTAAAGGGATTCGGGATTATTTCGCCGGGCGCAAATTATATTTGTGTACTGCTTAGCACGAGTAAGCTAATTATTCCGTACTGATGTAATTGAAAGGGATTACCAGTACAAAGACGGGCCGCGACAATTAAATTCTTCATTACTATCATAAATACGTTTTCACTTCAATTTTAACAAGAATGCCTTAATAAATTATGCGCGGACCCTTAGGTATTTCCATATTATGGGACCTTTGCCGTTTTGAGCATTCCTGCCGTTCATTCATCCAAACGAAATGTATTACTGAAGAATTGTACGCTTTATCCTTCAATGGATTTCTTTTGCCATACATAAAAGTAATTATAAAAATGTGTGATTCTAAATAACATTCAGTCACACTCTGAAGAACAAACAGTGATGATATCAAAAAACATAATTTCTAATTAAATGATCTTCTGTCCTTCACACAATCAAGTAGCATTATAATCAGCATCAGCTCACTCTAATAGTTTTCTTGCGTTTAATTCACGAAATTGATAATAATTTATAAAACAATTTTTAACTTTCTTTGGTTAAGTAGTCTATATGATAATTTCATTTTAAATGTTGGCATTTTACTTAAGAATATGACTTTCCTCTTCTTGTTGGTTACAAAAGAACTTTAATGGTAGTGAAATTGGGTCTATTTAATTCAGTCACAGAGAAGGCTAAGTATTAAATAATTTGTTTTACTGGAATTTACCAATTTCTATTATTTTTCATATCACTTTGATCAGAACTTTAAATTGTTTCCAATATATTGTCATTTAAAAAAAAGTACAGTATCATCTGCATATGATGTTAGTTTAACTTTATTATTATTCATTATGCTTCAATTAATAATCGTTAATTAATCTATATTAAGGAGAGTATCCTGAGAAACTACAGTATTAACAGTGTTTGGAACACTTATAGTATCATTGACTTTAACTCTTAACATGATGATGTTTATCTTCTTGTCGATAGATGTAGTGTGAAGATCTCGTAAATAAATTAGCTCAACTCTATTTGGTCAGTAACATTAATTAGGATAACCCATGTATATACAAACAATTTTCGTATGAAAAGGAAAAACGAATTAACGAAACGTAATTATTATTATTAATTTAAAAATATGAATAAAATATAGTCCATCCGTTGGATCTTCCGTCCTACGTCACAAAATATCGCTTCGGGAAACGACACAAAAACATTCAGTCTGATAAAGTAAACCAAATGCGTTAGAAAAAGAACGCACTGTAAAACTTTCGTCGTTTTTTGAAGCGATGGTTTGTGACGTACTACGGAAGATCCAATGGACAGACTATATATGTCTCTATATCTATAAATATTTCATGGTAAAGAAATTTCTGAAGTTGTACATCTTGAATATTATAAAATGAAAGTTGACAAATAACGTAAATAAATTGTAGAATGTAATTTCATTTTCGCCATAAACAGTTCAATATAGAGGGTGTAAAACACCAATCCAAAGCAGACGGCGAAAATCGCGATCTCGCAGCACCTGTCTTAATATCAGTCTCATTATTGGATTACATGGAAAGTTCAGCCCTTGCAAATTTTAATTAAAGCAGACATTAATTATAAACATCTTTAATATCATCCCTAAACATAATCCAGGCCACAACTCTTTGATTGGGGGGACGAATTATCAAATTAGGAACTATAACTAATTAAAGCGAACTAAAAAAAGTGGTATTCATGAAAAGTCAAGAGAGTTGCAAGTGGTAATTATGGTCTGGTTAACTATTAAGATGATGGAGTTGGAATTTATTTAAAAATTTTTAATGCAGTTCGAATGGTATAAGCGTATAATATTTGTAACTTGCATATAATTATTATTAAAATTTACATAGTTTATATCCATCAGTTAACAGCTAATTAAATAAATGCTTGCTAAAGATACTAATAATTATTTCTCTGAAATAAATAAAATAGTTTTATTTCCACATTTCAACTATTCTAAATATAAACCGATAAAAAAGAAAATTTATATTTACCAGCTGCCTGTTCCCTTAGTAGATAGTAAAAATACGTACCTGAAACAAATAAAATATATTAGTTTGGTGAAGATATATCAGGTTGTCAAGTATGAAATGCGCCAAATAAATATTTGAATATTCTACCGTACCTTTCAGTTAATCAAATTAATTACTAATTATACAAGAGTTCTCTTGATCTATCGTAATATATTATTCGTTATCCTAGTATACCCTTAACCTACCCTAATAAATTATTCATTACCCTAACGTACCCTTGACCTACCTATCCCAATAAATTATTTATTATTATAGCGTAACCTTGACTTTTCCCAATAAATTTTTCATTACGCTAGTATATTCTTAATATATCCATGAGTTCTGAGATAACGAGTTACGTAAAAAATATGAATATGAATGGATGGGCAATAAAGTATCGATAGAAGAGAAATAAATAGTTTATTAAATATTTGATTGTAGAGGCTTCCACTTTGTGATACATATTTTATAACTTTAAATAAAATAAAATAAACTTTGTTTATATCACACACTTTATTATTTCAGTGACTATAGTTTCGACACAATTCAGCTGGTCATTATCAAACTATCAAACTTAGTTTGATAATGACCAGCTGAATTGTGTCGAAACTATAGTCACTGAAATAATAAAGTGTGTGATATAAACAAAGTTTATTTTATTTTATTTAAATTTAAAAAATAGTTTATTATACCATTATTCTAATACTATTTTTACTCTGTAACATGTAAATGACATTGTGAAAATAGAGATTATTATTATTAATAATAATATACAAGGGACATGTTATGACAAGAATGAAATAAAGAATATAAATAACAAATAAGTAAGCAGTAAAAAAACACTAAAGAAATTAATACCACGTAATGTGATGAAAGTGTAAAGTAGTATTGTATAACATTAGTCTGGATAAATATGTTTCAGTGATTAACACTAATCCCAACTTTGTTTTATTTCAATGTATTAAGGATACTCTTCATGTAATAATTTTTCGTTAGCAACCTCTAACGTAGTTAATACTCAAGAAATACATATAATTCATATAATGTAATACTGACATGAATAGCAACGTCAATTGCTAATATTTTAAAACAATGTAAAGTTCAAAAGTAAGAGGGCATTCTAAAATTAATGAATAGCCAAAGCAGGGACACTTACAAAGGTACTGCTGAACTCAAATCTGTAATTGAACCATTAACTTACTTATTGAATCTAATAATCACAGAAGGCAAATTTCCATAATGTTTGAGATAAGCAATTAATGTGTTTGTATAGACCATTGTCGATTTCATCAGCCATGTTCAAAATTTATGAAGACGTGTTAAAAGAGCAATTATTATACTTCACAAGTAAAACACATATTATATAACAGTCAACATAGATTTAGGTATGCTCGATCTATATGCATTTAATAAAAATAAAATAGAATAAAATCTTTATTACACATAAGCTATTTACAATAAAAATGGATGTGATTCGTCAAGTAAATTACATAAAAGTTTACACAAATAGAAATTAAAAAGATTCATATAAAACTAGCTTTACAAAGTTTGAGTAATAAAGGAAATAATAATACAATTTTGAATTAGGAAAATCCTGTTCATATAAAACTATGTTTACAGTTTTTGAGTAGTAACCTACCAACAACATATATTAATTTAAAAATTCTGATATTGAATGATAAAATTTACTTAGGAATAGTCTTTAACTTTTTTATGGAAAATTTTTCGGTTTGTGTTTGACTTGACATCATCCGGCAATTTATTGTACAGCATGGCACTAATGAAACTTGTTGATTTTTTAAATAATCGGATTTGATGTTTTTGAACTCTTAGTTATGATTTGTGTCTAGTGCTGAATGAATGATTAATTTAATTTGTGGCAAAAGTATGGAAATTGTCTTTTACCAACAAAACTGCACTAAGAATAAATATACCTGGTATCGTTAGCAAGTTGTATTTTGCAAAATATGGTCGACAATAATTTCTAGGTTTGATGTCAAAAATAAGCCGCAGTATACTTTTTTGGAGAACAAATACTCTAGTGATATTGGTGGGGTTACATCATGCTAGGATGTTGTAATTTAGAATTGAGTATGCCAACGAATAATAAATAATAACGAGAGTGTCTCTGTTTAATAAATGCTTTAGCTGTCTGCCTGCTGCAAAAAGGCTCTAGATAATTTTCCACACACGAAACTGATTTTGTCATCCCATCTCAAGTGTTTGTCTATCAAGGTTCCAAGAAATTTGACTCTATTTGTCAGCATGAGATTCCTTAGAATATCTGCAGGTGTACGTCGATTTGAAAAATAGACGTATTCCGTTTTGGCATTATTTAATTCTAGCCTGTTTTTAGCACACCACTTATTGAACCTGCTAACAACCTCCGCAACATCTGTTTAAAGCTCTTCGGGAGTCAGTGCTGAGACCACTATGGATGTATCGTCGGCACACAAACCTAACTTGCCTGTATTTACATTACAAACAATAAGAAAAGTAGTGGCCATGACACTGATCCCCGCGGAATACCTATATTAACTGGAAAGTCGTCCAAAAATTTCTCTCTGATTTTCATCAGAAACTTTCTACGATGTGACTAGGATACGATCTATTTTAGGAAATATCCACGAAAACCAAGTCTATCTAATTTTTGTAAAATAAAATTTATCCCGATGCCTCAAAAGCACGACTCAGATCGGAAAATAATCCCATCACCTCTAAGCCTTTGTATATGGTATAAGTAACCTATCTCATCGCCATACAAAAGGCGACTGCACAAGCCACAAAATATTGCTGCAAAATTTTTATTTGTATAATTTCCATTCAATAAGATGAACATACTAATTACTTACTTATAAAATCAATCTTAAATAATAAAAACGATAATAAAGTTTCGGAAGAATAATATACTAACAAAGAGAAGCTATAAAGATTGAAATTGTAGCCTATACTTGTTATATTATTACATTCGTTTTTTCTTACCTTGCAGCCTAAAATTAGCATAAAATAGTTCATTTCATCACATTACATTGTAGACTATTTTAAAAAGATTTGATTTGTCCTTACTGCCTTGAATTACTTCTTCGTTTTATAGTTTATTTATTTATTTATTGCTTTATCTATAAAGATTGAAATTGTAGCCTATACTTCTTATATTATTACATTCGTTTTTTCTTACCTTGCAGCCTAAAATTAGCATAAAATAGTTCATTTCATCACATTACATTGTAGACTATTTTAAAAAGATTTGATTTGTCCTTATTGCCTTGAATTACTTCTTCGTTCTATAGTTTATTTATTTATTTATTGCTGGGGAAACCCCACATAACATCTACATATACATACAAAAGTTACATAAAATTAGGTTCAATACAAATTTCAAATTAAAGTATTTCTACTTATCTAGTGTGTTATGTTTCTTTAGTTGCCTTTTAAATGCCTGTTTACTTGAATTAAATAATTTGAATCATGGGTTTATATTAAATTTCTTTGGCGGTCTTAGCATTCTACTTAGTGAGTTTTTATGTAAAAAAATGACTTATAAGTTTTTATTTAAAAGAATTGTTATTTCTAAGTGATTGGAAGTGAATCGAAGTATAAAAGTTAATGTCAGATAATAAGGAAGGACAGATAATATAAGAATTCAGTAATCCGTCAGTATTTTTTCTTTGGTCGACAAGCGATTGAATATTTAACATTTCCATAATATTCCGACAACATCCTTAAACATGTTGTTGATTATTTTTTATTCCATATATCTTAAAAACTTATTTTGAATAGTTTCTAAATGATAAATATCAACTGATGCATAAGGTGACCATACCGAAGAAGCATATTCTAAATAATATCTTAGTAGTGCATAAAATAAAAGTTTAAGAGAGCTAACATTAATATCCTTCTAAATATGCCATACAAAACCCCATAACCTCACTGCTTTGTCACATATGCTCTAAATATGATTTTTGAAAGAGAGGCGATGATAGAATAAGAAGAAGAATCAATAAAATTGCGAGACTAGTCGGCAAAATGAAATGGAAATGCATTTTTCACAATTCAGAAATAGTAAATTAGCATTACACCATTACCTAATTCAATCCAAATCGTTTTACAACAGTTTGCAATCTTCTTCACTTTTCATAACTTGATAAATCTTCGTGTCATCAGCATACAGTAAGCCCTCGCCAAAATCAATCACATCATTCAAATCATTTATTAATAGGTTAAATAAAATAGATCTAATGTGGGATCCTTGAGGCACACCTGAACTAACTGTTATAGTTTTCGACAAAAAATCATAAATCCTAATTATTGAGTCCTGCCAATAGGAAAAGATTTTTACCACGACAAACTTTTAAGATTGAATTTAAATAAAATTATATAAGATTGAATCCAATCAAAGGCAATTTTTCCAATAAAATTGTGTGATTTACTTTTTCATACGCCTTTGAAACATCTGTATATACAGCATCTACTTGATATTTTTTCTCAAAAACGTCTGACAAAAACTGTCTAAGCTGCAACAAATTGGTTGTCGTAGATTTTGCTTGCTGGAAACCGTGTTGACTTTCGGAAATATATGACTTAGAGTTCCAGGCTAATTGATCACTAACTATTGAGTCTAATATTCCAGGAATAATGGACCGTTTGCTACATCTGCGATAGTTATTAATCTCTGTATGATCCCCCGCTTTAAATATAGGTGTAACATAAGATTCTTTGAAATATTAGGCACGTAACAGGTAACTAAAGATAAATTAAAAAGAATATGAATTGGTTTGCTTCACGAATGTATACATTTAATGAATAAATCAGAGGGTATGCCATCTAGGCCAACAGAAAATTATTTTTTAGACTCACAATAAAAACAGGTGTTGTTTTATACTCGTCTTGAACTTTTCAAACGTTGGCTCGCTAAGTGATCTTGGCAGATAGTTATAGAGTGTAATTCCTACATATTCAGGTGATTAATTAATGATTTAATATATATATATATATATATATATATATATATATATATATACACGTTGTCTATTGTACCTCTCCCTTTTCTAAACCCAGACTATCTATCTGGTAAGATTCATTTTATATTAAGTTTTTCATTCAACGTTTCTTCTATGCTAAAATTATAGCATGGAACTTATATGCCGTTGCCACTAAGGTAATTCTTCTATAATTTTAGGCTTGGTCCTATCTTCCTTGTGTATAGGACCATACCAGATCCATTGGCTGGGGAATTCTTTATCATTACGAAATTTCACTTATAATCTCTCTGAGTTTTTTGTTCACATTTCTCGTCCAATACATCCCTGCTTCATTTTTTACAACATCTATACTTTTTATTTGCTTTCATATTTCTTCATCGTTTATATTTTCTATTTCTTGACCGTAGTCATTTATTGTTTTTCTTTGATTCTGAGCACCTATGTTATTTTCTCTAAATTGCTCCATAAAATAATTTCTCTACACGTCCATAGTGATTGTGTTATTTCTTTATCCTCTGGTTTTACTTTCTTTGTTAATATATGTTCAAACTTTTTCCTCTTATCAAATGGTTTTTATTTTCTGGTCTTCTTTGATTCTGCTTTTGGTTTTATTTATTTTGAAAGTGTCTTCATATGTTTTTAAGACACTCAGGTATTCATGTTTTGTCGCCTTCTTGGATATCCAATTTCTGAGAGATTTTCTTACCTCTCTTTTTATATGCGTACATTGCCTTGTCGATCACCTAGTCGACATGTATTCTTCTATTGAATTGAAAAATCTATTCGTTGTCGCTTCTAGAATTTATTTCTTTCATCATATTTTCTATTCATATTTCTGAATTTTTTTTTTATTTTTGTTCATATTTTATCTATACTCTGTGATATTTTTTGGACCATATTTCTTTTTTTATCCTTTTAATAGTGGTTTTGTAGTCATGCCCGGTGATCTTAATCCACCTTATCTACTATATTAAATTTTTCTACTATTTGCCACGCTTGATCATTTACAATGGCATAACCAATTACTCCGTTTATTATATTTGGTAGTTATCTATAAATACATAGGAAAAACAAACATACTATTGTAAACAGATGATACAACATTGATAAGTAGAGCAAGTTACCAGATGAGATAAATACCGTAAGTAAAAAATTTTGTTTCAGAAAACGACATAAAACAACAATGATGCTTTTCAATCTAAAAAGTAAGTACCTGAACCCATTAACTGAACCAGTGATCTCTAAAGAATACTATTATTTTTAAATCACTTACTTAACAGAGCAGAAAGCCAGGGACAAGTATACTTTCCATTTTCGTATTACCCGGCGCATTCACCATATACGATATATGTATATTTAGATTGTGTCCTGTTAATGTGGGAAAAACGGCTAAATCAAAATTTCCTGCACTTAAAATATGACGATTCAACATAACATACTTATATGCAAAAGTTTACGGTTAAGCAACAATTAGTCCCAAAGTTATGAATGCTTTTATGATTGATTGTTGAAGCTGTTACTTTGTGATACATATTGATTAGGAAGTAATAATATGACTAAACTAGTCACAATAAAAAGTGAATATTTCGTGATAATATTATAGTGTTTTCATCTTTAAATTTAATTCGTATTATTCTTTATTTGCTTTATTTAATTTGAATGAAATGTATTATGATATATCACATCATTTCAGTTATTATGGCCATTATTGATTGACAAAAAGTATAAATACAGTAGTACCACAAACTAAAATATTTTTATTGGTGTACCCGATTAAAATATTTCCACAAAATCATCAAATTAAACACTTCAGAAAAATTATATTGATCTGTGTTTTGATAAATATAAAATTTTACCCAAGTTTCTGCCAGCGAAGCACTTCAAAAATAAATTATTATTGTTATTAAACCTGTAAAACCGGAGAGCATAGGGCATATTTTCGGATAATTCTTCAGCTGGTTTGTAGGCAAGGGCTATTACTGCACGTCATGTATCCTCTTGAATTGCTTATTAGTCCTATTGTTCTCTTCCATTCTGTCTTGTGTTTGGTTTTTGTTTTTATGTCATTCCGAATGTGTCCAATTTCGCTATGTTCGAGATGAATCTGTCTTTTTCATGTTTTAGTTATCTTCCTCTCATTCTTGTGCCTTTGATTGTGTAGTCCAGGGTTTCATCCATCAATTTTATTCGTTTAATTCGTATTTCTTTCTCGACGTTTTTCCCAAATTTCCACGTTATTTCCGTTTTACTTTCTGCCACTGTCTTCATAATGTCGTCGATGACTAATAAGAACAAAAAGTGTGATAGGATGCAGATTTGTCTGATGCCTGTTTGTAGTTTGATATCGCGTATTAGTTCACTATTTATATTTATTTTTCCAGAATAGTTTTCGTTTGATATCGCGTGGTAGTTCACCATTTATGTTTATTTTTCCAGAACAGTTTTCGTAGAATATTTGTATCATTTTTATTAGCTTTCTTGGAATGTCATAGCTTTCCAGATTTACCCTTTTCATGTTTATCCTGTCAAAGGCTTTCTCAAACTCTATGAAATTAATTACAATTTCTTTTTGCCATTCTATGGCCTTCTGGTTCACAATTATTTTCAAGGTCATTGTATTGTCTGCGAATGATATTTTCGGCCGGAACCCTGCTAGTTTACCTCTCAGATTGTATCTTTTTTTCTTCTTTCGAGGATGATTCTAGTCATTTATACAAAATGTCATATTTGACATAACTCAATGAGTATAATAAAGTTCTTCTTTTGGAAATATAAAAGCCATATTTGGCAAATTAAATGATGAAAATCATTAAGCAGAGCTTCAGTGGCAACATCCTCAACGGAATTAAATTGGGCAAGAGTGGAAGATCATCTATGTGTGAACTCAAGCCTTTCCATGTGCGTTCAAAATTCTCGTGATACCCTTTCAATTTTCGCATTTCGTCTTATCGTCCTTCTTTGTTATTCTGAATATATTCTGACTATAATCATTATTCTAGTCCTGTGGTGTATTTTCTTCTGTCCATATTTTGTTTAGTAGAGTGTGTATCATCCTTATTGTATGTTCTTCTCCTGCTTTCAACAGTTCATTTGCGATTCCGTCTAGGCCTGGTTCTCTCTTTAGCGTTTTTCTTCTTCTGCTACTTCGTTTTCTGTTATTTTACTAGTGACCATATTTATCTACTGGTCCACTGTTTCCCTTGCATCAATTCCTGGTATCTTCTTCTCTTGGTAAGTTGCCTAATTTCCTAAGTTGAGTATCTTTTCTGTTTTACTCTGTTCTGTACTCTTGTTATGCTTGCTTTATTATTTTACCTTCCAGCTTATTATTACGTTATGCAATGTTCCCATATCGCTTTTGCCGCTTGTTCTTCTATAATTAGTTGTTTTTCGAGGATTTTTCGTTTTCCTCGTCTTGGTGCTCTTTTCATTTCCTTGTCTAGTATCTTGTATTTTTATTCCAGTTTTTTGTATCTTTTTCATTGTTACAAGATAGTATATTCTGTTTGATTTTCTTCTTTCTTCTATTTTCTGTCTGGTTTCTCGAGCTATCACGTTTTGTGGGTTTTCATTTTCATTCCTACTGTGTTAAGTGTAGCCTTCTTGTATATTTGTTAGTATTTCTCCCATTGTTAATTGATGTTTTTTTCTTCATTTGTTTGCTTATCAATGTCATTTTTGTAGGCGGTTGTTAGGTCAGGATTACCAGTTAGCCAATGTACATTGGGTTTCTCCCTCCATTCTATTTGGATTTGTTCGCAACTGATTTGATTTAAAATTCATCTTTTACAAGTATGCGGTCCAAGTTGCAGTCTACTTCCCTCATTGCCCTGATATCTAGAAGAATGTTATGCTATTTCTTTTCGATTGTTATATGGTCTATTTGGTTTTGGTGTCTTTTCTTAGGTGAAATCCAAGTCGCATTGTGTATGTCCTTGTCCTTGAATAGGCTCCCGCCTATTACGAGGTAAAGACAAATACAAACAACCTATGTGGTGTGGGTGGTAGGTATAATTGGTAAAAACCTGTACGAACAATACATAGTTTATATGGACACCATATTTGTCAGTAATTGCCATTACATACATGAAGCACTAAAAAATGTTGAATTAAAACCATTTTTGTAGATCAGATATGCCAATGATACCATTGTAACTTGGTCCTATGACAGAAATAACTCTAAAAGACGCGTTTTTGGGTCACATAAATAAACAACATGTTCTAATCTAATTCATCATGAAATTGGAACATAATAATTTGTAGATACAAAGCTCTTAAAGACATACGATATATAGAAAAGAGACTTATACTAATAAATATCACCAAGCGACATTACAATAATACGCTTTAAATGATCGACAGACAAAAAAATAAGAACTCGAAAGACTACGAGAAATACTGGTGCAAAAGGGCTTTACACATCATAAAATTAAACGTCTAATGGAAGAAAAATTCGTAACTAAAACAAATCATGCAGAAGCAGAATCCCAAAAAGCGTTTCTGTCATATATAAAAGACACCACAAATAAAATTGGAATAATAAGTAAATGACATGCAAAGAAATTATCACAATATATACCATCACACTACAAAATATTGGCGACATTTTAAATTCGCCGAAAGAACGAATTCCAGTCGAAACCAAGTAGTCACAAAATTGCTTGTAGAGACTGCACATTTACACCTTCAATATTATACAAACAAATAGATGAGTTGCGGTTCACAGAGAGGAACATAAAAAAGCGGTGCTTAAAGGAAACAGCTTCATCCCTAGCACAACAAATATAAATAATAGGACATATAGTTAATTTTGATAACACCAAATTAATTACCAAAGAAATAAGATTCCATGACAAAATAAGAGGCGAAGCGATATAAACAGAAAAGCACAGCCCTTTTAATAAACAAGACGATACCCAGTGACTTTCCTCTACCTGCAAACACATTGTAACCAACATATCAGTTAAACCACAGAAATATGAAGAAAATGTTAACCTTGTAGACACAATCACTAGTGATCTAGGTGGTCCAAGCCATTAACTATAATAAGTAATAATCCTGGCGCCATTTAACAAAACCCTTCGTTATATCCCGACCTTAGGTATGCATCCAATTCATCGTACAAAAAAACATTAATCATCAATTTTCAGCAGAAGAATGGTAAAATGACGAGTGAAAACTAACTGAATATAAAAGTCTAAATATTTCAGTGCAGTTCTCTACAATAATTTTAAAAGATCACACCTGGAGATAACATATATGATTGCTCCGAAACGTGATAAAATATTTCTTCGTCAGGGCTCACAAAACAAAACACGGATTTAAAAATCCTTGAAACCTACTGCAGTTTGACAATCTCAGGCTTCTCATTTAAGGGAACTTAAATTTTGTTCATTTGGTGTTTCAATATTGGTCCAAATCAACATCGGAATGTGAATTTAGAGAAAGTCCTCTTCTTCTTGGCCTCTCCAGGATCCTCTTCTATGTGGATTAATTGTATATACAACTAGTATTATGTAACCTGACGCAATTTTCACTTTGTACAAATTTTTGACACTTTGAAAATAAAGACACATTATTATTATTATACAAAACATTTATTCATTTATAAGTCATAACTTATAGGGTTGGATTATTGCAAACTTTAAAAGGACACAGAAGCGAATAAAGAATATTATTAAAGACATAGAGGTCATATATTTTCTCTGCAGTGCGCTGTTCGGGTCTTGAATAGGTCGAAACCAATCCGTAGCTGATGTTGACAGGGAATCAATAATTTAAAGAATTTTATTGTTGCATTTATAGCAGTAATAACATACATTCTTATATTATTATGAGAATAGAGTAATAGCGATAATATATACAAAAAAGTTGAGCAGTAGTAAACGACAAAATTTCAATTAGCATATCTTTACGCTGTTTGAATATTATAGGTTTATAATAAATTTGGCTTTACTGATTGAATAGTAAAATCTTCACTTTAATATTAAATCTTTAGGCATCGTAGTAATTGTTTCATATGTATTTAATTTAATTGGCCAAAATATTGTCATGTTTGCAATATAAAACGGGTGTTAAAATTAATTTCGTTTTTTTCCCTAATCGTGATATTTAAAAGTACTTGAACTGCGGAATGACTGTATAGTGTAGTAAAAAAAGGGCGTAGAGGAAAATCAAGGGGATTTTCCGGGACGTCGGCATCAAAGCCTCGTCCCCATCACCACCTCTCCTGTAATGGTGGCTGTCATGTGTGTCCTATATTACCCCCCAGCGGAGTGACGTACGTCGCAGCTTGTCACGCTCTGATGCACATTGGTCACGGGAGTGGATGATTTCGCTTAAATGTCCAAAACTCAAAACTAATATGTAAAGAATGTTACGTGTACACCAAATTCCTCTTTAATTTATATGTTTACACATATACAGGAGTGTGCATGTTAACATCTCACCGCTCTATAATTAATTAACCTCGCTCATGTATATTTAATAACAAGTTGTTTAATTAGAAGCGCATACCTTCGTAAATTTGTTGTGTAAACTTTAAAACTCATTGTAGAGATTAAGATTTTTTGCTTATTTATTTGTTTTATAATAGTATTAATAAATTAATACTTTAGTTAGTTAAATTAGTTAGATTAAGTTTCATTCATCAGAATATACCGCAACGTTGTTTGAATTAGCTCAATTAAAGTGGTCGGTTCGGTCAAAAATATGGACCGTGGGTGGAAGGAAGAAGAAGCAAAAGAAGAATGCAAACTAGACAAAAGCGGATACGCGGCAGTCAGCAATTACGGACATCAAGGGGATTTATTCCTGCCCTATCTTATTCCGGGGGCTGCGTGTACGTGATGTGTGGCCGCACAGGATTTACAAATGAAAAAGGGCGATTGGATGTGTGTGTGTATGTGAAGGGATTATCACCCCTCTATAATTGTGGAAACTGTTTGAAATTTTAAATTATATTTAGCAATTTCGAAAACTGAGAGATATTGTTGATGTATTGATATATTTTATTGGTATATGAGAAATAAAGTGTGTCCTCTCAATTTTGAAGAACTGGATGAACCATAGATTCCTGTGATCAAAATGTGATTATTAAACAGAACTTAATTATTTAATCCTTGAAAAATATTTGTTAAATTAATACCTCACAATAATCTCAGTAATGTTTGATATCAAATTATGATTTTACTGATTTCCATAAATAAATATATACGTATAGTCTCTTTATCATGTATTAGCAAGCGGATCCAATTATTAATAAACGCTAATATTTTTAATTTCCCTACATAGAATATATAAGGAAAGTAATATTTTCGTGAATGGGAATGCCTCAGGGGGGCTGTATCTCAAACACGAAGGATCCGTTTGAGATGAAATTTTAAACTTAAGGTTTAACCATTAAAAACTAGAACTGAAAAGCTATTGGTAAACATTCATAACCCCGATGTGGATATTTACTCGATGTTTTTTTGTTTTTTGTCTCGATTTGAAAAATATTACATAACTTTTCAAACAAAATTAAAAGGAATAAGAAATTGAACAAGTATTGTAAATACATGCTTTTCATAAAGTTCTTAACGTGCGAGAAAAAAATTAAAAAATAAAAAATTTGGTTTTTTTGCTTGTTGCCAATAAACTGTAGGAGTTACATGAAATTTAAATGACAAATAATTGTAAAGAATCCAAAATTGAGCAGATTGTTGTGAATAGCCTTTTTGCGTAAACCTTATACTTTTCAAGGAAAATATAAGGAAAGTACTCTGATAACAATCTAACAATTTTTTATGTTTCTTTATATTTTACAACTTTTAATTAAAACTCCCAATTATGATTTACTGATTGTAGGGTGGAACATGATAACTTTAAATACTAATCGTTGATGGTTTTGCTGCAAAACACAATAAAACCTTGTATGTAATAAACAATAAAGCAAATCCATATTTAAGTTTAAATATAAATGACCTTCTATAGCTAATCTTATCTAAGCTTGATTCGAAGCCTTAACGTATAATGTATAAAAATGTATCATGTATAAAAATTGTATTAATTTACCCACTCAAAAATTTTACCTTTTAATTTTTTTTTCTCTATTCCACCCTCCAATCAGTAAAATATCATCAAATATTATTTGAAATATTTATTAACTACTGATTGGGCGGTGGGGTAGAGGCTATCCACCCACCATACATGTACATACTAACTTTAATTGCTAATCGTTGATGATTCTGTTGCTAAAAATAATCAGACCCTTTATGCAATAAAAAATGAAACAGAAATAAAATTAAAGTTTAAATATAAAAGACTTTCTATACCTAATCTTATCTAATTTAGATTTAAAGTCTGCCCACCTACCATGCATTCAATGTTTACTAATTTAATCACTAAAAAAATTTAACTTTTTAATTTCTTTTCTTTTTTATTTAAAAAAGTTTTGTAATTAATTTTACTCCAAACCGCGAGATGATAATGAATTAAAGTTTATATGTATATGTAGGGTGGGTGATCTCTAGATAGACGAAAATAATTTGATATTAGATTGTTCCTACACCTAGTCAGGTAATTATGACTGTTAGCATGTGTTTGATAGAAATGCTTAAGTTTTATGACATGGATTAGGCATTTGTAGATATAAAGTGCATGTAAAGGTTATATCTTAAATTCCTTGAATACATTGCGACAGTTTTCATTATATTCAATGATACCAAGAACTCGAATTGCCCGGCGCTTTAGTCCACAAATTCGGTGTCTAATTGCCCCATATAATATTGTACTTTGAATATGGTAGAAGTAGTATTGTCGCAACGCATCTTTTCGCACTTGAGAGGAAAGGTTCCCAAGGATTAATATATTTTTAGCGAGCCCGCTAGCTATTTGCTCTCAGTGACCTGACCAATTCAGGTATCCAGGTAAATACCAAAAAATTTTATTGTGTGTGTTTCATTTGATTTGAGTGTAAATAAGATTTCGTTTGTTTTATCAGAATTTAGCTCAAAAACCATTCAGCAGGTTGTAACCGGGAACTTTATGATGATGATGATGTTGGTCCTGAATTAGTCATTGTGGTATCATCAGTAAAAAGTATCACTTTCGATTCAGGAAAATAGTTAGGAAAGTCATTAATATATATTAAAAACAGAAGTGGTCCTAGCACTGGCCCCTGATGATCACCGTTCATAACTGTTGCTACAGAAGACTCATGGGAGTTATGATGTTGTGTACTGAGTGCGTGAAGAAAGGCAGGAAGAAATCATTCTAATGCTTTCAGGGTGTAAGTTATAGTAGTATAGTTTCCTTATAAGTACAGAATGAGAGACACAGCCAAATGCCTTAGATAGATCTAAAAATTTTGAGTGAGATTCAAGAACAGCATAGATTGTTGATCGTCCTTTCCTGAAACCATACTGGCTATTGCTGAAAACATTTGATTTTTCAGAATAATCAGAAAGCTGATTTAATAGAATTGTTTCCAGTATTTTTGAGAAAATTGGTAACAGAGAGATTGGGCGATAATTTGATGGATTGTGTGTGTCGCCTTTTTTATAGTTAGAGATAACAACAAAGTCTATTTTGAGTGCCTCGAGGAAAGTATTTGATCTGTTACATAGGTTTATAAGTTTTGTGAGTGTATCTAGAAAACTATTTAATGCCGATTTGACTACGTTTATTCTTAGGTCATAGATATCACGTCTATTGCTAGCTTTTAGTCCTTGAACCACATTACATATAGCACTCGAAGAGACTTCACAAAATTTAAAATATCTACTCACACTCAATTGAAAAATTCACTATGTTTTAACCACAAATTGTTATAATTCAGTGTAAGTATGGATTACCACGTAGTAACGGTCGCAACCATTATCTTTATTATATCTACTCACATTTACAATTTGTTACACATTAAAAATATCTGATCAAAGATAGATTTATTAATTCCTTTTATTACATTGTCAGCTACATTGACAAAATAATTGTTGAAACCATTGGCACTAAGATCGCAAGTGATTTTCTTCCCATAATGATTGCTTTTCGAATTTATAATGTTCCACATAACTTTTTTTTTATTACTGGTATTGAAAATATAATTACTATTTTCTTTAATACGTTGATATTTGAGTGTGCAGTTGTACATTCTTTTATAGTTGGTTTTGATTCTAACAATGCCAGGGGACTTCAGACGGTTATAAGTATTCTTTCATTAGGAGTAGTGTTGATCTCATACGCTTAAGGTCCTTATTAAACCACTGTATATTAGGTCCTTTACTATTTCGCTTAATGATATGCTAAAGCACAATCGGTATTTATATTTGCAGTATTGAAAAAATCCCATTGTTTTGCTTCTAGGTTGTGAAATAGCAAGTATTTTCCAATGCTAGTCATTAGTTGACAGATATTTCGTTTAGATATATCTTTTCTTTCATTATTTTGTATCTCCATAGTGAATTTAATACCAATATGGTCAGATATACATATATGAAAAAGTTTGGCGGAACATATACCATTTGTACATAGGGTAGGTGGGGGCAAAGCCACGCAAGTTCTTGTTTTTTAACGATTGTTAAAAGAGGGAGCTATGTATGTTTGTCTCCTATGCGAGAGTATTAGGTAGGGATCTTACCTGCAACTTTGTTAAATCATATGAGTTATATGATTATTAGTTAAAAATAAATAAAATAATTTGCACATTTTTTTTGCCACAAAATGGGGCAAAATCCCGCGGTACGGCGTTTTACCCCAACAGTGGAGAATAGAGTCAAATAAAAAACAATTTTATGAAATAAATGTTTATTCTTCACAAAAATAAATTAACATATTTTATTAAGTTTTAACTATGTTCTAATAGTATAGAATGTCAAATCCTCTGTGATAGAAATTACTTTATGAAACCTTGAAGAGTTTATCTCAGTAGGTTTTGACAATCTTAAAACTATATCCTCGTCAGCAATGTAAAACTTGTAAGCATTTGGTAGTCGTTTGTAAAATACTCCGTCATAACCTCCTTGATAAACCCCAGTAATCCTAGCTACGTAGTGTCGAAAGGAATTCTTTGTTTTGCTCTGAACTTTTACTACAGCATAATCATTCGGTACCAAAGTTTCACAAATTTGCTGTGAGTTTTCAATTTTTTCCTGAGGTACATCCCCATCCTGAGACGAAAAATCGAAATCAGAGCTACTGTCGTGAAGAGAATAATCTGAGCTGGAGTCTGAAGACGAGGGCGCCCTGGCATTTTTCTTTTCTCTTTTTGGTTTGGCGGAAAAAG
This sequence comes from Ontholestes murinus, assembly GCA_963969525.1. Classification (NCBI taxonomy): domain Eukaryota; kingdom Metazoa; phylum Arthropoda; class Insecta; order Coleoptera; family Staphylinidae; genus Ontholestes; species Ontholestes murinus. The sequence goes on along the minus strand of OZ018393.1, from coordinate 47,413,090 downwards.
TCGCTTAGTTGCATTCTCTTTCAACCGTGTTTTCCTTTCTATAGAACGTTTCTCCTTCTCAGTAGCTTGTTTTTCTTTCTCAACCATTTTTTCTTCTAAGAGTTCTTTATTAGGTGTTGACGTCAGCAGCTGAGACATCAATCATTTGCCTTTGCGTTTCCTCTTTATTTGTATTTTAGTCAAAGGACTAATATCTCTTGGAATTGTAGAACAAGTGGATGGAGATTTTTCTTTTAAAGGTGTTTTATTAACCGAATGACTGCAGTTCTCTTGTATAATATCCTCCTGTATTGAAGCTTCAACTGAAGCTGAAGTAGACGGTCGATCACGGAATATTTCTTGGGAAACTGCAGTCAGATCTTCTATCTCATTTTCATTATTAAATATTATCATTCGATTATCATCGTTGTCCAACTTTTTATCTGTTGGTTGGTTTCTACCCTCCGACTGGTAAAAAATCAGCATCTAAGAAGGTGTTCGCGTTAAATGGATAAATTCCAGTAGACTTAAGGACTGTACTGCATTTTCAACAGTGCTTGCTTTTTCAAACGCTAGCTTGAATGATTTAGCAAAATTATAAACGCTGAAGGTTTCCCCTGGATAAAAAATGTCCCACGAATCCACAGTCGCATCGTAAAAAGCCTTGAGTGGTCGGAAAATACATCGATCGAGAGGTTAAGTCTTATGGCTGCTATGAGGTGGAAAAGTTAGAAGATGGATACGATTTGATTTTGCAAAAGTAACTGCTTTCAAACTTGTGTGTGAAACATGATTATCGAGTATTAATAAGATTGGGTTAGTCTCACTTGGTTTGGCGTAGTTTTGCAAATGTTTCAGCCACTTAATGAAGGTAGATGTATTCATATAACCAGCCATGTCGCATCCTAATGGACCACCTTTAATTAAAAGACGATTTTCTCTTTTTCTGGCGTATATGGAGAAAGGAGGCACGAAATAGACTATAGGATTTATTGCGCACACCCCGGTTACTGTTTGTCCTTGCTCCGCTGCTATTGCTTTCGCTACTTCTCTTTTCCCCGTAGGAGCTACATGTTTTGGCAATATATTGGGGATTGTTTGCACTCCCGTTTCATCCATATTGAAGATTTGACTGGGAGTAAATCTGAACTTCTTCAATACTGCCTCCAAGTTGCTAAAATATTGGGAATGTTGTGTTTTGTTAAAACCCATTGTTCTAGCAATACTCGTTTGCGGGGAATTCGCAGGGATAGTTTGTTCCTTTTCATAAATTCCCGTGTAAAATCTCTTCCTGAAAGTTGAGCTTCCTTCGAAAATTGATGCATAAGGTTGTTCTTTTCTGCAATCTTAACGATTTTAATGTAAAGCCAAAAAATCGTTTGTGCAGTTCTATGCAATGTCGAACTACTTCTTCCTCCTGTTGTTCGGAGAATGTTCTTCGGAATCTCCCAGGCTTCTCCGCTCTCCCTTTCTTCAGCCGGTCCCTAAGAGTCGACTCATGAAAGCTGATTTCTCTTGCTGCCTGCCGGATAGAAACCCCTCTTTCGATTAGTGCTCGTGCAGCAGCGAGTTTATCTGTAGACATCGCTACATACTTCGTTTTCCGTTTATATGTTCTGAAATGAAGTTCTATTATTGAAATGGTTCATATGTTATATTTCAAATGCCTTGCTGAAATATTTTATAAATAAAGGGGAAAGTTCCGCACTATGGGGCAAATCCCCGCACGCGTGGGGTATACAGTATACAGAATTATGAATGCTGTATATGCTATCCAATGCGGAAGCTAAGATTTTGAGAAAAATATCGAAATTACTAGAAGGAGCGCGATATACAATCAGTAATATTAAACCGTGCAAAACTAATCATATTATTTTGCAATCTTTTTCACAAACAAAATTGAGGGATTTATATAAGATATTGTTACGTACCATGATTAAATAGTTGTTTTTTTCTGGTGATGATGAGTTAATTACCGCTGGGTTAAATTCGCACATGTTCATTTGAAGTGCTACTATACGAGATACAATATCTTTTATAATTATGGGTTTTACCTGCAATCATGTAAAATGTACTGGTTTATGCGACAAATGGTTTCACGCTAAATGCACAGGTCTGTCAGAGGAAGAAATTTCATAGATAAAAAGAAAATCCCGTTATATTAATTGGAAGTGTACAAAATGTCAAGATACCTCACGCAACGATCTATTATCTATGGAGGGTTTTAACAAAAACCAATTATCTCAAGTTGAAGTTATTATTGATAAACTGTTAGGGAAATATTTCAGTCCATTTAAAATTGAGTTTGATCAATTATTAAGTAAATTTTAAGAAAAAATTAAAACACTAGAAGATAAAATTAATAAGATTGATATTAACGTCTACAATGTACCAAAATCGACGTCTACCGTACCCAAAGAGAAGTCCGATGATGAACTTGTCGCCATTAAAAATACTTTAAACCCACTATCGTTGGAAATTAATCCTTTAAAAGGGTCACGGCTTAGACCGATAAAAGTCATACTACAGAACAGTGATCAAGTTAAAAATATTATTTCAAAAACATACAGTTTGAAGGATAATATTATTAAATTTAATTATGACAGAACGCTAGTTCAAAGAAATTAATCCAGAGCCTTAAAAATGACCTAGAAAAGCGCAAGAAAAATGGCGAAGATAATTTGGTAATTAAATATATATCAGGGGTCCCAAAAATCGTACAGGCTGTAGCGGAGAAACCAACTCAACGATCTTCTAGTACCACATCATCAAAAAACTGAACATCTACTACCACAATGCTGGTTGAATACGCACTAAGTTAAAGAATTTTGGGTTAAGTGTTAATTGTTGTATATATGATATCATAATAATTGTTGAATCTTGGCTTGACAAGGATATCAAAAATGTTGAACTTAAACTTAATAATTTTGTTATTTTTAGAATGGATCGTTCTTCACTTTCCAGTAATAAAATTTGTGGCGGCGGTGTAATGATCGCAGTTAACAATAAATTTAATTGCAAAAATATCAATGTTGAATTGAGTTAGGTTGATCAATTATTCATTTCTGTTTCTATTGGTAAAATAAATTTAATTGTTGCTGCGGTATACATCCACCAATTTCTCCTATAAACAAATATGAAAATCATTGCTCTATTTTCGATAATATTTCTGAAAATTATACTAATTCCAAGTTCATTATATGCGGTGACTATAATCTCCCGGCAGCATCGTGGTCAAATGATGAATTAAGACTTATTAATAATAATACACTACTATACCCGGCTCAACTACTTGCTGAGACATTTAGTTATTACAATCTTTTTCAGATTTGCAATATACCCAACGAGAATAATGTTTTCTTAGATCTAATCTTCGCGCAAGATGGATTTACAGTCTCCACTGCCTCTGATTTGTTATTTAACCTTAACCATCATCATGTGCCGTACCTAATTTCTATGTCATATAATCAATTCATCAAACCACTTCAATATAACGAGTATGTTTTTTTCACGTGCAAATTATTAATAATAATTTATTATCTATTGACTGGTGGAAATTTCTTGATATGGATAGTATTGACAAAATGATTGATGCATTTTACAATGTCTTGTATTATACTCTCAAGAAGTTTGTGCCAATCAAACGCATAAAATCATCCACTTACCCCATTTGGTTTACTACTGAATTGATAAACCTAATTAAGGATAAAAAATTGCCCATGAAACATATATGCAGTGCAGTAATTCTATAAATTATCAAAATTTTAAATTGCTACGCCAAAGATGCAGTTTATTAAGAAATAATCTCTATGAAAAATATGTTGAATCTGTTAAGTTGAGTATAACAAATGACCCTAAAAAATTTTGGAACTTTGTTAAGTCTTCCAACTCCAATCCGGAATTTCCAAAATATATGCATTACAACAATACTAGTAGAAGGATCTCAACATGTAAATCTATTCGCAGATTATTTTTCAATTGTTTACAGTCATAAGTATATACTTATCGTGATCTAGTTGTGTTGTTTGATAATAAATTGACTTTTGTACCGTATATTAATAATATGGTACAAGATGCGTTGAGGTAACTTGGATTTATAAGAAGAATAACTTTACCATTTAATGATATTAATGTAACTAAAACCTTGTATATAGCATATGCACGATCTAAACTTGAATATGGCTCTGTAATTTGGTCACCATATTATTACGTACATATCGCTGCTATTGAACGAGTTCAGAGAATATTCTTAAGGTATTTATATTTTAAGCTCACAGGTGCATATCCTGATAATTCCATACAATACAGTGACTTGTTGTACATGTTTCAATTAAAACCCTTAACTTGTCGCCGTGAATTAATATTGGTGAATTAATATTGGTAACACTATTATTTAAGACTATAAATTACGGAATTGATGATCCAAATTTATTGTCATTAATTAATATTCGTGTTCCCAGATTTGTAAGCAGAAATACTTTAACATTTACATGTAACAAGTCACAAACTAACATCCGATATAATTCGCCTATTAATAACATGTTTAAGGTGTATGCTTCCGTGCAGCATTCTGTTGATATTTTTGATGGTAGTCTAAATGTTTTTTCCAGTGTAATATCTTAAATTGCGTTATAACATATTGTATTTTTTCATATACTTATTTAGCTGTTAATTTCAATTTTTTACTATTTAGTTCTAGTTCTAATATTAAATTTATAGCTATTGATAAGACTTCCCTGTAATTAGATGTATTGTCTGTTGGGAAATAAATCTATTATTATTATTATTATTATAAGACACCATTGCATATACCGACTTTTAATGATATGCCTCAAGTTATTCATATGCCATTTCAATTCTCACAAAGTAAAATATTTGAAACCATCAATAAATTGAAATCTAGTAATAGTACAGGTCCTGATGGCATCCCTTCCAGTTTTCTGAAGAACTGTATTTTTTCTATAACCACTCCATTATTCATTATATTTGAATCATCAGTAACACAGAAGATTTTCCCAGATTTTTGGAAAAAAAGCTATATAACACCACTGCATAAATCTGGAGATGGAGAAAATATAATAAATTATCGTGGTATTTCAATCCAATCTGTTATTCCAAAATTAATGGAAGAACTAATTTCTGTGAAATTGAATTGGATGTGCAAAAATGTACTTATCGATGAGCAGCACGATTTTCAGGCAAGACGATCCACAACAACGTATCTTCTATCTTATAAGATTTCAATTATCAATGGCTTTGAAGCAAAACACTCTGTTCATGCAATTTATACCGATTTTGCTAAAGCTTTTGATCGAGTGAACTATAACGTTTTAGTAGCAAAATTAACGACACTTGGGTTTCATGATTCTGTTGTTAAATGGATTCATAGTTTTCTAGTCAATCGGACGCAGTGTGTCAAAATAAAGAATTTTTTATCAGACCTCATCTATGTTCCTTCAGGTGTGCCACAGGGCTCACATTCTGGCCCGTTGTTATTTTTACTTTTTATAAATGATATATCGCGTGCTATAAAGAACTCTTTATTTTTATTATATGCCGATGACTTGAAAATTTTTAAAATGATCGTAACAGTTGAAGACTGCAAATATCTACAAGATGACCTAACATCCGTGTACAATTGTTGTTTAATAATTATCTCTTCTTCAACATTGAAAAATGCAAAACCATTAGTTTTTCTCGTAATAAAAAACCTGTATATTTTGATTATGCCATTAATAATGATATTCTTGAGAAAGAAAAAGAAATTAAAGATTTGGGAATAATTTTTGACACTAAACTGTCTTTCGCAAGACACATTAGTTCTATTTGTGGTCGTGCATCTAAAATGTTGGGTTATGTTAAATGAATGTCTGTTGACTTATCGGCTGCATCATTTAAAATCATTTATTTTGCTTATGTACGCTCAAATTTAGAATTTTCATCTTGCGTTTGGTCCCCTACTCAAGCCACTTATGTAAATTCATTAGAAAAGATTCAGACTAAGTTTTTAAAATCAATGGCCTTTAAGATACGATGTAGTGATGTTGACATAGCCTCAATTGCATTCGAGTTAAAGATAGAAAAACTTTGCTGTCGTAGATTTTATGCGGACATGTCATTTTTTATAAACTTATTTCATATAATATCCAATGTCCATCTCTTTTATCTAAAGTAAGCTTTTATGTGAATCCCACAAACCGACCAACCAGACATGTACCCATATTTAATGGTACTCTTTCATGACACAAACTATGGTTTGGATAGTCCGATTTCACGCTTCATGCGAATTTCAATTTCATTGTCCATGAATTCAAATTTTAATTTAGTTTCTGGGTCACATGATAGGTTTATGTCGCATCTTCAACGTATCAATTTTTGTTAAATATTAATTAAATCTAAGATATTTGTAAGTTAGATCAGATATTTTATAATATATTTTATTTTTTTTATTTTTTGTAGTGGATTTTCCGTTAATAAATATTATTATTATTAAATATATTTTAATAAGTTGGCTTTGGTACGTTTTGTTAGATAAAAGTTATTAAAGACATGCACATTAGGTATTCTATTTGTTTCTATAAAGCTTTATTTCAGGTCTTTTGAGCACTTTTCCAGGATACAATTTACGTTATTTATTATCGAGTTTAGTATTCACCTTTTCCTCCAAAGAGAGTTTTGTTTTATATAAACGTTAGTATGTGTGATAATAGGCAGTAGTAATTGTTTAAAACGTTGAGTGTTTATCGGTGTCCCTCGTAATGCATCCACGGTACCGGCCAGAATGAGAACATATGCTTCTTTAGTGAAACCTTTACACATCTTTTGTAGGTCTTCGACGACATCGCAACATTTGGCATTAGGTTTGAAGAACTAAGTGATATTAGGCTGCAGTTGGTACTTGGCGGAGGTTGACTTAAGAATTTCGCCCATACTTCTGCCGTGATTATCAGCTAGAAGAAGTACTTTCGAGTTGGGTTATAAGTTTTACGAAATTGCCTTATTTTGTTTTACTGCGGTCATCAGTACATATAAGGCTATTAATTTTGCCCTGAATTTCAATATTCTGTAGATTAATTCTATACAGATCTCTCTCTAAGCGTAACAATTAATGGAGTCTTCTGGTAAAACTTTTACCGACTTATCATTGTCTGTATTGCTGTAATTCAGTGATTTATATTGATTCAACTCATTGTAAATTGATGAGAATTCGATTGGTCGAATTCAGATTATGTTAAAGTAGTTTTATTGTATTTTTAGATTCAGTTAAGGTATTGTTAAGGGAATCTTTCAAAGTTTTCAACCTATTTAATTAGAAAAAACACGAAAATATATCGTAAAATCTACAACAAATGTGTCTTATTAAGACTACAAAAAACCGATTTGTTTCTTGTAGTCTTAATAAGACTCATTTGTTGTAGATTTTACAAAATATTTTTGTGTTTTTTCTAATTATTAGTGAATTTTCTACAACGTAAGGACAACCTATTTGTTAGCTTTTCTATGTATGCCGATTTATTTTTTAGTTCATGGGTCAAATCTTCAATATAATTTTTTGCCTGGTCGAATCAATGCAAGAGTTCAAGCTAAAGTTTTTCCACTTGATATCCACCGAGATGTTTAATTTTCCTGCTTTTGTTTTTGCATGCAGTATGAAATATGTTGTGGCAATTGATACACACGTAATTTTAAATGTTAAATATTTGAAACATTTAAAATTGCTTTTAGTATCACACATTGTTGAGCGCGTATTTTTCTTTTTAAATAAATATTAAAATTGAGTTTAAAATTATTTTTCGATGTAATAAAATCAATTAAAAGTTCAGTTTAGTAGAATTCGAACCTCGCCTCCGTATACATTGAAGATGAATAATAATAGTTACAATTAAAAAACAAAAAATAGGAAATGTTGAAGGAGTTAATGTAGGAAATTACACACTTCACACTAGTGAGGGCCATCACGGTGACTAACAAATTAAACAACATGAAGAATACAAAAGAAAACAAAATAAATAATGGACGAATGTAACCAATAAAATAAACAAGCCTCTCCGGGGTTCGAACGCAAGCTAATTACAAGAGTTCAAAAATGCCTAAACGGTATTGCCACTGCTTCACTGCGCGGATAGAAATATTTACATACAAACAGTACTTACTGTAGGATTCTGCTTAAAATCGAAAATTGTGAACTTTTTACATTATAAGTTATGCAGTGAATAAAGTAATGTTGTATTTTTCTTAAAACAAACTAATATTTTTTAAATTTTATTTTATTATCTAATTTGTAATCAATGTAATTAAGTTTAATGTTATAATTAATGCTTTTATATTATTCATTTGGTTCCTCATTTGATACAAATTTAAATTGCAGCAAACATACATTTCATAAATAGCCATTAGTAGTAATTACCTAATACCTAGTTCGATTTTTGCGCTGCTTATTTGGTTAAATAATCAGGCGCAAAAATTAGCATTACATTATCTCGCATCAGTGGCCAAATTGGCCATTAAACAATTTGTTTTGATGACGCTCCGCAATTACATTAACATACACACAATGCGGTATAATAAAATGTAAATCAGGTTAGTTGCGCTTTAAGCTCCGCGTTATCGCCTGAAATAGGACCTCGTCGGATATTAATGGCCGCGTATATATTTATAACAGATTTAAGTAGAATATGATGGAACGACATTGTAACCTCTCTGGGTTATAAAACGGCCCATAACCTTTCGTTTATCTTATTTTCGACGGAGATTTATATTAAATTCTACACGCACACATGTACACTCACAAACACACACATCAGAAGCAGTATGGAAAAAATGCGAAAAGATGACGTCTATAAATTTTAAGTGGAAAATTGGGTCAGCCCCGCGACATGCAAAGCAAAATAAGCAAATAATTTATCTCGGTCGTGATGTGATATTACCATAAAGCGGCGTTATATGATGATAGGTTACACAGTTAACTCCGGAGGTAACGATGTGGCGGTAATGTCTCTTCCTGTATATTTATTTTTATGCGTCATTTACCGGCGAACGCTGTCCTATAAAAAAAAGAAGGCGCGATGATTTTATTATTGCCGTCAACGATCGACTTTAATTGATGATAAATATATTCCGCGATATTGATGATAAATGGTGGATGCGCCGGGTTCAATCTACAAACTTATCATTTAATGAAGCCATTTTTACTCGATATGATTAATGCTCGTGCACTGTATCACTGATTTGTAATTAATGCGCGGTTTGCGTTAATTGATCTATCGCATTCGGCTTGTGATTAGTCCGAATGCTGACCATTGAGTGTTTGAATTTGTATTACAAATTATCCACTTTAGATTATTGCCAATTTCGTCTACATAAAATAGCAAATGTTATTTCACTCGATCATTTATCATTGCGAAACCATAATTTAATACAATAATTGCTTTAAAATTAAAAACAAGCAACGAGTTAATCAACAGACAACCCCTACATCAATAGACCTTCAGAAGTGGATAATGTATGAATATAAAGTATTATAAATACTTTAATATAGTAACAACTTTATAATTATTAATAATTCTTCAAATAAACTAATGACTTATTATCAATAATGTAAATAAAAAAGAGTATCATTGGGGTACAATAAATTAAATTATATTTCAATTTCCTAAAATAGTCAATCAAATAGATAATTAAGTGCATTAAATTCCGCACAGTAATAACCTTTGTAACGGTGTTGTATACAAATTCAACTTCATACCAGCGACAAATCACCAACATTGTACACCAAAGCATATTCTCGTAATAACAGGTAATTGCTAGAATATTGCCTATTATCAAACAACCAATTCGCACAATTAATGACCAAAATACGCATATAGTAAACCATTTATATGGTAGAGGTAACGATTTTAAAATTTCACACCCACAAAAAAAAACAGCATAATTAAATGCCGCAGGAATAAAATGTTAAAGGTAAACGTTATAATTAAAGGCGGCGTACTTTTAATTAAATCAAAAAACATATAATACCGATCCTTTCCTCACGTTAAATATGGATAATATTTGTTTATTAATTAAATCTGGATTAATTTAATTACGAAATAAACTTATTTCAGTTCGGAATTAAGTATTTAAACCAAAATAAATAATAATTTGATATTTTTTTAAATCCTATACACTTGTAGTAATTTATGACGAGTGTTTTTTTTTTGTAATAAGTCAAAAATGCGCTAAATAAACATGGTTGGTCATCAATCGACTATAATATTTTAATATAATAGCCTATTTATGAATTTATTTTATACAGTAATACGCAATATAAAAGTGTGTAGATGATCGAAATTTGAGGAGGAATAATTTCGTTGTTTGCAACCATCTAATGTAGGAATTGGCTTTGTAAAGTGGGGGCCGGAATTGGCCCAATTCCGCTGAGTCTGTATCATTTCGTTTTATAGGGAGACACACGCGGGCGGCTGTGGGGCGGTGCCGCGGCGGTGCGGGGTGCGGCACATAACGGTGGAGTCAATTCGATCGCCCGGATAATATTCCAGACATATTTGTCACAGAGACGCTTCGAAAATATCAACACCGTTCACGCGGGAGGATGGTTTCGTAATAATACACGTTTTATTGTCGTATAAAATTTCTCCATAACACAATTGGGTTTTTTTCGCCGGCGCGGAATGGCGAGCAATAAAAAGATGGAATAAGAAGTTCTGCGTGCATTTGTGTGCCGCAATCAATCATCATTTTTTTCTTCGGCAAACGACTTATATTTAATAGCATTCCCATGCCGGGTCAAAATGATACGTCTCTAACGAAAATTTGTTATCTGCATGTAACTACATAAGCAAATAAAATGTATACGACACTTTAATATTTATAATCCATTATATTCCAAGACATAAATGCGAAATAAACCATATTAAGAGCAAAAGTGAGGATTTAATTAATGATGAGGAAGGAATCATGAAGAGATGGAAAGAATATTTCTAGGATCTATTATAGGGAGAGAACACTTCAGGATAAAATTATGAAAATTAGAATGGAGAAAATGAAGAAGACAATAAAGATCTAACAAATATAGATGAGCTAATGAAGATAATAGAAAAAATTAAAAACGGAAAAACTCTAGGAGAAGATTAAATAATGGAAAAACATATGGAAGAAGGGAACAGAGTTACATGAAAATCTACAATAAAATATGGGTACAGCAGATATCCAAAGACTGACAGATGAACATTACTATGCACTAATATAATAACTAGAACATATATTAGACAAACGACTAAGATCAGTAGCGGAGAAGGCACTAGAAGAATCACAAACTGGATTAAGAATAGGAAGAAGTATCCAGGACCACATATTCATGGTAAAACAACTGCCACAAAAGATGCTACAGGAGAAAAGAAAAGTATACCTAATTTTTGTTGACCTAGAGAAAGCCTTTAATAAAATACCAAGAAACAAATTATGACAGACGTTAACCAAAAAAGGAGTCGATGGAAAAACAATTAGGATAATTAAGGAAATCCACAAGAACAATACAAACGCGGTAATATATAAGAATAAGAGAACAGAATCATTTACAACAAAAGGTGGACTACGACAAGGAGGAGGATTAAGCCCGCGATTGTTTATAATATACATGGACGAAATAATAAAAAAATGCAATACACTATGCGATGGTATAACAATAGGGTACAAAAATCTCCAAAAAGTGACAGTGTCTGAAGGTATATTTGTAGATGACATAGTAACATTTGCAAAGAACAAAAAACAACTTAAACAAAACTCACAAATATGGAAAGAATCATTAGAAAAATATGGTATGAAAATGAACAAAGGAAAGGCCAAAACAATGATAATTGGAGAGGAACAAGAGACGATGAATATAGAAATTGAAGAGACAACAATAGAACAGGTATCCACTGAAATACTTAAAGAATAAGTATAGATAGCAACGGAACACAGGAACCGAAAATAAACATAAGAATAGAAAACTCATCAAAACTATTCCACGTATTAAGAGATAGATTCATAAACCAAAACCAAGTATTAAAAAGCACAAAAATAAAGACAACTCAATATATAGACTGGTGCATACTTATGGATGCGAATCGTGGACGCTAACCATAGAAAGGAAAACAGGATAGAAGCAGCTGAAATGAAATATCTAAGAGGAGCCAGAAGAGTGACTAAAAAGAGATATATTGTAGAACACAGAAATAAGAAAGGACCTAGGAATACAGTCTACACTAGACTTCATAGAGGAATGACAGTTGCACTGGTGGGGACATCTACAGAGATTAGAAGAAGCACGATAAGTGAAAAGAGTATGATGATCAAAAACAACAGGAGAAAAGAAATGAGGTAGACCTAGACTATCATGGGACCAAGTGACGACCAGTGCAATAGAGAAGAGAGGAATAATATGGATGAAAGCAAACAAATATTGTAAAATAGGAAAAAGTGGAAAATATTTGCGAAAAAACAGATTTTACAAGCACTTTATCTTCTTCGTTACTTCTGCGCATTAAGCCTAAATCATATGCCTCTTATGATTTTATGTTATGCTTAAGGGGTATGCAAAAGAATGTACTCAAATTCTTCCTTTTCCAAATATATTATCGTAACCAATAGATTTCATCAATCCTTTATAGTTTGAACCTATTATTTAAGGTTCTCTTACTGCATTTACATTTCAGCATCAAATTTGCACACTGTGATAACATCAAACATGTTTATTGCTATTCTCTGAAAACCTCTTACTAAAGATCTATCTTTTATAGAGACGTATTAGTCGCACAGTAATCTGACTTCATTATACAATTTATATAGTTATTTAACATTAAGATATACAAATATTAACTAACAAAAAATTACTTATAACAATCAGCTAAAATTATAAATTTATTATTTCAGATTATACTTCTTATATGCATCATTACAATTTCACAAAAAATTAAAGCCGCTTTCCATTTATCGTCTGATTCAATATAAGGTTTGCATTTGAATTTTTCTTTCTTCAGCTCGTTTTTGGCAATTCAACAAGCAGTGTTCCGCATTATCAATATCTCTCAAATTGCAACAAATACAAATTTTACAATCCGCTGTATTAATTTTGCAAAGACTTATAATTCCTCTGGTCTGAAAGATTTTGAGATAAGTATAATAATAACTTATTCCTCCCTTATTTTTTCTTCCCAAGTTAGATTTTTTATTAATTTATGTATTAGTTTCCAAATCCCTCATATTAACAAGAAAGTCAGCAGTGGATTTGATGCCAAAACCTCCGCAGCTACTGTAGGAATGGTTCGATAGCCCCTAATTTTATTTAATGCTGCTAGTCGTAATATCCTTCGGTTTCTATTAATTTTTAGATATTCCACCAATTCTAACGCCTTATACAACAATTTTGATGTTCTCACAATCAAAAGTAATTTTTAAGGTCCTTTACATGGTCCATTAATATTTGTCATTAGTCTGAAAACTGCTTTAATATATTTTACTGCGCCACTTTTTGTCTCTATTACATGTGAACTATAATAAGAATTCACTTATTATATAACACCTTAATAGTTCACCTTCAATTTAATTTCAAAATTTTGTCTAAACGTCGCGGATCTGCTTGTCCGAATATTTGTTAAGTTTGTTAACTAAACAATTTGCGATTAGATTACAATGTATGTTCTTGGTTCTCTATGAAGAACATTACTAATGAAGGTGTCTTGCAACTAATTCCTCATAACGCAGCTTTTTCAGTCTGTAGATTTTCTATTAAGAAAGATTGTGAAATTCTAGCGATTAATTTTAACAGCAAATTAAGTTGCATATCTACTTATTGGTCCCTTTCAGGGAATTTAAAACATTTTTCACCATGTTTTTAACACAATAAATTTAAATAAAACTAACATAATAATGGGTGGCGATTTTAATATACACTTCGCAAAAGAAGACTATATTTCTAATCGTTTTTGTAATTTTATACTAACACGGGATATGTTGGAACTGTTGACATTATAACCAGATCCGAAAGTACTATTGATAACGCCTTTACTAATATTTCACTAAATTTTATAGAAACTTTTCTTTAAAAACGTTTTGTCTGACCAAACCGGTATAATTGCAAAGGTACCTGTACCAGCTGTAACTGAAAATCCGTATAAATATTACCAGTCAATTGCCAAAGGAGGTATTTTCCATTTTTACAGTCAGTTGCAGAATTTACATTGGAGCCACCTCTCAAATCTCAGGGATATAAATGTTAGAGCTGAACATTTTATACAATATTTCGAGTCCATATTTAATGAATGCTTTTATACTGACGAGTTACGTGAAATGAGAAATAATTAAAATTTTCTGAAATCATCTTCTATATCTCAACAATTTGTTGAGCTTCGTAAAAGCTATAGAAAACTGACAAAAAAAGAGCCTCACTGAAGTTGGTATGTCTAACACAAGAGACTGTTATAATCTTACAACCTAAGTTAATCAAAACAATAATTGATGTTTTTTTGAGTCCTCTGACTAGGCTTATCAATTCATGTATTTCTTCCAATATTTTTCCTATTTGCCTTACATTGGCAACTGTAATACCTCTTTTAGGGAACGGGGAGATTAATGAATGCAGCAATTACAGACCAATGTCAATTCTTCCTGTACTTGTTAAGGTATTTGAAAGAATTCTGAAAGATCAGCTTATTTGATACTTTGAGTTTAACAAACTTTTTGTCCCGGCCAAAATGGTTTTCGCCCTGGTAGGTCCTGCACCTTAGCTATCGTCGACCTATTAGATCATATTTAGTCTGCATATGAGAAGAATTCATTTATGGTTGGACAATTTTTGGTCTTCTCTATGGCGTTAGATTATGATATATTGATTCAGAAATTGTATTACTGTAACATTTATCCTTCCAGTATCAAATTAATACTCTCCTATTTAACAAATCATTCTCAATCGGTTCATCAATAATTTATAATCCTCACACCTTATGTACCGTAATATATCGAGATTTCTAGGAATAACCATTGATATTGCATTACTATGGAGTACTCATATGTTTGCGTTTTCTAAGAAGGTAGCTAGTAACATGTTCCTTTTTCGAAATTAGTCACACTTTTTAAATACAGAAGCTTTACACACAGCCTACTTAGGTCTGATACAAAATCATTTAAAGCACAAAATCTTCGTTTGAGATCATACATCTTGCGCAACGGAACTATTTAGTCTTTAGAGACGCGGGGTTAGGTTAGTTTCAGGAAGTACTTATAGAGAATATTGTCGCCAATTATTTGTTAGTAAAAATACTACGCCTACTATTTTCATTTTAAATAGCTTAGACTATGTCTCTGTAAATGCAGACAATTATTGTACGAATGATAATATTCATAACAACACTCGTAATAGATCTAATGTGATTACGAATTTTTCTCGTCTTGCAAAGACACAAAATGGAACGAATTATTTTTGTCCGAAGATCTTTAATGATCTTGCTGGAGAACTCAAAAACCTTCCGCTACACAGACTTAAGAACATGTGGCTTCGCAATCCTGTATATTCAATAGATGAATTTTTTCTCACTTGATCTCATTTTATCTCATTAACTTGTTGTAATTAATATTGTGGTGCAGAGAGATATTACCTTCCCTGATTGTGTGCCTCGGTTACTTCCCTAATATAGAATATATACAATGAGGCATATAATGGTTTTTCTGTGTAATGAATACAGTTTCCCATGATTTCGATGCAGTCCTAAACACAGTCCAAATCTCAAACGTGATTCAATTATTGCAAAGTGAAACGTTTTCAACTGATTAATTGTTAAGTATAGTTTGAGATTTCTGATGAGAAAACAATACTTATTTAAGGTTGTTACTAGTTGATTACAATTAGTGGACCCATCAAGATTTTCATCAATGAATAAGCCAAGGAATTTTCAGTGTATTTTGATCAATGCTGATGCAAACGTTTAAATTGCGTTTAGACTGTTTCGTCTAAAATATTTTTGTGGTATTTATTACGAGCCTAGTACAATGAAACCAAGAAGATAATTGCTCTAAAATAAGGTTGCAGTGTATCTTCAATTAAGGGCTTATTTGCGCACATATGGAAATTATCCGCAACGTGATGATCAATATCATTGATATACAAGATGAATAGGGTGGGGTATAGTATTGACCCTTGAGGGACACCTAGATTTATTATATTAATATCTGAAAAGTAAATAATTCTTGAGTATGCATTTAGTTTGTTAAATTTAACATATTGCTGTCAATATATGATCGAAACCAACGATGATCATTTATAATTCATTATCTTCAAAAGGTCTTACAAACATTGATTGTGTCCGACTAATTATGGGTGGAGCTAAATTGTTGAACATACGTGCATTATGAAGTAAGTTTAATGGTTTGTTTTGAAAGAAATCATTAAATACGTTTGACAAAATTATTGGATCTTCTACAGTTTTTTCATCGTGAATAAGAGAGTAATTTTTAGAGGGGATGCTTTTATTTGTTAGCTCATTTATAACTTGCCAAGATCTTTGTGAAATATTATTTTAATTAAAAATTTTGTTTCGATACTAACTTAGGTTGTGTTTTCAATGAAATCGTAATGCATTTTCTTTGTGACTTGGTAGACGGGTTTCATTTCTTGATAACGCTTTTGCAATATGTTCAGGTCATGTAGATTGCTGCTAGATCTTTTAATATTTGTGTTAACCCAAGATTTATTAACAGGTTTTCTGATGCAAAGTGGGAAGTCTTTATTAAACGCATGAATGAATAACCGTCCGCCCAGTTCTGACGTTTTAGTTCATTTATAAAACTGTCTATTTTTGTTGGTTTGAAGTTTTTATGCATAATTTTAGGATTACTTGATAATTCATTTAAATCAAAATTGTAGAGTAAAGTTTTATGATCACTAATTATATTATCGACAGTAAGCACCTAATTAGAGTACAAAATTTGAGTAAATATGATATAAATATGTTGATGTTAGTGTGCAACGGATATCATAATCGTTTATTTTTATTAGATTGCAGGTTAGAAATTGATTTTTTAAAGCAGTATAGTCTTCTTGGTTCTCATTTGAATTGACGTTGAAATCTCCATTTATTTTACTGCTGTACATGCCATCAATTACGTTTTGCAAAATTTGTAGGAATATTGAAAAATTACCTCTCAGAGGCCTGTAGCATGTTAACTTGTGAATGTTATGCTTGTCTGAAAGCCACACGAGTTCGCAAATTCCTATGACCTTATCCATGCTGTACGACTCTAGTTTTAAGTCAGTGATTTCTAGATCAGGCTTGTGCCATATTGCGACCCCTCCTACGCAACCTTGCCTGCAATAGCGAGTCAACCCTAAAATATATGAATTAAAATAGATACATTTTAAATTAAAACTTCCAAATTGATTGATTTTATTTTCATTGATTATGTAATAACATAACGTAACGTAATGCTTTCACTATTTGATTTGAGTTGAGTTTAGAGGGCTAAAAAAAATTATTTACAAGTGTATTCATTGGCCAGAACTCAGGATTAACAACATAACCTTAAATATCGTTACACCAATTTTGAATCAAGAATATTATCAATTCCTGAATTTTGGTTCAAGTCGTTCTACGATGAAATATTTATTAGATGTGCTTGCAGATATTGTTGAACTTGCTGTGAGGTGATTTCTTGCCTTAAGCGAGAGACAAAAATCCACTTTTCCGCTGATGTGGGCACATGTGTGGGCTGCCGCGAAAATGCGTCTTTCTTTTATTTTATACTTTCGTCCATTTCTGGTTTTCACCCTTGACAGCGGGACCAAATAATCTTCAATTCTACTAGAGAATTCCTCTAAATGCCCCAATCTATACGGTCTATCCCAAAATACATAAACCCTACAGACCACTCCGAGCCATCGCTAGTTCTTTTGATTCACCCACACAAAAATTAGCAAAATTTTAGCCAAACAACTGCAAGCGACAGCCGATGAAGCCAAATCTTATGTTAAAAACTCTTAACACTTCCTTGACCTCATCAAACCAATAAAACTATCTAAAACAGATTATCTGGTTAGTTTCGACGTTAAATCTCTCTTCCCCCAAGTTCCCATCAACAAAGCAATTGATCTTTTAAAAACCTGTTGATATATAAATCATTAAATAAAAGCACCTACTTCATGTTCAACGGAAACCACTATAAAAAATTGAAGTAGTACCGAGAACATCGCACTAGATTTAGCCCCTTATATTTGCTGATGACACCTTCGTCATTTGGCCCTATGGTAAAGACAAGCTCAATAATCAAAATGGGTGGAGTAAAACACTTGTTTTGAATATATGGTTCGATCAAGAAAGTAGCAGAAGAAGTATTGAATATTGAAGTTCAATAATTTTCTCGAGCACTTGGACAATATCCAACCCAAAATTAAATTCACAATGAAGAGTTCTAGAAGAGAACAACCGATTGCCTTTCTTCGACACACGTATCAATAAAAACTCCGACAGAACTTTCCGCTACACTGTATATTAAAAAGCAAAAGATATCTAAATGCCGCTTCTCGCTATCACCCTGCCCAACTCCGTTATACAGCCAAAACTCTCTTAGCTGTGAGTAACAAATAAATCCAATCTAAATAAAAAACTGGCCACCCTCGAGATGTCTCTTGCCCAAAACGGTTTCTCTCTAGGTATAGTAACATCCTTACTAAAACGAAAATCCAACCCCAAAAACACCGATACGTCCCAAGATTTTGCAAATATAACAGTTCTTCTGTACATACCAGATACAACAGACAAAATCTCCGAAATACTAAAAAGACACAATATCAAAACAATTTTTACCACTTCGCGGAAAATCAGATTCTTAAATTCCTCAAAATACATTATTTCCCTTTAATAAAGTTTATATCAGACAAACCAACGTACGCGAGACGAACACATCAGAGCCTTCAAAAAAGATATACTCATCTCTTCCTTATCTCTGGCCGAACGTTTGAAATCCAGGGGACACAAGACAAATTTCGACCACGCGACTTCCATCGCAGTAATAAACCATTTCACGAAGAGGATTATTCGAGAGGCAATTAAAGTAGAAAAACATAAAGATAATATCAATAAACGCGATGATGCCCAATGACTACCCACCACTTAGAAATCCACTTTATGCAACAAGCATATTTGATTTGTACATGTACCAGTCGGTGGGTTAATAACAGTTAAAATGCGGCGACTAAATTACACTACAATATTTCAGTATTGACAGAACCAAAGATGTAAATAAATTAGTTAGAATTTAGAAATTCTCTAGTAGTACGTTTGATAAATCCAAGTGTCTTGTTTGCTTTAGGAACAACAGTTTCAATGTTATAGGAAAATGTTAATTTTTAAAAAATAGTAAAAGACTTACATTTTCTAGGTGGTAAATAAATTTGTAATTACTAACTATTCGGCTAAATTGCATTACATGGTATATTTTTATATTAAGGGTCACGTCATTCTTAGCACTGATTGGTTATATTAGTAAGATCTGGCAGTGATATCGCCGCGTCATTATCCGAAGAACTTCGTCTGTACAGTTTCAAGTCATTTGCAAAAAGCATTAAAGAAGATTCTATCCCACCATATATATCATTAACCCTTTCGGCACTGGCGGTGGCAATTGCCACCGCAACATTTACAAGTCTCTACCTACTATGATAATCTATATGTTTGCTATTTATTACTATGTCACTTCAACAAAGCCTCCTAAACAAAATATATGCGCAGTTTACGTCATTACTTGACTTGCGTTTTGGGTAAATAAGTGTTTTATAAAGTCGTACGAGATGGATGCCGATAACCTCAACAATCTATTTAGTAAGTAGGAATAATTACTGCGTGAAACCCAATATTGATTAAACTTTTACTGATATGTAAACTGTAAGATACATTTGATAAATAGATTTTAAGATTCTGCCCAAATAATCCTTGTTATAACCCTTTGAAATTTGTGTACGCAATTGCCACCACTGGGTATCTACCCAAAAATTGATAAAAATTAATTTGTTTTCTGTGCATTCGTAGAAAATAATGGAATTCCTCCAATGACTTTTTATGGCAATGTAAAGGAATTATCCCGAAAAATAACTTTACAGGATGCAAATGCAGAAATATTTGCATTGTCTGATTCGGACGTAGAAGATGAAGTGGAAAATATATACGAAACGGGTATTGCAGAATAGTTAGATGAAAAGTCAGATGAAGATAATATTCCATCATCTCAATTAAAAAAAAAAACGACAAAATAATTAATTGGAAGCGTGTTTGTTCTACCAAACTTTATTTTTACTCCCTCTGGCAGTGATGACGAAAATACCAATAAGTGCCAAACTCCAATGGCCTATTTTACAAAATATTTTCCAAATAATATTTTCAATGAACTTGCCAATATGTACTCATACTTCATAAAAGCGGAAAAAATGTCAACACAAACACGAAAGAAATTAGAAAACTTGTAGCTCTGCATATACTCATGGGCATAATTCGTTTTCCCAGATTGAGGATGTATTGGCTACTTGAATGAAATGATAGTGATAAACTCTGGAAGGTACAGCCAATTACCAATTCGATGGAAAGAGTTGGTAATCGAAAAAAAATTGTGTTTAGACGAATAAATTATACGATTCAAGGGCCAACTTGTTGTAAAACAGTATCTAAAAGGAAAGCCAAACCCATGGGGAGTAAAAGTTTTTAAGCTTTGTAGTGCTTCTAGGATAATATATCGATCCATTGTTTACCCAGGTTCTAGTACTCTACCTGCTCCTTTGCAAGAAACATATTCAGCTAAAAACGGACTTGTAATGTATTTATCAAGTAGCATTCCAGAGCATAGGGGTCATAAACTATTTTGCGATAACTATTTTACATCACTATTATTACTGCAAGTCCTCCTAGACAAAGGTATTTTTATGGCCGGAACCGTACGCCCAAAAAGACTAGAATAATGTCCTCTGAATGCTGAAAATGAACTGAAAAAAGTAGACATGGTAGCAATGATTCATTAGTTACAAAGGACAAGAAGATAGTAGTAATTTCGAATTTTGTAGGTATTGGACCAGAAGATGAGGTGAGAAGATGGGATAAAAAGGAAAAAAAAATATGTAATGGTGAAACGTCCAGTATAATATTTCTACGAGAGGGGTAGATAAGAGTGATTTTTCAACTGCACTCTATCGCACTTTTATCAGATCACGAAAATGGACCTTGAGGGTATTTTCCATTACTTCAACCTGGCCGTTTCTAATAGTTGGTTAGAGTATCAAGCAGATATGGAATGAGAAGGAGTAATAAAAAAAGCCAGGATGGATTTGCTGGAGTTTACCATTACGATGGTAGAAGGGTTGGCATTTTCTAGTTTCCTAATTAGTACGCCGAAACGAGCTAGGCCATTGCTCTAAAGTCCAAAAAATCCAGTACCAATCAAACGTAAGAAAACGCAAAATATTCCGGTAAACGACCTAAGATATGATAACCTTTTATTATAGTTTATTTGAATAAATTTAAGTTTTCATTTTTAGCATATTTTAGCTTTAGGACCTGCTGGTGACATTTGTCACCATTAAATAATTCCCATCAATAATAATTAACAAATTTTTTTTTTTCAAATTTAAAAATCCCGGGCTGAAAGGGTTAATGAATATCTTAAAGAAAAGAGGACCAATGTGAGACACTTATCGAACATCAGATGTGTCATTAAAAATATCGGAGAAGAAATTAAGGACCTAGCAACGAAAGGGAGGCATGTCGAATTTTAAAAAGTCGTGGAAAATAAGAAAATAGTGCTTTTAAATGTATTGTTTTTTGGTGTGACAAAGATTTATATGCTATTATTAACAGTTTCACATATTTTCACATAGTTTTGAAATCGAATAAGTAAATATTAAAATTAGTGCGAATTTTTCAAGTTTGTACCCGCCTTCGCTTTGCAGAAATATCAAAGAAAAATACTCTCCCTTTTAGGTGCTTTATCATCGTTCTATTTGCTAGAAATTTCATCTGTAGGTCCAACAACTACACTTTTAAGGGCTCTGTAGAAATACAGTTTATTTGGTGGAACAAGGTTGTTTACCAGCTGCACATCAACAACTGCAACATCTTTGTATTTAGCCTTTTCAACGGCAATGCATAATCATACAGTGGTTTCTGAAGCAGAACGGATAGATTGTTTGAGCATTTCTCATTATGGGAAATTAATAAAATACAGGCATTCCCATTGTACTACTGACTTCAATAGCTTCAATGTGCTCTATACTGTATTGAAAATTGCCATAGTGAGATATTTTAAATCGTATTCTCTCCACATTTGTTAATACGTTTTTTAAATGACTTTCATAATATTGACGAAAGTTAAGAATCATGTTTTGATCTGCAATCACAATTTTAATGTTTTAAGTTGCTTGCTTAATACTTTCAGAATATTCGGAACTAGTAAAATATAATCTTTCTTTCTATTAAACTTCTCTATTACGCTGAAACGCTGACCACATAGTAAGAAGCTATGGCCCGGTTCAGGAAGTCGATGAACAATCTTCTTAAGAGATTAACACCTCATGAGAGTATACAGATACTGAACTAAAGTCGAGTTTTTATTTTGTGCTGCTGCATTATCAGAAAATAAATACCGTGTCCTAACTATGCTTGGCAAGATGTTATTTATATAGTGATTTATAAAAGATATGACTTCGTTTGATGATTTTCGAGCTATGGTTTCATCATATAAATAAAAGTGAGCGATTTCTGTTTTTACAAAGTTGACTTTTATATAATGCTTCATCTGCTGGAATTTTAGACAATGGCATATTCTGCTGATAATCAAAGTTTAATATCTCGCACTCGTTATTAGGAGTAGCAAGTTTATTCTTCTCTTTCAAATCAACAAAAACAGTGTCGGCTCCGGCTTGGAGGAGACTCTTTTCTACTTGTAGCTCTTTGGTTTCATCGCTATCTAATGTTTTACTTTTTAATTTGTTATGCAGCATGTCGCACTTGTTGCATGTATCTGAGAGAGGTGATCCAAAGCTGTATTTAAAATTTTGTTTAAAGTATCTGTAGTAAAAATCATATGATACTATTGGACTAATAGATTCTTTTAAAACTCAACCCTGGATGTTATGTGTGAGACCTTTTATTTCTACTATAGTTTTTCCGTTTCTTGCCTGTATCAGTTTTGATCCTTCTCTTTCAATGTTTTTAATTAGACTTTGGAAAATAAATTCTGTCTAGTTTCACGACCTTTATAGTTTAAATAACTTTTTCCAGTAGCAAAAGACTTCTTTATAATATTTCCATTCTGAAGGATTCACGGATTTTCTTTTTTTTTTTTTTTGAGGTTATGCTTTTTGACGATGGGCATGGATTACTTATATTAGATTCATTCGAAATAGTCATACCTTGATCCTTGTCCTCATTAGTTTTGTTTTCAAATGTTTACAAAGCAAGATAGCTTCCATCAACCCTTAAAGTGACCATTATCGATGGTCAATTTGTGTTCAAAATTCACATTTGGTAATTGAAATAAAAGTGTGAAGAAAGGTCATTACTGCTTTATTCGTCAAATTATTTTACATTCTTCATTGTCTTAGTTATTTTAGAAATTGCCACGAAAATAAGATTAAATTGTAAAAATAAAAGATGAACGTAAAATTTATTTCATAAACTGAAATGGAATCGAATTCTCAATCGCAAAAGCAATTCTAAAGGACAATTTTATATTTGTCGCAACCTGGACGACCGAGACATGGATTTGTTAAAGTAAATTCGGCGTACCAGGACAACGTATTCGGACTCAGTCCGACGTGTTACTTCCAGCATCCTGATTTTAAACGATCCTTAAATGTAACAAGGTGTGAGGCGACGGAGATGAGGGTCGAGTCTCGAGGGTTGGGTCTGAGGGAGAAATGCAGCGGCAGCGGCAGCGGCAGAGCGGTGTGTTTCGAGGCGTTCAACTGTCACTAATGCGCTCACCACACGCTGATGGATAACGTGCGAGTCCAGTCCTGTCCTTCTGCTGCCTCCCACCGCCGCCCTCTTCGCTCTTATTTCCACATGCTAGCTATAATCCGTTCCTATCGATTTCAATCGCCTCAAATTCTATTTACATTATTACAAGTATTATTTGCTCACAGAGTTAACGTTACAATATTAAAATAGTTTAGATATTAGCATGGATGAAACTGATTTAATATTGAATATCAATTTCAAATACGGGTATTATGTTCTAATGAAACTGATTACCCGATGGATACAGAGAATGTATTTTGATACAATACGATATTAATTACATATGGGCGTACGGCCCAGAATCCTAATTATAAATACTTGTTAACATCAAGTTAATAATACTCTTGACTTATACTATCATTATTTTCCTTATGTGAGGTACGGGGAAATATAGAGATAATAATTTATATTACATTAAGGCTATTAGGACTTTTTTCTTGTATGCCTGGCTTTGATTATTATGTTTTCTTTGTGTTATCATTCGTATTACAACAACTATTCTTTTATATGTTTTCCATGTGCATGCGTTTGTTTATTTTTTATTGGTAATAATTGGTCATTTTTAACCCTGTTTTATTTACAAATTGCGAAGAAGAAAAATAATTTTATAATTGCGAAGCTAAATCAATCCCACTACAACAATACTATATTTTAAAACCGAATTCTAGGAATAATGATAACTCGGTACAAATTGATGGTTGCCGAAATAATATTTATGAAAAATCCTGTAAAAATGTAATTATTGTCATTTGTCGTAACATGTGACGAGCTTCATATTCCCCCGCCGCCAGTGTATTGAAATACGTAATCACAGCTTATTTCAGTTCTTCATAAATTCAATTTCTTTGTTGTCAAGATGTCCTTGAGTTTTGTAAACAGATGGTAGTCTGAAGGCGCTAAATCTGGACTCTAGGATGGATGGTTGAAAATTAAATGGTAATGACTGACGGTCGCCCGAACATTCCTAATCATAGGTGTTCTGTTTCTAATGTTGAAATTACGATACCATAACCGATGAAAAAAAAATCCATAAAATTTGCTCCATACGTATGCTTAAATTGACGAAGAATATCGTAAAATTATGTGGAAAAATCTAAATCACCACTAGTGACGTTCTTATTATCTTAAACATTATATAAACCCTCATATAAACAGCACAGTTACGAAACAGACAGCTGAAATACAACTGAACATGTTAGCACACATCCGGCACCTATTCTATTCGGTGGTACTACTTTCCTGTAATTTCTTGTATATCATTCAAAAAGCTAAAGATTAATAAATTAATAAAAACTGCTTTCGATTCCTCAATGGCAAAATATATTTTCAATATATTATTATAAAATTTATTAATTTAATATATACTCGATTATCCATATTATTACTTGAAATTTCACAAGGATGGATAAGAGCAATTCAATTTGGCAGCTATTAACATTTAATATGGCGAATAACGTACACACTCACATACATATAATTTTTTTTATGAAATCGTTTGAACGTGATTACATCTGATCCGACCTCCGCCGGATTCATCCAATTACGGAATTCTGTAGGGCAAGACACGAATCAAATAAATTCTGACATGTTTCCATAGAGTGTACGACTTCACCTATCAACAGCGAGGAATCTCTTTTATGATTTTATTTAGGAAATATATTGCGGTTCTCCGTCGTGCAATATATCAAGAACATCGCGGAGAAATGCCGACATCCAGTCCCCTTTATCAGACGACCTTTCGCCGCCCTTTGCAACTGCCATTCACGCACGTATTTATTTAAATTTTGAATACAGCCAATTAATGGCAGACGAAGATTCAATATGTCGCGTATCTGAGGTTATTGATTAAAAGTAAATTGAATTAAAGAATAATAAGATTTCTAGAATTAGTAGGTTATTTTCCTGCAAATTTTGATTTAGTATTTACAGTTTATGAAATACGATGGTTATTTCATCAATTTTTAAATCGGCTACTTGATGTTACTGAAATTTTCTTAAAATTCTCATATACCATCACTATCATCGGTCATCTTACAGCAATTGTCTGATGATGTTAACAAGACATGATACTATGACTGGCGTTCGATGAAGAAATTGACCTGATCTCAAGGACTGTAGTTTTTGCTGTTTTTAGTCCTTTATAGAATTCCACTACCATACAAATCCAAATATCCATCATGGTCGCACATCATTACTGTTGCTAGTTCGGTATATTTGAAGATCCATCATCTTCCTTGAACTAATTCAAATAATTCTTTACCTGTTGATGATATTGAAGGCTTCTACTTCGTTATAAAGGTCCAATAAAAATGAAACACACTTCAAAGTTCAAAAAAGTTTGTATTTGAAAAATGCAGTTACAAAGTTATTAATGTGTTTCATTTCAATTGTTTACCTATTTCCATTTTGTGATATCTGCAATTGGTTTTATTCATTTTTGATGCAATAATAGTATTCACAAATTAGTTTTTCTATGGTTTTTGAAGAGAAAATCCATTCGCTATCAGTTAACTAAGTGCATTTACTTACATCCTCAATGTGAGGGTTTCAAAAATCAGTTTGGGTTTAGACACGGAAAGAATACCGTGCAAATACAGCTGGTGCTTATTATTATTTAGTACTGTGGTTTATAACTGAATTTAGGTAGGGATGGTTATGTTTAATTGAATCTCGAATAAATTTAAAAATGTCGAATTTTTGATTGTAATACACGGAAATTGATGAGGCGGATACATGATGGAACTCCATTATATATTGAAACAAACGAACACAATGGCATACGTGGATAAAAAGTAAGTAAAAACACATATAAAAGAATTGCGGATGTCCAAGAGAATATTTGCTCCCTCGGCATCATAGAAGAAAAAGGGTTTGAGTAGAAGAACACGATTTGTAATTTATTTATTTATTTTTTAACGGTAGGCCATGTGATGATAAAAATACAACTTAAATATACACTAAAATAAACTCGACATGTTATAATTTGAAAATAACACAGTACAATAATAACATATTAAAAATAAACAGAAACTAATTAACAATAATTACACCACAATTAAAATCATTACATATGATTTAACAAAATAACTTAAAATATAGTGCTCTTGCTAAGGTATGACCGCAGTCTATGCAAACTTAATTGAGTCAAGTCAACATCACACATATTATAATTATTCAGTAACCGAGGAACACCACAGTTCCTTCCATAGTTCGTTTTTAGTAGGAATATAAAATGTCTGACTAGATCTCAGAAACCTAGATGGTACATGAAGGTCAATGGCTGTAAGTAACGTCGGACAAATTATGAAGCCATGAAGGAGCTTATGGATGAACTGAACATCACTATTCAAACGTCTACGCACGAGAGTATTGCGATTAAATTGACGAAGGGTATCAAGAGAAAATTTGTTATGGTTGATGCTTGAAGCCATTACTTTTTAATACATTTTTGAAAATTATATATAAGAGCACCTAAATATTGAACAATATTATTATTATTATTATTATTTATAATATAAATAATAAATCGTAAAACTTAAGTTACCAGTCAAGGCTACACCTAGGTCCTTTATAGAATTTACTCTGGTAAAAGGTACATTATCGATAGTGTAAAGTCAATTGGCGATTTGATTTTAGCAAATGATATTACGTTGCATTTGTCAATATTTAGTTCAATTTTATTTATTTCACAACAATTTTTGAATCTATCAATGTCTTGTTGAAGAAGGTGGGAGTTATTTTCTGGAAAAGTTGTAAATATTTTTATATCGTCTGCAAACAAGAGGCAGCAACTATGCTTAAAACAACCAACCATGTCATTAATGAAAATATTGAATATTAGAGGACCTAGATGTGAACCCCGGGGAACCCCCGAGGACGCTTCAACTAATCGGGAACAATAATTACCAATCTAAACACTTTGTATTCTTCAACTTGAATGAGAACAGGTCCAATTAAAAAGTGGACAGTGAATACCTATTTTACACAATTTTATTAATAATACACCATGATAGACGATATCAAAAGCTTTGGCGAAGTCGGTGTATATGGAATCAACCTGTTGGCCCATGTCCAAAGCTTTCGTTATAAAATTAAAAAATTGGTAGCGGTTGAACAACCACGTCTGAATACTCCGCTATTCAACTGCTTGTAAGTTGTAAGTAGTTATAAATGGGCGGTAGTTTTTAATATAATTCTTGTTCCCTTTTTTTATGAATAGGGGTGATAAGTGCGTGTTTTCAATAACTGAGAAATTCACCACATTTCAGTGAATTGTTAAAAATAATCCAGAGAGGGCGAGAAAGTAAAACGCAGACTGTTTGAGAAAAATACAAGACAATCCATCAGATTCCATAGAATTGTTAGGTTTTAGGTAGAAAAGTTCTTCCAAAATAGCTGATATACCAATATCCGGCATTGAATGTAAGTTTAAGTGAGAATCACTCGTATCCAACACGGTTATGTGACTAGAGATTTTATATACCGATCTAAAGAAATATGCAAAACAATTCTCAATTTCTTCTTCCTCACTAATTATACTATTATTATGTTCGAAAAAATTAGGAAGCATATATTGTGAACGTTTAGATTTAACATGCTCCCAGAAGATACTAGTATTAGGGACGATAGATGTTTCAAGTGTTTGTACATAATTAATTAGGATAACATATTTTTGCTAAATTTTTGCAATTAGTTCGAGCTGTTTTAAAGGCGTCATAGTCTGACTCTAAATTAGATTATATATTGAGCTTAATTTCTTTTTCAAAAACACTAATTCATTTAATTCCGAGGGTGAATCATTTAGAAAAACGGTACTTTGGATTACTTTTAATTTCGGCCATAGGAACAAAACTATTCATTGAGTCACAGATTACATTATAAAAGATATTTACTTGTTAATTTAAATGTTTGCCGGCAAACAAGAAATCCCAATGTGTATTAATAAAACTATTGTTAAGACTTCGAAAATCTGAATTTTTGAAATCAAACTTTAGCGTTCCCAGTAGACTCTTCCATAGTACTTGCTGTGCAGTTCACAATTAGTTCCAGAGCAGGATGGTGTATGTCACTTTGCACAAGAGGATAATCAGCAAAATTTATTACAAATTTCTCAACCGAAATTGTCTGTAAAAATATCATATCAAGCAGTACCAAATTGTTGTTAGTAATATTATTAACTTGAAAGATATTAATGAATGTGTCTGCAATTTAAATGGCCTTCGAGTTGCTAGAGTCAGTATATACACCGTAATCTCCACTAAATCATGTCATATTGGGAAGATTATAGTCACCAATAACACAAACTTGATGGTCGGGTAAAATATCAGCAAAGTGCTCCACGGATGGACAATGTTGTTGCTTTGTTGCGTGATAAGAATTAGGCGGAATATAAATTGCCCTAGGAGCACATTCTGCTGACCAACACGAATGGATAAAATAAGTTAATCGCAATATTCATAAATAGTGCTGATTAGATGCGAATTGATATGACGAGCTACCGCTATAAGTGTTCCACCGCCACGCTGTTTACTACAAACGGAAGGATTACGATAGCAACGGAAAATATTGTAATTATCAAAACAAATTTCTGTGTCAAATATGTCATCGCACAGCCAAGTCTACTAAGAACGATTATCTCACGATTAAATGAGTATACTGCCTCATTAACTGAGGAAACTTTTGTGCCTAACCTACGAACATTTTGATAAAAGATTTTTAAACCGTTGATGACGGAATTGGTTAACGGGGATTTCTGGTCAATCCAAATAGTGTTCACAGTGCTTTTTGATTTTTCTGATGCGCCAATTCCTATTATCTTGACATTATCAACTCCACCTTGAAATTATTTAAGTTTTTGTGAGCGATTTTTAAATTGGCAGGTGATAACACTTTTAGACGACTTGTTACCACCATGATACATTAAAGGAGCAATACACGGCGTTAGCTGTAAGATAATAAAATTTTGAACACCGATATGATTCTTAATAAAACTAAATATTTTCTCTACAGTGGTCGACGGGCTATAGTTATGAATATGGAAGAAAACGAGTTGTTCGCTGTACCACGAAGTGGCTGCAGTCCGGTGGACATGATATGATTCTTCGGATTATTATTGCTAACGGGGGATTTGACACTGATTCCACGTTACTTCGAGCCTACTATGCACTTTGCATTTGTATTATTATTATTAACATTAATAACATTGATTTGATTAATATCAGTTTTTAAATCATTAATAATGTTATCAATGTACATGTTATTGCTTAACTGCGAGATAACTGAAGATGAAGACCACGAAGGATTGTTTAAATTAACAATAGTTGATGATGATAGTTGCTGAATATCAGGCCGTGAGCGCGTATTAATAATTTCACTTGTATTGACTGATGTAGTTGTGAGTTTGGTGGCGGAGTTTTGATTTATTAATTGCGATTTGACGTCGACGATTTCTGGAGTCCCTATACCTATTAATTCGCGGGAAATGCACTGGTGAAATGTTGAAAGACGTCTTGTTGGATATTTTAATCCATGGATGAAAATACAAGAAAAGATTTTGTATTTAATATTTCGTAGTTAATAAAATATGTATATAATAATATTGTTTATTAATCGCTAAATATACTAATTTACCATGACTCTAATGTTATATAGATGGGTGTGAATTAACTTCTTCTAAAAGAGAATTATCAAAATTGTTCCTGATTTGAGAAATATACATGAATTAAAACGACTAAATCTCAAAAATGTCTTTAATTTCATAGTAATACTTAATAAAAATTTTATATGATTCACCTTTTTTATTACATTAATTTAAAACTAATCTGCATGTAACTATATCTAGGATCTTTACAGTTCAATAAACATACCAAAGGCATCTAGTTTGTAGCGATCCATTTCTTGCTCAACATCAATATCACCGGAAGCAACACAAATGACGCATCTACATCAGTAACTCTACTGGCAGAAGGTCGAACTTCACTATTGGGACGTCGGTTATGTTTATGTTTATGTTTATTAGACTTATATATATATATATATATATATATATATATATATATATATATATATATATATATATATTATACAAAACATATAAGAATTTTGGATGGATGAAGCTGAGCAGAGTTTATGCAGCTGCGATGATTTTCCACTATAACCGTTGTTTCTGGTAAGCACACTCTCCTTCTTTCTTCCTATTGACCATTAACATTTAAATATATTAATATTTGCCTTATTTTAGGCTTATTTTCCATATTTTTAGAGAATAGATGGCAGCACCTAGATCATCCATTTTCGGAATATAAATGGCAATCCTCGTATATTTGAACGTAATATATTGTGTTAAACGGCATATGTATGTATATAGTACAGGCTATTTAAACTTAAGTAATACTATTGGAATTAAGAACCCAGAACAAACATTTCTTCTTATTGGTAAATGATTTAATTTTGTTTTTCTAAATCTAAAAGAAATTCCAAAATTCTAATTACCGTTTTTGTATGTACTATAGCTTCTAATAAATAAGTTTATTGTTTTGTAACTGTAATCTAAGTTATCTTAGGTTAATAATTAGTGTTTATCAACATTCGGTTGATTTTTCATAAACCATAATTAGATCGCATTGTATAGACTTTTTTACAGTCTGTTCAACAATACACATATTTCTCGTTTCAGAGATTGACAGTAAGCATTTTGAAAGTTCAATATAGAAAAATTAAATGAGTGTTAGTTGGTAACAAAAAAAAAGGTTTTTTTGTGAAAGAATCTAATTAAAAATTATCTTTTAGTATTAAGTTTAATATAATAATTGTATAATTTAAAAATTAAATATTCTACAATACATAATGAATAATTTAATTAAAATAATTGAATATGGATTGTTTTCGGATTTGGAATACATGTAAATAGAGCATATATTTCTGGTTAAGTTTTGAAGTAAAGACAGAAATGTATACTTTTTAAAATTGTGGTGTACATTTTATTAAACAATTGGGAGCTTTACACTTTAAACAATTTCTGGACTTAGTTAATTAGTGAGTTCTTAATTAGTATAATGTGTTGATAATTTGTAATATTATCATTAAATGGTTATTTGTTATCTGGTAAATTTATTTTATTAATACAAAAAATATTTTGATGCTAACTAAAATTTTATTTAAGTACAAGTTTTGTATTTTATTATTAATTAGAACTTTTTGTAATCAATATTGTAAAATTCAGAAATTCAAAGTGACCTAATACTCAATCTCAAATTTTTTCTAGTTAATATTCAGTTCTTCCAACAAAGAATAAAATATTAAGTTAAAAGTTTGTATTAAAAGTTTCGAACAACTTTTAATATACAGCTGGTAGATAAGAATACACACTTCAAAATTGCTAGAATTGGACTCAGGATACCTTTGAAATTTTGAAATCTAAAAAAATCACAATCAAAATACAGCAACGACAAAGAATAGAAAGCAGCGATTTGTTTAATGTATTATAAGCAATTCAAAAGATGATTTCATATTATACATTTTTACATTGTTGAAGGAGTGATAGGGGTTTAAGTTCTATAAAAATAATACTTTAAAGCTATTAAATTAAACTAAGATTCGGTGATAATGTGATATCTATCGTCAAAAGCATAGCCCTAGATTTCTTTTATTGAGTGAACAACCACCGAAAATTACTACTACTACAGGAAACTGTCACAGTGACAATTATAACGATTTATGGATAAAAAGTGTTATGAAATATTAAAGTAAAACTCTATTTCTCTGCCTTCAATTGTGCTACTATAAGGAGATCCAAAATAGATCGAAGCAGGATAATGACTGTATTTGACAGGGAAGCAAGAATTAAATATTTAAACTCAAAAAAAATATTTCTTGACTATTCATATTAGTTTTTTATTACTAGCAACCTAAGCAAATATAGCATGTAGTTGTAAGAAGAAGAAGAATTTGAATTAAGTGCAAGAAACTAGTAAAAATGTTAGTTTTAAACAAATAATTGATTTGCCAATAAAGTTTCTTATTTTAATCTTATAGATTGACATGACATAATAATACTAATTAGCATTTTAATATGGACGAATTTTATTATAATCTGCTTGTATAACCTTAATAATTGTTACATTCCGAATCATTTCTTTCTAAAAATATTTATTTACTTTCTTCAGGGCTGAAAATATTTATATTTACAATGGGTCTCCTTTTTACTATTTTTTTCCATAATTTGTAGTTGCTTTGTAAACAATTACTTCATTATTAGTAAAGTATGATATAATTTTAATTTGTCTAAAGAGTTGCACTAAATTATCTTTACCCACTAATAATTTTAGGACACAGTTAAGAGCAAAAACTAAAACACTGATCGTGAAATGATTTTCCCTGTCAACAAGAGTCATATACAGTTTCTATTAATTTTGGATCTTAACAGCATAGTACAGTTGAAGTTGTTAGATAGTTGAAAACTTGGTTTACGTGTACCTGCATTTAAAAAATAGTAATATTTATCTTGTTTGTACAAGATGGCTCAAAATGAATGGTACTATAGAAAATCTCGCTTATTGAATAAGATCGATGGCGCATCCTCGTGCTCTCATTTCGACACTAACCGAATGCTGAAATTAGAAATGAGCTATAGTCTTTTTTCTCCAAGTTAAAGCTAAAAATTCAATAATTTTCGATTTTTGCTAACATCTGATTCTTATTATTTTTTTTTCCATGTATGGAAACAAAATTTAACAAACAGCCGTGAAAATTGGAGTGTACATCAGGTCAACCTGGTCGTTAATTAGGGGTATTTCCGGAATAGCGCGAGCCCTATGAATTTCAATCGATTCTAGGAGGTCCATTTTTCGCTCCTTTTCTGCGCAATGGATTATAGAAACTACATCCTCTCCAAAAGAATGATTCTCCTCAATTATATGTTTTGCAAATGTTGATTTATCCATTTGTTTTAGGCGAAAAGAGCGCAAATGTTCTTTTAATCTGATACAAAAATTCCGACCAGATTGCCCTATGTACACACCTTGACATTGATGATATGTTTTATTTATAATATCTGAGTCATTTATTATTTTATCAAGATAAAAATTAAAGGAGTATCGAATACAATTTACAGATGTTTTCTTCATTAATAAAAGAGATACAGCACTAGGTTATATATTTTGTGATACATGTCATGTGCTATTAATAAATTGATTATTTCTCTCCCTTTTGAATTTTTGGCCAAAACTTGATAAAAAAAGACAATAGCTAATTTCTGTTTTCAGCATTAAGTTTTTGTCGAAAAATGAGGTGAAAATGCGCCATCGATTGTTTAATATCTCTTCTAATAACCAATATTCTCTATAGTAACATACAATTTGGCTTACCCTGTACAATATTGGGAGATTTACGGTTTTATATTTGATTTATCATCAGATATGTGGAGTTTTTAAAGGAAACATTATAAGTGATGGAATGGTAAAGAAGTGAGTTAGAGCTTTTGAAGATGGCTAAAACAATGTACATGACGAGCAAAGGACTGGGCGATCTTCGGTCAATAATGACGATTTGATGCAAAAGGTGACACAGAATAGGCACTTCACGAACACTTTATTATCTCAGAAACTTTTTTAAGTTTCAAAAAGTTTTCTCTATGAAATTGCGACCAAACGCCTACATTAAAAAATAATTTGTTTTAGCTAAGCACCAAAAATGTTGACGGAGAAACACAAAACCAAACATTACGCTGTAATCAATGCAGTAATCCAGTGAAAGGCAACATTCAACATCATCGAAGAAAGTAAAATTCAAACCGACAATTTCAGCAAGGAAGATCATGCGTATAGGAAGAGCGTCATTCTTGTCGACTTTTTGCCTTGTGGTGAAACAGTTAATTCTAAAAATTACTATGAGAAGTTAAAAAAATCCAAAACAAAAGGTGCGACATGTTGAGTGGAAGAATCTGCATGCTTGACGATAATGCAAGGCGGTTAAGAGCCAATCAAAACTCAAGATTTAATTTGTCTCATTTGTTTGGCTTGGAACAACTTGTTCATCGGTCATACTCTCTAGATGTATTGGAATCAAAAGCAAATACAGATTCATCGTCTAAAATTTCACTTATTCATGAATTTAAAGACAGGAAGAAACAGGAAACTAATCTCATTCTTTACAATGTACCAAAACTTCAAGATGATAGTCCAGAGGAATGAAGGCTACATGATGAAGCAGCGACCAAGGGACTTTTAAAACCAATTATGCATCCAATAAACATTAATCGATGTTTTAGACTTAGGTAATTACATAAGATCAGAAAAAATTATGCTTCCTCAACGTGGTGAAATTCTGAGAAACTAAAATCATTTTCTGACCTTATTAAAATTCGACCTGACAGAACGATATTAGAACGATCAGAGTATAAAGTATAGTGTTTTAATTGACCTTAAATATCGAAATGACCCTAATCTCTTTATCTGCAATGTTGACAATGATTTTCCAACATAATAATGATAATAAGTTAAATATTCTCTATCAGAACGTCAAGGGATTTAACACGTATCCAAATTTTAGTAATTCATATGTTAATGAATTTGGCATTCCCTCGATTTCAAATAATAATAATTCCTTTCTGCATGTGCAAAAGTAGTAAAGTAATTATGTTATCTGTACAACCAAGCACATTTATTCATCATATTTTATGACACATATAAATGACCTCAAACTTATTACAGATTAAACATGGCCAATACGGAATACACGTTTACACAATATCCTTTCCGAAACTTGGAAAAAAATTTAATTGTTTGTCAGTTGCAAGCTGGCGTGAAATAAATGAGAGGAAGGCATTTCGGGCGTTCTATGCGCGAGAATGGGGTGAAAGGAAAGTCATTAAATCTCAATTTTTTCCCTTGTTATTTATGTTATTGTCGGATGGAAAACTTTCTCGCATTCCCGTACACGTACACCAGCGGCACCGGCTAGAAGGAAATAATGGTCGTAGTTTTGCGAGAAACAAAAAGGCAGTATTTTCGAATATGGAACATGGGGGCTGCTGAAACGAGTTTAATTGGTACGCGCGTGTGTACTCGTATACAATGTAAACAGATACTTAAGGTTGATTATACCCCGGGCTGCTCCGTCGGAAATATACTTAAATTATTACTATGGCAAGATTTCAGCTCGCAACATATCGTTGAAATTAGCTTCCAATTAAGGGCGTTGGGGCATTGAATTACTCCGCTAATTAATTACATCTTTCATGGCGCTCCTTTATTTAATTATAACTAACGCATTTGCTAGTGCGGTGCAGATATGGGTTTAATTGAAAGCGTGAAATTGCTAGAATAACGTTTCTTACAATTAAGAAATTAATATCCTACATAATAAATAAGTATATATGAGATGTCTACTGGACATTAGTACATTAAAAATTTGATTGCGAATTATTGCAGTGGAAAATATTACATTTAATAAACTTTAAATGTAATTTATAACTACCAGTGAGAGAAATTTTATTTGTTCCCTTATCTTTTTGTTGTGCATAAGAATTCTATGAAGCATGGTTTTATTAAGTCGGATATGTCACTTCGCAAAAACTATAACAATTAAAAGTTCCATAAAGCCCAGCGATTTTTAACCGGAGGACCTTTGCATCGTCAAAAAATGGATTTGGTTTGGAGTTAGTAAAGTAAAGTAAAGAGAATCAGAATTGTAAATGTCTAAGGAATCCTTCAGGGTAGATCTTGTTCAGGGGCCAAAGGAGAGGAGTGGAATTTAATAATTTTGACTTTGAGAGATCCATTTGTAAAAAATTATTTAATAATAAAAATAAAAAGGGTAAGAATTTTAAGCAGGTGGCATTTGTATAATAAACCTTGGTGTCAGTCGATGGGTTTTCGATTATCAACCAATAAAATGGCTAATGATTTTCCTTTAAGGGGTGTTGAAGGCGTATTTGAGATGAGTATGGTAAATTAAGGTTACTGAATTAGACTTATTATTCGGTAAAATAAAAATGTGTCATATCATTTTATAACAATATCAGCATTAAACATATGTAGAATAACAGTAGTAGTTATATGGCAACTACCTGAACATCACCTACACTAGAATATATTTTATGTATTACATTCTTTCTTTCAATAAATAAAACCGTAAATTAAAAAAAAAACGACTTCAATGTCAATGCCTACTTCATTGTTAATTTGTATTTGTATAAATGTAGATAACATTTTTGCGCGGATGAGATCAAATTAGGCCAATAGATGTCACTTTAATGATCATTTACTTTGAGATCATTACCACAAAATCAAGCATTTGCCTTTGTTTAAGATTATGTAATCGCAGATACTACAGGAACCAGATCACTTTATGTAGATATTAATGTAAATTATCCACAAACTTAACTACATCTGCTTGTTCAATATAATTTTCAAAATCATTAATGTATACTAAAAATGACAATGGTCCAAGGGTCACCCCTTGTGGTACACCATGTCTATTGTTAATTTCTCTAATATCTCTCCATTGAAAAACATTGCTTATAATTATAATATTGATCTAAGTATTTGTTGGCTTGTTATGTCTTATTTGAATAGAACAACTAGAGATATGCCAAGTACAAATCAAAAGATCAAAATATTTTAGAATAATCCAGGGAATAACCCTTTAATTTTTTACTTTATGTATAATAAACACTCTGTATGATTTATTAACATAATGTAATCAACTATAAGTATATTATAGACGTAATTAATTAAATGACCAAGATATTAAATTATGTATTTCGTTTTTTTAGATTATAACACAAATAACTGCATTATCTCACTCCGTTCCCATTTGTCATTCATCTTATTCGCAAACGGCGGTCATGACGTTTACATATGGAGCCAGAGACGGAGCATGAATGACTGAGAAGAAATCTACGATCGTCTTAAATGAAATATCTCCATTTCACAGGCAGCGTCCTTTGATTGATCAATAAGCCTCCGAGGACTGCACACAAAGCTGCATTCATATCATTTTTATTACAAACGTTCTGAGCTCAGATTAAAATCTACGTTCCTTTCATTCAATAGCCACCCCACGAAAACTATACATCTAACTGAAGATATAATGAAATTATAATACAACTAATAAAATGTATCACTGATAAAACACCTGGAAAAAAGCAATTGAATTTTAAATATACTAATATTTACATCTACCAGATGTAATTTAACAGATTAGAACAACCCACATAATGTTTTAATCGGTCCCAATTTTAATTCTTTCTTATCATATCTAAGATCTTTTCCATATTAATTAATATTTCCATATTTAGTCACATAAAAGGATCAAATAAGATAACTTTAAAATCGGTTTTACTGATTAAAACAGAAACAGAAGCGTGTAATCTTTAACTTACTTAACCTTGATTGATAAAACATTTAATTCAAGTAAATTATTAATCAATTATTGTAAATACCTTTTATATATCACTTACTTTTATTTTTAATGTGACTATAGTTTCGACAGATATTCTGTCATTTTCAAAATCTGTCGAAACTATAGTCACATTAAAGATAAAAGTGTGTCATATGAAAAAGGTATTTACAATCATTTATTTATATGAATGTATCACAAAGTAGAGGCCTCTACAATTACCTATTTAAATTATTAATCATTTTTGTATGATCAAAAAATGTTACTGTTATACAATAATAATTATTGTTTGTATTAATTAGTACAATTATGTGTTTTAAGCAACCAAAAATCAAAAAACCCTTTCTAAAATTTTACTTTAGTTTTTTGAGTATTATTTCATTTTTTTAATTATTCAATTAGTTTTGAACTATTTTTTAATATAATAAACAATTTGATAATTAATCTATTTTCCTTAAATTTAATTTTCATACATCTATAAACTTTTATTCTATTTTAGAAAATTCAACTATATATTATTACGATTAATATACACTCATTAAAATGGAAATCGCAACACCAAAAAAGGGTAGAAATCTGGCACAAACATTTAACTATCAAAACATTTGATTAAAATTTGAAAAATACAGATAATAAAAATACTAAATATATTTCTTTTAAATAATATATTGGTCACACTACTCTTTTTGGTGACAGGTAGTAATATTTTACGGCATTGGGATACAAGCAAGCTGTAAATCTTGCTGAAGAGCTTGTAGCATCTGCGGAGAATGTTTTGGGTTCTCCTTATAATGGGCTAAAGATCGAAAATCGGGGCGACCCTGGCAAAATATTAACATTATCCTCAACAAATTAAACCACAAAACTCATGCATGTGGGGTCAGCAATTGTCTTTTCAGAAAAGTGGGTCTCCCAATATCCGAAGAAACGGAAGGATATGGCATTCTATCACTTCACCCAAATGCTGAGCATTCATATTACTTCGAATAAATACGAAACGAGACCTACTTCCATAGGTCCGATACCATAATTTCTAAAGTTTGATGTAGAGGCCTTTTAACAGAAAATGTCATGTTCCCCACATCTTCTGTTGGCCATGATACGAGTATCATATATACTATGCCACCCTATGTTCCAGTGCAGTTGCAACTTACACCACTCCATACGTTGCTATTTTTGTTAAGTTGTTAGTGGTTACACAGTATGTAGTCGATATGATTGCAAGTTAAATATTCTGATTCTGCAATAAACTGTTAAAAGGGTTAGAGATTAATTTGCGTTAGCTAAACATAGATCGACAACTGATTTGGTACTGGAGAATCTGTATGTTGTTTCCATAAGTCATCTTGGACTTTTGAACTTCATTTATTCTTCTTTATTTCTCTTTTCTTCTTCTGTGATGTTCCTGACTCTCTCGAGTTTTCTTTATTCGAAAATTACCTTCGCGTAAATCAAACATATGATTTCTGCTGAATTCGCTTAATTAGCGGTGATTTTCACGTTGGCGCAATCTAGGCATAATTACACTTTAAAAACAGGGGCGAAAACAGCATTTTTGCAAAGACTTAGAACAAGCCCCAATAATCTACAAATTAAACGAGGTTTTAAACCACTCTGGCTATAATATGAAGAAGCTGTATAATATGAAGAAAGCGTAATAAAAACAATGCAAATTAAAAATATATTTTCGATATTTTACTATTAAAATCAACAAGTTTTCATACAATGAATTTAATGAAGTAAGGCAGCAATGTATGCTAGAGAGAGACAGCAAGAGGAAGGAGCTTCAGTTAATACCTGAAAACCGAAATGTGAGTTTAATTGGGTTCACAGATATTTTTCAAATAGCTGCACAAGAGCTTACATGGAGGAGTAGAGAAGCTGTCAGTTGTTTAATTCACTTTTTTTTTAACAAGAAAATAATACAAATGGAGTTCAAACTGAGCATTCTGAATATAATACAATATTTAGTAAGACTTGCCAAGGAGGATCTCATCGACTTATAGCCAGCAAGTGCTTGACACAAAATTTGGACGATCCAAATATTTATCGTTCTAAAATAATGGTATTTGTTATCCTAAATTATAGACTTTTGGGAAAGTTACTGTCAAAACGGTTATCAAAAATCAAGACTGGGAGCTTTTTCTTGACTGAAAATCCTTTTTGAGATAAACTTACTGGATTTTAGTTTAAAATTACCCAGTAGGTATTAATGAAGTTGGAAAAAGGACCAAACGAAACGCAAAAAGAATGCAACCCGATAAAATGCCGTCACAAAATTTGTTGCAGCAAGGTGTCCCAGCAAGAATTGATACATATTGCGTATCCAACCCGTCCTATTTACAGGGTTCTGAACATGCAAATATAACAATAATTAAGACAAAGCCATTCGGAGAAAACCGTCATCCATGGTAGTGCTTGGACTGGGGTAACTTAGGTCCAGTTCAAGTGAAGAGCATTTTATATAATAATTATAATATTTATAATTAAAATATCAATATATAATTTAAGTCCTACATTCTAGTACTCAATTAATTGTTGGATTTGTATTCGTCTCTTCCTAAGAAACCTAAAGAGGTACTAATACAATCTTAAGCGTTGCTAATACTAACCGAACTGTTTAAGCTTTCGTTTCACCCTTTCAAATATTTAACTCTTTAACTCTAAACATCTTGTAATTTTTGTATTACATTTTGTATATGATAAATCCTATTCTGTATCAGCGCAGGTGCAAATGCTTCAATGTTAGTTGATCTAAATTTAAAACCAAGACGTAATCAACAGCTATTTTGATTTTTCTAATAATCCTGAAATGTATGTAAAAATTTTCTAAATTTAAAATTATTTATTACTAGACAGAAAAGAGAAAAAATAAGCATTTAGATTTTTTTCGAAAATAATTAGATTTAGTTATTTTATTTTGATATTTATATATCTTATAAATCCCAATTTTTGATAATTCACAAAACCTAAACTTTTCTTTAAAAAATAACAAGTTAAACATTAACTACTCTAGAGCCATACCATTACCAAAAATATCCTCAGAAATTGCATAAATATTTTTTTATTCCGTTCTTATATTTCTCTAACTTTAGTTATTATTATTATTAATCACTTATTAGCACAAAGTAAACAATATTTTAGCAAATAAAAATATCTCACCTATTCTAATAAATTTTAAAGCAATGCAGAATTTGTCCGCAAATTTGCTTTGATTAAGCCTTAATGAAGAAAACTTATTTTATTAAATTATTAAAAAGTGTTCTAATTAAAAAAAAATAAAGAATTATATTTCTTAAAAGGTAAATCTTTAGAAAAGAAAATTAAACAATAGAAACACATTATTTTATATAATAATGTTTACATTGAAAAATCAAACAAGTAATTAGGATTGATTAAAAGGGAAGAATCAATTTAAAAAAAATCAAGAAACAGCCATCGATTAAATGCTAAAACCTTAATTAAAAACAATCCAAGAATAAAAATACATTTTTAATGGTGGAGCTTTAATAAAGAACTTCAAACCAATGAAACTAGCTTTCTAAAAGATAATCCTTTAAAAATGTACAAAATAAAACAGATTTTTAACGATAAATCTTGAAAAAGAAAGAAAAAAAAATATAAGTACAAAATATGAATTTAAGCATTATGGATGAAAATTAAAGAAGAGAAAGAGATTTATTAAAGAGTGAACTTCTATTAAAGGAAACAAAATTCTTATGAGGTAAACGTTAAAAGACTATATCAAAAATAAAGAAAGGTATAATAATAATAATAATAATAAAAATATTTATTCAAAGTAGTAGTTACATAGCATAATCACAATAAAGTAGACTACAATTAAGTTACACACATCACTTTTTGAATAAGTCACAAAAAAGAGAATAAATTAATTACTGTTTAGATATTCTATTACAGAGTAATATTATTTTCGATTAGAAAAGGTTTTAACTTACCTTTGAATAGACGCTCACTTAAGATGTCTTGCAGGTGTTTCGGAAATGCATTGAACATCGTCAATGCGGCATACTTAGGTATTTTTTACTTGTATCGTATACATGATTTGGTCTATGATAATTAAATTTTCCTTTGTATTTGAAATTAAATAGCAGTATTTCATAAATGTACAAACTATAAAATGTAAGTGTACCAGCCATCTTAAAAATTCCTCTGCAGCTTTCTTTAAAATTTAGATTAAAAAGTATTCTCAAAGCGCGTTTCAGGAGAATAAATAACTGTTTTATCTTTGAAGAGCTTCCATAGTGAATAATTCCGTACCTTAACAAACCTTCAAAATTTCCCTGGTAAACTGTGATTACCGTTGAAGTATTCATTACCTGCCCTAGGACTTTCAATGCATAACAAGTCGAGTTTAGTTATGAAAGCAACTGACTGCAAGAAATTGCCAATTTAGATTGTCATCAATTACCAATCCTAAGAAATTGGTTTTATTTTTAATTTCAAATGTCTCATTGTCTAGTTGAATGTTGACTGGTATATTTAGTGTATTTTTTGTTTTAAATATTAGGACGTTAGTTTTAGATTTGTTTATTAATAATTTGTTAATTTGCATCCATTCTTGTATATTTAAGATAAAGCAAAAAGCTCTTTAATTAGAAAGATATAAAATTGAACAAAATAACAGTGAAGAAATTTTACAGGAAACAAGTTTAAAAGCTTGAAAAATTGTAGCAAAACAATTGAAACTTGCCAAGAAAACAGTTTAAAAATTAAAGATAATTGAAGGACAATTTAAATTTTTTCTAAAAATACTTGGAATTTGAATTTGAATTTATTTAACCTTTTATAAAAAATAAATTTCATTATACACAAATAAATAATATATGAACATAGCTTACTATAAATAGTAAGATATTAACAAATAATACATAATACCTAATCACAAATGTTTTAGATATTAACGAAGAGTTTAAAGCATCCTAACACAATTGAAAGACAACGATATAACGAATTAAAATATGGATAAAAATGTAAAAATGTAAATAAAACATAATTGATATTGTTACTAAGATCATTTACATATTTCTTCATACAGTTAATAGGTTTGTATATATCATTATTAGTCAGGTGGAAACCTATGCAAAACATCGGTCAAAGTAAAATTTGACACTCTACACAAGAGACTCTTGATTGACAGACATAGAGGAATGAGGTCGGACCATATGATAGTCAAATATCTTGAAAACTCTTCAAGGTCACTTTTCCAGACCGCAACGACTGGAATATCCTTAGAGAGAATATCCACAAACAAAGCATGATCTGGTACACGGATGGTTCCAAATCACACACAGGTATAGGATCAGGAATCTACAATATATGAAGTCAGGTCACGCCCAATGACTGGGTAGCCTGGCATCAGTCTTTCAAGCAGAAATATTCGCGATCATGGAATGTGCAAGAACCAATATAGAGAGAAACTCTCGATGCAGGCGTATCCATATCATGTCTGACAGTCAGATGGCACTGAAGGCTCTCCAAAGCCAAAAGACTTCATCTAAACTGTTATCAGACTGCTTCAACACTCTGAATAACCTGACCAGATATAATAAGGTAACTCTTGTCTGGACGCTGGGGCACTCCGGTATCGAGGGAAATGAAAAAGCTGACGAATTAGCAAGGCAGGGAGCCACTATATCATTTACGGGACCTGAAACTGTTTTGGACATAACAAAAAGGCGGGCCGCTTTGAAGTCAGAAAGTGGACTCATAACGAACACAAGAAATACTGAGAAAGCAGACCAGGCGTTAACCACATCAAGGCCATCATAAGAGGGCCCAATTCTAACCAAGCTGCAGGACTACTGGCACTAAGTAGGGCACAGCAAAAGACAACTATAGGATTGCTAACAGGCCACATGACTATTAAAGAACACCTAAGTAAAATTGGTCTACACAAGGGCGACACCAGTTGTCGGTTTTGTAATACGACACCGAAAACAGCAACGCACATTCGGTGCAGTTGTAATGCGCTGGAAAGCAAAAAAAAGCTCCCATAGAAGAAAAAAAAAACTGTTTGTGTTTAAATTGTGAACTGCGTGGTATATTAAAGGTTAACCTATTAATCAAATCTGTAAGACTGTTTACTAATTTGTATAGAAAGGATACATCTAAATACATTTTTCTCTAAACCAACGTCTTTATCTTCAGTAATATCATCATTTCTATTCGACTGCCATCACTGGTAATATGTCTTTTCATTTTATAAAACATTATTTTTAAGAACTTGCTTTGAACAATTTCAAGTTGCTGATTACAACTGTTGGTAAACGGTTCCCACTGAGTTGAGACATATTCGAGGTATGGCCGAGCTAGGGAGAGGTAGAAAGTACCGATTGTACTAATTTTAAAATTGACACTAAATCTGTTAATTAACCCCAAAATCTTTAA
Source organism: Ontholestes murinus (assembly GCA_963969525.1). Classification (NCBI taxonomy): domain Eukaryota; kingdom Metazoa; phylum Arthropoda; class Insecta; order Coleoptera; family Staphylinidae; genus Ontholestes; species Ontholestes murinus. The sequence goes on along the minus strand of OZ018393.1, from coordinate 47,368,274 downwards.
TGCTTTGTTGCAAACAAAAATTATGTGATTAGATTTAGTACTGACTATGTCACCCAAGTCGTTTATTACAGAGGTTTGTGTCAATACATAGATTGAATTGAATGCATATGTATTTTTTAGATTTTAGTCAAGATTATAATCCTTGTGTACCACAATGCCACGATATCTAAATCAGCTTGAAGTTGCATCTTGTTAATTGAAATCCTAATGCTTTTAACCATTTTCATATCATCGGCGTGGAGAAACTGACTGTCTTTAATATTAATTTCGATGTCATTTACAAATAATAAAAACAACAAATGTGAGAACTTTGAGGCACACCTGATTTCACAATTTTTACGAAATCAAAAATTAGCATCATTTTATTGAAATGTATTTATTCCAATTTAGTTTGTTAAAAATGAACTTGAAAAAAAAATAAATCATACAAAAAAAAATTACGATAACAAGGTAAAATAAAAAATAAACTTCATATTTGCTTAAAACACTAGGAATTTTACGAAAAATTGAATTTTATAAGAAAAAAGGTGAAAAATGTTGACAATAGGCTAAAAATATATTGCAATTTGGCAACAATAAAAACCTTTTAATATTTTAGGAGAACACTTTATAAACAGTGTTCAGAAATACAGGAAAACAGTTAAAACCTATAGGAGAAACACGCTGTGCATTCCTTTTAAGTAGTTCAAATTTACAAAAAAAGCATTTTATTTTTATTTGCCTTAAAAGGTGAATTTTTGCTTTTTATAAAATGATATTTGGTAACACACTTTGAAACAAAATATTTTTTATATGAATAACTTTTGTCTCCATAAATTGATCTTGTAAGCTAAGTTAAATTATTTTAAAATATTAATAACAAACTTTATTGCAATGATCACTTGATAATGTTTCTATTTTTATAGCCTATCAAACATGCAATAGAAATAGAATTTAGGAAAGGAAGCACACTCTTATTAGGTAAACGTTAAAAAATACCAAACGATACAAAGATAAAGCAACTTGTAAATTATACACTTTAATAAAATCATAACGAAACTAACAAGAAATTAAATTCAATTATTCAAATAAAATTCTAACAGATAAAATATTTAAAAAAAACAGGAACAAAATTTTACAAGATGGCAGTTTAACAGCTGAAAATAGTAAAAAAACAATTAACACTTGACAATACAATTGAATAAATGAAAGACAATTAAATGAGTTTACCTTTACTTAAAAATACCTGGAAAATGAATTTGAATTTATTTACCCTTTTACAAAAAATGCATTTCATAATACATAAATGAATAATATATATATACATAGCATAATATAAATAAAGAGTTATTAACAAATAATTCAGATTACTTACATCCAAATGCTTCAGATATTAGCAAAGAGATTAAAGTATACTAACAAGATAAAAATACACTTAGGGTGTAAAAAAATAAAATATGTATAAAACTGTATATATAAATGTAACAAAATATCACTGAGTAAGCTGATATGTCTCAAATGGTTTTTGAAACAAGCAAGTAAAGGTGTAAATAAAACTGAATTTAATTCTATTTTTATGGCCTATAAAACATGCAATAAAAATAATAAATCGTTAAATTCTTAAGGAAATTATAGGGTTATTATTAACTTCGACATTTTTGATTTATTTTGCCCGCTTCAATATTCTATGAATTAATGCTAATCAATCTTAAAATCATGTAGTTAACCGTATGATTAGAAAATTAATAAAACTAGAGTGTGTAATATTTATAAGTAATTTATTTAGAATACTAAACAATAAGTAAAATAACATAACAAATAACTCCTCAATAGATTTACCCACATTACTCTGATTACGTGCTTTATACTATCCTAATCTTTAACACTTAATTCCAATCAAGGTAATCAAATCCTACACAGAAACTATATTGTCTAGAATATAATGCAATTGAATATTTAGTACTATTGAGGTGCGCAAAGCTCCAACGTCGTTGTTTAATAATGAAGAGTTTTTGTATAAGTGAATTTTTAGTCTATATAAACATTTTTTATGGGTATATACCCATTAGAACAAATAAAAACGAAATTCATTATACCATTTATTAGTGTCCATTTTTGAACTTTTTCTTCTATAATTGCTATTTCTAGACTTTCGTTAATTAAAGTTTTAGGTGAGATATAAAACTATAGGTTTTAAATGTTCATTTAATTTCAAATTTAAATCTAAATTTTTGATGTATAGAAAAATGAAATTTTTATTAGCAAAATCATTAAGTAAAAAAACAATTTTCAAGAAAAAAGGACAAATTACGCAATTTGAAAAACAAAACAAAAAAAAATAAATCAAGGGAAGCACATTTGTTTTTTTGGTTCAGATTAAGTAGTGATCTTAAATGTAAAGAGTAATAGTTGTCACTCGTATTTGATATTTTCTAAAAATGTGTTTGAAGAAGCAAAGTTAAAGTGAAAGAACTGAAAGATTAGAAAACAAACGAAATTCAAATAAAATGTACGAAATACATAGAAACTACAGGTAAAACAAGTTACTACTCATTTGATGTCAAGAATGGAAAATGAATAAAGCTATATCCTTTGCACTTAGGAATGTGCCAGTGATTTGCAAAATTCATTTTTGAAAGTCCTAAATGAAATCTTTAGCCATATTTAAATATGGATGATTGTAACTAAACCTAGCCAAATTTTCTAAAATTTACATCTTACTCTAGAAGGAGTCAACAGCGGTCCAAAATATTTCAGCCTCACCTGTCGAGCCTTAGGCATCTAACACAGTTATACATGTCCGTAGCTGAAATCGTTGATTTACTACCGCGCGCCTCTTCGGCCCTTGTATGTGAGGAGATAAGCAAGCGACTGAAACAATGTTTCGCTTCTATTTCTTTGGTAAATGGACCAGAGCTTCAGCAGCAGCGCAAGTTTACAAGGTAATAAGGTTAAAAATATTGCTGGTTGATTAAATTGAAGTATACGTTTAAGTTGTATATTGCAGAATAAACATGAGAAAGCAGTATAATACGCCAAGTCGGCTCTGGAACAAACTTATTCATCACTAGGGAGTTATGCATTTCTTCAACAACAACAACAGTCCGAAAAAGCTTTAACTATAATTGTCACGGATAAATAGAATAGCTCAAGATGTTTAAATAGTGACTAGATAAGTCCTTGAAGTCTACTAATACAACTATGACTACCGAATACGAAAATTAATTTCATTATGGACACTCTATCTTGTAGAACACGAATTAATCAAAAATTCTTTAATGAAAAAGGAGACACGATGACTTTCAATAAAGTGGTAAAACAAAATCATCTTGTCTCCTTCTAATTTGTGTTCGATGAAGAGTTCATAATAATATTAATTTCCGTATTCGGTCGACAAATTTCAACTTTAAATAAAGTTCTAAAACAAAGTCATCTTGTCTCCTTCTTCACTATATACAAGATGTACCACAAAGTAAGCGACTGCAAAATTAAGAATTCAAAATCTTTATTGATGTACCAGCCAGGATACGATATGAGAGATAAAAGCTCTAATTTGTTGATGAAGACTTTTGGAAGATAATAGTGATCTTCCAGGTACGAAAAAAGGAAACAAAGAATCCAGTCCATTGATATCTGAAGGATACTTCGTACTCAAGGGAGTTTTTAACCTATATAACATTAAAATGAAAGTGACGATATACAATTCGTAGTGCCATGCATAAAATATGGCTTCATTTTGCTGAAATGCTACGATAATATTACGGAGGTTTACAGTGTAGTTGGTAAACTTTTAAGCTTCGGTTAGGTTACGAAAGTGTTTGATTTATATAAAGCAAGAAGTTTAAGGTAATAAGCAGGAGGTGATTTCTCCCTTACCAACATAATAATGTGATTCCTGCGGCCAAAATTTTTGTATAATTTTATTTTATGTATATATTTATTTAAATGTAAGTAGGAAAAACGAAGCTAATAAATAAATTAAGAAATAATAAAGGGAGCTGGCTGTCATTATCTGTCTACCAGTTGCTGAGGGCACGAATTGACGTTTTATAATTAGAGAACAATCCCAGTAAGATCCTTGTAGTAGATGGAACAGAAGGATTGCGGTTATGGGGCCGAAAAAGATTGTTTTCATTCTTGACTTTGAATTCCTTTTAAAACTGGATTACTGATAGCGTACGTGGGGTTTGATTTTCCAAATTATTCAGGTTGAAACTGTTAAGGGTGAAGGCTTCTACTTCGTTACACATCATTATTCACAAACGAAACACTTTTTTAACTTTGTTTGTATAAGTGACTTTATTAAGTGACTATAGGTTTCGACAAGTTTAACTTGTCAATTTTTAGTTTCTCAGTTTGAAGAACTTTTATTTTGAAAATGACAAGTTAAAATTGTCGAAACCTATAGTCTTCTTAACTTGTCAGTTTAAAGAACTTCTAGTTTAAAAATGACAGGTTAAAATTGACGAAACTTTGGTTACTTAATCAAGTCACAGTTATAATAAATTAAAAAGTGTATCATTTGTGTCATTGAGGATGAATCATCTGTAGAAGTCTAACGATCAGTTCTCTGGTAAGTAGACTATTACGTATTACGAACCAACTCCAGTGCCTATTCCATATGAATTGTACTAGCACAAGGCAACCATACAAACCAGTATAACGCACCAGTCGCGTATTCAAGGTCCATTTAACAACTATAAACTATAATATGGACAGACAATAGATTTCTCAGAACTTACTAGACTCGATTTTTTTCTTTGAAGTCGTATAAAAAAAAAATTAATTTCGAGGTTATAAGGAGGTAATTTTAAGAAAAATCATTACCGATTACAAACCAATATGGCTCATGACGCAATAATATCTTCGTAAATACCTGGCTAAATGTACGCTTGACCGGACATACATCTTGTCTACCGTGGATCGACCAGAAGATCATCATTATCTGCATTGATGTACCAGCCAAAATACGGTATGTGACATGAAAGGCCTTGCTTAAGATCATTGTGATCGTCCAAGACACAACATCGAAGATGAAAAGGAAGATGTATAGCTCATAGTACAGAATTTGAAACATCTTCCAGAAATGATTCGATGATACTATAGAACTATAGAATGTAGATAATAAAATATATGTCCTTTGCTTTGTAGAAAATTAACTACACTTGTGACAAGCGATTAGTTTTTTGTAGTCTTAATATATAACTTATATTTAGTAAAATGCAAGGAAAATAACTTGAATTCATTTAATGAATGAACATAAAGGAAACTCTTTAAACGAGATTTGAAGTTACACTTCCGTCTGCCACGTAAAGATACCTATGCAAAACGCGATTTCCTAAACATGAAAACCACTGATGACGAAGAAAAAAACGATTCTTGTACAAAAACATGATGTTTAGTTACAAGATACTGAATTAGCAAGAAAAGCATTATAAGAAGATAAAATTCTGGCATAAAAAAATTCCTGATCAATATTTTGCTTTCTCGTCGTATGTGTGGGATTGCTTCTAGGGGATCGCAAGAAGTAGCTTCTTGAAGTTTGAGACATTTATAAAATGTAACGACCCAATGCCATGTTATTGCCTACATCGACATGTGTACTGGGTAAAATCAAAACTTACAAATGGCATTGATGTGGTTAAAGGATGTCCAGTCATTAGAAAATATCGGGGCATTCATATCTTCCGAACTATGCAGATTTTTGAATCCTAGTAATGGCCTTGCCAAAAAAGAATTTTCTGCACACACCACAGGATTATTATGATGTAACAACACAATGTAGAAACAGATAAGAAAAAACACTAATGGAGAACAAGTAAATGCCAGGGCCTATTACGTATGAAAAATATAAAGACATCAATCAGTTACTACCTTATATATCTCCGGTGCATAATGCATATTTCGAAACACTGCCACATGTAGAGCATAAGCCAATACTATAAATATCTTGTGATTTTAACTATGTAATTAGCGTCTAAAATTAAAAATACTACTTCTATTTTATGTCGTGTCATTATTTGAAAAAACAAAATTGGATTAATATGAGGTATATTTTAACTAACATTTGATTTATTAAAATTGAAATTCAAAGATTTTTACAATTGTCTAATTTTGAAAGTTCATTTGTAGCCCGTAAGTATATATCAGTTTAGTAAAATATGCTTAAAACAAATTTATGTAACCAAATTACATATTCATATAAAACAGAAGAAACATTGCCGGACTTCATATAATTTGTCTAAATTTTTTAATTGATAGATATGTTAACCTTTAACTTACCCGAAACAAGAGAAAATGGACTTATCTTAACTAAATAACCTCGTTTATAAAACAAAATACATTCAAAACTAGTTATTGGGTCTGCTAGAATAACAGAACAGAACAGATTTTTTTTATCAGGACGTGGTATTTACAAATTCAATCATACTATTTGCAGGAACAATATGTATACATAATTAATTTCCGAGCGAATATATTTGCGGGTTGCGGTACAAATATGAGGAGGAGCGCCGGGAAGTAATCGCTCCTTCGAATCAAAAGCGCATTTTGAAGTCCACTAAGCCGCATAATGTCTCGAACAAGGAACATAATGCAATGCAAATCCCCGCAGTAAAACGGTGAATCGGGCGGGGCTCTACCATGGCACTGGCCAGGGTGGCGATGACGACGGCGGCTTTAAGCCACCACGGTTTCCGGTTTTCAGCGCGGTCCCGCCGTTCCGTCGCAATCACTGCGAAATGAGAACGAATATCTCTTCGGTGGCTTTTATTGAATTTTTCACGAGCACCTCGGGCTCTTACTTTCACCACACTCGAACGTATATCATAATAAAGTCGCACGGTTATGTTTATTCCATTATTGATATTATTCCGGCGGTGCTTGCGCCCTAAGCTTTATAAAACTTTTACGTCACACTTTATGCGAGATAAAGAGTTTTTTTTCTTTTGCTCTAAAAGCCAAGTTTGTTTATTTGATTTTATTATACTACATTTCTGCTATACATAATATATAACGGTGAAAAGTTAATTAGTTTAAAATATATGTGCTTGAAATCAAAACTACTTCTTTTGTAATGTTAACAATTAATAGTCAATGAATTATCTTTTAAACGCAATTATAAAACGGCAAAACGGTATCAGTAGAAAAGTTCTTCAAGATCATTTATTGAGTTGTTTCCGGATAAAACAGTATGAACTACTTTACGAGGCACTTAGTTGAAAAATATGCTTCGCCTGAAGTATGGCGAAACAATTGTACTTAGTTAAATAAAAATGTTAAAATAACTACTTATTATTAATCAGATAAAAAAACAGTATTATTATAGAAAATAACACATCTGATCATTTACTTAGATTTAATACAAGATGTGCACCACTTGTTTAGATTATTGATATCGCAGCAAGTGTTCAGAATTTAACGACACAATTCTAAATATTTTAAGATCTATAAAATTTAAGAAATTACTATCCTTAATGTATTTATTAATGTCGTTAACGAATAGTATAAATAAAATCCCCCAGAGTTGGAGCCCTGGGGTATACCTGATGACACAGATGTACATTATATATAAACGATTTCAAACCAAATTTCCCAATCTGATCTTCTTAAGTTTTTCAAACTTCAAACTATCGTGAGCAACTCGATCGAACGATCGAGGAACCGGACCTACAGCCATATAGTCTTTCACTGTTCGCAATCTTGACTAATCCAGTTAGCGCTGAGGGCAGTCTAAACATTTTTTTCTTGAGCTGATTGACTACAGTCGCCATATATCCTAGTCGACCGCACATTAAACATTCTCAACTTAAACTAGTTTCAGTGTTTTGTAAATTTTAACCACAAATAAACTTCGTTGCAAAGTCTACAATCTACAAATTCGTCAACACCCGATCGTCCCTACAACACTGGCAAGCCTACATCCGGCCCGAATTATTATGAGAAGCATCACAGCTACAATGGCGCAAAAAGTTGTTCTAACACAAAAATAATTTCTGCAGCTGATCCAACTTCAAACTCAGACGGGAATGCAGAAGAACGGGAATATAACAAATTCTACGAAGAACGAGAAGAATCAAAAGCGGAAAGCTTTATTAATACGATAGAGTTTAAAAAAAATATCGAATACGTCGCAGATAAGGACGCATAAAATTCCGGAGGTGATCCAGCTCGACATGGTATTTAGCTTAAATCATAGGAATATCAGAGATAAAATTCCGAGGAGCAGCATTGAAGATTTCAAGCAACTCGTAAAAACGATGCGAGAAGTTCAAAGCTTACTAACGAAACGAAAAACGAGACATTTGTTAGAATTTTGTTTTAAACACAATGCTTTTACTCATAAATTTATATGGGTTATGCAACTGTTTTTCCGTTATATTTACTTAAGCGAAATGTAGCGGTGTTATTCTCTGCTGACACAGAACTGCATGTTGTGCATTTGCTTCTGACAATACTAGGTTTTCCGCATCCGTAGCATTTAAATTTTGGGGTGTGTCTCCTGTTTGCTTAAGGCCATTGAACTGTTTTTCAGTTTTGGATGCTTTCTCGCGTTTTGACAATCATTGAAGGAGTGATTGTCAAAACGCGAGAAAGCATCCAAAACTGAAAAACAGTTCAATGGCCTTAAGCACACCCAAAATATAAATGCTACGGATGCGGAAAACCTAGTAGCGTCAGAAGCACATGCACAACATGCAGTTCTGTGTCAGCAGAGAATAATACCGCTACATTTCGGTTAAGTAAATATAACGGAAAAACAGTACGCATAGCCCATATAAATGGGACTACATGTTTCGACTCCGGCGAAGAAGTTAACATGGCATTTTTCATTATACCACAAATTAAAGGAATCAGGCGACAAGTTTCGACAAGAAAACTTGCAAGTGACACTTGCAAATGGAAAAACATGCACCGAAACAATATTGGGAACTTTAACAATCGAGCAAGTGCAGCACAAAAGAATCGAATCAAAACGGCATTCTTCGTATTTCCCGGAGAAAAAAACAACAGCCTGCTCTGCGTGAATTTTATAGAAAATCATATTAAATATTCCTCAACGGACATAGTATTTCCTTAAAAAGCCTACTAGACAATATAATTACCCGCCTACGGCCGACAATGTTAAAGCATGCGTTGGAAGCCAACTTTTTGCCTGATTTTATTGATAAATTATTCGGTGAATATACAATAAACATGGACATGGATATTTATAAATAGCAATCAAGAAAACTCTTTGAGTGTCTGCCGGCAAAAATTAAAATCAATAGTGTGCAACTCCCCGCTCTCAATAAGAATCTCAAAGATGCGACTAGTTCGCAGAAGCCTGAGATTGAAATACCACTAGCCGAATTTCATGACCTCTTAGGTCCACTAACTGAAGCAACCCCGATGGCAGAACACACAAACAATACAGGTAGAAGCCACCGGATTGCATCAGAGTGTCGTAGACAATTCCTTAGAAACGAATTGAAGAGCCTCATCATTCAAGAAACCAACCCACCCTCACCCGCACTCATTGTCCTGGTGCCGAAGAAGAATAGAGGTATTCGCCAGTGTATTGATTATAGTGGATACTGGCAAATTCCTGTCGCCCTAGATAATCAACTGAAAACCGGATTCGTGACATCGTTGAAATCATTTTGCGTCAAAAGGGTGACGTTTGGCCTACGAAATACAACGGCCACCTTCCAGCGGCTCGGGGAGCGTTTTGTTCGAGAACTGCCTGATGTTCAACTATTGGTCTATCTAGATAACCTTATTGTGCTGTCTCCGACATATGAACAACACGTGAAAGATTTCCATCAAGTGATGACCCAATTCCGTACTTATCGTCCGGAAATAAATAAAGAGAAGACAAAGTCTCATCGCCCCAGAAGGAATCCACAACGACCCAGCGAAGACGCAAGCAATTCAAGAGAGAAAACCCCAACGAAAAAACGAAGAGGTTCTCTCGTCCATTTAAGCATATTCATGGTATCGACGGTTACTACCCAACTTCGCAACAGTCGCACAATCATTCACTTTCTCTTCGTATGGAAATGGGCCGAAAAAGAAGAAAAGGCCTTCACTAGCTTTAAAAAACTTCTTTGCGAAGGACAGCCAACAGTAAGAGTTCGTTCATAATACACTCCAGTCCAGGGGGAGAAGGACGCTTTTGCCGACTTTTGAATCCCTCGCCATTTTTTGGGCTATCCGCAAGTTTAGAGGATATATCGAAAGATGTCCAATTGCAATCATCACCGATCATCAGGCTCTCAAATGGCTTATGAACCTGAAATCACCAACCGGTCGTCCCGCACGATCAGCTCTCCTACTCCAGCCGCACAATCTCATAATAGATACCATACCTGGAAGATTAATTCATGTGGTTAACGCATTATGCCGGCCTGGAAAAGAAGATGTCTCGCCTATGATTTCACACGTCGAAGTTCAGTTCAGGAAGAATTGCACGAAAGACACAAGAAGCAGTTGAAAACCTGCAAGCTATCATCCAGAACCTGAAGGATTCGAACGGGAATGAGAATACCCACTACTGGAGCAAAAAAGGATATGTTATGTTCCAAAGAAGTTCTCCACCGGTACGACTCCGAAAGTAAATTTGAAGATACTCAGCAGGTTGTACCCAAAAGCAAAATCCATAAGATAAAGAACCACTATTATTGGAAGCGCATGACGAAGCACGTTGCTAAATACATCAAGAAGTGTATCCAATCGCAATGTGACTAACCCACCAACAGCAAACCAGTAGGATTACTGCAAACAACGCGCGATTCGAGGCAACCACATATCTATTTGGTCCACTGGAAACATGCTGAGAAGAAGAGATGGCAATCTTGATCATTGAAGACCTTAATCTTAATTATTATTCCGTAAGTTCTCTTTGATTTCATCATTCTTTAATCCGCCAAAAAATGATTATTTCGCAGTATCACCAGCCTCTAAGTGATCAATGTTTTTTCTCAGAACAGCTCGATTTACCATACGAGTACGAGAGTCCATTATTATTCTAAAACTGCGAGATCTTTTTGTTTTTCGATCCTTCACAACGACAACATACGATTCACTATAGGTGATTTAAAAAAAAACCTTATTGTTCGTATAAACATATATCATATAAGCTGGTTAGTTATAATTTGGTCAATTGTCTTTGGCCTAGTGTACTGCCTACAAATGCCATGATACATTTCTTCACGGTTTCTATTAATAAATAAAGTTGTAGTTTTATTCCCAGACTGATGGTAAAATTATTTAAAGATATAATAAAAATTGAATGTAATGGATCGCAAATAGAATAAAAAGATATTTCAAAAAATATGCTGGAATGCCGTTAGGATCTATGAAACATGATCTGATAAAGAATCTATTGTATTAAATATATCATTGGTCTTTTCTGGAAATTTACTTAAAACTATATTATAAGGTGAGCTATTATTATCAAACGTATTACACTGTTACTATACTCACTCTCAAAATAAGCAAAAAATAGATTAACAATCAAGATTAACAAAGTTCTAAATTGTATCACTTTATCAACCATCAACATCACAATCATTTAAGCATATATACGAAGGAATACTCGAAAAGCAGATATTAATAGAAACACAATAGTCTAATTTAAAGTTTTAAGTGAATTATATTTTGGACAATAAATAATTTTAACGAAGCCACTGGAAATATAAATATTTATAATATGAATTTTAAAGAATATCAAGTCGAGGAATATGTTTCCACTATTAGGAATGGTTGTATTGGCTTAGTTTGTGATACTCCAAATTGATAGAACATTTACGTTATTAAAATTTCACGATGCGTTTAGTATATTATAATAATCACAAAATATGTATTGCAAGTTAATTTTTAGATGCCGATTCATTTGATTTAAGGGAGATATATGTAAACCGTAGCAATTATTAGCTTATTTTAGACGCAGACAAATAATTCTTCAATTCAGGTTGAAATATTAATCCTCCTCGTTCCTCGCCCCAGTATTTTTCTAATAAAACATTTTCTTTTTTATCTGATTTAGGCTATAATTTATATGTGGTTATAGACCCGATTTTTTAATTTTTAATTTAGGGGACCACTTTTAATAACTCCCTATACTTTACTAGAAGATAAGATTTAATGGAAATCAAATCATTGACAAATGACTAATTATTATTATATACTAATTAATATTAATAACTATTCAATTAAAGCTTATGTGGAGAGAGCACACAAGCGATATCGCTGGCTTTAAACGTGTTTACAATGATTGTAGTACCATTTATCGTAAAGATCTTGATCGACATCTGACTAATAAAAACATAGTTAAAGATGTGTTATTACTAATTGATCCTTCTCTGTTATCTTTAGATATTTCTATTAGTACGACTAATTTATCACATTTATTGATTAAATGGTTGAAGAAAGAATGATTCGTAAAATCGAGAAGTAAGATGGCGCCTAAGCAACAACAACATGTGGTAGAAGTAGTGTGTAAATGCTGCTCAGTGGGAGTAAAAAAGTTTGTGACTTGTGCAGACTGTGAGAACAACTATCATCCAAGTTGCATACTTAGAATTTGTGGCACATATGTGGACGAATCTTTAAATATTTATTGCTGTTCCAATGGCGTAACCAAAAATATCGGCAGTACCGATCTGAATGAAGATCTAATCAAAAGAGACTGCAAACATCTTAAATCTCAAGTGAGTACCTTAGAAAAGCTTAATCATCATCTGGAGTCACGCATATCAGATTTAACTGAAATTATTGAAATGTTAAAATCCAAAGACAATCAATTTATGGTGGAGCCATCTATAAATCAAGCTGAGAATAAACAGAAGAAGAATACTATAACAGAAAATAAATTAGTGCACTACAATTCATCTCCTAATAATTAATATCGATGACCGCGATTCCGATTCAATCATTGAACCCAACAAAAAACCCCAAACAATATCTGTAAATAAACAACAGTGGAAAACAAATAATAGGAATAACCATTTCAAACCTATTATTGGATCCAGCTCCCAGACTGATTATGTACAAACGGTATTAAAATCTGGCTACCTACACGTATACCGATTAAATTCTCAAACTTCCACAGAAAACTTAAAAAACCATCTTCAACACACTGCGCCTAATATTCAGTTTTCCTGTGAAGAACTACGACGGGATGAAAGAACGGCGTCGTTTAAAGTGGCATTTCCAATCAAGGACGTCGATAAAGTCTACACTCCAGCTATATGGCCGCACGGTGCTGCAGTTAGGCGATTTCGGTTCCCTAGAAAAGAAAATTTTTACAAACGAGCCTCAATTCACCCTCACCCTCATCAAGAACTGAACGAGAAGACAATAAACGAGCAAACATAAATTCGGGAGCTATATTAAACACTTTTAGGCTCAAGATAATTCATTTAAATGTCCTTTAAGTCATAAAATAGACCAAGTTGAATTATTTTTACAAAATCATTAGCCAGACATATTTTGCATAAGTGAACACTGGATGACTGACGACTAACTAAATAATTGCAATATATTCGGTTACAATAAGGCATCTTCATCAAGTCGAAATGCACATATTCATGGCGGGACGGCAATATTTGTAAGGGAAAATATGCATCTAAATTATAAATCAATTAATAAACCTTTAATTGAAATACATTTTGAAAATTCTGTAATTTCACTCAATGACAAGATAAGTACTGCATGCTTAATAACCATTTACAGATCACCAAATGGCGACTTTGAAATTTTTATAAACGAATTAACTAAACTCCTAAGCTCACTGCGGCAAACATTTTCAACAATCTTTCTTTGGGGGGATCTTAATGTAAATAATCTAAAATACTCTTATGAATCAAATACACTTAGAAATATTTTAAATTCTTTTAACTTGTTATCTTATAATTTGAAAAATGAACCTACCATGGTCAGTAAATATGGTTCTAGTGAAACTGTAAGTGAAATAGATTACTTACTAACAACAATAACGGACGGTATCACATTTAAAATTGTGGAACCGAACATATCTGATCACACAGCACAAATTTTAACATGTGAAACTATTTTTATTAAGCCATCTGTTGAACCAAACAAAATTGTAAAAAGTAGGTCATTGCGAGATATAGACATTTGTTCATTAAAAAGTTATATTGTGAGAATATACAAAAGTATTTCTATACTACAAACTTTACTGATATTGATGCTATGTATGAACAGTTTTGGACATGCTTTTCGAAGTGTTTTGAAAAGTGTTTTCCTATCAAAATGTTTTTAGTTTCGAAATCACGTAATAATAAAAAGTTACCGTGGTATACAGATGAAATCAGAGATCAATCAAATAAATTGAGAGACCTAAACTGGCTTCGTAAAATTACCAGTTCAGAGACAATTAATAATGAATACAAAAATCTAAAAGGTGAACATCAGCATATTAAAAAAAAACAATATTATTCCAATAAAATATCAAAATCGGCAAATATTATAAAAGCTACATGGAACATAATAAATAAATATAATAATAATAAAAAAATTCAAATCAAACATGGATAAAATTTGTATAGATGAAAAGATTTTAACGGAGAATACAAAAATAACAAATGAGTTCGGAAAACATTTTTCTTCAAATGTTGTACAACATAAAACCTATATTAAAAAAAGGAAACCCCGAAAATATGGACAATTACAGACCTATATCCTTACTCTGTGTATTTGCAAAAATTATAGAAAAAGTTGTATGTAATAGGATTATATCATTTCTTAATAAATTTAATAAACTTTGCAATAAACAACATGGTTTCCGTAGTAAACGTTCAACAGAAACGGCTTCTATAGACTTTATCCAGCAAATTTATGATTTGATGGATAAAAATAATAAGGTAATTGGAGTGTTCTTCGATTTGTTAAGAGCATTTGACAGTTTGGATTTCCACTTTATTTTAGAAAAACTAAATGCCTTGGGAATTAGAGGTCCGTTAAACGCATGGTTCAAATCTTATTTAGAAAATCGTAAATTAATGGTCAAAATAAATAATACATTTTCAGATGAGCATGATATAACATTAGGTGTATCTCAGGGAAGTGTGGTGGGTCCACTTCTCTTCATAATATTCATTAATGATCTCCCTATACACATAAGCGACGCACATGTATGCATGTATGCAGACGATACATCTATAGTGGTAAGTGGACCCGATGCAAATACATGTAATATAAGGGTAAATCTAACGATTAGCGAATTCATCTCATGGTGCTCAAAAAATAATTTAATCATAAACTTTTCGAAAACAGTTTGCATAGAATTTCATAATGCACACTTACAACCATCAAACTACCTTATTAATATGGGAAATAATAACATTAACATTAGCGAGGACACTACCTTCTTAGGTATACAAATAGATAGACATTTGTCATTCAAAACACATATTGATAAATTAGTTAGTAAATTAAATAAATCTTATTATGCACTCTCACAATCAATACATGTATTAGACGAAACTGGAATAAAAACTGCCTATTACGGAATTGTTCATCCGCTACTTAGCTATGGTGTTGTACTCTGGGGACAGTCCACAAAAGAAATCAGAGTTTTCGTAGTTCACAAGCGTATAATAAGATTAATTTTTTAATTAGCGTATAATGAATCACATAGAATCATATTTAAAACTAAAAAAATAATGACAGTACCGTCAATTTATATTTATAAAATATTGAGCTATATCCAGGACATAAAAGATTCCCTTAAATGTCTCAGCGATGTTCATACATATGACACGCGCAACTCATCTAAGCTTCTAATAAAAAAAATTAACCATGAACAACACAAAAGGTCCCCTATTCATGCAGGAATTTGCCTTTACAATAAGTTGCCAGATGACACTAAATCTCTTTCATCAAGACGGTTTAAAAACTACATTAATATAAAGGTATATATTAATTAAAAATGCCATTTATTCTGTAATGGAATTTATTGAATTATTCTCCAACCAGCACTTTTAAAGGCTATTTTACTTTTTAGGGTCTATTTTTTTTGTATTTTATAGATTTAATTTTAAATTTTGTTTGTATCAATTTATATCTGTATTCTTTGTTTGTATTTTATAATTACTTTGTATTTTAGTTGTGACGAATGTATCTATATCGTTGTATAGAATTAACATAATAAAGAGAGAATTTAGAATTATTGACCGGTAGCAATTATATCCAACGTGGCAAAATATTTTGAAATTGTATTGTGTACTTTTGTCAATCCTTTCATTAATACAAATTTAACCACATAAGATGGTCATGGACATAGACCTAATCGATCTACAAATACAAACTTGAATTGAATTTAACTCATCTTCTATATAATTATTTTGATCGTCCAAGTAGCACTTGTAAATTGGTATTGTTTCTCAGACAAAAATAAGACAAAAGGCTTCTTGAACAGGGACCGAATAGCAGTAATGAACGCTGCTTTTTGTTCAAAATTGATGTATACATTTAAAGACGATATAAACAGTAATGTATTGTCATTAGCCCTTTAAAGTGAAATAAAACTATATGAAATGTTAAATCACTTTATTATTCCAAATGTTTATACTTTTATAAAAATGCACATTGAAAACTAATTGTATTTTATCATAATTCTTTAATGATAATAATATTTATTAAAAAGTATGTTGTTTATGCTTGCTGAATATGCAAACAGTGTTTAGAGTTTGCGAGGGAAACTTCAATTTATGTTCAATATTCCAGAAGAATTTCTAATCGATGTCAACCTTCAAGACACGTCTTCACGAAGTTAGATAGATTAAGGGAAAGTGCGGATGTGTAATACTAATAAGCCATCATGACAAATAACTTGACGCACATATAATATAGAACAAGCAATTCTAAATGGTGTCACTGAAAATCCATGCAGTAGTACTAGGTAAATTCTAAGATTACTTAATCCCTTATAAAGGAATGCACCTTGTTGTGGTGTGAGGGCTCCGTATCCTACCACTTTAAGATCATCCTATGGTGAATAGATGGTTTACTGCTACGAGATTATTTAACCTATTACAATAAGTCCCTTCAATACAGTCACAATTTGCTCCGTCTATGATCTGTCGTCCTCTATTGGACAAACTCTTTGGACTACCTTGGCCATTTTCAGCCACCCGGTCTATTATATTTAAAGGTTACAAACCTGTTGCTAGTCCATCCCTGCCTGTTTAGGTTTAATATCCATTTGGCCTGACATATCTGTCATATCTGGAAGGTAACAAGTTTAGACGATGTCGGTTTCACCTCCGGAATAAATGTGAAAAGGAAAAGACAAAAAACAAATATTTTAATACAAGGCGGAATAGCATATACTCGATAGATGCATGGCTAAGGGAAAGCTTAGTCTGATCTAAGCGGACTCTAGGTACAAGGCAGCCCTTAGTTTTAATAGCCTTATTAAAACATGCGGAGCTCTGCTGTAATGGATTTTCTTTTCCCTAACTAGGTGTGGGACGTACAAAACATGGGGTAAAAGACTGCCCAATGTTCAAAAAGGCTGCAAAGGAGCCAAAAGGTAATGTTCTTATGGAAACTTGCGAAGAAGCAGCTGAGGATGATCTGCTGAAAAGCAGTGAAGGCGAGCTTGTTTGTGGCCTTAAAGGTCTAAACACCAAAAAACGCAAGGTCCGAATGAGAGGTGCCGTGCGTAAAAAGTAGAGGTTCCTCGTCAAGAGCAGCATCGAGCCAGTTGAATCTCGGGTAAGGGGCATTAATGCCCTTTGAGAGAATATCCAGAGTAGCTACCAAGAAACCTCGGTCAACTGGAAGTACATCGAATACAGCCACGAATAAAATGGTGAAAAGCATAGCGGTGCTAGGGACTGTATCTTACAACCAGATAACAACTGGCGTTAAAATAGATATAACCCTAAGAAGACTTTTCAGAATACGTCATGACTACGGAACTAATCGATGTGGTAAGTGAGGGCATTCTGGATAGAAAAAGAAGGGTGGAAGGAATCAGTGAAGCTCAAATTACCAGTTTTAACATAAACCAGAGTGGCTCGCACAGTCATGTGTCGATCATGCCACAGCTAACTGGCTAAAGAGGGCATCCGCCTATCTTAAGTTGTTGCAGGAAGCCAAGTTAAGAATACTGGAAGAGACAGACAGATTTCCCAATAGCGAGAAGTACACCAATGAAAAGATAATTAAGACCCAGAATGAACTAAAGACCTCCTATTGGAAGATACTAAGGAGAAATCTGAAGAAACCCAATCCGCATCCTACGATCCAAGGGTGGAAGGAAGCAAAGCAACGTAAGGCTACCAAAAGAGACTCGTTCAGGTCCAACAGCCAAGAAAACCCGAGAGAAGATCCTCCATCATCAACGAAGACAAGGAACATAAAAGTAGGGCCTTCGATGGATGTCATATTTTTCTTCTAGGAGCAACGCCACATGAAGCTTGCACGCGAATTATTGCATACGCAGTATACAGACATACTTTCGGTGAAATAGATTTTATAGTCTAAATTATATTCAATTGATTTTACCCCACTTCCTGCTTTAATGTAAAGTTATTTTGATCAAAGAAACTTGTACGTTGAATAGATAGGTCATACGTCGAACACTTTACTAATCTTGGGCCAACTCTTTCCAATTGCTTTATAAATGATATTATATCAATATTGATTATAAAACCAATATATTTAAATGCTGTTTCTGTTGAGTTACAAGTAAAACTTGATGGAGTTTTTAATAGGTGTGTAACTAATAAGCAATTTTTGAATTCAGGAAATTGCAAAGTTACGTCCTTTATAAAATAGTGTTGTTATCGACTATGACTACAGAATAAAGGATACTCCATTATCTAGAATAACTTAATATAAAGATTTGGGAATCATTTGTAATAATAAATTATGATATAATAATCGAATTAATGATAGATGCTGTGAAAGTAATAATAGGATATTTAATTTAGGCTGTTGATTAAATTAATTAATGAATTAATTAACGTACTATTTCACTAGCCAAGATACAGCAACGTTTAGGCTTAAATTTATTTTTTTAAGCCGCTTATGACAATATAATAAAATACAATTTTCATAATCGAAATCAGAATAATACAAATTAAACAAAAAATGCAATAAAACATATTTTATCAAAGAGAGCAAAGAACAAAGGAAATGATATGATCAACAATGTACAGAACAGAATTATATTGTAGAAACTAAATAAATTACACAGGGAACACGGGGATGGGAGGTATTTAACAATCGTTTTCGTAAACCTGGGAATAATATTAAAATTCGCATTACCGGGGCAATAAAGCGGGGGGCCGGAGCATACATTATAAACGTTAGGGATGTTATCTGGATTTACCCGTAACGAATCCCTTATTAACGTCGTTGAACACGGCCTTCTTTTGAATTTCGCCTAATATGATTAGACATAATGGGCCCGTACAATGCATGTCATCTGTAAGATTTATTTTTTTCGAGAGTACGAATTAATGTCTACGGCCCAACTTTCTACATTATCTTTGAATAAAAAGTGCTCAACAAAATAAACGACCGACAATTTCACGTCGATCGCATTGTACTGAAGAGCGTACAAACGAGGCTTTAAATTCCCGCGTTCGATTTATACGCAAATCCGGTGTACAATAAAAAGAAGCACGACGGGAAAGACACGCACAGTCATGAAAACTTTTTGTTACGAAACGGTTAATCTAAATCTGCAAGTAATAGTAAATTAGGGCGTAATGTTGTTTCTATTCAAGTAAAGATATGCATTGATATTTATGAGAAATGAATATATTTTTGTTTGATAGTTCTTCGAAACGTATAACTTCTAAAACATGTTGAAAAGCCGAAAACTAATAACAAGTCAAGTCGGAATAGCTATATTGCTTACTTGGAATCCCGCGCCAGTAAGTAACGATTTGACAAAATTTACTTTAGACGCTGAATTTTTTAGAAAATCTAAACAAAAAGCCAAGAACCTGCATCGCCTTATTGCGTATTTTAGTAACATGGTTATTGAATGATAGGCGTGAATCATGGACGATATCAAGGTCTTTAACCTCACTTACATTGTCTACTTTACATCTATCAATAAAATAGTTATTTGAGCATATTCTGCCGCGATATTCATAGATATCTACTATAATTTTAAAATAATTTGTTATTGTTAGACTAGTGAAGCAAATTATCAAGATTAGTCTGTAATCTCGATATATCATTCTGAGATTTTATGGCGGTGGATAGTTTTAGATCGTCAGAAAATAAAAGAAAATAGAAGTTCCTCAGATATGCCCCAAGGTCGTTTACAAATAGAAAGCATAAAATAGGACCGCAGTGAGAACCCTGGGGCATACCTGACGTGACCTCTATCGTATGTAACTTCTTAACCACGACAATACCGCATTAATATACATAACGTTTGGGAAGCCATAAGTTTGTGATTTTACAAATGACCAGAAATATTTATAGTGAGTATTGTCACTAGTATATGACCTATGCAGATCTTTACGCAATCTAGAACACTGTGCTCGAAGACCGCTAAAGATGGCATAATCTCGTAAATGGCCAGTTTGTTTAAATGTACCATGATCTTGTTTTTCCATTCGAAACATTCGAGATTCTTACTGGAACAAACCATTTTATTAAGCCAAAAGTAACATCGTAAAATACATCAACAGCAGATTCGGTATCATGGTTCATAAGTAGTTGGGATCAGAAAAGATTGGATAGATGGTAAATAATACTGCAAAAGTCAGCTGATTAGAGCGGATTGCAGATGGTAAACGAAGTGAGTAAGCAATATGGTGAATACTGTTCTTGAACAGGGGATCATTAGATGAAGTAATAGATTAATTGCCCAATTAGGAAAGCATTGATCCATAAATGATCCTCTGTTACTAGAAGTTGTGTTGCACTGGCGTAACTTGTGAAAATCAAAATTCGAAATTAACACTTCAGCCTGAAAAGAGCGATTATCCATAAATGATCCTCTGTTATTAGAAGTTGTGTTGCACTGGCATAACTTGTGAAAATCAAAATTCGAAATTAACACTTCAGCCTGAAAAGAGCGATTATCGTCCTTAATACACTTATGCCACTTAAATCCCAGCTGGTGGAAGGAAGATTGTAATCTCCGCATAAGATTAACACGTTGACGCCGGCGTTTTTGTACCCTACAATTATTCATTTAAAATGACAAAATTTGGCTCACACGCCTATGGTTGTTATGGTTGCTATGGAAGTGACTGAAGTCCTAGATGCGCCATAAAATTATTTATTGTCACCATGGAAGTAATCAGTGGCGTACCAAAAGTGTAAAAACTCGTGTACCACCGGTGGCACCCGCCGGCGTTAACGTGTTAATCCAGAATTAGGATGATCTGAGCAAATCTGCTCTAAAGTTTCTGCGTATTGTTTGTACAATTATGCGTAGGACTGAGGTGTGATGTACGTTATTCCGACGATGCATTTGTGGTTAACTATGACAAACGAGTGTTCAATGCCATTAAATATTGTAATAATTTCGACGAAGTCAACTTCATTCTTTGCATTGATTAGCACTATCCCTCTTCTGAATTTTGAGCTAGTTGGGCATGGGCGGTCAAGGCGGTATAGTCCATAACCATGAAAATTTAATTCAGCGTCAACAACTGACTAATTTAACCAGGTTTCTACCAAAATTATAATGTCCTAGATGCAAGAGTTCACCTTGAGAGTCTTGGAACTTATTCCATATTTTGGAAATATATTAACAGTTTCTTCCTTTGCGTGGAACGGTATTTGATGTTAGCTTCGACATTCGATTTGTGTATATTTTGTCGTTGGAAAAAATGAACTTACCAGTATTCATCGATGGCGTTAATTTCAATAATGTAAATATTGAGTGTTGGTCATTGAAAATAAGTTTGATTGGTCTTGGCATATCTGACGGTTTGCCCAGGCGCATTATTTTTAGGTTCAAATTATATCTGAAGTTCAAGAAGATTATTTAATACAATAGAATCATTTATAATTTTATCGTCAATGCTAGTTTCGGGAACATTGTAAACAACAACGTTGAATGATTTCGATTTCACTTATTATGTTGCCCTGGTCCACATTTCCGCTATTGAAACTTGTTACAGAAAACTTTACTAAGATAATGGTATCATGTCAGGATAGTCGTGGAGGGCATTTGGATGACATTTTACACTTTATGATATTAGCAATAAAATTCGGATTTTTCTTCTCTTAATCTTGTTTTTTATTCAAAGAACAAATCTGAAAGTACAATTTGGATCATCCTTTAGATGTTTTATTCAAATACGCTTTTTGATAATATTACTATTCCTTAAAAAAAGTTATATAGACTACAATATTTGATTAATATTAAATATTTTAAGTTAGCAACAAAAATAATATCCTAAATATTTCAAAAATCTCTGTTTTTATCTCCTCCTTTCGCTACCTAAAAAATAAACTAGGTAATATAATATAATTTATAATTTAGACACCGTAGAATTAGATTTTATTCAAGGTCGATGAAAAATGGTACAATCTATATTAGATTCATATAATATAGTATTTTATTGTAGGGAAAGAAATATCACCAAATTAATTATATATGTTTTCCTGAAGGTTAATAACTTGATTATAAATTATGTTATGTTACAACCTGATGATTTTGGCATTAGTTTTAGATAGCCTATACACATTCTAGCCATATTACTTTTATTTAAAAGACCAAATCTCTAAATAACTAAGAAATATTAAGTCCTAGGGAATTTTTAAAATCCCTTTGTATGCACATTTTCTCTTTTCTCTTGCTCAGTATTTTTTTCTTTCCTCTGAAAATGTACTTCGTTCTTTAAAATCCAGCCTGTAAACAATATTAAGAATACGTTACATCCATCGAATCTACGCATGATGTGAGCTAAATCCAAATTTAAGCGAATAACAGAAAAACGTTTAACTTTTTTATACTACTTTTTATCAAGCAAATCATTCTTGATTGTTTCTTTTTACAACTAAAGAAAAATTATGATTCATTTAAATTTTTAAAATCTTTTTGAATACACCATTTTCTCTTGCTCAGAATTTTTTTTCTTTCCTCTGAAGATGTACTTTGTTCTTTAAAATCCAGCCTGTAAACAATATTAAGAATACGTTACATGCATCGAATCTAGGCATGATGTGGGCTAAATCCAAATGTAAGCAAATCATTCTTGATTGTTTCTTTATACAACTAAAGAAAAATTATGATTCATTTATCTTGACTACCTAACGGTAACAAACCATATTTTAGAGTATGTTCAAGTACATATGTAGCCTGAATTAGGGGGTTTTCAAAAGGAATTTTATTAAAGAAGATTATTTACGTGCTGGACGAACTAAACTGGCTCATCACAAAGTCAATGAAACGACAAAAGACAAAGATATATCCACGCCCACATTCGTCAAAACGAACTCTCTCGTAGAGGCACAAGCAAAGAAAAGATCCCGCCAAGCTTTTGGTAATGGATCAGGGCCTCCCTAGAGAAAAGGATAACCATATCCACTGTGGGGCGCCATAACATTAAGGCTAAGCCAGGCGAAAGCTGCCCACAAGAAGGAGTACTGTCTTCACTGCTATGGGCAATACTAGTAGATGACCTTTTAGGGAAATTGTCTAAAATGTTATCCACTGTCTAGGATACGCAGTTAACCTAGTCATAGCAGACAATTTTTGCAAACAGGAGCAATCAATCGCCAAAAAACATAAATTGCCATCTTCACAAAATGACAAGCACTGCAAGGCGTAACGCTACTGATACTCGGGGGTATGGAAATCCCCTTCGTAGGAGAGGCCAAGTACCTGGAAGTAACCTTCGACGCCAAAATAACATGGAGGTCGGACACATCACGAATGCCACAAAAAAAGCATCAATATCATTGGGCAGGTATCGTAGAATGTGCGGAAAATACTGGGGACTAAACGCTAAAATGACTCTATGGTTATACACTAGTGTGATAAGACCTATGATAGCATATGGAGCAGTGGTGTGGTGGACTAGGACAAAGTAAAAGGGGGCGATAGGACTCCTCAGCAGTACACAAAGACCAGCATGTCTCAGTACAACAGGAGCCCAAAGCACTACCCCAACCTCAGCCTTAGAAGTTATCTTGAATATACCACCACTGTACATCTTTATACAAGGAGAGGCCAGGCCCCTATCATATAGACTGATACAAGCACAGACGCCCATAATTCGATCACACGGAAGAGCGCACCAACGGCTGGAAGACGAGCTGAATGCAAACACGATCATAGCGATGCCGTCTGGCCAAACCACCAAAGCAGAATCAAATTGGTTCACGGTCGGCTCAAAAACCGACAAAGGGGTAGGAGTAGGTATATACGTTACAAAACCCGAGACAAGGATTTCCGTTTGTCTCACCAAGGACACCACGGTGTTCCAAGCAGAGGCGATAGCTCTTCACCACTGCACAAGAGAAATAGCAAGACAGGACACCAAAAGTAGGTCAATATCTATATTCTCCGACAGCCAGGCGCTACCAAGAGCACTAAACTCCACATAGGTCGAATCTAGGCTAGTGTGGGACTGTATATGTCCTCTTAATGAACTTGGCAGTCACAAAAAGTAACAACATGGGTTCCAGGACTCGGAGGACATCCGAGGAATGATAAAACAGACGACCTGGCCAAAGAAGGCTTGTTAAAAGCAATAATTGGCCCGGAATCCTCCTGTTGCATTAATAGCATCAATACAGGAAAATTGTCAAAACAATAGTAGGTCTGATGACAGGACACTGAAAGCTCAGCAAACATATGAGCAAAATAGGTCTGGTGTAAGAAGCACTATGCGGATTCTGCCTAGAGGTAGAAGAGGACTCCTTCCACATCCCATGCCATTCCGAGGGCCTAACAATGATTAGACATCAAAAGCTGGGCCCCACAAATCCAAGCACGGAATGCTATAACCAAGCCCCATTGACAGGGCTAATAAGATCAAAGAGGCAAAGCTAGAGCTGGTCATCTGAGATAAGTAGGGATCAAAAATAGATCTGAAAAGGTCGCGGTGGAGCATATACACGTTGTCCCCAGAAATTTCAAATATGAGTAATGTGTTTGTATTGCATCTCGATTATTATTATTGGTTGCCATGGTTGTTGCTGCAAATGAATGTCAATTTGACTTATATAGCTTCAAAATGGGAATTTTATGATCGTTTGGGATATCGCTTGGCTCAACAAGGAGATTTTTTCGAACATTTAATAAGATGAACATTGTAGTTATTCGTTATTCGTTACTTCAGAATTGTCATTGTAAGAATAGTAATATTAAAATATCATGTAAATATGTTTCATTTTGATTCCCTATTTTATTACAAGCGTGGTAGCTAAGCAACAGGTAATGCATTCAATTGCTCGTATTCAAAATTTCAGGGGACAACGTGTATATAACATCTATCTATTTTTCAATATTACGCTCTAGTAAAAATGTCTCTCCAAATTATGACCAATCCTCAAAAACTTTCGCATGCAATACACATGTTTATTAAAAGTTATAATTTCTCTTTCTGTTCCGAATGGAAAAATTACATCATTGTATATATCTTCGAACCAAAAATAGACCCCACTATTGTTTCTAATTTACATCTCATTACACTCCTGCCTATAATAGGTAAACTATTTACATCCGTCATCAAAGAAAAACTCTTCCATACTTCAATTGAATCCGTTCTTGAATATCAGTTTGGTTTCCTTCAGAAAAAAATCAACTATGCTTCCTTTCTTTATCCTTACGATTCAAACGCAAACTAAACATTTTGAAGGTCAAAAGTCAACCATACTATTTTAAGACATTCAAAGAGAATACAAGGTTTGGCATATTGATCTTGTAGATAAATATTTTCTAATAAAATCCCTCATCATTTAATAATCCCTATACACAATTTCCTTGCTAAGTAAGAATTAGACAAACGTTCCATTCCTTTCCAATTTCTTTCTGAAAGTTTCATTTTATCCCCGCTTCTATTAAATATATTTATTACGACAATAATAATCTCAATCTTACGGATTATAACCTTTTCCAATATTCCTTACTTTTGGAAGATGGCACTGTCCTTGCTGATAATTTACCCACACTTTCAATTCTTAAAAAATCCCTTTTATCCTCCCTCGAGTTTAAATGAATCCTTCCAAATCTCAACTATACAGCCTTTTCCATACAGTCGCCACAATTCTCTATGAACACAATCAATTACATTTTTTTATGCTACCTATAGATTCAAATATATAAGCATCGTACCTGGTTCAAAGCTCTTGTTTAAATGTTATACACAATTAATAAAAATAACAAAATTATACTTGTTAGATTCACCAAAATCTGATCAGTTATTCTTAATCACTCCTAAGTTGCCAAAACAACCGCCCTAAGACACTCAAGTAACTTCGACACTCTTTCAAACCACCGCACAGCTCTTCAAATGAATTCCCATACGAAAATACCTAAATCTTACCTGTTTCTAAGCGTATATTTACTAATTTGCTAAATTTGCTAACAGTGCACAGAATCAATTTCTATTTGAGGAATACACCTCTTAAACCCAAATAACTGATATAAATATCAACATCCTCCCTTCACAATTCATGAATTAATTTGTGCAATTCATCAGAACAATTCAACAACTAGAAAAGATAAAATTGTTTTCTTTGATTAAATTCAAGACAAACATCCCAGACGGACTAACAACATTTTTTTGGAAACCGCGAAATGAAGTTTTCCATTGAAGTATTTAACTGGGCAAAGCATTAGTCAAGATATTATCATAAAGGTAATAGGTAATATATGTATAATAGTATGAAAATTTATTTTAAGTAAAAAAGTAGAATTAAGTAATAATTTACTTTTTTTTATAAATGGGAAGAAAATATTAATGCTTATACATTATAAAAAATGTATAGACTTAAGGGTGACAAATCACCACTACCATCATCTTTATTAAAATTGATTCAATATTTTATGTAGAACCTAGTACGAAATGAATATTGATGGATGTAAGTCAGTCGTGTTTAAAATTGACGTGAACTATCTAGTGATGTTCGTGTCTTTACGTTGATGTAATGCGATTGGTGTTGAAAGGCTTGAAAATTTTCCCGAAAATGGATGCGCTCTATAAATATTGAATACGTACAAGGATGTCGTGCTTGTATCAATAGTCGCTAAAATGTTTAAGTGAGAAAGCTTTCAGAGTTAATTTGGTTTCACTCCATCAGAGGAAGTCACTTAGTGTATACGAAGGCGTCTCCCTCAGTCACTACACGGACTAATTAGACTATATATTGAATGCTACGAGAGACGTTTACAATATCGCTTAGTACGAAACATATTGAGCTGGCTAGCGTCTGGAAAATGTTTCGTTTCCATTTCCGTTTTATTTCCTCAAACATTTTCGATCACACACTTTTAGAAATCTATATATTACTCTACGTGACTAAAACCTACATATTGAGAAGGTAACTTTTATAATCTACATCGGCGTAGAAATAGATACAATGTTTTTATTTAATGAACTAATAAAAATCTTCAAACAGCTTATCACCTACATGCTAAATTATGATGATTTAGTCGTAGATTTGATAAAATTAGTTTTAAAATTTAAAACAGATTAGAAATTTAATTCCCAACAAAAACCTAATATCTCTAACAAAATTAAATATAAGCATTATAATGGTTTTAAGTAAAATCTGTTCAACATTCTCTCTGCAATTCTCCAAGACTGTTGCTTTTACATAAATCATTAATGACTACAAATTCAAATAATTTTTTTTTTATTCAAAGAATTTCTCAAATCGTTGATGCAATAATTATCTTTGTAAATAATCATTTATTAAGAATATTTTAATTTTATAACTGGTCACATAAACAATCACTTATCATTTTGTTATTTCTTCTTCATGTACAGTGATGAATTCTATGCATGTTATTTATGGATGAATACACGCCCTCACTAAACTATACCTATATGAATTCTATAAGTTTATTTATAGGTAAATGTGTTACAATTATTATTATTATGAATCGCAAAGTTCCACTTGCCACATATCACGGAGGCGGCTTGAATGCAGCTTATTATTTCACAGACGTGTATGAAAGCTTATACACACACAACTAGGACTCAGGTAGTTCTTTGTTAGGGCGTCAGTGTGCCCATACAATTAAAACAATGGTAGCCGTGTATCAACACTTTGCACAAACACAAACGCGACACGCGAAATTATTCCGCGATCCGCGCACTTCACACCACCCGAAACTTTACATTACAATTAGTTCAGGATTTTCCAGACGCGCTAAATCATTTTTTATTTATTTACACCGTTTCCGTGCTTTCAATTACAATGGCACAATCAGCATTCGTCGTTGTGCTCATTATTTTTTTGTAGTGCACTTTTTTTTCATTTACTTGTTTTGTACTTTAATTAATTTCAATAATTAACTTTCTGTATATTCTGTTAACTAATAATAATCATCTCTTTCTATCTTAAGTATTTTTTTTTAGTTCTTTGTGCTGTTCCATTTTTTTCTTGGTCTTCCCCTGTTGTCCTATCTACTGCTCATGTTTCGTATCTTCTCTTTGTCTCTCTTTTCAGTTTTATTCTGCTTATGTGCCCATACCAACTCAGGATCCTACAACCGGATAAGAACCAATAGGATGACCCTAAATGGGGTGTAAACCACTTCGAAATTTTCCTGGGGCAAGGAGATGGCCTACGACTAAAAGATTCTGGGACCCAATACAAACCGGAGTAGGGGTTCAACAGTGTCACTATTTGTTCCGTTGTTTATCTGTCACTCCTCTTGGGACAAACACCTCGGTCTTACTTTGCCATAAACCTGTTCTTATCCTACCCCTGCTTCGCCGCAGTATCGTAGCTTAAGGTGCCTGCACTAGGGCTAATTAAGCCAGTATATTTGGGTTTAATAACATCTGGCCTGACATATCGGACTTGTCGCTACCAGTGGTCAGGTCCGGAGGATGACAAGTCCAGAGGATCTTGGTTCACACAGACTAGAGCCTCTATAAAGAGTGCTTGAATGTGGAAACCGACGATCTATATATCAAGATCCAGATCACAGAAGAGCTAAAACATGAATATCGTCCTAATGGCGTATAAATCCAATCGCGACTAAAGAGACTCCCTCCAGAGACATACCATGGTAGAAACTGATATTGCGAATGTCACCAATTGGGACCAAATCCTAAAACCCAATTATCATTACTTCGTTTCTCCTAAAAATCATACATATTCGCTCCAGGGGTAGCAGTTTACTTATAAACCTGGCAAATCTACTGGTGACGCACTTAATAGCCTCATAACAGGCATAGATGCTTCGCTATATCACAAGAATAGCATTTTCTTGGACATTGAAGGTGCTTTTGACAACACAAGCTTCAAAATAATTGAGAAGGAGCCCTTAAAAGGGTATCGAAATACCTACAACAAGATGGATCAGGGCCGTACTCGAAAACTGTAAGATTACCGCAGGTATAGAGAGAGAATAAGAAACCACAGCAAAAGGCGGAGTTCTAAGTTTAATACTGGACAGGATACTTAATTAGAACATAGACCTAGAGAAAACAATCTGCAAAGCTATGCCACTATGGCTAGGTCGCAGGCTCTTTTACAGATCATGGGGACTGAAACACAAAATAACACATTGTCTGATAATTATGAGAGTAAAACCAATTGTTACTGATATGGTGGGTCAAGACTTAGTAAGCAATGGCACAAAAGAAGCTTAAAACCCTATATCAATCTAAGCTTTACTAGATATACTTCTCCTGATCTAACTAATCAGTGCGGTGATACTGAACTGGAATGGTACAGAACATAGATTCGGAGAATCAGAAATTTTGATACTTATTAAACCAGAGTTACTCTAATACCGTCGACCATAATGCCGACCAAATTTGATTTCGTATCGCGCTTTTTGTATTGCGTGATTATTGACAGTCGCTAAGACAAACATAAATCGAATAAAAAACTGTAATCTGGTCGCCTTAAAAAACGGAAGCAAGACAAGACCTATCAGTCTTACAGGTTGAAACAATTGTTTTGTAAAGATGTGCTCAAGGTTGCACGAAAAAAGGCTACAAAGAGGCACCCATCTATCTGATCTCAGATAGCCAAGCTGATCTTAAAAAGCTCGAAGCCTACAGCTTTAATTCCAAAATTTCTTGTAACTTTAAACAAGCTCTGAACCAAAGGGCAACAAGCTCACTCTAATGTGGGTCTCGGGCCACGCAAATATAATAGGCAAATAGGAAGAAGGTGCAACTATGGCAATTAGGCTTTGATCTACATGTGGGTTATCCGTATAAGGAAACAAAGGGAGAAGAGTAAAGTAAACGTTGAAAAAATGACTACGTTCTTCAGTATGAACGAAAATAATATGATAATAAAAAAATGTCAGGAACGTGTCATAATAGATCAAAGGAGTGAATTAA
This sequence comes from Ontholestes murinus, assembly GCA_963969525.1. NCBI lineage: Eukaryota > Metazoa > Arthropoda > Insecta > Coleoptera > Staphylinidae > Ontholestes > Ontholestes murinus. The sequence continues at coordinate 47,337,813 of OZ018393.1, read as the reverse complement.
AGAAGGAGGCGCTTGAAAGGGCAATTAACGGGATAATGGGCAAGAGTGTGTACGGCCCAACAAGTAAAGGTTAAGGCATTAAAAATATTTAAAAAAATACAGGAACTAGTAGAACAGATGGAGAGCAAGGATATTATTCCCAACAGCCAAGCAGGTTTCTGGAAAGGTAGAGGGGCATATACTAACTTTGAGCCAAATGAACGATAAGGGAAATAAAGAGAGAGGGAGTAAGGTCTACATCCTACTTGTAGATTTGAAGGGGGCATATAATTCGATTAATAGGAGAAATTGTATAAATGTTTGAGGGAAGGGGTCTCAAATGAAATGAGAAAGTAGGCGGAAAAAGTATATGAGAAAACAGAATGTAGAGTTAGATAGTCTTGGGAAGAGTCGAGGTGATTCAGAACAACAAAGGGGCTATGACATAGATGTCCAACGAGCCCAACGCTTTTCAATCTGTTTATAGCAGACATAGATAGTGTTGGAGCAGGGGCAGGACGGTGGTGTTGAATATTAGGGTACTTGCTTATGCGGATGACAGCAATAATGGTGAAGAGGAAAGGGGATCTGGAGTGCATGATAGGGATAATGAAACGATATTTTGAAAAATGAAGTTAAGCGTGAATGTAAAGAAAACGAAAGTAATGATATTTATGAAGGGAGGAAGAAGGAATCATGAAAGGTTTAATTGGAATGGAGAAGAAATGTTTCAAATACTTGCGGGTAGTGTTCACATAAAATAGAAGGCCGGAGCACATGAAGTATGTGACGAAGAAGGTGAAGTCATCGGCTGGAAGTCTGTGGAGAGAATGGGTGAGGAAAATGAGAGATTTAATGGTGGAGGGCAACACCATATGGAAAGTATGACTGAAGTCAATTCTAATGTATTGATCATAAGTGTGGGGTTTTGGCATGAACGAGAGTATGAAAGAAGTACAAATGTGGTGGATGAAAGGAATGTTTGAACTGTTACCGGCGCTCTACCGTGATTGAAGTAACTTGCTAAATCAATGACTTTACTCATCATAACTTCGCGCGTTATTTATCTAATTCATTTTATTCGTGCCGATCGCTAAGAAGATACGATTTAGGCAAACAATAGACGTCGGTACAGGCTCACCAATTATGCTAATCCTGGAAAGTCCAAAAATACATTACGCGGTCATTCATTTTTTTAACATTATTTTTCTCACTAGCGCATGAGATATCCTACCAATTTTATCATTATTTATTTGTTTAATTTAATCATTTTGTTTATATGTTTATAGTTAGATTATGTGAATATAGTTAGGATAGTAGGTTAATTAGATAAGTAGGTTAGTTAGTCTGTCATATAGGTAGGATGTCACGATTACGGTACAACTGAAGGACAACTCAATGAAGAACATAATCAAAACAATTATTCAAAGAACAAGGCACTAATTGAGAAACAGGAAATAATTTTGATTATGAGAATTAATTACTTCGGCGAAAATACAAACGGTACCCCTAGCACCCTCTAAGCAAAGGACGAGGAACTACAAAGGCAAACCACCACTCCGACCATTGGAGGAAGGGATGAAGTTACTTAAACCAGTTCATCCCCAAAAATGCCAGTAGAGTTCGAAAATAAACCTAAACGCTTTACCAAATTCAAAAATCGGTCAGTTCCAGTGAATTCAATCAAGTGAGCAGTTAGTGTAATAATACACGTTAGAGCAGAGCAATCACCAAATCCTGGTTTATAAACATCCGGCATATCGCTGTCTGTACTGCACATGTACGACCATTAGTCTTTGTCTCGGTGATTTTTTAAAATTGAAATGACCTATTGTAATCTTGTCTAAATCTAATCAAACACTTGTTTTTATTAGATTTATCATACCTCTCAGTTCCTTTAATGTATCTTCTCTTTATATATTCTCGAATGCTTTTTCTAAATTAACAAAATTATATGTGTATTTCTCTATTTTATGTATTAATTTCTGGCTTATTTTGCTTATTATGAATATCTCATCTTGTGTACTTTTTCCTCCATTCTGATTATTCTCTATTGTTTTCTCTAATTTGTCTAACTTTTACCATTGTTTCTGGTGACTATGTGGTATTCGATTGAAAATAATACATAAAAATAATTTCGACGTTTTTATACCACAGTGACATTGTTTTTTTAATATGTACATAAAACCAGGAAGATTTCATACTATGAGGTACTGACACTTTAATTATTAATAATGTACCTCTTATAACGAGATGTAATTTTAGTTTTACATTTACTTCTAAAGTTAGTAACATTATGATAATCATTTAATTGGAGTGACTGTTTCCATTTACTATGAGCTTCTGTTTTCTGATTAACTAACTAACTTTTAGCAACTTTTGAGAACGACAAAGGAAATGAAGAACTCTTGGTGACGTTTTTTGGTACAAACATACATTAAATTTACAGAAATGAGTATTACTAAGACTACAAAACAAATAATTTATTCAAATAACTACTTCTCTGGCTAAAACCTCGGCATGTATTGACTTATACAATAGTAGTATGAACGTATTTATTTTTGTCACATAAACTTAAAAATTAAACATATGCTAAAAAAAAGTTTTTGAGTGAATATGGTGTGAGAAAATATGAAAAAGTAATGAAATTACGCTGATTTAATTATGATTACATAACAAAAGTAATTAAATTATGTTATAATCAAATTCATAAACATCCGATTTATAAAATATTTATTAAAATCCCATATGAATGTGCTCGAAATAGTGGTTATTGTAAATTTAACGTGTAAAATAATGGAGCTTTGAAAGCAGATTTTCAACACAAAATAGTAAAGAATATTAAATGAATTTGTAATGGACATCACTCGGGGATACAGTAAATTCATTTGGTGTGCTTTTAAAACCCGTTACTCGTTAAATTCCCACGCCACGTAAATTATAAAAAAAAAACATCGCAGGAATATGGATGTCGAATAGCAAAATTAAATTATATGTTTAACTAGCAAATAATGATAAAAAATAAAAAAAATCACGTCTACTTTTGATGTATTAAACTATAAAAATTAATTATAAACTGAGTTCTTATTTCAACATTAATAATCAAATATTATTGTTTTGAAACAAAATAATAAAGTATTTCTATGCCTGATAAAGCCAGAGTAGGGTGAAATATGTTGTAGTGATCAATAATAAAAGTGAAACCCTGCCAACTATTGTTTTATTTCAAATAGTTTCATGGTTACATGATGGCACAAAAATGTAATATTCTGTTATTCTATATATAAACGATTAAGGTGATATTAATTGTCTAAAACATTGCATTTGATTTTTCTAATTGTGTGAATAACCTATATCTATAGGAAACTATCAACAGAGATAACTATAACTATAATAATGTAAAACATTAAAATATTGTTTTCCTGTCAATACCGTCTACAGACTAGTTTTGATCTTCTGTGTTTCTCATCAGCGTAGCATAAGAGTCTACTATTTATAACATCCCAAACAACAATACCTTTTAGTAATTTAAAGCTACCCTACTAATTAGAATATATTACTTCAAAATAAGATTGTTCGATCGAAAGCTTAATTTTATAGTGTTATTTTTGTGTACACACACTTTAAAGATATATAATTTATTGTTTCATATTATTTCTAATTATTACTTAATTATCTATAACTTTAGTACATTTTTATTATTATTGTTTCATAGTTTTGTAAATATTTCGATTTATATTGTAATTACAATTAATCATTTATCAGTTATGAATACTTTTATGGATACGTCAATAATTTTTATTAATTTAATCAAATCGCTTCAATTTATCGTTTTACTTTTATGCGAAACATAAAGATTAATTAACTTATTAATATGTGACAGTAATTGACCAAAAGTTATTGGTCGTGAAAATAATAGAGTCCTATTTATGGTACACTTAAAGAAGCTCTTCGTTGATTGTGAACAGTAAATTTCAGTTTAACTTGATACATCGGAGTTATAGACAGAGTGGATGCCAATAAAATATAGGAACTGGGCCAGACATCGGTCCAGGGGTAAAATATACCTTATTTACAACTCCATAAAAACGCAAGGCCGTTCGCCTTTTAACATCCCCGCGCGTAGGTGGAAGTAAATAAGGGACGCGCGTAAACCAACCCGCCGCCGCCGCCGCCTCCCCTTTGCCCTGCTCTCGATACTTCTATAAAGTATCCAGAAACGGGGGGTGGTATCGTATCGGCTTTCCATCCCTTTTGCCTTTTCACCGAGTCACTTCTTATTGGGGTAATAAAACGGTGGCGCATATGGATCCGAGTTTAGTAGAGTCTGGTGTAAGGTAAAAGTGAATTATCCTTGGGATTCGGGTGCAGATACGGTGATATAGTGGCGTAGGGCTTATGGATAAAGAATGCTGGGACACACCGGATAACCCTTCGGGTGATCCCCTGGCTCTTGTAAAGGGAACTCGCTTATTATCGAAAAATACTCGAAAAGAACGGGTACGGTCGCGGTGCTATTTTAAATGTTTTACAACCTCTGGAACAATTACCCCTCTAGTAAATAAAATTGCTTCATATCTTTCAAGTAAATTAACGAAATTATTAAAATGTCTTCTCGACTATTACAGAGACACAGAGTTACCATAATGGACCTAAAAGGAATGTCGATGGAATCTCTTCGTTTATATTATTTTCTTTCAATATTTACCGTTGCTAGTGTTTTCAAATAACTTAAAATTTAAGTTTTAATTGACATGCAGTTTATACGAATTGTTAGATTTAGACCATTTTCATTTTACTAATTATGTAGTAATGTTAGGTATTCTGTTTAATGCCTAAACATGGAACTGGCAAAACATTATTGTTATATGTGCTAATAGTAATGATTACTTGTCTGTTTATAAACGAAAAAACTATTTTTTTAATGGGATACTTTTCAATGTTTTATACCGCTATTAAAATAGTTCTCTAGTATATTAAAACGTAGCTTATTTGTTTAGGAGATGGTTGCCATCATCTTAATTTCTTCAAGAAAAAAATGGCACACCATTTCGGTAATTTTAAGATTTAAAACCGATTTTGGTTTATTATAAATTTTATTGTTACTCTAATAAAATTGATACTTTCATAAAATAATATTATAAAATTCTAGCTACAAGACGGTTAATAACAGTAATAAGTGGGATATCCAATAATTCCGATTCCTTTGAAAATGTTTACTCTAGTTTAAAATCTGCCCATATGCTTTTATACCAGTAACTTTATTTGTTTATTTTAACAAAGTTTATAAAATCCACGATCAGCTAAAAATCTATAAGTTAAGAATATATTGAATTTGAAACAATTAAAAATGTTTAAAATAACAAATCTTGATTGCATAGGGTTAAAAGTTTTCTTAATTTACGTTTAAGATATGCTTATGTACTATTTACCAGAAAATGTGGTTGGTGTCATAAGAATTGGACGATGGTAGTAAAAATCATAATAGCGTGTTAATTAGTTCTACTCATTTCTGATAATACATTTTTTATAAATTATCGTAAATTTTCAATAAAACTAAAGTTTAATCTTTAATAGACAACAATCACTAATTATAAAAAGAACAATCAAAATAAAATACATAACAGAAGAACTAATTTTGTATCAAAAGTTATAAAAAACATTCAGGTTAAAATCAAACACAATAACTTAATCCTTACCAAAGCTGATAAAGGTAATACGGTAGCCATTTTAACAAGATTACATTCAAAAAACAGAACAACTATTTCAATCAGATTTTAAAACGCTGAAAAAAGATCCTACTAGTAAATTCCAGTCAGATATAAAAAACACACTAAAAGTATGCACAAAATTATTAGATAATTCAAATTACAACTTAATCAAAATGAACCCTAAAGCCCCAGTTCTGTACGGGTTACCCAAGTTACATAAGGAAGGTACCCCTATAAGATCACTTGTGTCATACATATATGCGCCAGCTTACAAACTTTGCAAATAATTTGCCTGAAGCTTCAGATAGTGATGCTGAATCTAAAAAGAAGGCAGATAAACAGAATGTGTGAAAAATACTAGAATCAAGAAATTTAAATATTCCATCATTTAATACATTTCGGTTGGGTATATATAAAACTCCTAATATGCCTCGACCCATTAAAATAGAATTTAATAGTGTTGAAGAAGCTAAGGAAGTCCTAAGAAGCAATTTACAAGAGACTAATAGTAAGCTCCATTTCCGTTCAGACAAAACAAAAAAACAACAGGAATATTTTAAAACAGTCAAAAATGAATTAAATGCTCGAAAAAATGCTGGTGAATTAAATCTTACGATTAAATATAAAAATGACATTCCCCGTATTGTCACAATCCAGAGACGTGAAATAAACCCAAATACAAAAAACTAACGGTATATTACCAAAATTGTGGGGGGTTACGTACTAAAATTCAGAATTTAATGTTAGCAGTTAATAATAATGACTACGACATTATTATCTTAACCGAAACCTGGTTATTTGAGTCAATATCCAATAATGAATTGCAACTGTTAAACTACAATATATACAGAGTTGATCGTTCTGAAAAGGGGGAAATTAGGGGCGGGGGTATTCTCATAGCCATTAAACGTTGTTTTAAATCATCATTAATATTGAAAGATAATTCTATTGAACATATATTTGCACTTTTAATATTAAATAACACCAGTTACATTATAGGGGGAGTATATATAGCACCTTCTTCGCCGATAGCTATTTATTCGGAGCATTGTAATACCGTTGAAAAAATAATTAATCAATATTCCAGTTATCAGTATTTGATTTGTGGCGATTATAATCTTCCTGATATCAAATGGAATAATACTCATACACTTGGTATTGTTAACGCAGTTGACAATAAATCACAGTTAGTTATTGATACCTATAATTTTCTGAATTTGGACCAAATTAACCATATTCCTAATAGTAGAAATGTTTATTTAGATTTAATTTTTTCAAATATCTCAAAATTCAAAGTAGAACTATCGGATAATTTGTTATCTAATACATGTCAACATCATTATGCATATGATATTAACATTTCTATGGGTGAAAGTAAACCGCTACAATCCACAAGAAAACTGTATTTATATCATCAAGCTAATTTTAATGAATTAAATAAATTTTATAATGTCTGGTTCTGTTCATCCAAGTGGAAATCGGCTGTTACTGAGGGCGATATAAATACATTAGTCGATTTGTTCTACAATATTCTTAATGAAGGTATAAATAATTTTATTCCATATATATATGTTAATAATAAGATTAATTATTATCCCAGATGGATGTCAGATGAGCTAAAACAACTTATAAATAGGAAAAAACGCTCTCATATCAAATATAAACAATCCGGAAACTATGCTGACTACTTACTATTCAGATCATTACGTTCTCAATGTAAGGAGTTGTCGAAAATTTTGTATTCAAATTTTTTAAGTGATGTTGAATCAAGAATAAATAATAATCCCAATTATTTTTGGAAGTATATACAAAATTTGAAACATAATGAAACCATACCAGATGCTTTAGAATTGGAATCAAAAACAGCAATTAATGGTGATCAAATAGTTGATTTGTTCTCTGACTTTTTTGCTTCGGTTTATACCACGGATAATGGTTCATCTTTTGTCAATTCTTCAAATAAACCTAAAACTATCAATGATTCTAAATTATTTGTTTCTAAGAAGGATATTTTTAATGCAATCATTTCACTTAAACCGAATAAAAGTTCTGGCCCTGATGGAATTTCTCCTTATGTCATAATAAATTGCGTTTATTCTTTATGCAGTCCAATTTTTGACCTGTTTTCTATTTCCTTGTCGAAGGGTATATTCCCTTCGGCTTGGAAACTAAGTTATATACATCCTATCTTTAAAACAGGTAGGCGCGAATGCATCTCAAATTATAGAGGAGTATGCCTACAGTCTTGCATACCTAAATTATTGGATAAGATAGTGGCTAAACAGTTGTACTGGATGTGTAAAATTTTTTTATCTAAGAATCAGCATGGATTTGTCTCAGGACGGTGTACACTGACTAACCTGTTGTCCTTTGATCAACATCTGGTGAATGTTTTGGAGAAGAAGAGTCAAATGGATTGCATTTATTTGGATTTTTCAAAAGCATTCGACAGAGTTAACCACAAATTATTATTAAATAAATTGAGCTCGCTCGGATTTAATAATGTAACTATTAGTTGGATATCTGAGTTTCTAAGAGATAGATTTCAAATGGTAAAAGTTAATAACTTTATATCGAAAAAAATTTCAGTTACATCAGGTGTACCGCAAGGGTCCCATTGCGGACCTTTACTTTTCTTACTATTTGTTAACGATATAGATATTTTAATTTCGAATAGCGAGATGCTAATGTATGCTGATGACATCAAAATTTTTCGTGAAGTGAGCACCTTGGAGGACTGCATTAGCCTACAAGAAGATTTAGATAAAATTAACAAATGGTGCCACGATAATAAACTCTATCTGAATGTAAGTAAGTGCAATAAAATATCCTTCTCTCGAAAAAAATCAACGGTGGCTTATACATACAAAATAGACAACAACCCGATATCCACTCTATCTGAGGTGAAGGACTTAGGAGTAATTTTTGATCAAACCCATTCATTTAACTCACATATTCTCAGTATTTCGAACAAAGCACTAAAAATGTGGGGCTTCGTATTAAGGGTAGGCAAAGATCTTGGTCCAGTTTGTTTAAAAAGACTCTACTGTTCATTCGTTCGTTCAAATATGGAGTATGCATCAGTGATTTGGTCTCCATATACGTCAGCAGACTCTAATCGACTTGAATCAATCCAAAATAAATTTCTTAGATCGATAGAGTATCAAATGGGTTACCAACATATACCTGGTTGTTATTCTGACATAATGTGTGAATTAGTTATCAGAAGCCTGTCTGACCGTCGTGTTATAATGGATTTGTGCACACTTCATAAAATAATTAACTCTACAATAGACTGTCCGTATCTTTTAGAACAGCTGAACTTTTATGTACCTGCTCATTCAAGAATTCTTAGGAACTCCCAAATATTTCGAGTGAAGACCTTCAGTAGCAACCGCCTCCACTTCAATCCAATGGCGAGAATGATGAGAACAGCAAATCAACTTTCCGACGAATGGTGGTTTAACTTATTTAACCCAAATTTTTATCATTTTAAGCATTTTTTAATTAAATATTTATAATGTCTAACCTATAATTTCAGTTTAATTTTGCTATATATGTTAAGTGTCAACAAATACTGTATTTTATAGTATTATATATACATATATTTATTATTGTATATCTGTGATGTAATTTGTGTAAAAAGGGATCTCCCGTTAATGAATAAATAAATAAATAAATAAATATTTAAGTAAACGATTGCCTACATTTGTAAATTTCAAATCAAAATATGCAATAAAAAACTCAGTTGAGCTTGTACACAAAGTAAAACAATTAAATAATCCCAAGAACGCGAAGTTAGTGTCTTTCGATATAAAAAGTTTATTCAGCTCAGTACCAACTTCAGAATTAAGTACTAAATCAGATAATAACATCGTCGAAAAATCTGAAATGATGAAATTAATCAACATTTGCCAAGAACAAAATTACTTTGAGTTCAATAACATCATATACACTCAAACTGACGGCCTACCTATGGGGTCACCCTTATCCCCCCTTTTTGCAGAAATGTTCATGGCAAATTTTGAAGAATCAATGTTCAATAACCCCGACATCAAAAATAAAAATATCATATTATTCTGGAGTAGGTACGTGGATGATATTTTTTGTATTTGGATAGGCACTAACCGACAATTAAATTCGTTTTTTTCAATATTTAAATTCAGTAAACCCAAAAATACAATTCACTTCAGAAATAGAAATCAACAATAGTTTAAACTTTTTAGATTTAACAATAGAAAGAGCTGATAGTAACCAATTAGAATTCAAAATATATAGAAAAGATACATTTGCTGATACAATAATTCCTAACTCATCAAATCATACATACCAAATTAAATTTAGTACTTTTAACTCGTATATAAATAGATTAATAACATTCCACTGAGTAGCCAAGATTTTGCTAATGAATTAAATACAATACAAACCATAGCCCGGAACAACGGATACAATAGCGAAATAGTTGACCAAATTTAATAAAAAGAAAAAACAGTTAATGAAACATTTTTATATTTAGGAAGATAATAACATAAAGAATGTGAAACTTAATTATGTTAGGGATCTGTCAAATAAAATAATAAATATTGTAAAGGGTAATGAATTTCGCATTATATGTATACACCAAGCTAATTTAGGCAAATTATTAATAAATAACAAATCCCCCATAGACAAATCTAAAAAAGTGTGGTGTTTACGAGCTTATGTGCAGTCTTAACGAATAGACTGGTTTAGTATATTCCCCACTGTTTCTTTCTGTATAAATATATAAGTTTCTTGTTTTGTTAATTTACTTTCAGTTTTATAATTATGAGGTCTCAATAGAAACAAGAGTAAGTAAATATAGATCGTTGTGATATTAAGAAGTAATGAGTATTTTTATTTTATTTAAAATTTAAAAATAAATTACATTTAAAATTAGGTTTTTTATAGAAGTATTGGTAAATTTATTTTTAAATATTTAATTATTATAAATATTTAATTATTATAAATAAACTCAAAGATATTTCATGAATGATTTTCTCATTTACCTCGTGGTGAAACATTGTGGAATAATAGGTAATTAATTAAAAACACTTGGTTTGTTTCACTAAATTTAGTGAAACTCAAAGGTTTTATTATTAAAATGTTCCCTAATATAATTGCAGAAAAATCATTCCCAAATTGTGGATATATTCATAAATATAAGCAAGTTCTTGTTTTAATTTATGACAAACATAGTATCAGTTTTTTCTTGTCTACATGAGCTTTAACATTAATAAGAATTAACGAATATGTTGCAAGATTTTAGGTTCTTATTAAATTATGTTGACAAAAAAAAGTACAAGAAAAGAAATTTAAATTAGATAATCTTGTATAATTACTATAAGTAATTATACTTTTAAATAATTCTGAAATACCTGGCTTCGATAGATTTTATTTATAAATGTCTACAAAACTTAAAGATTAATGGGAAAGCATGAATACGTCGAAAAATTTTACCCAAGGAACCTAATCTTGTATAATTAAGCCTTAATGTTTACTCTCGTTGATTGTTGAGGCACTTATGTTTTGAAAATCCTTTATCACTTAATATAATAATAATAGTAAACTATTGATGATTTTCAACTTTTTATTTTACTCACTACAATTGTTTCGCTACACTGTAGTGAGTAAAATAAAAAGTTGAAAATCATGAATAGTTTACTATTATTATTATATTAAGTCTTAATGTATATGATTTAAAATTTATTAAAGGGTATTGAAATATAAACTGGGTTGGATTAATACTTTTCCCTTAATAACAGTTACTGACCGGTTTAAATATGTTTTGGATCTCATCAGCATTAGATGTTTGTTTAGTATAAAAAAAATATATTAAAAATTAAAACTCTTCAGAAAATTTCCAAATCGGTTATTAATTAATTAGTCGAATAAAATATTTTTGTTTATTTTAATAATTAATGTATTAGATCCACACATCGTTTAAAATTTTCTGAGGGTAATGTTAATTTGAGGTAGCCAAGTATATGTGAGGTAAGTGACTTTCTAAAGTTCAATTACTTCACTTTGATCAAGGGTTGGTGGAAGAATCATTTGCCCTAAATACAAGATTATAAAAATAAATCATTCATCTATATTTCTATAACAAACAAATATTTAACTTAAACCATTAAGCGTGATTTATTTTTTAGAAGGTGACCTAGAGGCCACTTACCCACCCTACATATTTATTTTTATTTTAAGCTCTGCTCGTTATTAGTCTCAAATAAAAATCATAATTGTCTAGATTAAAAAATATCAACTAAATCTTAATTTAAATTAGAATATATTAATAAGATTTTTAGATATAAGTACACTCTCTTGATAAATGTACCATAAGATTTTTATATTAAGAAATTACAATTTATGAAAATTTTGTGCATCGGTTATTGATTAATTAATTCATTGAATAACTTATTTCTGCATAATTTAATGATTTATAAATTTCAGATAAACAACCCTTAATACCTATTTTTTTTTAAATATTTTGTGGCGATAGTCTATTGTTTTTTAATACCTCAGACATCAATAAAGAAGTTTAGTTTAAAAAATCATAAACAGTGTTTATGTTTAACCAGGGCAGGTATACGTAGGACGGATGAGCAGCCTCTAACCACCCTCTAATTACTTTACCATAATCAAGGGTTGATTAAATGTACGTTAAAATAGTTTGTGAGTGACTATACTATGGTAATTTGGAAAAAGAAATTAATTTAGCTTGATGTAATTAAAAATAAATTAGCAAAAGCAATTAAATAATTCAATACTCAATTTTATAACCATCTGTAGACACGTGTTTCGATATTTCAATCTCTTCAGTACAGCTTTATTATAAAATTGATTTTAAACATAAATAAAAACGTTTACTAAAATAAATATAATGAAAAATAAATAACTTACTCAGATATGCACGGCAACTGACACAATAATGAAATATAATCGACTGAGGGTCTTATTTATACCTGCATGGATTACTGAATTCTACGGAAATAATTACGTTCGGGATTAAGGAAAATACCCAATTAGAGCATAATTTAATAATAAAATATATAAGTCCTTTACGTTGTAGATAATTCACTAATAAATAGAAAAAACACGAAAATATATTCGTCAGTTGCCGTGCATATCTGAGTAAGTTATTTATTTTTCATTTTAACGTACATTTAATCATTTTTAGTTCATTTTACAGAAAGAAATACGTTCAAACTAGTGTTGCTTTGATAGCCTTGCTATTTTGTAACACGCAAATTACTTTTGTATTATTCAATGTCTGTCGAAGTATTAGCTAGAGAAGTAGTTGTTTCAAAAGTGATTTGTTCTTGTAGTCTTAATAAGACTCATTTGTTGTAGATTTTACGAATATATTTTCGTGTTTTTTTCTATTTATTAGTGAATTATCTACAACGTAAAGGACTTATATATTTTATTATTGACTTATTTTTATATTTCTAATATATACTTGAAGACGTTATTGACTTTTTCCACGTTCCCGTAGTGTGCGGGAGGCTGTTCCGCAGAAATTAAACAATAAATCAAAAATCAATCACCGGTTTCATTCACAGCTGTTACCAATTCCGCAAATAACTTACTTTCCGGTATATTTTATTTCCCCAGGATGCCATCTGAATATCAATATTCCAATCCACGCAAAGCACTGTGCCAATATAACTATTGAATTTATATTGAATTTTGTGAAATCAAAAAAAAAACTGTTTTAAAAATACAAGTACAAAAACATTCGTATATACTATAGATAAGCTTACCGCCGTTTGACGAGTAATACCTTTTTGATGATACGGGAAAATAATCGAGGACTCACCTGCAAGAAAAAAAGACGTAGTGGCATTAGCGGGAGTAGCGCATAAAAATTGAAATAAGTTATGATTAGCGGGTGCAATAAATTTAATGTAGCTCGAGAGATAAGGCCGCAATTCCGGCATAGATTTTATTACCTGAACGTAAATGTTTAATATTTACGGTTTTGAATTCGGGCGGATGGGGAGCCGATGTGCCGTGCACATCAACCGTGAATTCTTACAATAAATTCGGCTCACATATCGCCATTAAATTTATTGCTGCCCATTCCGATTTTAAGTTTAATTAATCAAGATATAAAAATATATTTGCTTAAAGATTCATTAATTTTAGTTTTTTTGATAAAGAAAAACAGGTTAATTGGTATTAAAATGATATTAATTCAATTTTAATAGTAGTAATTGTAATGTATTTTAAGAATCTACAATGACTGTAACAATGTAGGTTTAGGAAAAATCTATAGTAGCAAGTAAAATTATTACTTGTGTCACTAATGTAAATCTTATAAATGTTACATTTAATATCACTCCTAATATTATTTCTTGTATTTTCTTTTCATTATAGACTTTTTCCTTGCTGTTATTGTTTTTCTTTAATTTTGTTGTAACAATTGATATTTAAATAAAACTGGTCACTACTGTATCCATTATCCTTGCTGATACTGTTGTTATTATTACACTATTGGTAAATCCCTGCTAATTGGAGATTAATCAAAACATTTACACAAAAAGATTATGTTTATATGTTTAATCACAATTATTGTCCATATTTCCGACTTATGTAAACTGTTTCAGTCTTAACATTAATAAATATTATTGTTATTATTATTAAAAAAAAACACTTGGTTTTGTTTCACTATTTTGTATATTTCTCCGACTGGTTTCGACTGTTGGTCATTCTTAAGGTCGAAACTAGTCGGAAAATATATAAAAATGGTGAAAGAAAACCAAGTATTTTAATGAATCTTCTAATTAACATAACAATGTTTCACCACGGGTTAAGTGAGAATTTATTTCATTATTCTTGCTGTTACGTAATAGCGTTTTCGCATTTCTTATCTAATCTCTGACACTTATTTTACTTTAGTAATTATTGTCAACACTGTCATTGTCACAATTCGATCACTGATGTTAATGTTGTTACTACGTTTTTGTTGTTTATACAATCGCTAACTCTCGACAATGTTTTTTAATATCAATATTAATAATATTACTATTACCACTGTTAACATGTTTTCCACTACTATCTCTGATAGTCTGATTAGAATTTTTTAATGCTGCCATAGTTACGACTATTTTTGATAACGTATTTTTTTATTTCTATTTCTACTGCTATTATTTTTGTAATTTCTGATTCACTAACGATCGTTGCTATTGTTACCTTTGTAACTCTCTTAACCACGAATAACTATATTCTATAGTCAATCGAATCGCAGTTATCAATTGTGTATAAATTTTCTATAGCAAGTATCATTTCTACATTATATTGTATCCTTTCATATATTAACTTGTTTAAATGTTTACTCCCACTATTGAAATTGTTCCTTCATTGTCACTGTTTTTGTTCTTAATAATTCTAGTTTTTAGTTTTACTGTTGTATCTGTTCTGATTCTCATATTTCCCAAAATGCTTAATTAAATTTTAACTATTGCCAGTATCGGCAATGTTGTTATTAGAGGTTATTGTTACTATAATTACTAAAACCAAATTTTTTGACTGTTACCTTTATAGTGACTGCTACAATAGTTTCAATTATAGTAAATACTTTTACTTCTACATCTATTCTTCAATATTGTCACTAGTAACACAATTATCACAGTTTTCGCAGTTATTATTGCTATTGTTGCTCCAACATATCTATGAATATACCGTTATCATTATTGGCTCCACTTTCACTAGTGTTTCCTTTGTAATTCTTGGTGGTTTTGTCGCTGTCATAACTGCATATTTAATAATTAATAAAACTTATGTCACTGCTTTTTTTTAATTCCTGACATTCATGTAACTTTTTACTGCCATCACTTTATCACTATTGGCTTTTTATAAGAACTTTATCAAATGATAAATAAAACTTACTATGTTAATATCACAAACGGAATTTATTTGGTAACAATAGTTTCAACCTTACAAAGCCATTATCAAACGTACGTGATAATGGCCTTGTAAGGTTGAATCTATAGTTACGAAATAAATTCCGTGTGTGATATTAACAAAGTTAGTTTTATTTATCATTTGATAAAGTTCCTAATTTAAGATGTATCACAAAATCTATGGCTTCAAGCATTCGGCCTTTTATAATTCTTGAATATACTTGCATGTCTTTCCATACCCGTTTCGGTTCTTATTCCTGCTACTCCTAACGTCAATTCTACTGCAAATATAGTTTTCAGCATTATTACTGCTGTAATTGTATTTCCAATTATCAGTGTTTATAGAGTAACCCCTTCAGAAAAATTCTCCAAAAATCCTTTGAACTTCCACATATTATCCCTCTACTGTCTTTCTAGAAACCCTAACATAATCCCTAAATTTAAAAACACACATTCTACCATTTTCGATTTCATTTCATCACTTCATGCATCTACTCACTATGGCGCAATATGACTAGACAAAACAAGGCAGACAGACCTCTAGTCGATAGCCTTTTGACAGATTATCATAATAACACCTCATTTATCATTTATTTATTATTTAAATATTGTACATATTTGTCAATAAAGATTTATATATATACAGTAACACTTGTAAGATATATATTCGTCCTTTGCGATTGTATTAATTTTTTATTAAATTTTTTTTTTTATTCGCGATTCTTCTAATTTTTGGTACTCTTATAAGTTTAGTTTAATTTATTTGCTTTACAAGATCTATTTATAAAGATCATAAAATACATAAATAATCTCTTTATTATTTTGAGCATAGAGCATAGCAATAAAGGCGGAGTTCATAAACTACTGGGGTTCTTCTACTCG
This sequence comes from Ontholestes murinus, assembly GCA_963969525.1. Classification (NCBI taxonomy): domain Eukaryota; kingdom Metazoa; phylum Arthropoda; class Insecta; order Coleoptera; family Staphylinidae; genus Ontholestes; species Ontholestes murinus. The sequence goes on along the minus strand of OZ018393.1, from coordinate 47,321,318 downwards.
ACTAATTGTACTTTGCAACTGGCGATAATACCCATTAGGCTACTCTAGCCACTGAAGAAAATATTTTACTATTTCTGGCTTATTTAGATCAATTTTTTGGAGACCACATTATTGAAAATGCTTTTGTAATTATAATATTCAATATTTACTATTCTCTTCTCTATTTACTATTTCTGCGTTCACTGCAATAATTGCTGTAATTTTTTTACTACTTCTGTCTCTATCTCTGTTACAAATATTTCCCTTACTTATATCGTTTTCAGATTTATATTTTTTAATGTTATCTCGCTATGACTGCGGTTACTTCTGTAAATTTTGGAATTATTATCATAGTTGTAATTTTTTTTAATTGTTTATGTTTATGTTTATTAATCTTTAGCTTTCATTCCAAAAAAATAAATACATATGAATATACACAAATATAAAACAAAACGTACAAAAATTTTGACTGGATGAAGCTGGGCGGAGTTCGTGCAGCTGCGACGTTCTTCCACTCTAACCCTTGTATTGGTCCATGATGATGATGGTGTAAATATCCTCTTGGACACCTTTATTCTTTTTTTAAATACTTGTATTTACATTTTGATCCCTTTTTAGGGGAGACCTTTTTAGAAGGTTTGATGGATTTTACTATGGTCATGAGTAATACAGTTGTTAAATAACCACATTGTTGTCTCTCTCTCTCTTATTAATGCCAGTACTGATTTTAATATAGTCATTGTTATAACATCATGTCTTCAATATTACTGCTTCTATTTATATTCCTCTTATCAAGATTGCTATCACTTACTTATTGCAGGCTTTCAAGATTATTAATGGTGTCACTTATTTGTTTCTAGTTACTTATATAAGCTGTTGTTACAATCGTTATTCTTATAAATCTTATCGTTCTCATATCTGTTATCATTTTAAAACTGTTGTTACTGCCATCGTATTTATTGTTGCCATTATATTAGGTCGGGGAATAAGTTTGTAGCGTTGTTATATTTTCTTTCATTTTACAAAGATTTTTTGCTGTGACAAAGTGTATAATATTCATTCGATAAAGCTCTATAAAACTGTGCTAACCTTTTATTGCTTTTGAGGCTTAGAGATAAAATATAGAGGAGATAAAAAGCAACATTTCCGACACCTGCTTTTCCTCGCTTTTTATCGAGACGAAAAAGCTGATGAAGCAGCCCGAGACATTTGCAAATTGGAGCATAAAACGATCCTCGATAATTTTTATTCAATTAGATTTGTCGAATAGTTAGTAATTCAGGAGCTTAACGAAAATAACAATGAAAATCGCCTTCTAATTGCTTCTTTACACCTCCACTTCATGGACCAATACGCGGTTATATGGGAAGACGAGAAATGGTTCCTATACAAAAATATGGAGCAAAGAAAAGAGTAAGTGGTTCCAGGAGATATGCCACAGTGAAGAGTCAGGCCTGATCTCCACCCAAAGAAGACCATAATAAACGTTTGTTGGGACTGGGATGGGTTTGGAAGGGCACGGTGCACTGGAAATGCTCGATGTCCCACGGTCAACAAGTAGCTCTACATAACCTAGCTATACACTGGATGGAAGAGGCTATTCGACTGAAAAGACCCCATCAAGGCCAAATCATACTCCTTCATGACAACACCAGGCCCCATGCTGCACAAGTCGTGAAAACTGCACCCCAAGAACTTGAATTAGAGATCCTTCAGCTCTCTCGAACTTGCACTCACTGATTTTCATTTTCTGCTCCCTGTTGAACCACCTGGTTCTGTTTCTGGTTTAAATCGATGGGAGGGCAGAGAGTTCCGCCGCACGTAGACCCCAATGGGCCCTTTGTGCGTCCTCCCATCTGAGTCATCATTCCTTGCCACGGTCAAGCCAACCCAAGGCACGTTGAACCATATGAGGGGTGTTCCCTTTGACAATAAGGTGGACCTTAAAAACTGGTTCAACAAATACTTCGATACTAGGACCGGGCGATTTTTGGCAGAAAGCATTGACAAATTGGTCAAGAGATGGAAGAAAGCCGTAAACAACAGCGGCGAATAGATAAATGATTAATTTGTTGTTATAAGCAATGATTTTTGTTTAAATAAAAGTGTTTGATAAAAACGCTACGATCTTATTCCCCAACAAAATATCTCTTGTCACTCTTATCTCAGTTATCATTGTAAAACTTTTGTCATTATTGAAGTTTTCTTATTGTCACTTTTCACTGTTATTAAAGGTATCACATGTATTTTTATATCAGTATTTTTACTGTAATTACAGAGAGTACTGCTATCATTGCAGTCATTGTTATGTTATCGTAAATATTCCTAATTACCTTGCTTTCATTGCTATAATTTATTATCTTATGAATGTTATATAAAGATTATATATCTGATGTTATTTATTTTATTGCTTCTACAGTTTTCGCTGATATCACTGTTTTGTTGGCAATTACTAATACTAGCAATTATCATGGTTGACATTCTTATAAACCTTATTACCATTGTGTAACTGTCCGTGTCAGCGTTTTCATTGATGTCACTGCTTTTACGATTTAATTAATTTTTTTTTTTTTGTTTTTTTTTTTTTGACCTAGGCAATGCCATTCGGTCACACACGTCTCCAATTATAAGTCTAGTGTAATTTAAGTCGCATTAGATTAATGTATTAATAGCTAATTATGTGAGATGAATGATTAGACAGTGACACATAGATAGGATAAGGGGTTGTCGATGAGAGCCGTCATGACATTATGGGTTTAAAACTAACAGGAGGGGGCTCATGGAGTTACATAACAGTAGAGACTGGAGGCGTTAATGATGTGAAAATTATAATAATCTAAAGCTAAATTTTAATTCTCGCATTTTTAATAAATTCATATATTGCGTTATACACACTCAGATTTTTAAGACTAAGTAAATGGGTCATATTGACAGGAAGGTTAACAATGTGTTTCAAATCATCGTAGAGTTTTAACCTGTGTACAGCATTTAAATCGCATTCAAAGAATATATGGTTAATATCGCCCAAATTACCACAGATACAAAATGGATCTTCCTTTAACCTAATTTTGTATAGGTGTTTAGGGAATTGACCGTGATTGATTTTAAGACGAGTAATGGTTGATGATAGCAGTCGTGGAATTGTATGTTTTGATAAGTGAGGGATACACTTAGGAAGTGTAGGATGGATAAGTTTGTAATGCGTGTGTGGGGCAGAAATCCAATATTCTTCAAAATCAATCCATAGGGAAGATTTTAATTCTTTATTTATATCCTCGGCAGGGATCTTGATATTAGTTATTTCGGATCCACTAGTTGAATTGGCACCCAACTTTGCTAACATATCCGCTCTTTCATTCCCTTCAATTTTGGAATGTCCTCTTGCCCAGATAAAGTTTATTTCATAATTATTATTCTTTATATTTTTAACCAATTGACGAATTCTATTTATTGCGTAGTGTTCACAGGGTTTACTACGCTGGGATATAATGGATCTGAGAACAGCTTGGGAATCAGTTATTATGATAATTTTGTCGATATCTAGATGTATTGTAAATTCTAATGCTCTAACAATCGCCACCGCTTCTGCCGTATATATAGAGCATAGACTAGGTATAGTTCCAAAATGTTCGATGTTATATAAGGGTATATAATACCCATAACCTACACCATTTTCGTGTTTTGACCCGTCGGTATATATTTGGACACTATTTGAAAATTCAGACTTTAAGTAGTTATTTAGGATTAAGGAATTGATTTTGTCATAATTACAATAGGTAGGAAATGTTGGAACGATATTTAGTAAGTGATTATCAAAACTGTTTAAGAAATTACTGGGTTTAGGACAAGTATATATTTGTGTGAAACTTGAAGTTTTGGTAAATCCTATTGTTAATGGAGGGTCGTTTCTTTTGCTCCAATAGGCGTTCGTCAGTACTTCGGTGTTTAAGGAACTGATTGGTGTTAAAATATGTGTTTTCTCAGTTGCCCTATACTTGATAATAGCTTTTTTTGCCAGGTATACCCTTCTAATACTCAGTGGAGGTTCTACGCATTCAGCTAATATCGTGTAAGTTGGCGAAGATTTCATTGCCCCGATAGCAATTCTAAGGGCTTTGTACTGTATTCTATCAATTTTCTGCAATGAACTATTACATGCTGATCCATAAAGGGTTGACCCATAATCAAGGATAGAACGAATAAAGCTGCGATAGAACAGGATTGCCAGCGCAGGTTCTGCACCCCACCAAGTTTTGCAAATTGTTCTAATTATATTTATCCCCTTTTCACACTTTCCCATAATGTATTTGATGTGTGCTTGCCATGTTAGTTTTATATCCAAGATCAATCCAAGGTATTTTACTTCCCGAGATATAGGCAGATTCAGACCACAGATCTTGGTGTGTGTTCTACTACTTGGATGATGTCTGGAGAAGAATACAATATTTGATTTTGTATCAGAGATGACGAAACCATTATTATTACACCACTCTTTTAATCTATATACAATATGACGGCACTTCTGGAAAGCCTGTGATATGTTTTTGCAAGATGTATGAAATACAAAATCGTCAGCATATTGCACACATTTAATGTCTGGTGGAAAAATCTCATGAACATCCGCGGTGAAAACGTTAAATAATAAGGGCGACAAAACTGACCCTTGTGGTATTCCAGAGGAAGTTATTCTGGGACCTACTTTCTGTCCAGTAACATTGTCGAAGATATAAACATTTCGGTTTCTGTATAATGCCGAAATATTTATGGCAACTTTTTCGGGTATTCCCATACGAACCATTTTGTCCTCGAGAATATTGAGATCGATTGCATCATATGCTCCTTCTAAATCCGCAAAGAAACAGGGGTGGTAGTAATTTCTTGAAAATGAGTTTTGAATGTTTGTGACCAGATCTACAAGTGCGTCGGCGGTACCATGACTTCTTCGAAATCCATATTGTCTGCTGGGTAATTTATTATTATGTTCGAGCCACCATTCCAGCCTTAATTTAATAAGTCTTTCAAACGTCTTGGCGATGCAAGATAGTAATGATATAGGACGATATGAAGCTGGGGAGAATTTATCTTTATCAGGTTTGAGTATTGGAATTATTACGATTTCTCTAAGTTCTTAAAAATGTTTCATATCTATCCACCATTGATTGAAGACATCTAGGAGGTATTTTTTTCCATTTTCGGGAAGGTTTTGGATCATTGAATGGGTGATTCCATCTATGCCAGGAGATGTTGAGTTGACATTTTTAAGGACAATATCTAATTCATTTAAAGTAAATGGATTGGTTAAGAAATGGGATACATTTTTATTAGTAGTACGTGGTTGGGATGGTACAGATTGGGCTATAAAGTGGTCTAAGATGTTAGTTGATATATGGGGAGGAATATTTCTGTGTTTATTAATATATTTCCCGCTAATCATTTTAACTTGATTCCATATCGTTGATATAGGAGATGTTCTGTTGATGCCATTGCAAAATTGTTTCCAGCTGTCTCTAGCTTTCATTTTTAAAAGTTTCTTAGTCTCCGCGGAAGCTTTTTGAGCTTTAAAATAGTTTTCTAAGGTTCCATGGGATTTGTATAGTTTTAGCGCCTCTTTCCTTGTAATGGTAGCTTGTGTACAATCACTGTCCCACCAAGGCGGGGTAGTTTTCTTTATCACTGACTTAACTTTAGGAATGGATATGTTAGCACTTGTTTCTATAGCAGATAGAAGGATATTTGGCTCAATTTCATTTACTGACGTGTTGCGTATTAATTCATTTACATGTTTTTTGAAGTTTGGCCAATCTGCCGCATTTGTATTCCATTTACAAGTTGTTTTCCTTTTGGCCATAAATTCAAGTTGAGAATTAATAGTAATTTGAATTACATAGTGGTCCGATCCTAGAGTATCTTCGCAGATGGTCCAAAGAATGTTGGTACTAAGGTAAGGAGAGGAAAGTGTTAGGTCTATAGCCGACTTATTTTGGTTAGGGGTAGATAACCTGGTTTCACAACCATTATTTAAAAGAATTAAATTTGTCTCATCTAACAAATCGACTATAATTGCACCTTGGTTATCTTGGGAGGATGATCCCCACATAGGATGATGGGCATTAAAATCACCACCGACTATACATGAATCTTTATAGGGGTTAATAATCTCTAGCCAATCTTCTATGGTGGACATATAGTTTGGTGGTTTATATATTGATATAATATGTACATCTTTATTATTGAGTTGTATAGTTATACCACAGTATTCAATTTTACATCGCGCATTGTATACGATTGGGATTTCCCTGTAATGGATTCTGTTATGAATTAATATCATAACACCACCTTTGCCGTTATTACGGTCTTTTCGAATCGAGGAGTATCCATTAATATTGAATACACTATTTGGTTTGAGCCAAGTCTCCGAAATTAGAGCAATATCGACATTATCTTTATTAAGGTATTGAATTAAACTATATTTATTTGCTAGAACAGATCTAGCATTCCATTGTACTAACTTGATTTTCTGAGGCGCCATTTTGATTTATTATGTTAGTTAGTACGTCCACAATATTAATTTTAAGGTCATTATAAAAATTGTCTTGTCGAAGAAGATGAGGATTAGATAAAATTGTAGCAAAAATTTCTGCTATGCTCTCTGCGATGTCGTTTTTATACTTTACTAATTCGTTCCTATAGGGGTTGGGAGTGACAGGTTGACAATCTAGTGAGACAGATGTAGCTAATTGGTTGTGTGTTTTTCGCTTTTTTCCTGTGATGTTTTCCGATGTGTTGATTTTTTTTGACTTATTTTTGGATAAAGTTTGCGAATATAATTCTGAATTATTTGTCACGGGTAATTTTGAATTGGAATTGTGGCGATTTTGAGCATTATATTGTGTATAGGAAATTTCAGGGAAATCTGTCGTATCTGATAATGAATAATATTTATTAGCCGATAATATGTTATTAAAGGCTGCTGGATTATCAGCAATTTTCTCGCATTCTTTGAATGGCCTATTTGTTTCTGACATAATTTTCTTAATTTTTTGTTGTTTCAAATAAATTGGGCATTCTTTAGATAGTGATCTATGTGTAGTACT